>OY744608.1:9581602-9914102 GCA_963556255.1 Allolobophora icterica
TTGTAAATTTTTTATGCACTATTACTTATTTATGCAGACTACACAAACAGAGCAGGATTTGTTTGTTTGTCTGTCAGTCTGTCTGTCTGTCTGTCTGTCTGGAGATCCATGCAGACATGAACAACGCACAAACCTAGGCCTAAGGATGCGATAGTCTAATGGTTAGCGTGATGGAATGTCAGCCGAGAGGTAGAAAGGTTCAAATCCTCGCCAGGGATTACCTTTACCCCATCCATCCATCCTGTCCTCCGCCTTCCATTGTTCTCTTCCTGGACGGGCCTATGTTTCGAGTATCATAGTATCTATAATCTAAAATCAGAGCCAAAAATAGTTGTTTTCTGACACAAAGTGTGCAGCTGACACAGTGAAGTGCTTGGTTGGACTTATCTGGATTGTGCAGTGTGTAGTATGAATATTTGAGAGATTATAGTTCAAGTCAACTACATACGATTTCATTTTACTCACCAGTTCAAGTACAGTTTGACAGTTTCAGTTTGAGGAAGATGTGCATATCATATATTTTCTCTACAGTGAAAGAGGGAAAGAGGCTATAATATAAACATTTGTATTATGAGAAAGCCATTCGCTATTTGTTACCAATGCATTTGTGTTACATGGGTAACCCTGCTGAGTGGCCAAAAAGCCCTTTTGTGTTACCATTTTGTCGTCAAACAAATAAAAGAGTGTGCAGCTGACATTTATGAATATTTTAGACACTGTCTAATACGAGTGTTTTCACTACACTGAACGCGAGTTAATACTGTACAGATAAATATCAACTCATGCACTCCATCATTTCATCGGAGAGTAATTGAATGTCGTGAACTGAAAGAAATAATCCAATAAAGAATGTGAAATAAAATCTAATGCATGCCATCTCGTGTAAATTGGCATTTATGTAGCGTCAATTCCAGGAAGAATCTTCCGAAGATTTCTTTCACACCAACAAAATGAATCAAAGAATGACATTTATATACGATATAAATATATATGCGCTCGTGAATAGGCTGGTGCCCTGCGGTTGGCTTTCGAGTGGCGCTTTATTGGTTTAGAGTTTACGATCACGGTTACGATATGGTATATGATGTAACTGTTGTAACATACAGGAAATTGAAACTGATCATGCAATTTTTTGTCTGTGATACGAGATTTGGATAGACTGAATGCCTGAATGTGTGGATATATGATATAGGATGCTTGACATAGGCCAATGATATATGCGATACCTGATGCGATACCTGATATATGATCATATAGGATACTCGAGGTATGATATATGGTCATATAGGATACTCGAGGTATGATATATGATCATATAGGATATTCGAGGTATGATATATGATCATATAGGATACTTTGACATATTATATATGGTATAGTATATTTGTATATCATAAATGATACGTGAAACTTGATACAATGCTTGATTAATATATATAATATAGAATACTTGATATATGGTCACATAGGATACTTGATATACGTTATGGGATACTTGATTTATGACGATACTTTACATATGATATAGGATACTTGATATTTGATATACAACAAAAGATACTTGATATTTGATATACAACATGGGATATTTAATAGCTGATATATGATACTCACACGATCAGTTGATAGCAGATGGCTTTCCAGTTTTTCGGTCTCTCGAGGAAGTTGTATACGGTTGTTTGGAAACGCCTGTACCTGACATCCTTCCTCTGACTCATTCCTCCGCCGGCTGCTCCTTTCCCTCCTCCGCCTCCTCCTCCTCCTCCTCCTCGTGCCACTCCTGCTCGTCCTCCCAGGATGATCGGTTTTCCGAGCAGAGAGACTCTCGGTCGAAGATGGACTCGACTTTCGTCCAATTGCGCCTCGCGACGCGATGTCATTGCACTGGAACAAGGATTTCCGCTTCCGTTTTCTTCCACCTCTCACTCCTCTTATACCCCCTCCTTTATCCTTTTCTACTTCCTCTTCCGGTAAACCTCACTTCTTCCTCTTCCTTGTTTGGCTGTCTCCTTCTTTACACCTTCTACTGTTTTTCTTTCCTTCCTCTTGTTGTCCCGTTCTCGTTCAACGACACTGCCCCGAAACCTTCCCTTTCTTTGTCTCTTGCCTTTCTGTCTCTTATATAATTTACCTCTTCTTTTCCCCTGATCTTACTCCACTCTTGTCTTCCCCGTGTGCTCTTGTTCCCCTTCGTATGTTTCTTTCGTGTCGTTCCTTCTCCTGCTAATCCTCTTCCTTTTCTTCAATTTATCTCTGTTTCCGACCCTAGCGCTGACATTGCAGGAGTTTACTTGAACAATAAATTGTCCTAAGGGGCTAAACCGTCGCAAGAGTCCTTCCGTCCGCCCGTCGGTCCATGCTCCACTGCAGGCAGGCAAAACACGGCGCCCCCGCCGGGCGTTCATCCGCCGGCGAAAGCAGACGACGCATACAATCCACAGTGACTGCTCGAAAGCTCCGTAAACCTTCTACAGACAGCGACAGAGCTCCTGCATTTATATAGCGTCAATTCTGCAAGAGCTCCGACGAAAAGCTCTGACGACACTGCGCTGCAGCTGAGGACGTAGTCCGCGCGTGCGCGTTACCATTGCAACTGACGCATGCGCGCTCGTTTGTGTCGTCTGCTCGTCGAAAGATCGTCTGCGCTGCGGGCGTGACATCACCGCCCGTTGTTGCGTTGTGGTCGGAAATCTATTTGATTGACGGCTTTAATGCAATAATTTTTTAGTTTCGCCACCTATGGAGCGTTAAAATGACGCCGGCATGAAAGCGAGCGGTCACGTTAGGACGAGTGCGTGACTAGACGGATGATTTCGGGTTTATGGAGTCCAAACGTATGCCCCCTACAGTGGCGGCGCCAGCTATGGGCTAGGGGGCTTAGCTCCCAAATGTGGCTTAGCCTTCCCCAAAGCAAAAAGCGGGAAATCGATGCTACTGCTTAAAAAAATAATTCATAATAACCAAGCTAGAAAATTATACAATGACCAACGACAACGAAATCATCAACTATCTCAGGCAGCGAATCAAATATAATTATTACTTACTTGATTATCATGGACAGGGCCTATTTTAATTTTTAACGTGCTTAACCCTCTCCAGCCTCCTTGATATTCATCACTGAACATAGCTCACACACCAGCAACCCTTAGTTTACTTCCTACGTATACAAGCCTTTATGGCCCTTTAAAACTTTCCGCAGGAGCCTTGAGCACATCTACCTGCGCACTTTCGACCTTGCAGCTAGAACAAAAGCCCTCAATACCCTGAAATCAGCCACCAATAGATGCCACAAACTTGTCGCTGCTGTCAAAATGAAATACTATTCCTCACTTAGGCTATGCAGTCCAGAGCCTCCAACCCAAGACATCTCTGGAAAGCTGTCAACACTCTCCTTCATAGCCTCCTGGAGCACTAATTCACCCCCTGCTCTCAAACCGGTTCCTCCTCTCTCTTAGTCATCACTCCCAATTCTCTCTCCTGCCTCCGAAGCAGAAGTGTCACTCCTAAACTCTCTTCCCAACAAGCAATTTGAACTCGATCCTATCCCCACCTCTCTTCTAAAAGACTGTGCCTCTGTCCTCGTTTCTGTAGGCCCTAATCAACAAAATTATCAAGCTCTAACTCTCTACCGGCAACTTCCCAATGGCCTTTAAGCACTCTCTGGTCACTCCCCTTCTCAAAAAAGTAAATCTTGACAAAGAAAACCTATCTAACCACCATCTCATCTCCAATCTTTCCTTTCTACGATAATCGGACGAATTGCCTCTACAAATCTCTGCAAATTTCTCAAGAGTACAAGCAAGAATAATTAAATCAATTATGATTAATATATTATCAACATAATACTTTCATTGTTGCCAAAGAACTATTTTTGAGATGACGCCACAATGAAGTCATTTCCTTTCTTCAATAATGTCGTATTGGACCTTTGATAAAATGAGTATTCAAAAGTATACCTTTTTAAACCCTACGGTCATTACATTCTGTTTTACCTTAAGGTATAAAGGGCCAAAGTGTGATATGCAAAATCAGTTCAAAGGCGAAGTTACTATTTTATACGAGCAAATTCATAGATACCACCTGCAAATATAATAAGACAAACATCTATTCCGCAATCAATATGCACCAGCAGACTGTGACCACTTCACCATTTCTATTATTCTATCCAAACCTAATAGAAATTCAAATGTGCAGGTGCATTCCGATTTTCTGTTTTGATCTTTTGCGCTATATATACATTGCACGCATTGCAATTAAACGCAAATTCACTATGCTAAGCAAGGCTTTATGGCAGCTGTGTTACAGTAACATGAAGACATTTATATAGCGCTTTTATTGCCTCTCAAATACTGTTCGACAGCTGTAACATAGATCAACATTTACTACTGAATAATAACACCCCACTCACCACCAACCTATCAGACATACTACTTCCCTGACGGCTACATTAATTTTGTTGGCCAACAGCTGCTGCTACCACATAACACCGAGTTCCATTGGACTGCCACATGGAACTGACCAGATTGCAGATAAGCATTGGTGCAGTACTTCATCAGTTGCTGCCTTCTGCTGAAGGATTTGCCAGAGTAAAGACCAAAGTCACGTAGAAATGCAAATCTAGATTGGATCTTTGAAATAAATAAATAACAAATAAATCAAATAAATTGCAGGTCGTTTTAAATAAAATCGCAATCCAGAAAATAAATCTGTTGGAGTTTAGGTAACCCTAATTCGATTCTTTGCAGTGTTTAGATCACGTTGGATGTATTAATGTTCAGTCTGTTGATGAATCTTGGTGATTACAATTCCAATTACAAATTACAAACTAGATTTTTGTGGCGCTACCAAACTGTAGCATTGCATAATTGTATTGTTTGGTGAATAAAGATTGCTATCAATACCATTGATGATCTGTTTTTCGTGAAGTTCTGTTTTCAAGAGTATTACGTCTGGGCTGAAAGCTTAGCAAACGGCACTGCTCCTGCATACACTGGCGTAAACTTGTCCAAAATATTGGAGGTAGGGGGCATTTGGTTATTCATTCTACACTTGTTGCATCTCAATATTTGGGGGGCACGTGCCCCGGTTGCCCCACCCCAGAGTCTACGCCTATGCCTGCATATAAAATAATGAAACTTCCTTGTCATTTTGTAAGCCTCGCCATCTACCAATGACTTTGCGTTAATCTTCAGCTTTTTAAAGTCTTTACCTTCAACATCATATGACCCCTTTACTTTGTTTACTTTACGATGCCTCCAAAGGTAGGCCTGCTTATTTTTTTTGCTATATAACATTCTGCATTTGTCTGAAGCCAGTTTGTGATATCCTGTTTAATATGTTGTGATCTAATCTAACGACTTCATCCGTCTTGTACATTATAATAACATTGCTAATTCGTCGCTTTGAAATAAAATCGCAATAAAATATCAATCTGCTGAAGTTTTTAGGTAACCCTAATTCAATTCCTTGCAGTATATTTGTAGCGCTATAAAATATTTGTGGTGTTATAAAATGACTGTCTTTTTTTAGCAATTCTTCAGTTCCAGGAAGAAGACATAATTATGGGGTGGTGAACTTGCCAAATGAGCTTGTATTTGCAGGCGTTTTATTTGAGAAGAGCCGATGTTGTAGAAAATGGAATTACAATAATCGAGGTATTCAAGGCTGGAATGAAACAACTGAGGTGGCTGTTGTGCAGGAGGTTTTATAATCAAGTATTAGATTTCTTTAGAGCTAGGTCGGTAGGATAGGTTAGCCTAGTTTGCTTAATTGCTGGCGGAGGCCACGGATGAGGAATTCTGTTTTTCAAGAGTTTAGACATAAGAGGTTGGCGGTCATCCAGGCTGATTTCTGGGCGATGGTGTTATGCAGATGATTTAGTGCATCAGGAAGGGAGTGAGGGAAGAAAAGTATGAACAGTTGTTTGTCGTCAGCATAGAGGTGATGATCGACAGAGGATGAGGAAATGAGTTTGCTGAGATGGGAGGTGTAAAAGATGAACATCGGAGGACCGAGGACAGATCCTTGACCGCAGGTGGAGGTGTACAGGTTTTGGAGCAGTGCAGACTTGTTGTCCTCGAGACCAAGGTCTTGGTCTCGAGTGCACTCGATTTCGTTTTTAAAAGTCTTGGTCTTGGTCTTGAGACCAAAAGTCTTGGTCTTGGTCTGGCAAGACCAAGACCAAGGCCGGCTGTCAATATGAACAGTCATTTAACAAAACTCAAGCCTGTTTGCATCATAGCCTAGGCCCCTACGACAAGTATACCTACGGGCGGATGCAAGTCTTGTTGGTCAGGAAAATCCATCGGCAGCAGCAGTTAAGTTATAATGCTGTGTCTGGAAGCCCTGCCAAGACTTTCTGAAGCCAAACGGTCTGATAAACCATGGGAGGACTTCAAAAAGGCTCACGATTTGTACATTTACATCGAGTGCTTGCAAAGCTACTGTGTGCGCCAGCGACTTCAGCACCTGTAGAACGTATTTTTTCACATGGCAGATTTTTTATGAGGCCCACCAGGCACGTTTTGGTCAGAAAATTCTAAACGAATTGGTTTTATAAAATACAAAAGGCATTCGGAATAACATTTTGCATGAAGAACTTATGTAAATACGAATTCGGAATTCTCTGCAGTCTGCGTTTAAAGTTAATTTGCCTGAATAAAATAAAAGACTCACGTTTTCATTAAAATAGCGAGTAGTCCGACTTGACAATTTTTTTGTAAGGAAGAGAAGTCTTGGGCTGAATGTGATTTTTTGGGTCTTGGTCTCGGTCTTGGTCTCGAGGTTCAGAGTCTCGGTCTTGGTCTTGGTCTCGAGGTTCAAAGTCTTGGTCTTGGTCTTGGTCTTGAGGTTTAAGGTCTTGACAACAAGACTGGAGGAGTGACCAGCAGCATTAACGGTGAAAGAATGTGAGGAACGGTGCGACTTAATTGGTCCACGATATGGTAGGCCCTAGTACCAATTCAATTCCTTCCAAATGAGCTTGCCTTTGCGTGCAAAGACAAGGATCGGCATCTCAAACGAGACGCCGAACGTAAGGAAATGAAATTCCTAAGAAAATGCGCCGCGCATCTGCTGGCTCCCCCAAGTGACGTATAGGTTATAACACACTATGTTTTGCGCATAAAACTGTCGGCTGGGGGAGGTTTATAGCAGTGCCGTCTTAACAGCATTGTGGGCTTTGGGCAAAGCAATGCACAGGGCCCCTGTCCGACCACAGGGATAAAAATTAAACCTATAGATTCATAAATTGGTACTTTCGACATTCACTTTGTAACAAAATGAATGTTTAAACATAATGAAACATACTGTAAGGCGAAGATTAATCACAATAATCAACATAAACTGTTGCGCGTGGATGTCGCATACACATTAATTTTTTGGGGCGCCCAGAATCGTGGGGCCTCTGGCGACTGCCCACTTTGCCCATACGCTAAGACGGCACTGAGTTATAGGCCTACGGCCCTACGGAGGTGGGCACGGGGACGGATAGTGTTACTGCTTGCTTTGGTGTGCCATCGGCTGATGCCTTGTGCATTAGACACCGGCGCAATAGAAGTTACTAATTACAATTGTAATATTGTATCCTGATGGTGGTTTGTTTCAGAGGTTTGAATCTCGGGTTAGCACGGTCCGTACACGGAGACCTTAATTGGCTCGGCGCCCATGCAAACGGGCAACGGTGAAAGGAGTTCACCCAGTCTATCCATTTAAAATGGCCAGGTTCGAGGCCATAATAATTATGTAGTGTTCTTGTGCGAGACTCAGCGGTCGCAAAATACGGCCTTTGATTTTTGGTGAAAGGCGCCATATTTTTACGTATAACCTTTAAAGTAGCTGTTTTTGACTAATAGCGACGGCTAGCGGAATTTTGGAGAGTTTAGTGAGTAGCGGAGACATTCAGAAGAAAATATAACAGTAATTAAATATTCTTTTCAGGCTTTAAATGTTGCAAATGCTTTTCACAATGAAGATTTTTCTAGATGATGTTTGATCGTAATGATTTGTAAATAATAAGACGATTGAAGGTGTTTTCAGAGGTATTTTGGGAAGAGAGGCGGAGATTGGCATGGTCTGGAAAGTAAGTAAGCAGGCTTCACCCAGCCCACCTTCAATCACAATTACATCTGCAAACGTAATCAAAATATCCGCACACTGTCTATTATATGTTGCATAGATATTACCGCCTTTGACTTTTAACAGACACAGGCATGTACGAGTCAGCCTTACAATCAGTACTGGCTATCTCTCATGTGCAGAAACAAAGCAGGTGCGTGTTAATGCATTGTAATTAATAAACACTGAAAAGAAAAATTCGGCTGAGACTGAAATTATTACCCATAATATAATTACTGTTGTGTACAGCAGTTTTGTACCGCAGTAATGTCATGATCAGTAAATATATTGACACCACTTTGCTATATCAGTCTCTTACTGCAAGGCCTTGCAGGGATTCTTGTGAGTTTCTTTCTGCATGACAAACCAATATGCATTAAGTATGCCAACTGTGTACAAGTAAAGGAAAAACTAGAAACAGTTTGTTTTTATTTATTACATTGTGTGTATTTGCAATGAAATATCAGTGGCCTTTTTGAAGGTTATAAAACCAATGATGTCTCCTGTTTGTAATCAGTAACATTGTAAAATATTACTCTGTGTTGCACCATTTAGCCCACTTATTCCAGAATGTTGTGCTACTTGCTATACTATATATATATAGTCCATGTGTTTTTGCATACTATAACCATTGCAATATTACGAGAAATCATTTTCTATACTTGCTGAAGTCCAATGTCAATTGAATAGTCTCAGGTTGTCTGTTTTTGATAACAGACAGCTAAAGCAACGTTTTCAACTTAAGATGGATGCCTGTTTTTGTAGTTATGTACCAGCATCTGAGAGAGGTTCTTAGAAAGCATTCTAGAAATACCTAGGTCAGGGATGGCGAACCTATGGCACGCGTGCCCAAAGTGGCACGCGATGAAATTTGTAGGGCACGCGGAATTCCGAGCGTGCCCCAAAATTCAAACTTAGAAATACAAAATCCCTGTACGAATCCACTTTTTCTTTGTTGAAGCACTTAATTTTAATTAACATCATTCAAAACGATCTTTGATATAACGTCTTTAATTCATTTTTTTTACGATTTGTTAACTAAAACCTATATGAGAAAAATTATCATATACTGTGCAAATTTCCCAGGGGCACGCGACGGTATTTTTAAAAATGATTTAGCAGCATTTTGGCACGCACCTTAGAAAAGGTTCGCCACCCCTGACCTAGGTATATATGCACGTACAGGGCCACCGACAGAAATTCCGGGCCCCTAGGCAGAGCAGTCACGGGCCCCTAAACTATCATTAGGCTTTATGAGAAAAGTTGATTACGGGCCCGGGCCCCTAAAAATCGCTGGCCCCGGGCATTTGTCCCTCTGTCCCCTCTTGGCGGGCCTGTACACGTATGTCATATAACAGTTACATTATGTTATGTAATTGCCACAGTTTATGTAGCATAATAGGTAGCGAGCTGTTTCGAGGGCTTGTTACAATAATAGTTGTCAGTGCATGTTCTAACCTTGGGTGTGCTAAGACAGAGGTGGGCAAACTACGGCCCGCGGGCCAGATGCGGTCCACCAACACTTTGTATCCGGCCCACACAATTCTTCAGAAAATTCAAAAGAAATCACAAAATTTAGACCGCCAGAAGTTTTCCTCGTTTACTCAGGTGGCGCTGCTTTCTTACTTACTATTCCGGTTTAGTTAATGCATATTCACAGTCGCATACATCCAGGCCCTTAGCCAGACACCCGTCCAGCCGTCCTTTGGACGGCTGAAAATCATTTTGGACGGCCATAAATTGTGCATGGACGCGACGTCCTAAATGTGATAGGCTATACTGTATAATCCATTCCCCTTCATCTGTGTAACGATGTTCCTTTTCCCTCACAAGATACACTTCTCTAGCAGCTATTTATGATCTAGGATACATATAATTAAGTGCCAGTTAGATGACGTTGTTTCATGGTAATTGGTAACTGATTTGACTATATAAATACCTTGACCCTTATGAATAATTATATGGGTTTGGATTGATAGGCTAACGTGTAATGTCTGTTCCCTAGGCTATAATAAGGGACTTAAAATTTACAATCTGAAGTCAACAGATTGTTGTTTGTATCATTGTATATGAAACAAAACTGTTACAATTGTGATCAAAACCCAAAAGTCATTCAGTGTAGGGGCATTGCAGACTTTTGCAGTCGGACTCGTACGGTCGCGACTTCATACGCTCATCGGGTGGTCACGACTTTGAATGCTTTTGGACGCCCTACTCTTTATTTCTGGCTAAGGGCCTGCATACATCTCACTAGTTACAGCCAGCATATATTTAATTTTAAATAAGTAAACTTTTCCCATGTTTGTCATTATTAAAAATTGAAAATTTTTTACCCGGCCCTCTGAATATTTTTGGCGTTTAATGTAGCCCAATGTGCAAAAAGTTTACCCACCCCTGTGACAAGAGTTTGATAGCAGATCCAGTTTCATTTTCACTTTTCAAACCATTATGCGTACTATTTTGAATTGTTGTAAATATTTCAACTGACAGTGTCTGTAACTGTTTCAGGATTTATCATGTGTCCAAATTGAAGCATAGATTCGACACACTTCTGATTCGTATCAGCTAGAACAGTTTCGTGGTGTTCCAATATCGACTTTCCCTTTGTCTTTTTCTACCATTTACTGGCATAAAATGGCCAGCACTAACATGTCTCCATTAGGCTTTGACGACCTCGCTCGCCTGAAAAGGTTCCTGTGCACCACTGACGAGGATCACGGCGGCGTCAGTCAATGTGTCGGTCGTTTGATCGACAATGGCAGAGGCGAGGAAGTTGTCAGGGTGCTTGTCGACGTCTCTTCAAGCGGAAATCATGTAACGGGCAAAAAGCTAGTCATCAGCGTGCTTGCGCTGTGCACAGCTAAAGATCTGAAGACTAAGCAAGCAGCATATGAAGCGTTGAACGACATTTGCGACACGCCACCGCTGCTCTTTCAGTTCTTAACGTGTGTTGCAAAGCAAACCACAAAAGGAAAGTCCGGTTTTGGACGTGCAAAGAGGAAAGCAGTTGCCCGGTGGTATAACAGTAAAAGCCTGAAGGAATTAGCGGTGTTCGTGACGCGATATCGCAGGCGAAGTACCTGGAGCCACGTTGACCTCGTCCGTCTTGCGCACACAAAGCCCGGAAATGCTGGTAATTTCGTACTGAAAACTAAATCTTATGTTTTATGAAAGATTTGGGGTGAATTGTGAGGTTTTGTTTGTGTCTTGCAGAACTTTGATTTTGCCTTGAATACCTGCATGAGCACTACAAATTTTTAATTATGTTTTTATAATATTCTGTAACTGCTAGGTCTGTACTTTTCTAACATTACCTTTAATTAAACGAGCTTCAGTGGCATATTCTAATATAGCAGGGTTGTGGAGGAATAAACCAAATTCTAGATTAAAACTTGGCATCAGTATAACACATTCTATTTTAACCCTTTTGCAGCGAATGCGGTCTCGAAGCGGCCATATAAACAAAAACTCACCCATCTTGCATATAATTAGCCATATTTATAATTCTGTTTATATCTACTAGTTAGCAGAAGCATTGTACATTCAGAAAACTCCCTTACATCGGTTTTTTCAATAGTTTGGTAAAGTTAGAATCATATTATTATGTTTACTGGATGATTGCCCGTCCTAAGACGATATTAATAATCTACAATAACGTTTAAAATGGGGAATCAGGCGGTTAAGATGAAAGGAAGTTGTATTGCCCCTCCTATTTATTTAGGCCTATGTTTGCCTGTCCCAAGAGTTACAGACAGTTAGACTAAAGAAGAATTTTAAAATGTATTTTACAAATGTACAGGCGATATTATCGGCGCTATATGAAGTCAAATTTGTTTCACTTATCCTACTCAACAAACGTCTTCAGTGTACTTCTGAATGCGCTTTACTTAGATGAGTTCGTCACATGTGCTGCACTTTTTGAGAGGTATTTAAAAGGTGCCATATAAAGTGTAGCTTGTCTTCATGTATACATACAGACTGTCCAGACACATGCATAGATGGTCTGTTCTAATGAAATTTACATTTTTTTATGTTTAGGCTTATGTATGTTGAATATTTCATGCAAAGTTTGTTTATTTGTACGAAAAAAGTTTTTATAAGCGAAGAAACTGTTTATTTCTAGGTGTTGATTTCATCTTGAAGTACGTAACCAAGGGCTTGACAGCAGCAAAACAGCATTTGGAAAGTGAAAGTGCCAAAGAAGTGCCTGACAGCTTGGGTGACGTAGTCAAGTATTTGGAGGCTGTCGAGAAGGTGAAACATTCTCACGATGAGCAGGAAGTCGCGCGACTGGTCGAAGAGTTCAAGCTGATGCGAGAACATGTACCAACCTGGTTTATCAAGAGCTCAAAGGAGGTATGATGACAACATGTGACTGACTCCATTGTGTTAACATGTTACATGGTCATCTTTCTAGTTGCATATTTGGTCTGTAATACAACAGTTGCAAATTCAAACCTTCTGCTGAGCAGACTCTGTTTGGAAAACGTTATCAGGCTGCTTGTTTACACTTTTGTTTAGGGTTTAGTACCAACATAAGATGGGAAGTAAACAGCAAGTCCTGCAATGTGCTGGCCCCATGTACAGAACCTTGGGGTTTGCAAGAGAGACGCGTTCAACTGTGTGATGTGGAAGATTTACTTTACTTGCGTTTTTAAACGCTTCCATAGGAAACTTGTGGAAGCCTTGTTGCCAGGTTGAAAGATTGTTCATTTGGGGCACAAACCATGACGGCTGCCGCGATTGGACCTTTTTGAAGTTCCCCACTTAAGTTGGTGCTCATTATCCAACCCAAAAAGGGTAGTGGTTCAGTCTAACACAAACAAGGCTCAGAGTTGCTTAACTTTCCAGTGTCCTTTCAACAAAAGCAGGAAGCCACCCTCTATCTCCAGATGAAGTTACTTCCACATTCCTTTGCACTACCTTATAAGGACAACAAAAACTTCTTGCCCAGGCTTATGTTTAAGGATATCTACTAACACTTTACTTACACCTCCTCTTCCTTCATTAGTTAATCCTCATTTCATATTTCCTGTTAATCCATTTTTACTATTACTAGCTCCTAATTTTTCTGTAACTGATAATATTGAAAACTGTTATTGCTATTATTTTAAATTAACATTTTAATCCTCTATTGTTTTACTTATTGTACATTTTATCCTGTTGTCAATAGTTGCGTTCTGTCAAATATCTAATTGAATAAACAAATATACAATACAATACAATAATGTATTATGTCTGCTAATTTATGTGATGTGGTGGCTAGTTGTCTAATTGCAGACCTTATGAAGTGTACTGTAATTATATGAACATCTATATGGCACCTTTAAGGAGCTGAGGACCACTCAAAGGTGGGGATTATATGGGAGGCTTAGGAGCGAGTCATTGTACGCAACTACTTTATGCTACTGAGCTTTCTCATTTGGAGAGTGGTGCTGTATAAATGTATGAAAACAAGGAAGTAACTGCATCGGGAGAATGTCGGGAATGGTTTATCCATGGTGTGAAGGCAGTTGACTGAGGGCTAACCTCAGTAAGTGCCAGGCCAAACTTGCTGACGGAGGAGACCTACTGAACAAACACTTGTGGCCTTCATGCTTGTGGACGTTCCGATGAAGTTGTTATTGCTGCTTGCTGCTGCTGCTGCTGCTGTCTTGGAGGAAGATGAAGTGATTGTTTCTTCTTAGTGTCAGTGATGTATGTTTTGTTTGTTACAACTTGTGGACCGGTGTCCATTCCATGTAGATGAAGCGTTGTGTATTTGAGACCATTGCAGCTGAGATGCTATCTAATTACATTGCACTGATCGTATACCATCCTAAATCTCATAGGCTCTGCATCTGTTATGCTAGTTCCATTCTGCGGAATGATTTACTTGACGCCAATATTTCCGCTTTGGGCGCTTCCAATAGACTTCTTTATTTCAAGACCAATGGGGACCAGAATATGCGTAGTAGAGGTATTGATTTTACCATTAAAACTCTGTGCTCACGGGCATGTTGAGTCAACAAGCGCCCGGTTAGGTCTTTGAATTTAGCTTATTGTGCCTTGGCTTGGGCACTTGTCATACCAGACAACCCAGTTGAGCTTTAGACTACTTTAGGAAACACAGCAGTTCATCAAATTTTGGGGCGTGTACCCATTACATCTCCTCCCCAGGACTTTATTTCTGACCAGTAAGGGTGCTGCTTTTATGATGGTAGGAAATGCTGCTTTTATGATGGTAGTTTGAGCGATTTCTGGGTTTTATTTCTTACTTAACAGACAAATTTATGTTCCCTTTGTATTTGAGGACTTTTGACATTGCCTTTCGTAATATGTCAGAACCCTGGATTACATTTTGATTGAGAATTAGAGTGTTATCTTCTGCTGTATTGTGGTCAGTTGACTAGTGCTTCTTTTGTCGTATTCAGCGACTCCTATTGTGGCATTATCATTATGATGGTCACTTCAAGTTAAGTTGTAGTTAAAGTAGTACAGCATAAATGTCTGGATCCCTGTTGTATTACATCAGAATTCCTCTGCTAATAATAATATCATAGTGATAATGCTTGTCCTCTCTCTCTCCTGTCCAGTTTCGCAAGTGCCTCAATTCTCTTTGTCAGTGAAGACACTGACCCGGGCCTGGAGCGCCTCTGATTTTGAGTGGCGCTATATAAGTTCTCGATTACAATTACAATAATGATTTACCATAATGTGGCCGAGGCCGAAAATGGCTCCACAGGAGTTCAGAAGTTGAGCATGAAACCATGCTTGTGTTAGTATAGTTGCGCTACTTCTCTAGGCACTTAATATAGCACCTTCAGGTACCCTACAAAAGGTTTTGCCTGCAATAGCCCCAAATGGTGTGAAAATGCTCTAGGATCAAAAGTTTACCAGTGAGCAGACTGCGTGCTCAGATTAGTAGAAAGATAAGTCTTACTCTGTGATATCAACCCCAGTCTCTAGCAGTAAGCTGGTGTCTTTGCTTGTTTGTTTAGGTGTGGTGTGCACTGATTCCCCATATGCCATTGAGCACAGTTTTGTTCCATTTGAACAAGATGGCAGCTATTGGCCTGCTGAATTCGGGTCCTGGTGGCTTTGCGCATATCCTGATTCAACATCTGGAATCAGATTCGTTGCTCAAAGAGCCAGGGTATGACAAGAGTTCTTCTTGGATTATTATTTTAATAATCATTTTTGTAAATAGTCTATATTTATTATTTTTATTGAATATTATTGTTATGCAGGTTTTAACGCTGTGTAACAAATTTAGTCTCTATAGCTGAATTACTTTTGGGATTTATGTTTCCTGGGTGTGCTCAATAGTGTAGTGGTTAGCATGCTGGGCTGTCAGTCGAGAGGTCGCGGTTCAAATCCCGCCAGGGCAGAAATTTGGTTCGAGATTTCTGCTCCACCTGCACCCCTAGCCAACTCAGCTGTGATTAGTGCACTGACCGTACACTGTCGGTGAGAAGATGAGATGGTGAGGGAGAGGACTGGCCACCAGCCCTTGTTTGCAGAGGCTAAGAAAGTATTGGTTCAAATCCCTGCCAGGGCAGAAATTTGGTTAACACTTCATACCCATGGCTGCCTCAGGGATTGATTGCTCTTCTTCATTGTTTATACTGACATTCACTGGTATTAGGAGATAAAGCTTGTTTGTCTTTCTGTCAGGATTCACGCGTTTAGCATACAGATGTCACTGAAGTCGTACGAAGGAGGTAAAGCCGGTAGATCCATCTCCACTTGGATGCCAAACGCAGAAATATCGCAGGCTCTTCAGAGTGTCTTCTACAAAGCGATTGCAGTAGGATTCATGATGTATCATAATGGTTACAAGATTCACTCGTTTATTCTTTCAGGCGTAGCATTTATATAGCACCCTTCACAGCAGCTACATAACTGTTTTTAGCCAGAGGGTCTGTACCTTAAGGAAAATCTGAAGGGGTCTGGGACAGAATAGGGGGTCTGGGGAGAGTCGTAATTTTCCCCAGTGGAGTCCGAGGCAGAGATCCATTTATAAACTATAAATTTGTGAAGCATTAAATATGAAATTGAGCACATTTGGGCTACATGCTATGTGCAAATTTGTTTAATGTGAGACTGTGAGCACCAATGACATGAAGCCCCTAAGGTGTGAGGAGCATCATGAATTTCCTGCAGTGAGGTCCAGGGCACAGCCACAGAAGCAAATGCATTTTTGCCAATGTAACACAGGCCAGGAATGGAATATATGATGCATGAAATTGGCCTGGAAAATTCTGTTTATTGCGTGACACTCATATCCAATGACAGAACAGTCACGGATCGGGGGACACTTAAAAAATATCATTGGATCTAAAAAGGCACTATATATATGTATAATTTAGCTAGAGAAAATACGAATTTGTGACAGCGAATCTAGTTGGTGCTGTATTGGATTTTGTTTCATATAATTATTGTTGTACTGAATAGAGAGGCTTGGACAGTTTGAACTATTCTAGTTTAGATGTTAAACTGAATTCAGATTAAGAGCATTACGTTTGACTGTTGTTTTAGTTTTCTTCTTTCTGATGGAAATTTATTTTCTGTTTTATTTGCTGCATAGCTTTACCAGCCCACTGGTGGACGATACGTTGTGGCTATTGATGTCAGCAGCTCAATGTTCAACAATATGCATGGAGCTCCCATGCTGATGGCTTCGATCTGGGCTGCAGCTTCCATGGCTTTGCCCATCCTACGGAAGGAGACTGATCGCGACCTGTTGGCGGTTGCTGGAACTGCAGTACCCGTGGATGTCACTAGGAGAGACCTAACCGTGGAAAACGTCTGCGAGGCTCTTGAAAAGGTAAGGACATTATGAAAAATTCCTTGCACGTTAGGGTATCATGTATTGTATATAATTTTAAGGGCATTTTCTGTGTTCTGCACAATGTGTCTAGTAATAATAATAATAATAATGTTTATTGAACAAGCTCATTGACAAACTACAGTAAGTAACATTTAAACACATGACAGTACAATAATCCAGATCTTCTGTTAGGCACCCACTCATTTTACAATTGACCCCTAGGGAGTGGAAGGCTAAGTCAACCTATAGGGAGTTTACAGGTATCGAACTGCGTCGAGGCCAAGAATATGTGGGCTGCTGCCCAATGCCATTATAATAGTTGTGATGAGCAAAGGTGGAAACTGGATCACTGACTTTTGTTTAATATGTACAGCAAAGGAAAGATGGATCTTCAAATATCTCATTGGCTGTTGGATGGGCTTCAGACAAGAAAGAATCAGTCGATGCTTTTGTAATCTTCACTGATCAGATTCACGTGAACGGAAAACGACTGATCGAAGCTTTCAAAAACTATCGCAGAGATATGAACCTCCCGTCTAGCAGGTGCGTCAGCATACTAATTATAATAGCTTGCGCATTGCAACACAGGTTTTGCTTTGCAATCCATTTTACAAATCTTGTGAATACATGTTTACTTGAGTAAGTATCTAGTGCCTTCAAATTATGCTTCTATTTTAAAGAAATTGTAATGCATGTTGGTTGTGTAGGTTGCTGTTGGACCAGGAATGACAAGATCTAATGGATATTGTGCTGGACTATAAACCCAGAAGTTGGGAGTTCAGTTAACTGCCAAAACAAGTGATTCAGATTTTGCCCTTTAGAAGAAAAAAGTTCTTGGGGAGTAAGTGAGTGGACTGGGCACATGCTGTCATATTAGAAGGTTAAAAATATTAAGACTATTTATTGCTCAAGGTCCCAAGTGCAGGGCATTTTAATTGCCTCAAATGATACATTTGTAGTTAATTACACAAGTAGTTTTTAATAGGACTGTCAGAAATTAGATTAAAAATGGTGAGTTGGGATTTTTTAACACTTTAACGACAGGCTGCATTGTCTAAATCTAATGGCGCGTTTAGTACACACTTGTCATTCAAGTGTTAAGTCATTGTCACTTCTTTTAAGCTCGGCTTAATGCATAAACTTTAAAATGCTGTGCTTGGAAAACACTGGCAACATGCTATTGTTAAGATTGCACTTGTAAAGTATTTGCAAACATCTTTGGGTAAATTTGATTAGTGGACAATCACAGTATTGGTATAGATTATCAAATGATTGCCTGATCATTCAGGTTATCGATTCAAAAACCCATGATTGAAAGTTGTACGTCTTGTTGAACATTACGTATAGCCTGTTTTCTTTATGCTGGTCAATTCTATTCCTCAGCTTATACTTCTGTTCTTGTTTTTTTAAAGATTGGTCATCGTGTCATATAGTAGGTTTGCTGACCAAACGGCCACAGAGGATGCTGGAATACTCCTCCTTAGGGGACTGGATCCTGCCATACCTGAAATCATCCGAAATTTTGTTGCCGGAAAGCTGGATTCAAGCTCGACTGGGTAGAGATTGTCTGCTTGTGTGACCATACAACTGTCTGTGTTTTTGCTTGCTATTTATGAAACCGAGTTGCTGTTTTAGAAGTGCATCTGCAGTTTATTTAAGGCTCTGTTCGTTTTAAACATTTGCAAAGCTAATTTTTACCAGCTTTAGTGTTGAAAAGAGAAGCAATGGAGGATTTTCAGGGATGTGCCTGTCAGAATGGGTCATTTTAAATTGAACACCTGTGAATCTATTTAACTAAAGCCTGGAATTGATACGGAATTTCTCCTTGCTTGCCATCACCGTTTCCAACTGCATCTTCGCACTTGTGATTCGACTGAACACCGTTTCCTTGTGATACTGAAATTTTATCTGAAGTTTGCTTAATATCC
The DNA here is from genome assembly GCA_963556255.1 of Allolobophora icterica. Taxonomy (NCBI): domain Eukaryota; kingdom Metazoa; phylum Annelida; class Clitellata; order Crassiclitellata; family Lumbricidae; genus Allolobophora; species Allolobophora icterica. The sequence continues at coordinate 9,600,458 of OY744608.1, forward strand.
AGTTTCAGCCTTTTTGTGCTTGAAAGTGAAGTTGACCTGAGCCAAGTCGTACCTTTTCTGGTTACTGACTTCCCTGCAACGCAATTTTTAACCTATACGATACGGTTATTTGTAACTTTGACCAGCTGTAATTTGTAATCATGCATGACTGTTGTTTGTGTAAATACGCTCACTTGTGTACAAGTTTTGTTTTTTATAGATGATCCTTTAGTATTTTAAATGTGTGAAACCGTCTGTGATCAAGTTGTTTTCTTGATGCCTTTACCAAAATTACAAATTTGTTGCATACAGAAAATGACAAGCTCTGAAGTTGCCTTCTGATCACTTGCATCCTTTCTTGCATACAGCTCGAACTTAGAGACTGGTGCGATGGGTATGCCCTTTCTAGTGCACACTTAATGGTATTAACTGGCTGCGTAGGCAGCCTCACGATATGTGCATCTATCCAGATGCCACGTAAAGTTTGCCATGCATATTGTATGGTCACATTGGTCAGAGTGAATTTTGTACTTTACAGGTTGTTAAAATCGCAGTTCACACAGATGTGATAAATTTCTGTTTTACCAAAAATGGGCTTCTTTTAAATGCTCTGCAAATATTTAAGCTCCAAAGACCTAATGAGGTCCCCAATTCGCCAGATGTTTACCTCGCCAGATGTTTACCTCGCCAGATATTGCCGATTTCTTTGCTACTGTTTGTAGCTGCCCACGGGCAGTGGGCACTCACAGAAGGTGTGCAGGGCAAACATGAAAACCAGTTGTGTTCTGATGTGAATTCCATGAGGGGCAATGCCCTTGTCTGATATAGCCACTCTGACAATTTTTTAACTTGCACTACCCAGTAGGTACAATGGTACATGTATGTTGTGGAGAGTAATGTTTATTAGCAAAATCCATTATAGGATGTAATCATGATGAACAACAGATTATATTATACGTGTTTGTTATTTAGTATGTTCGATGTTATATATATCCAATGTACTGGTTGGTGTCTTAGAGAATAACTTAATGTTTTGTAATGTACTGAATTTGTAAACTGATCATTTTACAATCTCACTGGAGACTGCTTTTTGGCCCTTCCATTGGTCATGGTATATGTCCCTCAAAATAGTACTTTTTCAACTGCATAACACTTGTAGGATGGCTTTTGCCACCTGGAACAACCATCTATGCTCTTCCAATTCTGCGTTTAAGGCTGGTGCAGTGACTGCAGACAGCTCTGAATTGCTGGAGATCCAAGTTACACGTTCCCATCCTCAAACAGTGCTATGCCTAGCTAAATTCTGCCCAGTGAAATCTGCCTGAACAGCCACTAGAACAATAGCACTACCGAGTTGTTCAGGACGCTCTGAATACAAACTATCCGCATACACCAACAGTAGGACCAAGACTAATGCAGTGGCGGATCCAGAGGGGGCGATTGGGGCGATGCCCCCCCCTAAGAGTCTAAAAAAATATCTGTTTCCATATTTTAAAATTTAAAATTTGGTACACTGTACTAAATGTGATGTGGTTATTATTAAGCAGTTTGCGAATATTGGAAACAGAAGATTGGAATTTGTGTTGTAACGTGTTATAAGATTGATAAACTTTTAACTTGACAAGTCATTTTAATTTTTATTCCTTTGATATTGAACGTCCATGAAATCGCCCCCCGTAAAGAAAGTCTAGATCCGCCCCTGGACTAATGGGATGTCTTAGAGATCTGGACACCTTAAGGATCTGGAAACATTGAGACACCGATGTATTTTACCTATGCATGCATTACACAATGAACTGTATGTATACTTTACTTCAGTTACCATCAACTTGTAGCAGAGACCACTGAATTACTAGATAACCACGAAGTAAATGTAGGGGTACTTATCCATTCATGAGAATTGTACATGTCTTCTTAAGCTGTCATTGTTTTTAAAAGGCTGCAAGTGCTAATGGTATAATTGGTATTGTCACATATCAGTATTTTTGCTTTAGTTTTGAAAGCCGATGTAGTTCTGTCCATGATTTGCTTCTAGCTTTGAAAGCCAAAAGTTAATTCATAGCTCTCCCAAGATGCCAAGCAATTTATTGATACAAACCGAACAGATTCCTACCATAACCCGTTTAGACATCTGATGAACAACGTGTTGAAGTTAAACTTGCAAGACTAAATTACTGTATTTAGAAGTTGGAGTTAAACAGCTGCTTTGGCTTTGGCATTATTTAGAATTAGCTTGTACCAATCTCTCACAGCCTGTTTAAAATTAAGTTTTCATTGTTGGGCGTGTTAGATGAATTTATGTTGAGCCATTAGTGTTTTGTGCTTATGTTTTCTTATTGTGTGCACGGCTAACATTCAGAGGCTTTTGTGATACCATACATTAGTGAACAAGTTGTTTTCCTGTGTTTTTCTACTAGTTTTAAACACTGAAATTTACAGCGACACAGTGGTATAAAAGCAGGTTGCAATGTACGCTTCATAGCAATCTGGGTAGACCTAGGGGCAGGAATAAAAAGTGTTGGATTGCAAGAGTTCCCTTCCCCAAAACTTAAATTCTGGACAATGGGTGACCAGCAAATGGAGTAACTGTAAGCATCACATAAAATTATATACTACACAAGTTTTACATTTATTATGGCACAATCAATAACCAAGACTCTCTTCTAGGGTGAAACTGAAAATTGACAATTTTTCTAGCGAAACAAGGCCAAAAATGGGCACTGTACATGGAAGAAATGTAACAGTCAAATGCGACCTTGAAAAGGAAAGTGTTCTGCAATTACCTGAAAAGCAGAGGAAGTGCTAAGCGACACTGCACCTAACAACTTCAGTGAGATGGCAAATGAGCACTTGCCAAATTTTCTGGTCCCTTTAATTGCAAACTATATATTAGTAAATGAAATTAACTACACAAAACACAGAAAGCATGTAAACTTATGAATAATTCCAAACTGCTGTGGAATGATTCACAAACAAAGGCCAAACTACGGACAGAAAAACTTGCTCTACGAATAGCAAAAACATGAACTGCCATTCCAGTAATTTAACCCACTGAAAACTTCCCAGTTTATTGACATTCAAACACGTTTCTGTTAATAGATTATTCATTTCAATTGTTACGCTATGTAAAAAGTGTCGCTTGCAAAATCTATATGCCAGGGCCACAAATAACAAGTTCTTCAGAACACAGATACAAGTCCTGTAACAACATCCGTGCATGCTCGTTCCCTAACGCGGGCACATCTCGTCCGCAATTCAAGCATACTAAAAGAGATAGGCAAGTCTTTAAATCAGATGTACGTTTTAAAGATTGACGTTAGATTTAACCTTTTGCGAGAACCGTTTTCCAGGATGCAGCCAGGCGGAAACTGAACTCCAGCGCTAGTGACTTTAGAAAAGGAATTTTCCAATCAGGACGCCGAGGATAAGAATGGCCACGATGATCGCAACTGACGGCAGGCCAGCCAACGGCTTGGTCTGCTCCACTTGTCTGGAACGCGATGGTGTGATGGGAGACGATGCAGAAGTGGAATCTGTCATGGCCACTTTGCGCAGTCTTATGCCCTCATCCTGTTAACAATAAGCAACAAAAAGAAAATCACTGCAGCTTTGTATCTGTCTATTTGTACTTGTAATTAGTAACTTCTATTGTGCCAGTGTCTAATGCACAAGGCATCAACCAAAACAAACCATAATCAGTCAATATCCAGAAGATCAGTCATCAGCTCTGTTAACTGTAAAACTAATAGGAAACTTGATTAGAGAAGCTAATCAAATTTTGCATTCTCTGCACTATTCTAAATGAAGTTCATTGGCGAAAAAGTGAATCTCTGTAGGCTAAACGCCCAGAGGCGTCCACTTCACATTTAATCATGCTGCACACCCTGTTGATGCAGGCAACAGCTAAGCCTGTGTGATTGTCAAATGGCAAAGATTTCTGCCATTTCTTCTAGTAGTTACCAGAAATTAGGCAGTTATTCTGGTTTTAAATTCGCAGATTTTAAATAATACGTTTTTAACTTACATATTTTGTAACATCTTCGATTTAAGGCCTGCCACTGGTGACTTTTCTAGTTTTCTTGTACTGTTAATACACTTACTTGCTTACTGATGATATTTCTGTTCTTAAAACGTCTACTATCATTTAGGCTAGTGTAGTGCCACTGTTTCTTGAACTGGCGCTATAAAAAATAAATTTTTAGTTCAGCATTTTTTTCAAGGAAATATCAATCATATTTCATCTTAATTTATTCATACCCCTAATTTATCAAATTATTTGGCTAGACTCTTGTCTATTTTAGCTGATTCAGTCAAACCAACTGGCCTTTTTCAATCTGCAATTCTGTTACATACAGCGAGTTACTGCTGTTCATTTACTTAAAACCCAATATAAATCCACAGCTAATACAGACCTGGCTGCCTTTTAATTACCGGCATGCTGAGCTTATGAGTCAGTCCATAAGCTGAGCATAATTAATCTTGACAATATAAGCGCCCCCTGCGACACTCCATGTACGTTTCTAATGATTGGCCTATTTTTGTTGATCAACAAAGCCATCTGGTTTCTTAAAAGCTGTTGCTGGTACATACTTTTAAACTAACAACACTACCAGTACACTTCCACAGACGTTTTATTTATCACTGACCCTATTTTCAGTTCACTTTCACTGTCACACACTCTGGTCAGAGGACATGGTCAAGTCAAAAGTTATGTGTAAATCAAGTATTTTTTCGGAACAATCGACAGATTCGACACTCAACCCACTTGAAGTCAATCAACCGATTAAAATTCCGGAGCTGTTAACTTGTGCCTAAGAAGAGTTCAGCCTCAGAAGGAGCTTTTTAAGATGGTACAATATCAAATTCGCATTGGTATGAAATCCATTGTTGCTCCCGGGAAGAAAGTTGCCACTGATGTGGACTTGCACGTTTTATAAAGCAGCAGTCATCGACTTCACAAAACATGTCCATATGTAGCCAGTTTTATTTATTTTCAGATGGTGTTTCACCCAGTAACCCAAACAATTAAATACTTCAGATGTTTGGGGTTAAATGTTTTATTATATCTCCTTGCTTAAATAGTTTTATTAATAACACTCTTAAATAGACCTCATCAAGTCAAATTTTGTTATCAGTAATTCTTTATTGTTCCAGGATTTGACATTTGGGAGAAGATGCGATGACAGGGTCACACAGCACATTAGCATGATGCGCATACAGTCCCTGTGTATCTCCCCTAGATATTATTGTCTATTTAAAGTACCTCATTGTTAAAAGCATTCTTATTCGAGTCAAAATCAGACGCCCTACCTTAAGTCGATTATTCTCTTCAACAAGACGCTTCATCGCATCTGACATTCCAGAGCTGGTGTCCAGCTGTCGCCTCAGGTCAGTAGTATCCGTCGTGGTCACCTAACCAGTTTTTAAAAACATCCAAAATGAAATCTAATGCAATAAGAGGTTTATTTATTTATTTTATTCCGGATATTTCTATAGCGCCTCTCGAAGTCTACTACTACTCAGAGGCACTCCCGACTACAGCATTTGATGCTGTGCCGGAATTTTCACGCCGAAGCGCCACGAGCAATTGCGAGTGAAGGACTTGCCCAAGGCCCGTACGCAGCGGCTAGAGTGGGATTCGAACCTGCAACCCTCCGGTCACAAGGCGCCGAACTTACCACTGAGCCACCACGCCCCATTGTGGGCATGGCAGCGATTGGTTGTGGGGTACAAGAGTGATAGACTAGAGCTTGGCTTGTAACACGCAGAGTATGGGTTCGAATCTTCCCCAATATGGTTGCTGTGTAGGGACCTAAGAGTTCTACATTACCTCCTGGGCACTCGGGTCTAAGGCACAACATGAATTCTTGTGTACTGGACCATACTTCTGAGCGACATTCCACTGCAATTCAAACTCTACCATCTAACAAGCTCAAGAAACACTCGGTTTATCTCAAGTTACATAGTTTTAGAACTGCCATGTTTCAGACCTTCTGGAGGTTCTGAAATGTGCTATATAAATGTTTTGATACATGCACACATTCTTATATAAATAAGAATCCTATAAAATCCCACAAAAACTGAAGTGACCTACATACATAGACACATACAGTATATTTACATCACATTTTGCAAAAGCATAAAATTTCCATTAAAACACCTGAACTGCTCAAGCATCTAATACTTAACTCTCCTAAAACCTTTAACAGCCAATGCAATGTTAAAAAATTTTAAATTCTCTGACATAGTTTAAAAATCATATGAAGCAAGGTGTCATGTCTAAATCTCACATGCCCCTAATGAAATTTTATATAATTTTTAAAGAGACACACAAACATTTCACATGCCTTGTACAGTTGTACTGTGTACGTCTATCCACTTGCTATTTCTGAATTGTGAGCCATGAACAAACTGTTCACGCCAATAATTAAATATCACACGGAAAGAACAACTGATCAAGTTTGCTTATCTTCAGTACCTTGGATGAAAGATTTTCAACAGCAGGGGCAGTAGCCTGAACTGGCTTGGTACTGGCAGGCTTTAGGATTTCATCTCCACTTGCCGAAGTAAACAACTGAGAACTATTCTGAGCCTAGCAACAGCAAAAGCAACTTAGTTTCACATTATAAATGCAATTTACCATATGTAAATCCTTTTCCATACCTCAGATTCAGATTTACTTATCTAGCATTTATACAGCTTTAAATAAATACTAGATGGATAAAAACTCAACCCAAGAAACCTGCACAAGCAGCTGTATTGTGCCAAATGGTTTTCACCAATGAGAAGCTAAGCATGGTGGGGCTTTGTGAGCCAGACGGATAAGGGAAAGCTCCAGTCAGTAATAAATAGATTGGTCCATCTTAAATGCCTCCCCAGTGATAGTCAAACTTTTGAACAACTGTGCCTTAAGCCGACACCCATCTGTTTTCAATGGTTCTGGGAACCCTGGCCATGTCCTCCACGGGCTACTTCCCCAAAAAAACTGTTGGCCTATTCCCGCCGGCCCCATTCTCATAACATGAAAAAACTTATATGTAGAATGCTTTTTTCTGACAGTTATTATGTAGTATGTACACTTGAGTGCGGTTTGCAGCCAGTAAAATAAAGAACATATTTACTTACTTGGTTCTTCAAAGAAGCAGAGCAGTGCTCACTCAATTAAAAACAGAAACCTCCAGAAATAAAAGCTGAACCCAGCGCTCAAAGTTCAGTGAGAATCAGCTTTATGAAACCTCATCAGAACAGATCGAGAGCTGTCATTCAGAAATATTTCCCCAATCGTAAATCTCTAACAAATTACCAGAGGAAATAGCATTGGTACAAAATGTATACACTATACCGCCTCAAACACACATTTAAAGACAATAAAAGCTCTTATATATCCGACTGCCATTAACTGTAAGTGTAGAATATCTTTGTGAAGATCTTTACATTAGAAGACGTTAAGCAAAATTATCTTCATCAGCATATATGCTACTAGCCTTGACTTGTGACATGTCTGAAGCAGCTGGTTCAAACACACACTTCAGTTTCGAATCCATCAGCTGCTCAGGAGTGGCATCTTTCCACTGGCAAACAAACACAGAAACAAGTTAAAAACTCCATTTCATATTTCAGAATATTATATCCAAATCCCAAATATTACCCATGTCATTTTCCTCACATGGAAGATGACAAGCCAGTCGCAGTAAACAGCCATCACTCTTCCCACCAACACTGCCACTCTGGCATATCTCATTCACAGGCAGCAACTGCAGCACTAACATTCTGAAATATCTCTTGATTTAAACCATGCAAGCTTTGATAATGTGAGCAAACAAAGTTATCAGATACATCATCAAAACCCTCTAGAGAATGATTCTATGTCACAGATGCCTTAACACTGCTTAAACTGTCGACTTTCTGGCAAGAAAGAACAAAAACCAAAATTAAAATATAAATTAAGATAATTACATATATCATATCATCTCTCCTACAGTGCGTTGTTTGCACTATATGAAATGCCAACAATTTACGTGATAATACCGAAAGAGAAACATACGCACCCTTCTCAAAGATTAATATTTGATGATAAGTGCATAATTAAGGTTCAGATATATGCACGTACACACAAACACTCACAGATACAATATATGTCGCAATTTGACATCTAATATTGGCAACAAAAAATGATAATGGCCACACTACCATTTCAAAAGACAAGATGACAATTTGACATTAACACCCAAAATACACGAAACAGATGACAATGATATTAAAACGCATAAGAGAAAGTGTCAATTTCTCCCATTCTTACTTTTATTAAATGGCACTCCTCTCTGGCTCAGAGTTCTGTTCCAGCCCCACACAGAAGGGCAGTGGTATTTGCATCGTTTAAACGCGTGGGGGTCAGGAGAGCCTAGAGCTGAATCATTGAGTGGCCCTTTTAGAAATGCTCGATTACAATTACAAAGTGACAAAACTGTGCTACACACCAAAAAGAGATGACATCAAAACTAAACGTCACAACAAAAAAGAAGACGACAAAAAGACACTATCACCCATGAAAGAAGACGATGCGATACAACAATGCCAAAGAGATGACAAAGTGATGCTAGCTCAGACCAGAAAAGATGATACAAAACAACTGAATGTGGCAGAGACATTGGCCAAATCAGGTGACATTATTATCATCATCACCACCACAATGTTACTTCTTACCAGTTGATCTTGGTTGTCAATCATGCCATCCGGTGCAAACATTGTCTGAACCATGAACTTGTGTTTATTCTTTTCATTTTGGTCAAAATCAAACGGCTGTAGCATAACTGAAGCAGTCAAAAACACAGACTGGCAGTCAGCACACAAAAAAACAGCAACTTGGAAAAAGGATCATCTTTGAAACTCGATCGTTACTCAATTCATTATCTAGTTATGCCATTCAGCTCTAAACTTAAGACTCATCTATGTCAACTGTCGCCCAACTTGAGGTCTCCTTGGCCTATCAGATTACGAGGAGGCTTCTCCAATAGATTCTGATTAATGACTACAGTTTCACCTTTGATGCCTTCTATATTCTGTTAGCAGCACTGTAGAAATCATTAGATTAGATCAAGTTACCCAGCCTTATATTGCATCAACCTGCACATCCAGCCAACACAGAAACAAATCTCAAACAACCTACCCAAACTGTCCCCAGTCTGGACTCTGCAGGCTGAAATCCACCACCCTTAGGTCATGCAAGCAATAATGCCACCCATTGGTCAACATTTGGTCTACAGCAGCATCGTTGGCGTCAAACGAATGACTGGGCCAAAGTGAAACTAATATCAGCTGCAGAATAATGTAGGCTGCATGACAAGCATGCAAAACGTAATGCATGCATGCAGCTATGTATATACATATACCTGCACAAATATATGTAAGCAAGCAGGTGTGTACAGGTAAGTATGCATAAAAAAATATTGTGGGTCGACATGCTTGTACTATGCGTAGGTGTAGTAGTGTATCTATATACTGCATGACAACATAATTTTGCAGCAGTACACCGGGTTGTTTACGATGACGTGAGCTAATCATTTGGGTCAGAATCCAGAAATGATTCGAGGAGCATGGGTCAATATCTGAGTCACATTCATTCACAGCACTTGCCAATGCTTGATCCTTGCACTTTTATGACCACAGGCTATTGACAATCATCATCTATCAGTATCAGACTGGTACAACATACTGATGTGCATCCTGTGATCTAATGTCTGTTAGCTCAAGCCTGCTGACAAATAGTCAGATGATGACCTCTAGCAAGTTGTCTGCACATGAAAGTGAAATGCTACCACAGCCATACTGGGTTGGAGTCAGTCCCAGGCCTGGACACAGGAGGAGGGCAAAGCTAATCATCTGTCATTACCAGTACCTCGCCTACCTGAATGTCGTACCAGGATCAGCTTGGAAGCAGAACACCACCCACATCATGTGATGCATTCTTAACATGGACTCTGGGATTTGTCTTCATGTGTAATATGTGACTTGTCTCCCTTACATCGCACAGTGCCATATCTTACAGACTCTATCTGAAGATAGCATAAATTTAAATCCATGCTATTCTGGGGCACATATGCTGACAAAATTAAATCCTCCATTACCAAACTGGCTCTTTAAAACCTTATATTACTTTGTTTTCTCTTAGGCTAGTCTACAAAATGACTATTGCTGTTTTGGCAATCGAATATGACATAACTGAAGCATTAAAAGGAATTTCATTGTTAGGTTTACTAAGGTATTTGCACTGATTGTTTAAAAGTATCACCAAGGCAAATGCCCTATGGCATCATTCTCGCTATCTGGTCATGTTGGTATTACTCTGGCAACTCCATCATTGGATTTCCTCAATTACGTTAATCTTTTCACCTCAGCTTTGACATCTAGAGGTTCAAGGCTTCCACAGGCTTGTTTCATAACTTAATTTAATTAATTAAGGTTCATAGCAGTGTTGCCACACATTTCAGAAACATCAGTTTCAGTTCAATCCGTGCAACAACATTCTTGATGGCTTTATAAGCTTTATAAGTTTATAAGTGGCTTGCTTAAGCCAAATACATGACCATCAAATCAAATCTACAACTTTTACCACACTTTCACTCTTGCCCCGAATGACTTCCACTTATTTAGCCACAAATCAAACATGTTTTCTCTTTCAGTCAGACAACGATTACAATTCCACCAACGACTGCAATTTAACATCTCATCCTTTCTGATAAAATTTCATGTCTCATCCTTTATGATAACAGCACTGTAGAGTGTAGATGTCACTGCATTAGATCAGTTTGCCAATAACAAAACAATGACTGCTGTCTTCAGTGGTACAACACTTGAAAACGTCCATCAATTCTATTACGTGGAGAGCACAGCAGACAATGGCAAATACCACACGGAGATCAAAAGAAGAATAGAAATGGGCAAAGAAGCATTCTATACGAGAGGAGACCTCCTGTGAGGAATGTGAAGTCTAAACATAGAGCAGTGAGAAGTCTCATATGTAGTGTACTGCTATATGGATCGGAGATGTGGACTATCTGAGAGGCAGAAATTGGAAATCTGGATGCATTTGAAATTTGGATATGATGAAAACTAGCTAAAATCAACTGGAAAACTTATAACACAAATGAGAAGGTGATGTGCTTGGTGCAAAAAAGAGAACACTAGTGACAAATTAACTGGATTGGGCACATGTTAATGGTAATTCTCTCCTGAAGACAGTGCTTGAAGGAAGGATAGAAGGAAACATAATTAGCTCTAGGAAAGTTAAGAACTATGCTGTCGGATTGGATGATAGACAAAGCATGCAAACAGAGCTATAAAGAAGTTAAAGAAAATCACAGAGAAGAGTGGCATCACTGGATTCCTGGAGCTCCCTGGGGCAGAACACTGAAGAGGAAACCCAACCACACTCACAAAGATGCTAAGTCTGGACTAACCATTATATAACACTTTGCATTTGGCCAGCCTCACTATCTGCAGAACTTCTAAAGATTACCAGATCCACTTACTGGACCATTCTAAGGTCATTGGCCCAGTCTGGAACTCTTCTGGTATATATCCTCACTAAACACTTCTCCTCCAGAACAGTGCAGCCACATAGGCCATTTTCACATCTTTCCAGCACATCCATCTCTTTACTCGATTGAATTGGCCCTGGAATTTGGCATGCATGCTTACTTAGGCAGAAGCACCGATTGTCAATGCCGTACCCATCTTTACAGTGGCAGTACGTGCATTGAATAGCTGTCGTGTTTACCTGCAAGTTATGCCCTAATTGGCAGTTAGGACCTCAACACCTACATATAGGCAATCAGAATGCAAGTCTCACTTGTACTAAAGGACTACCTTATATGACTGACCTGTGTACAATGCACACCAGCTAGAAGCAGTGTTTACTTCTTGAAAAAGTATATCTTACAGCATATCTTGACGTACTGAGAATGAAGGCAACAGATGTCTGAAGCTTTTCTTCTGATGGGCCAAAAACGGAATCCCTAGCTGCATACATTTCTGACAGCAAATAGTAATTTTATTCCTGTTGAGGTTTCTTTTTAAAGGACTTGCTTTAGTTGCATCGTAAACATCGAATAACAAAGGCCAGCCTCTTACTAAGTCAAGTACAAATGATAACAACCACTGATTGATCCTAATCCATTTTTGCAGTGGCTCTATAGAAGTTCTCAGATTAGATTAGCATCACGAAGATACGGGAGCAGCAGAAAATACGCGAGTGAATGAGTGGGTGATCGTAAGCCAACAAGTGCTGTAAGACATTCTTCACGGCATGGAATAAATGCATCTGGATGTGACACAGAACGTCTCCATAACATGCTCCATCAAACAAAAACTCTGATATAACACATTCATAGCATGGACTACAAATCTGTCAGACTGGCAAACACACCCTCAATAAATGCAACGCCACAGTAGTATGGGACTTGACAGAGCTCTCAAAGTCCTATTACAAAAACATTCCAGTGTACAGATGTCTGCACGTGTGACTAAGCCACATCGGTTCTTGACTTAAGCAGATTATCTGTCTAAGTGCAGAACTTGAGCAGTAATTTCTAACAAGTAGGAGTTTACTGTCGCTAAGTTAGTGTACCGAATTCTTCGGTCCTGCAATGAATTTTGTATGTTTAGAAAGTATTTTGATCATATGTCATATTGGCCTATGTAACTGAATGTAACTGCATCAGGTAGGCCCATCCTTCATAACATGCAACTGAGTCTGGTAAACGTGAACCAGGTACACCACCTACAGCCAGATATTTTCATCTTGGTTGATGACAACCGACGCAGTCCTCTCAGCGACTGGCAGCACTCCAGCCTATTGAATGTCTGTTCTACATCCACCTGGTGCATTGACAAACCAGCAGACGTGCACTTTCTTCTACTTGTGAGGGACTGCTCAGCGGCAGCAGCAATGTGTGCTGTAAGCACTGTTATCACTTCCAACTATTGATGCTACATGGTTTAGAGACTCTAAACATGAGACTATCTCTCAACCAAGAACGGGAATCTGTCGCTTGTCTGTGCTTTGTTTTGCTAAATGATAATAAGTCCAGTCCTTAAATTTGATTTAAGTAAACTGAAACACGACACAACAGACATTTAACACATCATATATGCTAGCAAAAAGAGTGACCTTGCTCTTGAAGTGGCACTGTATAAATGTTTGAATACAATTACAGGCAAATATACATGCTCACGGCTGCATACATATATATACAATTCATTTTTAGCAAGATGGTTATTACCAGAGACAGTCACAGCGCTGTCTGGCTCGATCAGTCCGCTGTTTGGTCGAACACAGTATCGCTTTGGTGCTGTTGTCTTCACCTTGAACAAGACACGTTTGCTTGATGGATTTTTCAACTTCAGCTCCGAAGAAACGACTTCTGTGAATGGACCTATGATGGAAAGGTAAAATGCAAAAGAAAGTCAGCTAAAACATTGTTCTTTGCTCATTGCAATGCAGATCATCTGCAAACCCAAAATTTGGGTAAAGTGTTTCTCTTTCTTGAGAAACAAATCACCTGTACCTTAAGTCAGCTAAATCGCTGGTCTGGTCTCTCCAGTACAAAAATCATCTAACTCAGAAGTTGGCTAAAACATTGCTCTCTCTCTCTGGTATAGCAATTCTCTAGTAGAACAAATCATCTGAAACTTAGAGTCAGGTAAAACATCTCTCTTTCTCTTTCTCTCTTTCTCTCTTTCTCTCTCTCTCTCACACACACACACACACACACACACCTACACACACACACCTACACACACACACACACACACACACACACACACACACACACACACACACACACACACACACACACACACACACACAGAACATAGCACCTAAAACTCAAAAATCTTCTAAATCATTGTTCCCTGTAGCAAAACAAGTCAGCTAAAACATAAAACATTATAGAACAAATCCAGTGTAGTTCCAGCTGAAACATTATTTTCTCTAATAATACAATTCATCCAAAGAAAATGAAAACATTGCTCTCTCTCTCTCTCTCTCTCTCTCTCTCTCTCTCCTCTCTCAGCTGAAACAATACACTTGCTTTCTAGAACAACACATTTAATGTTTCAAAACTTGTTCTCATATTTTTCTATTACAGTATTTCAGGCAGCACTTACAATAATACTAGAGTAGTTGGAATTTCTACATAAAGCAAATTGTGTAAGCAAATTTAAGTTTTTTTCTGAAAATCATAAACACTTCACTTACTTGAGTTGACCTACACACTTACTGAAGTGTCTTATAGGTCTTTTTGGACAAATTTTATAGCTACAACACATTACGTTTAAATGTATTTTTAAAAACTAGATTATAGCTTAAGACAGATAGTTCTGGACACAGAATAATTCATGTCAAATCAACATCATCATCAGGCTGAAAATTACAAAAGCCGAGCATAACCATAACCATAAATTTTATTGATGATTTCCATTAAATGCAGGAACAGATAGTGTGAAACAAACATAAATTCAGCAATTGAGGAAAACAATGGGAATAGAAAAACCCTAAAGGGAACAAGTCTCGGCTAGCAGGGTCACCCAATCATCATATATTGCACAAGTGGCAGAAGTTAATATAATATTATTGTATTCTTTTTTACCTATGACAAACCTTAACTAGTTAAGCATGTTTAAATGTACGAAATTTGTCATTTACGAAATTGCTTATATAGTTTATACTACATGCCAATGGCAAAATCCAGTCGAATTATAACAATTTAATGCAACTTTAATTTTAGGCTTGCGTGTTGGATACATCCCACCGACTTCGGCAAAATTCATAAATGTGATCAGTCACCTACCCACTACCCGTCTGCAATTCGCCAATAAATTGCAGTTGACCCCAAAAGCTAAACAGCTTTTCCAAGACAAAACATCAACTTCACAACAAATGGAAACATAAGACGTTTTATACATTCATAATTTTACTCGTTTGATTAACAAAATTAAATGATAAGCTAGTAAAACACGACAATATTGCGTGTCAGACTTAATGCAGCAGCTACCTCGAAATTTCAACTCGTGTGGAGGCGTTAGAATGAGAACCTGCTCTTGTTTGGCCATCTTTAACGAGAGTACCTAAATTCGTAACCTACAGAATATGAACTGTTCAAATTAAAACATTAATTTTGGCTAGATTAATTGAAAGATTAATTTCCAACGAATCCAATCCTCGCCCCCATCGACAACGTACTATAGAACTGCGGAAACAACAATATGGCACTGGGTGTAGTAAGAAAATGAATCAGTACCGCAAAATCCAAATAAAATAATAGCAAGCAGATTTATAATATATCTTTTACATCTTCAAGACTAGTTTAACCCTGTTCTTCAAGTTAGCCTTAGCATTAACAATAACGCCGACACATCTGATCAATCGTATCTTACTCAGTGCGAGTTTGCTATCGCTAAGATCTCGCGAGACTTTCAAGCTCAACATCAGCATTAAATTTTGACTTCCTTTTGCCCACAGTTTTAAGCGCTATTCACTATGCTATTGAAATATGTCATCAAGTAATAAAACACACTAATTTATATCGAATATATACTTATAAAGTTTGATTCCCAATTTTGTTGCAAATTTTTAATGAAGCAGTGCGCAGAGCATTCTGGTCTTATAGTCTGGGTTACGGCCCTCCATGTTGGATTTCAATATTACTTTCTTATTTCTGGATTATCTCCCCTTTTTGGACATTCTGTAATGAAATTCATTTCGTACGAATGATTCTCATTTTGATGATATTCCGACTTTCTTCCGAAGCGAGATCAAACCCTCTCAACTAACTTTGGACATGCCTCGAATGGGCCCAGTACTGCCATGTTCGTAACGCAAATGTCCTACATCCGGGTATTTGGATTCTAGCGCCACCTAGTGCAGGTCTTGATGAAGCTGGCTTGGATCAATTCGCAGGAAATGATCTATTAGTTAATGAAACGCCGACGGAAATTCAGCATTTGTCTCCAGACTGGTAAGAAAAGATTGCTTTTTAAACAGTGAACATTTCTGTCCAAACTTTGAAGGGGTTGGCTGAGGGTCTAATGTGTAGGTCCCGCGCAAGACGGCTGGACAAAGCGATGTATCGGGGATTGGTTATGTGGCGCGCAGTCGAAGCGTCACGCAACATGGCGGATCTTGCCTAGACTAGTGAAGGACATAAGTTGGCAGCCATTTGGCCGAACAGTGACGAGGCACAGCTAAAGACCGCAATCGCTATAGGAGCAGAATTCATACATGTGTTCGCCGGCTAGTATTTTGTTTAAATCAGGATTTCATTTTATAAATATTGACATATTCCAAGGTCAGACTTGCATTAAACATCTTATTTATCTATTTGTTTGTAAGAGTTGCTATGAAATTCAGGCGTAGTATGTTACATTTATTATTTGTAACACTGAAGCTGGTATAAAAACGAATTGATTGTCTATTCAACCTAATGATATTAAACATGATAATTATTATTAATGATAGAGGTGTTTTTCAGTTTTAGGGAGAGAATATTAAATTTTGTTAATCCAATTATATATTATCAGTTTGTCTGTTAATAATACTTGACAGTTATGTACTGAAAACTTACTAGCTTGGTTCTACATAAATTAGTGGCTGGTGGAAAATGCTATGCTGCAATTGTGGCAACCTGAAACTGTAATATTTTTGTTATTACAGATAATAATAAACAGTAACTTTTGTTGTTGGCACTGTTGTGTATTATGTAGCACATCTGCAGATTTTAGGTAGGACTGTGGCTGCGTGCGAATATGTTGTCATTTTCCCATCCGTCTGGTATTCAACTTCCAGGTGCATGTGAAATTGACACCTCATTGTCAAGTCTTGTAATTGGTAAGGAAAAGCCCAGTTATAAGATCCCTCAGCTCAAACCATAGGCCATGCCAGCGCAGACAAATGTTGACAGAGGCGTGTAATACATGAGCAATTATTTTGCCTTGTCTTACATCCACATCAATCCAGAAAGTCGTGGTTGTTTTTCCTCAAGGTCTGTCTGTTAGCTTACAGAATGTAGTGTAACTGACTTCCCAGTTCAGTTCTTTATAGTCTTCTGTTTCAGCGTGCTTATCCATCATAGCTTCACATTCAATTGTGGTTTTGTATTATTATCATTTTAGTATTTCTACTGTGCTGGCGTCTAGTGCACAAGGCATCAACTGACGGTGTACCAAATTCAAGCCGTAGTCAGAAGATCAGTCCAGTAAGACACAGAGAGTAGGGCATAACCAAAATCCGGATTGGTAAACCGACTTTGCCGATTTTTGGACTATCCGGAATGTTTAACCCGCCGATTAATAAAGTTGTTCTTCCGACGGTTTCGCTATGGACTAATAACAATTTATAGGCCACTCACTTATAATTGTTATCTTGATTGTTACTACTTACTAGGGCTGTGAAAGGGCCCCAGAATAACCGGGCACTCGTTTTTACCGCCTCTAGCTGGTGCAAGGCCATTAGCCAACGATGACTAACTTAATTAGGCTTTAGTGCATAGATTTATTACTAATCGGAATCGGCAAATAATGGCCTATACTATCCGGTATCTGGAATCGACAAAAAAACAAAATCAGTTATGCCCTAACAGAGAGAGAGAGAGCCAATGGCAATTTGAAAAGGGTAAGATGTGAGTTGAGAACAAAATGATAGAAGCAACCATCAATTGATGCATTGTGTGAGTTGATAACAGTGCTATATAGAGTCATTAGATGAAATTGAGTAAATTAGTTTTTATGTAAATTAAATCTGAATACTTCCAGGGACAGATGATTCTGCAGACACAAATTCAAAACATACATTTGCTGTACCAGTAGATTAATGTCTGTTCCTTTCCCTTTGTTGAAGCCGGAGGGAGACAGTTCAAGCAATGTGGTCAGCTACCGGCTCATAATCTGATCGTAGTTTCTAGTCTAAAATCACTGAAATATTGAGCTTGTTAAGTTGCACTGTATTTAGAACTGTAGGTTTACGCACAGTTAATTAATCAGATTTTCAAGTATATCGCTCTGCTGAACTCTCAGACTTGAATGAATTTCCCAGATCATCAAGGGAGTTTTGAAAAGTGTGAGCTCTACCAGCGGTCAAGAGTCCGGTCATCCTTTGATGATCTGAGCGTTAAGTTTGTGGGCATAGAAGGCTACATTACAGCAAATTATGATGGTCGTGGTGGCTAGGGTGTGTTTTGCAGCATATCCAAAATTTAACAAGGTTGAAGTGACATTTCTGTAGCTGCTTGGGCCTGCCTGATTGTTATGTTGTCCACAGCCAAATGACTTCCTAACTATATCCTGTCTGGGCGTTCTGACAACAGTCTTCAACAACTACCAGCCAGCAATAGAAAAGCTCATGCATTCACTTTCAGTGAAATAACAGCTGCTACTGTGACACTCGGACAGAAGGAAGGCAATCATGTGGTTCCACAATGCAATTAAAAAGTTGAACAATGAACTCAACTGCTTAGTCCTAGATTTAGCAACCGATCACTGTCAGGATTTTACTGAAATTTACAAACTTTATTACGGTAGTGAATTTACTTCCGTAGGTGGCTGAATTTAAACAACGTGTACATTTTTTTAATGTTGGATTTCAACCCACAGCAACAATATCTCTCCTGGATATGACATGATTTTTTGTTGTGTTTCATGAATAACGAGCTGCATGCTATAATCACTAAATAAAAATTCTGAGATATCCCTCTGAAATTTTCAGAAGTTGCTCACGGCAATAGGCTGATTACAAAGAAATAAATTGGGCTTCCTCAGCAGTTTTAAATGAATATTGAGCATCCTAGTTTATATATGCCGATAGAGCTTTCAGTTATGTTCGGATAAATATAAGTTTCATCAGTACAGTTGACCACATCTTGGAAACATATTGACCCAAAAATCTGAAATGTTGGTTTTGAAGTTTCTCATCAGGATGTATAACTGCTATTTTCAGCAAGATAGGAGATGGTCAGGTCAGGAGCTGTGTTAATGTGACATAAAATGAGTCACAAATCTTGTATGTTGCGCATGCTTTTATCAGCTGCGCCAAATGAGGATCATTTTTACCACTTCCATCCATTGGTGCAATGGTTGTCATCCATATGGCCAAGGCATGGATCAGATTTAGTAAACTTCCTCATCATAAAAACAAGCCCTTCAGTTCAGGAAGTTTGTCAGTTTGCTTCCAAAGACCACTTTATGAAGAATTTCGTACAGACACTGAAATAGAAACTGCACTAGATTTATTTTAAAATTTTGTGTGGATGCATGTCACTTGAATGTTTATGGGATGCTGTTAAAATCGTATATATATATATATATGTATGTATGTATGCATGTATGGTTACCTTGAATCATCGGTAGTCTTGTTTCTGATGCAAAACTGTTGTTTTATTTTTACAGATCAGAAATGGCGCCCTACGTGCTGAGCTGGCCGGGTCTGCCAGACATGCCGTTTTGGGTTTACGATCCAAAGAGCAAGAAAATGTACAGCTCAGAAACTCCAGTTCCTGCTGACAAAGGGGATCTTGATGTCTTCGACAATCGCTATGTCAAGCTCTCGACAGTTTACAAACTGTTTGCACCAGGCATGTTGCAAGAGGTGCGGCACGCAATGCAGGTTCTCGAGAAGTATTTTGATGCCAAGGAGATCCTGCAAATCACTTGTGGTAGACCTGGCTCGTGCAAAATGACTAGTTATATGTCAGTGGTGACCCTGTTTAATCTGATCATGATTTGGCCAATGAGCTTGTCTTTCCAAAAGATGAAGGAAACTGTTCTGAAATACCTGGACAGTTACAGCGAGTCGATTTGCACCGAGTGCGGGTACATTCGCCGTGACTGCGACTGCGATCGTGTGAAGGCAGCGCCAAAGCAGGTTTTTGTTGGCTATGGTTCGTTGATGACAGAAAAGGGGACGCAGACGGATCCGCAGTTGACTCAACTACTTCCAGGGCAGCCGTTTGGTGCTGGCACTTTGCCGGGTGTTGCCGGTGGCCTACAGGCATCCAGTCAGGGAATCTCATTTATTATTCCATCAGGTGTGAAGTTACAACCCGGGATGAAAATTCCAGTGTCTCTTTCTGGAGGTAACGCTTCCCCCATTTTGTATCCGGGTTCTTCGACACCGATGGGTCTAAACATGACAGACCAGGGTAGCAGTCCGTTTGGGTATCTGAAGTCTCCTGCAGGTGGCAACGTCTTTCAGCCGAACACATCTGTCCTGCTTCCACAGGCCCGGTCTCATAAGCGTGGGAGACCTCCAGTGACGCCTATACCGTATTATTACCACACCAGCACCGGCTACCAACCTAACATGGCTTTCTTTGGTCCTTTTCTTGGTGACGGAAATGGCGGAAACACAACCATGGCGCCGTCCTTTTTTCCAATGTCTGCCTGGCAGGGCAATCTGCCCACTGATCTGTCACAGTCCGGGGTGTCATCAACCAACCTGGCATCCAGCACAAACTACATCCGCCCGGTGACGTCTGCTGGTCTCAGCGTGTCCTCTGCAGCTTCACAGCAGCTGATGTCCTCGATTTCCTCCTCCTTGAATGCTGGAGATGGTTTTTGTCAAACAACTTTAAGCAGGAAGCGCAAGTTCAGCGAGAGCGAGGCAGACGGAAGAGAGCTTGTCTTGACAAAAACCGTCGGAATCCAGACGATGACGAAATCCTTCATCAAGAAGTGTAAGCTTAAGGAAGAGAAACTGACAGAAAAGGGCGAAGGAAATGGAAAAATGTCCTCGACCGTTTTAATCGTCAACGAGACCAAAGACTCGACAAACAGTGGTCGCAGCAGCGTTCTGGAATCGGGCAATCCAAGCGAACCGTGCCACACGGCAGCCTCTCGACAGTCAGGTTCAGATAATACGACAACCTCCCCAGCAAAAACAATGTCACATGGCGACCTTTTGCGTCTCAGTAAGGAGGAGAAAGACCAGAGCAGTTCAAAGAAGTTTGGTGGAAAGCTGTGGCGACAACTGGACGACAGTTCAGACGATGACAAGCCACCGACTGTTGTAAGCAGCGAAAGCAAGACAGTGTCAGAGGTTAGAACTGTAGACGAGGGATCGAAGAGTCTGAATGCCTTGGAGGAAATGAAAACAGTTGAGAGTAAGGATAGTTCTGTTATGGATGAAACGACTGAGAAACCTATGGATATTCCGGTTTCAGAGGCTCTTGACAGGAAAGAAGTGACAAGTGGCAGCAGCACGCTGGAACATGATGATGACAATACTGTAAAAATGGAAACGAAAGTGATCGAGGCAAGTAATGCTGATGATCCGACTCCTGGAACTTCTGGTTTAGTGTGTCAAAATAAATCGGAAGCAACGGCCAGGCTAGATGACGGATCCGGTGGTTTGGAAAACGTAAAAGACAACGGACATGACAGAAATTTAGTCACAGTTAATTCTAGTGAAACGGGTGAAAATGCCTTGTCGGTTTCAATACAGAACACGGATAAAGAAATAGAAAATTTTAAATTTCTTCCGGACACTGTAGCAGACGATAGCGAGAGAGGTGACATTGCAAGCAGTACTTCTGGTACAAATTCTGTGTTGCCCAAAGCTCAGAGTTCAGCTGATGTTAATGCACCGGAAACGCTAGCAACGTCAAACGAAACACAATCTCAACAAGCCTCCGATAGTACGCCAGGCCTGAGCGTCAGTTCTCCACTGCCGTCAACACGAAAGATATATGGAAAGTTTGAGTACGTTCCGACAAAAGAGCACATCTTTCGTTGCCTGATTGTCAAGTGCAGTCAGAGTTTTGACACAAGGCATGCTGCTGAACTGCACAACCTCGTGCATCCGGAGGGCGAGAATGTGAATCACCTGAAGTGTCCGAAGTGCCAGTTCACGTCCCCGTACTACCACTGGTTCGATCTGCTACGTCACATGCGCAACGAGCACGACATCCACATATCAAAGGATCCGTTTTCCTGTACGTTCTGTGGCCTGCTGTTCGATAACGAAGAGAAGCTCAGCAGTCATATAGAGTTTCACTACAGTAACCGCTACAAGTGCGTCCACTGCGGACTGCTGCTGCTGACCTGGGGTCAGGTAAAGCGCCATCTCGAGTCCTGCAACGACAAACACCGAGGCAACATCAATCTCGGATGTCCATACTGTACGTTTGTTTTTCACAAGAAGAACATCCGCAACATGCATCTCTTGTCGCACAGCGATGCCGGCCTGACGTGTGCGCTGTGCCAGGATAATGCTCCGTGGGGTGACTGGAAGACACTCCGGAAGCATTACCAGCAGAAGCACAGCAAGATTCTTCTCGGCAAGGTCAGTCCATTCCGGCACAGGTTGCCACAGAAACGGAAGCCGCCTCGCTGCAAAAAGTGCGACATAGAATTCAAAAGCATGGATCTGTATTCTGCACACATGACGCGCACTCATGACTTTGTGCCCTACACGCTCGTCGAGTGCGCTCAGTGCGGCCACAGGTTTCGCACAGAACGATCTCACGACTGGCACGTCAAGCACGTTCACGTGGAAGAAGTTTCGTGTGAAAAGTGCGACTTTGTAGCAACTTCCAAGTCACTAATGAAGTAAGTTGACTTCATAATGGTCTTTTATCTAATGTAATATTTCTATGCTTGGAAATATTTTGGTAACAAAGTAACAAGCTGTAGGAATGCAAAGTAGTCTGCAGAAAATTTGTTGGAATGCACACTTTTGCAAATAGCGATTTCCGAGGTTGGTGAGTGGTGATGCTATAGCCATTTTGAAGTCGTAAGTGGGTTAACCTTGGTAACTGAGTTCCTGTTCCTTTTCCTTTATTTTCCAGATGCATGTGTCACTGTTTGGGATGCAGTCACTTGCAGATGGAAACAGATATTGCCAAGCTGTTGCAGTTTCAGTTTATTACCGATGTGAAGAATTGTTTTTTTTTTGGCAAATGTACACGATACTTTTCACCGTGTACATGTGTCTTTTACCTTGTCATGATCAAGTGGTATGCTGCAGTTTAGCAGCAGCCATCCTTCAATGCCTTATGTATTATTACTGTACATGATTGGTTTAGTTTGTCATAGTAAGCTGTCACCTGGATATGGGAGATTGATATCATAGTAACAACAAAAACTTTGTTCAAGTTCTGTTCCTTTGGTGACCATAACAAACTTAGCTATTAAATGAGTACATCGGCTGTACAATGTCTGGTAATCTGACAGCAAAGGGGAGAAACAGAACTAGCCAATACACGGATTGCCCAGACTTGAAAAGTGTAGTCTCCCAACGTTTTACACCTATGAATACTTGTTAAAATTAGCTGTTGTTCTTCTTGTTTAGATTAGAATAGGTCGTTGGGTTAATGTGTTTAATGCTTTGTTCTTTCACTCAGGTCACACGTCGCTCAGAAGCACAGCGACAAGCAGCACACGTGCTCTGAGTGCGACAAGAGCTTTGCCTTTTTCCATCAGCTCAAGGTGCACATGGCACATCACGCGCGCCGCACAATCTACCCGTGCCAGAAGTGCGACCAGGAGTTCTCTCGTCAATCTGATCTCAAGCAACATCTAATCACCGAGCACTCGGATCCTTCGGAGAAGGCGCCTCAGAGCTGTCCAGAATGCAACTATAGATGCTATTCAAGGTTAGTTTCATCAGTTCCAATGCAGCAAGTCCACGTGTTAGAAAGGTGAGGAATTTAAGGCATTTGGTCCTCTAGGTCTTCTGTGCCAAATGATGGTCTGCTAATTGCAAACACTGCAAGATATGTTACACATCCTACTAAAAGACTTTCTCAAATTTTGAAATTTTCCTAGCACCACTATTTAAACGGAGTGAGCTTTGTATTTAGGGATTTACCTGCACATTCTTAGAACCTCTCTATGATATTTCTTTCTTGCCCAAATGTCATATTTTGATGCAGACAACATTTGTCTGTAGGTGAATATAATTCAGACATAGGAAAAGTCTCCATTGGCAGGCTGAATGCACGCATGTAAAACCTAACCGCTGGATTCTTGACTGAAGATAAGTGCAGACTTCCTGGGACATGTGCTGAAGATAAGGAATGACTATAGCCAGTAACGGTACACAAGTAGACTTATCTGTAAGCACTCCCTGGTCTGATGGTAGAATCCGCCGTCGCTGAATGTCCTGCATACAACCAGATTGTTTGTTACACAGGCTGGCATGTTCGTCAATGGCCAGCCAGTTGGCTGTTACAATCTCTGTACAGGACTGTAAAAGCCAGTTACAAAGACCCTGGCAAGCTGTTGCATCAACAAATCCGCGACAGTAATATTGTGTATAATTTGGGGTTTGTCACTAGGATATGTCAAAATTCACGCTGTAGTACTGCAGTGTATATGGAATAGTGTTTCTTTCGCAGTGCATAATGGAGCAAAACATAAGTAATTTAACGTCAAGAGAAATACCATTACAAGACACAGAGGGTTTTGATCTTTTGAAGTTCTTTAAAACTTTAACAACAAGCTACATTGGTTTCCCAGTCTCAAATGTTAATAGATATTAAGACTGCCGGATACGTCTGTGATGTGAAACTTATCTGTTACAGAAAGCTGTGTATATTTTTCTATGTGCAGAGCAACGATGAACGCCCATGTGATGCAGGACCATCCGGACCTGCTGAGAAACGACAGCGTGGCTGTTAGTGCAACGGTTGCAGAGGAGGAGGAAGAAGGTGCCGACCACTGCTACTTTACGAAAAAGAACGATACACCACAGGTGCCCGAACCGCCAAAGGTGCGCCGGGTTGGCCGCAAAAAGGGCCGACAGAAGAAGGTGGTCAAGTATGAATGGGATCGGATGAAAAAGTTGGACAACTACTCGTCGGTCGAGGACCGAAGAGAACGACGCCGGTTGAAGCAGCTCGTGAAAGAACAAGAGGACCGTCTGAAGAAACTAACTAAGTCAACATGTGCAAGAACACGTTCTTACCAGGAGCACCAGGAAATGAAGAACGGTGCCAAGACGCTTGGCGCAGCAGACAGAGAGAGCCAGCTCCGAGACAGACACCTGCTACAGTCGCGAGCGGCAAGGGCAGCTGGACACGGAACTGACGAAGACGAGTCTGGCATGACGGAGTCCCTCGGGTCTGGCTTGTATGGCATTCAACCGTATCTCGACCACGGATACTGCAAGTTCGAAAGCACTGGCCATGAAGAGAGGCTAAAACAGCAGCGTCTTCCGATCGCTGTGCAAGGTCGTGCTGCAGACGGATCGGTTGTGGACACCCCAGACGTATCAGCGTTCCAGGAGTGCGAGACGCAGCTGCTTGGCCTTGGTGGTGCCATGCCCTTAGTACGTAAGCGTGGCCGACCTCCAAATTCCACGCTCAACAGACCCGTGCTTGAAGCGCGTCGAAGGCTCGCTTCAGTTCTGGAGTCTGGGGCGGCATCATCAGGGGTGATGCAGTCGACCAATTACCAGACGCTTCGCCTGGCACCGCGTCCGACACCTTCAACGTCTGCAGTGGAATCAGCTACGGCTGCAGAGGATGATGGACTTGACATCGCAGACTTTTTTGGCGCCGACACAGATATTCTGCATTCCAGCATTATTGACGAACTGCTTGGGATGACACATGCGTCCGGCGCTAATTACCCGGCCGACGGTGCAACGAGAAAAGTCCATCCTGCTCTGGTCGATGTGCCTCATGCGAGTGGGGCTAAGTTTCCAGACCATTCCAACCGGGAGGTGCCGGAGGCGACCAGCGTGATCGATCACAGCTTTAGTGATGGGTTGGCCATCGACAGCGAGGCGCCGCTGTCGGCTGATTTTGACGATATTGATCTTACGGAAGATGTCTATTCGCTGTTCCTGGGTGGAGGTAACAACTCAGTCACTCCCAACAGCAATGGTGGAGCAACTCCGCTTGGTAATGGAGAAGAGTCAAACAGAATCGGAGGAAGCGGTGCCACAGCCATATCAGGCGTCCAGCAGGACATCCTCTCGTTAACGAATTTCTCCGCATCGACGTCGCTTCTCACGAATTCACCTCTGCACCGTGGTCTTGTTAGTCCGAGACGAAACTCTCTGCTGATGAGAAACTCCACTGTTCTGCAGACACCACTCGTTGCAGGAATGTCTGGTGCTGCAGCAACGTCGACGATTTCAGCCGGTACGCTAGTTAACCAACCAGTCAATGTTTACACCTCTGGAACAGTCCCGACACAAGTGATCCCTCCTCCAGCGGTTTCAGCAGTGCCACTAACAAATCCACAGCAGACTCGTCTTTTGAGTAATTCCACGGCTAATCCAACAACGGCTGTGATCGGCGACGCGACTTTCCAAAGAACGTCTTTCCCAGGGTATGCGGTTTCCGAGGGTGGGTCTCACTGGACTCAGCAGCAGTACCTTGACACCAGCGGCCTTCTGTCGCTGTCCGAGGCAGCCAATCTCTGCCTTTCTTCGGATAGTCGCAACACTAACGGTAGTCTCGTGCCGTTTGTCAAACCGTTTAACATTTCAAAAGCTGGTCAGGTGGTCGAAGTTTCTCACCTGGGAGATATTGGCGTCAAGGAAGGCAACCCTCCTTCTCACAGCGGTGAGAACAGCTCACCAGCACACGACACATCGGATGCTTTGAATGGCGATTCAAGTCACAGCGAATCAAAAGATGTCGGAAAAGAGACTTGTGGAAATCCGAATGGTTCCTCCGATGACCAAAGTAAAAATCTTAGACTTATTAGATGGATTCTGTAGACTGGTTTCTGTCCATTTAATTAAAATTTCTGATTTCATTTTTTGTGTGTTGGCATGTTTTGGTTGAGGATTTGATAATTTATTTTCAGCTGAATTTATTACAGTTGATTTTGTGGTTTGTGTTTTCGTTGGGGCAGGAGCTGTTGGTTTTTGGTTGGTTATGGTTCATGGTTTACAGTGGGGTTTTTGGTTTACAGTGGGGTTTTTGGTCTGGTTATATGTATTTACAACATTGTATAGTTCTGTTTGCTGTAGGCATTGACTTTCATTTATTCAGGCTTATCTATCATATTCTTGCTTTTAGTCTTGTAGCTGTGTGGCAGTTTTTATTCTGAAATTCCAATATTTGATGCCTACATGTACTAGATGTGGCTTTGAAAATTAATCCTCAGTTTTGGTGTCTTGTGGTGACAGATTTTGAAATACATTTGCCTTTCTCCTCTTTGACAAGGGTTCAAATCTCAATACATGTGTGGAATTAGCAACATATTTGCAAGACTTGTATGGACAGGTGGTTGTTCGTTTGGTGGGTTACTGTTGTTTTGCATGTGCTGCAGCCAAATTATCTGACAGGACCAGGTGCCTTCATCCCTAGGACCTCACCCTAAAGGACTATTTTGATTTTTATAAAGGCTAGGGTATAACTGATGTTATTTATCGGCGGGTTAGACACTGCGGTTTATCAGTCTGGATTTCGGTTATGCCCTAGTAGAGGCAGGTCAAAACGAAATGATTACCTTACCTTAACTTTCCTACCGAACTTGCATTGCTGTGGCAAAAATTTTCTTATGCAACGCTGCAGAGAGAAATCGCTTGTGGTAAACTTCGGTTTAATTATCCTTTTACAAATGGCTGCAGGCTAGACACTGGCTTGTTTAAAGTGTGCGTGGGTAGAGTGAGCAAATTTTCAATTAGTTTTACTGGAAAGAGAGTCTGGCATTATATGTGAGTTTCTTCAAAATGGAAACAGATGATTTATTTAGTATATATACTAAACTGAATTGAAATTTAGTAATGTACACAGTTCTGTGTAGCTTTAAAAAACGACTATGCAGGGTTTGGACAAACCTTGTTAAATCTCGACCCCTTTCAGTGGAAGTTAGGATGATCTTAATGTCATTCATTGAGGGTATACAAATACAACATGGTTGTAGTTTAGTGCAAGAAAATGTTATGTAGCCAAGAATAACTAATCTTTCATTTTCACTTAGAAAAGAAAATTGTATCAGAGGTTAAGAAAGAAACTTCTGACTGGCCATGAGTTGGACATTGCTGCTAAATGGTCTCGTCATCTGCGCACTTTGCTGTTATCAGTTGTGGACTGTCTATGGTGATCTAAGTTTGACAGTAGTGTGATAATTGTGTGTAGTTTTGAATGGTTTTGCCAATCTGTGTGTCTGGTTTTGGTAAGATACTGTGTGGTTTTACCGCTGCACTAAATCACCCTGGACTTTGTGGTGGTGACACTCCCGCCCTGGTATTCTTGGTTCTAGTATTCTGGTGATTGCTGTTTGACACTTCTATTCTTGGCTGTGGTTTTCTATTTGCACTGACTGCATAGACACTTGCCTTTTTTTCCTGTAGTATTTTGGCACTAGTGGTTATGATTCTGGCCAATGGCTTGTACACTGGCTTGTACGATGCTATTTTTGGTGTGGCATTCAGACTGCAACTATTATGGCACTAATCCTTTTAGCATTTCCCATATAGCAGTGAATTTCCTGAAAATGGGACCAAAACTATGCATATCACAAATGGCCTTGCTACAACTTGCCTTTTGAAGTGACCTAGAAACTGCAGCAAAACCAGTAACTTCACCAACGATCAAGCCAAGGATTGTAGCAATTGATGCAATGAGCCTAAGTATTCACTTGTGACTACCATAGACTAACAATCCGGTGTGTATTTGTTGACTGGTTGTGCTTTTACCAAACTAAGCTTCAACTGTCAAGACTTTGCATCCAACTTATGAACTTGATATGTAGTTACTGCTGTCGTGGTTATGTGATTTGTCTTAGAGCTAAGATGGCAGTTGTAACTGATATTGGTCACGAGTTACTGTGGGTTCCAGAAAATTGTATTGTTTCCAGGAAAATGTATTGGTCATATATTATTATGGTGTTTGGAATCTTGGTTGTAGAATGGTGTTTGGCATTTTGGTCGTATAAATTATATTTACCTAGTTCCTATTAATCCTTGCATTTTAGCTGAAGCCAGTCCATGTCTCGGGCAAAAATAACATCTCTTTGAGGAGGTGGACTTCATTAAACTCTGAAGGTCTTATGCTTCTGACAAGTGTATTTGAAAAGGCGCTGCATAAGTTGGCGATTACATTTCAAGTGCAAAACTAGTCATAGCGCTTTCTTAATTTGTCATTGTGCAGTCTGGACTCATTTACACGCCACTTATAGGTTAGGGGCCATGCATATATTACGTACGCATGGAGGGGGTAACCGAAATGCATGTGCTTGCGTACATGTGGGGTCTACTGATAATGTACGTACGCAAATTGATTGGCCTTCAAGTGAGCTAGAGTTCAGTCTTTCCAACTATCTGGTACACCAGAGGAAGTATGACTGTGGGAGAGGTGTCACTTGTATGCCACCTTACCTCTGAACGCTATTATTAAACTATCACACAACTCAGCAGTAAGTACATGGATTACTCATCCTTCAATCTGGCCTAAAGTGCAGACAGTCGCTGCCTGGACATGTGTAACGTACTCATTCTGTAGCTGGTCTTAGGGGGTGCGTCAACTGTACGTACGCAGGTGGGGTGGAAAAAAGTACGCGTGCGAACAGGGTGGGATCCAATTTTCCTGGATTTTGCGTACATAATATATGGATGGCCCCTTAATGCACCATACAAGAACTGCAGTGTAGCACTAAATATCGACTCGGCATTATCCCTTTTTATGCATGGCCTGGTTTACAGGCCGCATCATAAAGCATGTTCCCCCAATGTTAACAAATCCACACTGCTATTATAAAGTAAATTCTGTGTTGAGATGCTAAACTAAATGTAGTGCATTTTGAATTTGTAGAAGATGCATCTTCAGGAAACCAGGATCGTAACGAATCGGTTGCTGAAACTGGACAGTCGGATGGTCCTGTTGTTAGCCGCGAGACAGTGCCAGAAGATCGTACGCTTGTGGAAGGGACCGTTTCAGACGTTTCAGGAAACACGAGTGCACCATGATGAAAGCGGGCGGGATTAGGATAACTCTCTGACGAGTTGGGCATCAGTGGAACCGTTTAGTTTTAAGGTCTTGTAAATAGAAATAGGAGGAAGCACTTTTCCACATTTGTTTTGATTTTCCATTTGAACTTCAAAACAGGCTTTTAAAGCACAGGGAACCGATTTCAAATCTGAGCTCTGAAAGTGATTTAGCCGACAGTTCTGTCCGGCGCATCCACCGACCGATACAGACGCTGTTCTCCATTCCCAATTTCCATCACGTGGTGTTAATTTTTACCATGTGACTGGCTTTTTGAGTGATATGTATGAAGTACGTAAATCGAGAGCAGCTATAGACGATGCGCTGTGTAATTGTGCGAATACAATGTTCAGCTGGTGATTTAATTTATCTGCTAGCAAAGACCTGGCCGCGGTTTGTGCGTCTGTCCTTTGGATTTGGCTACGTGACTGTTGAACTGTTCACTTCCCTGTTACGCTTGTCAGACTGTGATGTTTAAAGACATGTGTAGTCTTTATTTGAGCATTTAAGGTTGACTAGAACGTTTTCAGGCTTCTAATAAAATGGTCTTTTGTTGTGATGATACAAGAGGCTGGTTCAACCCTACTGCATACAAGTTAACCATTTTGTGTGTCTTTGCACTGCTCTAGTACTTCCTGACCTAGGACTCGAAGACCCGATTTCTACCAGACATCTCTGCACAGCTGTCAACCATTCTATTTGTGCTTGCACAAGTGCATGCTTGATTTTAATATTGGTAGTCAGTGTAGATTTTTTTTACCTGCAGTTCTAATTCTGCCTAGCTGTCTCAAGTTCTTAACTGTTCATCTGGCAACTGATCTACCACACCTTAGACTTCGTTTCTAATGACTTGTGTAGATAGCGTTAATCATGAAGCTGGAGACATCAACTTGTGGTCAGTCTGATGTGAAATCGTCCATGCCAGTCTGTTGAATAGACCAAGTTGGAAACTTGTTTCAACTGTTATTCAGAAGTTTATAGATGTCAAATTAATTACAAAATTCATAACGAACAGAAAGTTGCAGCAAACGGAATTGCTATTTGAGCCCAGTGGGCATCGTTCTAGTCCTACAAGCTACATGATAGTTCAGTTCGCATACATACAATGTAAATGTTTGACACCAATGGCAATAAGTTTTCTGGTGTTTCCAGGAAGGAGTTCCAAGACCATCCAACACACAAGAAAGAACTATGTACCCATATTTGTCCGAATTTTTGTGGTCCCCCGGATTCAGCAGAGACCCTTGTTTGTCAACATGTCTGGTTTGAGACATGAGCAGAGGACCTCATGTATTCTGGGACCCATCTGACCATTGAGGTGCACCCAAACATGATGATCTTGAATGGAATTTTGTCTATCCAGAATCTAGTGCAGCATCTCTTACATGTATACAAAATGTGCATTAACTTTATTGTGCAGTAGGGTGCATCGAAAAAAAAAATTTTTGAAAACAATATTCTAATAGTTACCGATAGTTGCCTTTTATACTGCGTAGTTAGCATGCAAATTTTGAGATTTTTTGGATAAGTCCTTGAGGTGCCCCAACGACCCTCAAATTTTCATGATTTGAAGGCTCCCGAGCACTGCAGAAAACGTAATTTGTTGTAGGGCAAACTAATTTTGTGCGTCGCTTTAAAGAGTTCTGTTGATCTTTTAGTAGGTATGTAGCATGGGCGGCTATCCAGGGGGTCGAGGGGGACAAGACCCCACCTTTAACAGTGGGGGACACACCATGCATTGGCCCCCCTCCCCCAAAATTTGAAGAAACACCAAAAAAGGTAAAATAATGTTATCGCGACTGAGCGCGACAATTTTTTACTTCTTTTTTAACCAGATCAATTAAAAACTTTTTTGACCAGATAATTTCAAAAGTGTCCCCCACCTGTCAAACAAGATCGCCGCCACTGGTAGGTACAATACATTCGAGTTCCTAAAGATGAGAAGGAGTTTCTAACTGACCAGAGAACAGTAAGGTTGATGTGTATCAGCAATGTCGACAAACTTGCAACAAATAAGCCTGTTAACAAGCAGAAAAGAAAAGCTAAGCAAGTTCGACGGGTCGAAATATATTGCGTCATTATGTGGTGGAAGGTAGTGGATGTTAGTGATGACTCAGTAGACGATTCTGAATCTAATTTCGATACCAGCAGGTCAAACACTTGTAATCGACCAGAAGATTAAACTAAAGATCGTACTGTTCAATTCAGTAGTAATCAACTTGTGATGAACCTGCATCGAACGTTATAGTCAAGAGACTTTCGAAGTAGACTACCAACATTTAACTTAAGCCTATGATCGTTTTGGTGTCCCAGACAGAGCAGCTGCTGAGATAACACCAGATTTCGGTGTTAAATGTAATGCTGATTTGTCAAATGTTATCGACCAAAATAAAATTCGACGTGAACGATGAAATTAACGCAACGAGCTGGAAGACTTGAACAACGTAGGTGATTTACTCGTTTATTTTTGATGGTCGAAAGATAAAACTATAGTACAGAATGTCAAGGAAGGAAATAAGTATACTACCGGCGAGCTGTTACCGAGGAAAACTTATCGTTGCTGAATGAATGAACCAGGATCGACTTACGTCGGACATATCACCCACGACTAGATCAGCCTTGCAAAATTGTTAACCACATCGGAGCATATATATACTTTCACAGTTTCACTACATACATCGCCAGCATTTGAAGCTCTACTGATGGTTTGCAACTGCCAATGTACAATTGCAATATGCTATTTGCAGCTGACAACCACCGCAAGTGATTCAATGTTCCATGGTCTTTTTCTAGATTAATTCAACGAGCACTGGCCTCTAACGACAATACTGCCGGTCACTACTTAGGTCAGATAAAGTTTCAGGTGGAAAATCCGATTCAATTTTATCAAAGAGCACTACTGGTAACTGTTTACACGTTAATAAACCATTGCCAATTGGTCCAGAGAAAGGACGAGGACCGCTTGTTGCTCCATGTTAACTGATGGCCGTAAGAAAATTTGAAAGCTGGGAATGCGTCATATCCTGAAAGCTAGGAAACTGTACGGTCTGGAATTCGAAATTCGTTGTTCCTGTGCTAAAGTTTGATGATTCTGATGAAATTGAACTCATTTTCTGGCAAATATGCGTAGCAGAACACCACTAACATTGAAGTATCTGATATAGAAATGATGCAATTTGTAGCGACGCACCCAGCACAAAAGTTCGACTTTCCTAGATTCCCATGCCAATCATAGGCAGTGGAGCGTTATGTTAAAGTAGGGACTGAGGCTTGCAGCTGCAGTCTGCGGCATCAAAGGTAGGAACGGTTTCATAAGAACAAGATTGGAATCCGGGCGAATAATGCCGACTTTTAACAATAAGAAAGAATATCGCGTAGCATGACTACTTAGGCCTAAGCTTACTTGCATTAATGGGATAAGACTACTACTGTAGTTTACCGTTACTGTAGTTTAGTCTCAACTCACTGTTTCATCATTGGTGTAATGGACATAATGATGGTATAATATACCTAATATGTTTTACCAATATTGCATTCTACTTCTCATCAGATTCAAGCTGTAGAAGCTGTTTTTTCTGGACATTACTCCTTGCATTACTTGGGCAAACATTGTGCGTCTAATATCAAAACTTCAAGGTCATTGGGGCACCTCAAGGTCATGTGCTAAATTGATGAAATTGCACCAGAATACTGCTGACATCAAATGGCAACTACTTTGCACTATTAGAAATAAAAATGAGAAAAATTTTTTTTCTCCCATTATGATCGATGCACCCTATTGTGCAGTATAAATATGAACTACAAAACAATTTGTGCAAAGACTTTGTGCTGGGATCAGCAAGGTCATTTTTCACCTTCCTGTCCGGCACACTTGATATGATGTAGACAACACATTCAAACAAAGTCACTGTTTATTATGTCCACACAGCACAAACCAACGATATACATTGTACATGCAAATGTACATGACAAATAGTACACCCAAATTAATTTCACCAGATTACCAAAGCATATGTCACCCTTGCCTACAAGCAGGCTATCCGTACCTAACCACTTTAACCCAGCCAATGCCAATTTCATCAAAAGTCTCTACTGTTTCAAAATCAGAGCCTTTGACAATAACATTACTAAAAAGTGAAATACTAGCTTAAAAACAAACATGCTTATGACGAACAATAGTGTTTAAGATGGCTTGCCATGGTTACATAAGTAAATGTATTAAAACTTTTCAACAAAAGCTGACACAGACAAATAATACAATAACTGTCCTTGTATATTCATACAAATAAACCAAATTTGTCAACACCGCTTTCATGCAACAAGCAGCCAACAGCTCTTTGGATCCTGCTGACCATTAAACACCATGTTTCTGATTTCGACTAGACCACAGAATAGTCTCAAAGTTACTTGAAACAGCTCCATCCACAAGGCACCTGAACGGGGCCTAACTCTGCCTAAAATACGAAATCTAATGCCATTTGTCAAGCACACAAATAACATGGAAAATTGCCACATGAAGGACCCACAGTACATACATAAAATAGTCCGCAATCTCGCAAATTTACTACACGACCTCCGTCTGACACAAAATACATACATAGCCAATTATCAATATTCTGAGTCTCAAAATGTCGGTGCTATAAAAATGTGACCTACAACATTTCCTGTTGCAAAATGCAGCTTCAGGAAACCTGAAGCAAACAATATGTATTCACAACAGTTACCAAAGCATCCATTAGAAGACTTATTCAACATCGCAGAGATCACCTCCGATTAGTTTGTTATGAAGTGACGCTATACAACTGTTCGATTACAATTATAATCGAGGAGTGTAACACAAATGCCAAATCTGTAGAACAACCTCAAAGAAAATTGTTCACATCGCATACTGCGGAGAAATGTTTTCTTGGCTATGTACGTATGCAATAAGAGTGTACAGACTGCCATTAGCAAGCGATCAACTGTACAACAGGCTACCCTATTGTAATACACCGTTTGACAATTTCACACCAGAAACCAGGAGTTGAACCAAACTCACAGAGGTCCAGATATATAAGCCACTAACTGACCATATCTCCAATAGTCTCCAGGCCTTCCCTCTTCTATCTTAGCATCAGGTCTTACAAATAATTATGTACAATTATATGAATTATAGACAACATTTGACATTACAGACTATAACATATTTTATTAATGGTATATCAGAGACATGCAATGTGCCATCAGTTTGTCAATATCATACCATGAACTCAGGCACTTACATGTAGTTACATTACACTGTGCCCCAATTCCAAGTTAGCAGGTGACAACATGACCCTGCTGACAGCAACTCAACATTCTGGACAAAGTTCAACTTTACATCAAAACTCTGGATATAATAATATCAAGTTCTTGTTTTGCACTATACAGCAGTTTATAATACAAAACAACTGTAATTTGTAAAATAAAAACACCAGTTCATCAGTAACCAACTGCAATCACTGAATTTACTTCCCAACGAGGTTTCCCTTGATTTACGAAAAAGAGCAGGCACTATACAAATGTCATACAATTATAATTGAGGAGTGTAACACAAATTGTGCCATCAGCCAAAATTGTTGGTAACTCCATTCTTTTGGTTTTCCTCAACACCAGTGCAATATCAATCAAACTGATGAGTAGGTGTCAGTCAAACTTCACACTTCAAACAATGGTTGGAGACTGTATAGAAGAAGAGCAGTCCCTAAAGCTAGCCCCGAGAGGCAGCCACGAGTATGAGGTGTTAGCGACTTCATTTTCTTAGCCTCGGCAATTGCGAGCAGGTGGCCAGTCCTCTCTCTTGCCATTCTCATCTTCCACAGACAGTGTACAGTCGTTGCGCTCATTATAGCTGGGCACACATGGAGCCAAAATCTCAACTCGCTGGAACTTGAATCCCCAGCCTCTCAGTTGACAGTCCAAGCACGCTAACCACTCGTGCACTCCTAGGACTGCAAAACTGATAATTAAACAAATGACTGTTGAACAATAAACACAATGACGTAATTGTATAATTCACACACAGAAAGCTGTGCTTTCATTAGAAAGAAAACAATCCCACACACCATTAATGCCCAGTTATGCTGGAAATATAACATGGCCAAAACAAATCAAACTGGGTATAGGACATGCAAGTTACATTAAAGAGGCCAGTTACATTACAGAGGCCACTTGTTTCTGTAACGCTGGTAGGTGCAATGAAGTTAAGCAAAACTGAGCCAGGTTAGTATGGGTGACTATCTGGAATAACACCATTTCACCAAATTTCATCCACCAACACAATTACACCTCTTGCTGACTTATTAATACATTCTTCAAACTAAAACATGGTGTCACCTTGATCCAAAAATTAAAAACTAGATCGCCTTTGTACAACCTTATCCATAAATGTTTTCTGCAGTCCAAGGTTCACAGATATGCAGCAGACTAAGGTCAATAAAAATAGCATGATCTCTAAATGCAGACAAAGAAATTCCAGCATGATCAGGTCAAGGTTTACCAAAACCCAACAACCCAATATGGTTAATAAAAACAAGGACCTTTCCAAAAACTCCATGCTCAATCTTCACGCACAAAACGTTAGGCCTACAACTTTTGATCTGTCTGAAAACAGCCACAGTTTGCAGAATCTGTACAAAAACGGCAATATCTGGCAACAGTAGATACTATTGTGGCTAAAACGGTCAGAGGTCTGATATCTATGCACGCCTGTTGCAAGTCTGGTCAACACCAAAAGGTCGGTTCAGATGGCAGTAAGAAACAAATGCCCATTAATTTACTGTCCGTTCGTCACCTAGAGCAAGCGGGCCGCAGTTGGCAACACATGACTGGATTTGTTGTGGAATTTGTTCCACTGGGATCGTTGCAACCCCAGATGGAGCCACTTACTGTTGAGAGGTGTGATGAGAATGCTGAATCATTAACAGTTATTGTTACCTAATTAGTAATTACATAAATTGATGGAATACTAGTAAGTGCATTGCAAGTGTTCTTGTCACATTATGTCCTGCGTTCATCAGACACTACTTTTAAGCATGCACCAATCATAAAAAACGGAAACTTCCAACACCACAATGAATACTTTACAACATGCTGCAGTTAATTACTCCATGACTGTATGCGTAAACAAACCGCAGCAAACTCTGTAAAGTTAAAGTTCAACATTCTGCTTACACTATGGTCAAAAAAGCAATTGTTTACAGCCTGCTGGTGCTGACTTATTAAATTACAGTAATGACTCATTATTTACAATGGCTCATCATATCTGAAGAGTACAGTGGCCATCCTGACTGAACTTTACACGGTTATATCACTGAAGTGGAGTATCAGAGAAAGCGGTGAAACTGCGCACGCGGGAAAACATTAGTGGAGGATACGCCTTGTTGTTCAGTTCAAAGTCAACAATAGTCTCTTCACCGGATCTAAACGAACACACAACAGAATAGAATAACAAAAGATAACAATAGTGTTTCTACTTCGGGAAGTGCTCCAACTTCGGGAAAAAACGTTATAAAGACACACATGTATGATCATGCTGAATACAGATCTTTCAATGCGTGGGAAGGGAAGTCATTTGTCTTTGGCTTAATCTAACGAGGGTTCTAAATTTGAGTGAGATCCAGGCATGGGATTGATTTTATTTGTCACCGTCTGCACGTCTGCATGTAACTGTCAACACAGACCTTCCTCAGCTACAAAAGCATCAAATCAACTACAGACAAACTATGTCAAATCATTTTATAAATTTAACATCAGTAAGAAGAAGCACTTTTAGACCGCTTCAAATATAAGAATAAAATATTCATTTACCTGTAAATTGTATGCACATCATAGTGAGTCCAAGTCAACTGCCAGTGTGGTCTGCCATTGATAGATCGCACTGTGAATTCCTGCAAATAGGAGAATCCTCTTCAAAACCATACCAGCTGCATTTCAAAGCTTTAGTTTTGTTCACATTTCTGCCGCTTCGGATTCAGACTTACTGACCTTGTACGTGCAATAAAAAGTACAATAAATATAAATGAAATCTTTTACTAACCTAGAAGTTGTCCTTATCCTAAACATCTTAAGAGTTTAACTAAAAACCTTAATGTATGAAAGAATTAAGCTTAACAAATGTTTTAGGTTTAACAAGACTTTATTTACAATGTTACATCATATATTTATTGCTCTTGGTTAGGTAGGGTACGGTAAGGTGTGTGTGTGTGTGTGTGTGTGCGTGTGTGTGTGTGTTATGCTTGTGTGTTATGCTTGTCTATCTGCCAATGTATGTGTTCATGTACTGTCTATGTGTCACTGTGTATGTATCCAAGTGTAAGTCTATACATGTATGTACAAGTTATGCTTGTGTATCTGTCCATGTATGGGTCTATGTAACTGTGGGTGAACATGTTTCAGCAATCCTGCTAGAGTGTGTGTGTCTGTGGCAGCATCACTAACAGCATCGAAGCTCTGTTCCGCATCATTGTTGTAGTTCTGCTGGTTTCTCTGGCGCCTGTAGCGATACATGGCCGGCAGGTAGTCCGTCACCTGCTTCCGTTTCAGCACCAAGTTCACCTGTACGAAACAACACCAACACAAATGTCTATACGATGCTACCAATCTGCATTCACTTCCCATCTCTGTGCAACACATGCAGCTATGCAATACAATAGTATATGATACTGGCCTCCTTCCAAAGTTCATAAGTGCATGCATGATCATACGACAGAACACCGATGGCGCTGGGCAATTGTGTGTGAAGGACTTGCTCAAAGCTCTTACACAGTGGCTGTTTGAGCGGAGGCTCGAACCCGTACTCTCCCCATTACAGCCGACTGCTCTATCCATTCGGCTATCAAGCCTCACCTAGGACTGAGCTGTGAACTCTTCTGTAATGATCAAGCAGAAATACATCATATAACTTTCTCTTGTAGCAGCACTACATAAATTTATAATTTAACTTTCAATTAAATTGTCTTGTTACACAAAGAAACCATGTAGAGCCAGAGCATAACGCACAGTGCTGTACATAAAGAAATAAGTAAACTCCTACCCGATCGCCTGCCAGTTTATAGTAACCGGTCAGTAGTCCTTGAACCATGCTGCCCCTTGTACGCAGCTTCGGCAAAGCGGTCTGTGGGTCATCCGGAGTGGTCAGCATAAGGACTTTTCCTAAAGAAACAGGAACACCTTGTCAACCAGCGTTTTGCAGAGTGACAAACAAATTCAGCCAGTGCAAATTACAAGTGTACCTAATTATTCAGTAACTAAAAGCAGAACAGAGTATCACCTGCATACACATGGAAGCCACTACTTAATCCATGCCTTAGTGAAGTGCAAAATGTGCTATATAAATAGCTAGATACAAACATACATATATGTACATATACACATACCAAGTGAATGCACCACAATATTTCATCTGGACGAAATTCTAAATTTAAAGCATTTCGTAACTGTCCACATGGCTATGAGCGCTTCTGAATGGCTCTACAAGCGCTTTGTAAATGTCCAAATACAATGCATGTCTATCGGTTTAACTCTGGTTTCTCTGACTTACTGGATTTCGATGTGGCTTATCTTCTGGATTTACCTTTGACTGTTACTTCACTCGAAGTGACCCTCAGTCGAAGATTTATGCATTATGATAATTAGCGCTATTCAAGTCGTTAAATTAGATTAGATTTAACACTTTAATGACGAGCATATACTAAAATGAATGGGAAACTAATCCCTCTTGTCGTTAAAGGGTTAAACATGAAGAACACGCACGTGAATTAGTTTCTGTGAGGTCATTCTCTAAAGTCACATACATACATCAAAACGTCTAGGCATAATTTCCATCATCAGTAATCTTGGCTCATTTCAACGAGTATTTCCATCTGTTGAAGCAACCGTTCTTTACGAGCAATACGTAAATATATATGGTTACATTACTGGTATGTTACGCTAACCTCCTGCATAAACCCTACCTTCTGGAAAGAATCGAACGTAACGATAATAGTCGACCACTTGAAACGGGCAGTAGTAGTTGTCGAGACCCTTCTCTCCCTGCCGGAAATAGGTGGATTTTCCGATATAACATCCTACAGAATTCACCCAACGACACCTGAAAATGCGGTTACCCTAAATAGAAAAGCCCAAACAGCCTATACAGGCCATGCAACTGATGTGGCACATGGTTACCAATAGATTAGAGCACTCGCCTAATGTTGTGGAGAGTACGTGTTCGAGCCTCCCATGAGATGGTAGCTGTGTAGGGACCTTGTGCAATACCGTAGGCATTAATCACTGATGTGTGTACACCAGAGTGTGGTTACACAACTGGTATAATAAAGAATATACTTGCTTACCTACTTTAACTGATAATCAATCGATTATTGGTCATTAGATAGCGGTGCTGAAGAAATGCATAATAATAATGCAATTAAAATACATAAAGCAATCTAACAATGCTATATACTTTATTTACAAATCGCTCTAAATTAATTTTCATTGTGTATGAATCTGAGAGTTAGCATGATCGGAAAAACAGAGGTCTGCTATTGCGATCTATGCAAGTGCAAATGATATTCTAAATTCTCTTCCACGTGCATCTTTAGTTGTCTCTGACTATACACAATTACCACTTGAAAGGGGATGACACTTTCACGAAGAACGACAGACACCATTTGAAGTAAATACGTAAAAGCTCTGAAGGGAATTCTTATGCAGTTCTCACCTGAACATTTCCACCTGAAAAACTGATCTCGTATTATCAGTTTACCAGGGCAGATATTTGTGTCGACATTTCTGCTCTACGTGCAGTCCTGCACCACCTAGCCAGCTCAACCTTAATGAGTACACTAATTGCACACTGTCCATGGGAAGATGACGGCAAGGGGAAGGACAATGATGTCTTTGGTGTCTATCGTTCTTCATGAAAGTCTCATCCCCTTTCAAATGGCAACTAAGTTGCTAACACTTCATACCCAGGGCTAGAGGATTGTTCTTCGTCTTAACATAGTGTCAGTCATACCATTATATCGAAGATGAGGTCGTTCTATGTACATGTTTCTGAACGTTCCAAAAGTCTTTGGACGACCACAGTTCAAGCCCCAGGTTCTAAAACAACAAGAACACACTACTCTGAGACTTTAAAAAGTACAGTTCAGTGCGATCTCTCTCTCTCTCTCTCTCTCTCTCTCGCTCTCGCTCTCCCTCTTGCTCTCGCTCTCCCTCTCCCTCTCTCTCTCTCTCTCTCTCGCTCTCCCTCTCTCTCTGCTTCTCTGTCTGTATCTCTGGTGGCAACTTAGCTGAGCATACCCATGTCAACAATGCAATTTTCAAAATGGTCTTCTTCTAATGCCACACAAAAGCTGAAATTTAGGACTGTCAGATACTTCTCCACAACTCTAGCCCATGTCGGCCCAGGTCAGCCAAATCGTGCATAATTCTCTGATACATATATATGCGTACAGATACATGAATAAGTGAGGCCCACACCAATATGCTCAGCCACAATTTCAGCTTATCCTTTTCAGACTGTAGGGTTAGCACAATTCAGAATTCTTAAGCAAATTTTTACATAACAATAGAAATAAGAGGATTTATATACAACTATAGTTCAGCCGAGCGCAAAGAAAAGGGCGTTGTACACGAGTTAATAAAATCAAAGACAGTCATATTCAAGTTTAAAGATTTGAATGTCTCTGGTGATGACACATCCTGTTCCATGCAGTGGGTCCAGTGATATAGAAGGCAGTCACCAAACCTTGTAGCAGACCGCGGGACTCATAGCAGATTTTTCATCGAGGATCGTAGCCGCCATATTAAACTAATTCTATTCTCTTGCTCCTTCCTTCTTCATTCATTAATTCATTCAATCATCCGTTAATTTATTCATTTATTCACTTCCTTATCCACCCACCAACTGACTCCGCAATTATCTACATATCCATGCATTTACGGACCACCACATAAGTACCTCTTGGAAGCACCGTGATGTTCAAATCCAACTGAATAATTTAATCTAAGACACGATTTTAAACATGCCTTCTGTTAACACAATATGCATCACAGGTTCAGCAAGGAAATTATAGAACTGACAATGACAGTCAAATAAACTAAAGCAAAAAACATACCTCAGGCAAATCAGGCGCCATAATTCTTCATCACGTGCACCAAGGTAGAAACCTCGGCAGACCTAGAATAAAAACCATCGCAAATTAGCCTTAAAGAATGCACACGCTTCAAATACCAACCTACATCGCTAAATCTATGTAATCACAAGCACTACAGTTGATCAATAGACTTGCTTGCTTGCTCAGACGCTCTTGTATGCATGCAGGCATAAGCAAATGACTGATCAACTCAGCAAATGTGCAAAAGTGAGTCTGAACGTAACAGAGTCTTCTGGTATAAAACAACACAAAATCTCACAGCAGAAAGTTGTTCCAGTGAATGCACATCGAGATCTGAAGACACAACCCACTTGAAGATGTACGTCAGAACTTCAAATGGCAGATGCGATATGTGCAAAGCCTAGCAAAAACAACACCAATCAATGTTAATATTCACCTTCGTACAGTTTTAAAACTGCTCTACCTACAGAAACAAAGGATCAGCCGTATCATTCAGTGCCAGTGAATGAGTTCATTCCCATGACGAGGCTCAACTGAGTGCAGAAGAAATTTTGCAATTACGATGGCACTAAAAAATTAAACAGCTTAAGACTAACAATAATGAATTAGCAAGCTCAACTAATTAATTTTACAATCTACACCACCTCTATAATAATAATTATTATTATATTGCATATATAATGCACTCAAGGTCTGTAAATCTTAACCTGAAGCAATTGCTTGAAAGACTTCTTCAAACTACGGCAATCAGAGGACCTGGTGGCATAAGGATGTGTGCAACTAGAGTAAGCACCTCTAAAGTTCATCAGAATGCACCATGCAATGATGAAGCCAATTTTGATACAAACCATACACCCAATTGGGAGCATAGTAGTTATTTTCATTGGGAGTGAGTTGAATGGATGAATTCAGTCTGCACACAACTCACTCTCGGGTCTGTATTTGGTTGGCATATCCTGTGTTCATCTTGGATGATTCGCAGTCTTTGGAAGTGCTGAGCCAAGTCAGCCAAGTCCTCATCGACTTCACCCGCATCACTGCTTTCCAACAGAAATAATAATTCTCGCATTTAACACTTTAACAATAGATAAGCTGCTTTGGTTTCCCAGTCATTTTTAGTACACTCTTGTCGTGAAGGTGTTAAACATCGATTACAAATCCATATAAATCTTTTAACAAGGCACGAAAACCAGCCTGAAAAAGTCCATCATGAAATATGAAACATGCATGACACTTAATTTTACAATGTGGATGGACCATTTAGAGCATTAACTGCTCACAATCATGTCCAAAGGTTTGTAGCATATTTCACCTTTGCTTTAAATCTAGCTTACTACGCATGGAAAGTAACTGCAGCAAATAGACGGACAAAAGGTGAGTTCTGAAGAGATAATTTCTCCTTTACAGACTGACACAGTTCAAACTAATTCTCCTCTCCAGTTTGAAACAGTTCAAACGAAAACATAACGAAGCATTCTAAGAAAGTTCCACTGATCTAATCTAATCTAATCACTTCTATACCATCATCATCATAACTACCAATATATCAGCAGATGGTTACTTCGATTGAAGTCACAATCAAATCATAATCCATTGGAGAATCCAGGTCGAAATCTGCTACATCAGAGAAACCAGAAGCAGACTATTGAGGGTATGCAAGTTAAGACAGACAAGAATAA
This sequence comes from Allolobophora icterica, assembly GCA_963556255.1. NCBI lineage: Eukaryota > Metazoa > Annelida > Clitellata > Crassiclitellata > Lumbricidae > Allolobophora > Allolobophora icterica. The sequence goes on from OY744608.1 coordinate 9,644,177, forward strand.
ACAGCATTAGCTCATAGATTCAGTGAATCATTGACTACTTGCAGCAAAACTAAGATATCGGCAAGTCTAACATTACCTTAATCCCAAAGAGCTTTCACTTTCCTCTCGAGCACGTCCTGCAGAAAATAAAACTTTCATTCAAACTCGTTACATCAGAGCCGAGATGTTAAACTGTAACAGCAAACTTTTGATTCCACAGACAAGTCCATCTGTTTATGGGTTTCCTATCCCAAGGAACTGCAAAACCCGTCCAAAAAAATACCTAAAAAATACAGGGCCCTTCATTTCTACCCGGTAAAACAGATGTTCCCTTGGAGCTAAAAAATATGCATTTAGAACACATAGAACAGGTTTATGATCACCAATGGACATTAATTTCATTACAGGCTACTTTAAAACTGAAATATCAAAATTACTGTCAGCAGTCAACTTCCTGATTGATTTCCATGTAATGTAAACCTCCAAAAATGTCGCAGCGCCACACAAAAGCCACGTCATTGGCTTATCGCTTTAACGACGAGCTGCATTGGTTCCCAGTTGCTTATAGTACAGTCTTGTCATTAAAGTGTTAATCACCATCGCTATATCAAGTTCAGAATAGCCAGGTCTGCAAATCAAGTACACATTAATGCCATCTAACTCAATTTTCGTTTAAAAATTCAGAAGAAGACAATGAGGATATTATTATTTACCTCGTCTGGCAAGTTTGAAATCTCCAATCCGAGACTCTATGTCTGGAACGAGTTGAACAGCTTTCCTGTAGTAAAGTATTGCTGTAAAGAACAAAGCTGACAATTATTCAAGTCAGATGATGTATGTACACACGTGTATGTGTCTGTGTGTATGCAATGCATCTATGTGCATATGTATGCATGTGTGTATGTACATATGAAATTATGTATGTATGTATGTATGTATGTATGTATGTATGTATGTATGTATGTATGTATGTATGTATGTATGCATTCAATGCATGTGTGTATCTATGCCAGTGTGTATGTATGTATGTATGTGTGTATGTATGTACGTATGCATGCATGCATGTATTTATGTATGTATGCATGCATGAATGCAAACACACATACACATTTACTTGCATATACTTCACACACATTACTTTCCATACATGCATGTATGTATATATGTATGTATGTATGCATGCATGTATGTATGTATGTATCCGGATATTTATATAGCATCATTTAAAGCCTCACCAAGGCACTCAAATATGGTACTGTAAAAGATCTAACTAGTGACATTTACAACAGCTGACAAGCAGAAATCATATGACTGCAAAAGACAACAGCAGGTCAGCATGTCAATTTCTCATCAGTTTTTTTTACAGAGGAGCCTCAGCAGTCCAGACAACAAGAACTGCACCACAAGCAAAGGACAACCCAAGTGCACCCCGATTCAGAACTCATTAATGATGAAATGACCAGCAGTTAAAGTAGAGGGGTCACCATGAGTAAGAAATAACGACGACTTCACTTTCTTGACCTCGGCATAATAATTAAAATGCATAAAAGATGCCCGTTAGTCACTAATGTTTTTGTTTTGTCTACGTATTAAATCAACAATCCAATGTCTGGATTGGCAATCTAACCAGGTATTAATGGAATTACTGCAAAGTACTCTGTAAAATGTGAAAAAATGATCAATTTATTTTATATGAATGGCAAATGATTACAGCAATTTAAAAATTAAAGTATAAATGAAACCACTACAAAAAATCTGGAAAACTAAGCAGTGAACAGACAGAAGCATACCATCATACACCCTTCCACACTGCTCTGCATTCACTCCTTGCAGGAAAAGGAATCTAGCCTACAAATGTACACAGCAAATAAATGAAATGTCAGTAAGCCAGAGGTTTTCAACCTATTTGTAGTGACAGAACCTTACGCAAAGCACTCTTGATCACGGAACCCAGTGCGTTTCATCCCTCCGAATTTTTCATGAAATAAACTTTAACTGTAACTATGTTGGGATATTTAGATTTTTGGATTTTAAACTTTGAATATAATTTATTTGCACCCCTGATGCAGGATATTATATTACATTACAAATACATACTTTAGTCTAGCACTTTAGTGTAGTGCACAGAACAATGTCAGTGAACAACAGCATTTCATTGTATTTCACCAGCAACTATATTTGACAGATGGACTGAATATTAAAAGTATTCTAGAACAAAGTTAAGTAAACGCTGGGCCACAAGTAATTTCATCAAATTTAGTGCGAGATTTGAAACTCTGTTAGTCTATTAAATTGAAAACAATGATGACGTCAGCATTGGTGTGGCGTACTTAGATACTGTTTTGACAGCATAGAGTAGTCAAGTGAGTAGAGTCTGAGTAGACTCATACAGTCATAGATTAGTATAGCAACATATAAAATGCAACAATACATTCACAACCACAACAATGTCAATTATTTTAATGTTCGTAGAATCGCGTCTAGAAAGAATGATTGAAGGCTGTGAAGAATTCTGCTCAATCCTCATCCTTTTCTGAATTCATTGGTGTTTTTCTAAAGTTTATATAAAACTGTGGCAGAACCTCTGGCCAACACCAGAGATTCCGCCACAGAACCCTGGTTGAAAACAAATGCAGTCCACAATCACTGTATGTCGGAGACGTCCATATCAAATCTAATGCATCATGACAAAGTCCATGTCAGGCCAAATCATCATCATCACCATGCTATCTGTCAACTATGGATGGGAACGCATTGGTTGGGCTCCACGCGTGCACACGGGTCCTGTCACTGGTGACTCTTCTAGTTTCTCCGCAACTACAATTACGATCATTGTCATCATCATAACCAACATCATCATCGCTAACATCATCATTTCCAACATCATCATAAGCATACTACAAGCACACAAAAACAATCTGATACCAAATCTACGAAAGACACGTTACAGCTGTCACATAAATATTAAGTTACATAACGTTACATTACACCAAGAAAACGAGAAGCCACAGCAAAACTGAGTCATGCAGGAAATACTACTCATCCACAGAAGGCTTTTAACACATGCCTGGTCTTCTTCGCTGGGTTCATCTGAGTCCACATCGAAGGTCAGTGGAGATGCACCTGGATTACCAATGATCCTAGCGCTGCCGCCTGGTGTGTACTCCCGGTACTGCTGCTGAATCTCATGGTGCCACTGCTCCCGGAATCGCTCGAGCTCTGCCTCAATGTTCAGAGGTTCAGACAACGTCCTTTGCTCGGCCCAATCATCGTCGTCCGGGTCAGGAAAAATGAAATCGTCTGCCTAATCATAAGAAGTCAGTAGAATGTAACGTAGAATGTAACGTAGAATGTAACGTAGAATGTAACGTAGAATGTAACGTAGAATGTAACGCATATAACAAAACAGAAAGAGCTATGTAGAGTTAAACTGGAAACCAATTGGAACAATACATTCCACATTTTTCTTGGCAAAAAATTGAAGCCCACCGTGTTTATCATATGCAACATGAGACAGGTCGCTTGTTTATCATAGCTGCTCAGTCAATGAAAATGACACATTTTTGGGGAAACTGGCAGCAAGAAGGGTATGCATGTTGGTTAAATTTCTCTGCATTACAGGAAGAGGTAAATGATACTTCGTCCACTTCATAGCCCCTGCTTTCACTTCTAAAGGTAATTAAACCTGTGCACTTGGATCAAGAAAGGTGTTCTGAAAATCAAAGTCAAAAGCAACTGACCTAGGTAGTTAACTGATAAAATTGGAATGGCTCAAACCTTAACGCTTACATACTTCCGGGAGAGTTGGTTCGAGATCTATGCAATAGCGCTTACCGGTAGGTCTTACGAGGATGGACACCCAGATCAGTTATTCCAGTTTCTGACGAAAGTTGATTTCAGTTTTAAGTGGCCCCAAATGTGTTCCTTAATTAAATTAAAATACAACACAGCCGGCGAATGACTTTTGCACGAACAGGGTTTATGAACTTGTATCTTATAAATAGGTCTAACCCTCCTAAAATGAAACTGCACTGTCCTTCAAACCCTTATGTAACGTTAGCGTCGTGTGAAAACATGTGCAACTATCAAATTCATGGTAAAAATTGCATTTGCTTACCATTTCTTTGCGAGGATTAGGTTGTCATATGGCAGAAACGATCAGATCACGCCAAGAGTAGCAAATTACTGAGCCGTAGTAAAGTCGACACCTCAACACAGCAGCCATGTTTCTTCTGCAGAATAGTGCCTTGCATCATTGCTATGTATTAGCGTCACTGCTACAGGCTGTTCGAAAAAACGGTAAGCTTACATTTTCAAATGACGACCAGTTGTCATTCTCCAATGCCTTTCTCTATTAATTTGTCATGTATTTTATATGTTAAAAGTTGTTGTCTTTTAATAATGGCTGTCAGAACTTATTATTTTGCAAGCGATAATTATGCATAGATGGAAATTGGTTTCAGCAAGCACCTGCTTAGATATATGCAATTTCGAAATGCATACGCCCTACATCGAATCCGAGAATAGCCTAGTGCAACAGATTCAGAAAACCTAAAAGTTACGTTTATTTCTATGTTTAATTCAGTTTATCAAGTCATGAGATTTTGATTATGGTGGTCCTTTTGGTTCCTATGTTTGTAGGCAAAGGATATAATTAAAAACATAGATTTATCTGATCTGCTGAAGGTTTGTAATTATCTGCTTTTCGACGTTCAGTATATATGCTGTAATCAAGCCAGCAAGCAAGCAATCAATGAATTAATCCATCCATCAATTAAAAGAGACAAACAGTCTGTCATTCAAGTAAGTCAACATAACTGCTACAGGTATTTCGGTGTTAATTTGTTAATAGTCTTTGTTTTTCATATATATTTTGATACTGTGGTTGCGCCAACGCTTCCAAATATTTTCCAAGAGCAAAATCACTTTTGCAATGTACGTGGGGAAGAAAAGTCAGAGCTATAGAAAAGGAAAGGCGAGTGGACAACAGAAGAACATATAAGAATAATAAATAATTAATCCTATGATTAATAATTTAATTAATTTTATTATTAATAACGGCTACATGTACAGTATAAAGTAACACAGACCTATGAAATTAGATTAAGTCCGTATGTAGGCCTACAGGCGGCAGGTCAGGAAAAGCGTACGAATGGTATACGGCGTTTGAAGCCTTTGAATTCAGCTCAACCTGCCTCTTCCCAGGGAAGTAACTTTTGTCTAAAAAGTGGGGGTGGGGGGCGGCAGCAATTTATTCTCCACTTTAGCTTTTCGCATGGAGACCATTTTGGACATAGGCCTATTACCCTGCCAGTAACTGATTATGAAAAGCTGATGAGCTGTCTTAAAACCACTTTCTACTCACTAGGTCTTTCGCACTGGGAGCGCCTCTGATTAGCGAATACTGTGAGAGGCGCTTTATAAGTGTTTAGATACAATACAATGCAATATAATGGCATTTGTATCGTGTACGATGTCATCTACTCGTTTTCGTTTAAGAACAAATTTAGCCATTTTCCATATCAGCAAAATATGAACACGACGTGTATAAGTCAAAATCAACGACTTCTTAAATGTTCATATTGTGTAACGGAGGGAGCTGTCTTCAGCTAGCCGGCTCGGGTATGTTTGACCAAGGACAGTAAGGCCTACTGATTCTGAGATTGTGAGGAAACTGAGGGATGAGGAGTCATATCAAGGCCGACAATATGAGTGTGGGTCTTATACGGCGGAGAGTAAGGGTGATGTCAGATCTTTCCAATTAAGAAGAGGGTAGCTGTGGTCCAGATCTGTGGCGCCTGAGGCCTGCGGACTGGTCACGGCGGTCAGTCTGTCGGGTGACTTGTGTGGCTGAAAGTCTGCCTGTCTGACTGCAGTTTGTCTGGCTCTCGGATGACCTGTATATCGTACGTTTGCGGTACATATTCCTCACTCTGCCTGCATACATGAAGCAAGGCGGAGACTGCGATCTCTGCTCTGGGAAGGCAGAATAATAAAATATTGAATGGCATCATTTAAAAAGTGGGGGTACGGTACCCCAGTCAGAAAAGTGGGGATACGGGCACCCCTCGTACCCCAACAAGTTACGCCCATGTATGTTTTCAACTTTTGTGACACCTTCTGGTATAATTTTTTTTATCAAGGGGCCGCCAATTAACTTTTATTTAGCTTAGGACCTCACCAAGTCTAAACCAGGCACTGCCTAAAATCATCTAGGCCTATGCAGTAGTTTAAGGTTAGGCTACCCATAGGATTTCGATCGTTCTTCTCCAACGACCATCGATTAAATAACGGCGCTATAGAAATCACTAGATGTTATCCACTGGTCATTGCGCTATATCAGGTCGAAGAAGGACGGATCAGATCCCATAATATATTTCCTTCTACATAATTTTAGGCCTAATAGTAATCCTTCAAAGTGATTGTTATACAGGTGACCGTCGATTGGTGCTTTTGGATAATTATAACGGCGCTATAGAAGTAATTAGATTAGTGTACAGTAAAGTAAGTAAGTATATCCTTTAGTTTATTGAACCAACTGCAAACCGTAGGCTACTTTGGTGTAGGCCTACATGAGTTTCATCGAAAGTTTTAATAAGTGTATATATATATATTTATTTATTTATTTATTAATAGACTAGCTGTAACCCGTGAAAAAACACGGTAAATTTATTTTAGAAACTTTAATGTGGTTGAGAGCAAAAATCAAAAAAATACGGAAGTTAACTGTAGCCCGTCCATTGCTCCTTGTTGGTAAGTTACAGCTCCATCTATCGAATGAAATGATAATCTACCAACAAAATATCCGACGTCTGCCATCTAGCGAATGATAATGAAGTAGAAGACAGATAATACATCGGTTATAATGTTGGCTGATAGGGACTTTGGGGTTTATTTGAAAATTGTCATTTGAATATATTTGTAATAAATATTATATACGAGAGATTACAAATGGATCCCAATTTCACAGCATCATAAATTCACAATGACAAAGGCGTTATCGACTCTTCTTGAATAACTATGCTTTCTAACCCTTATCTATTGGCCTAGCGCCGTGGCGAATTGCCCATGTCACTGGCCAGCCGAGCTGCGGACCCCGGTTCGCGACCGGGCTGGTCGGAGGCATGATTTTTTTTCCATTTTATAATTTTCTAACTACATCAAAATACTGTTAAATACTAAACAAGAAACTCGAATCGTTTTATTGGTACAAGTTTCAAACGTATAATGAAAACAAGGGCAATTTTAACTAGCTCATGCCTATGAAAGCTAGGCTCAGGACGGATTTTCGAACCCCCACCTGCGCAGTTAGGCCTACACGATTTTTCCCAGTTTCTGAATTTTGGGGGCTTTTACAAATTTTATTTCTACTGTACATGCATATATTTATTTTTATGTAGAACCTTTTTAAACGGCTTGTGTAGCAAATTTCATCTAGCGTGAATTAATATGCATTCATTTGAAAGTACTTTGAATTTTTCACTTCAAGTCACGATTGTTGACGATGGTATAGGCCTATTAGGCCTATACGCGGGCAAACAGCGTGTGCTCACCTCTAGATACTGTATAGTCACTCACAGACTATTTTTAGTATACTCAGTGGATAGGATTTTGATCTTTTATTTGGAAAGGGGTAGAGAAAGCTTAGTTGGTAGTAACAGGCCTGCATAGAGCCGTGTAAACTAGCTGTCTATCCCAGACAGCTACGTTCATTGGGTCCACAGTGGGCTCAAGCTGTGTCAATGGTGGCAACTCCGTGGTGCCTACAGCTAGGGAGCCCACTGTTCGTGATGCCGACAAACTTGACCCATACTCTATGCCTACCGCTGCGGCAGGCAGTTAATTGAGTAGGTCAGTTTTGAACGTCGGAGCAGAACGGAGAGGAACGAACATAGCTACTACGTGCACAGCAGTCGTACGTCTTTAAGATGAATAGAATTGAAATCAGAATTACCGAGTTTGTGATCGCAATTCTATAGTTTTACCACAGTATAAATAATTACACAGTACGTCGACTCCCGGCCGATGCAACAGTCAGAATGTGTGACCGATCGCCATTTTGAAAATGAACTTTTACACGTCGATACACCGGAATCCATCACAAAATATTTTTAAACGTTACAGCAACATCGAGGACTTCATTAGAATTAACAATATTATTTTTGACGTTTATTTCAGCTTAAATCTATAATTCAAGATTGCACTTTCAAAATGGCGTCACCCCCAAAACAAGTCAACAGTTAGCAATGCGAGTCGACGTGCTGTGTAATTATTTATAGGCTACTTTGGTTTTACTTCAAATGAAAACCGACAGAAACAGGTTATGTGAAACTAGAAAACTCTCTTTCTGGCTTTGCGGACTTATTTCAAATCAAAATCTTATATGAACATTGTAGCGCCGTAATCATAATGATATCATGATTATGATATCATGATATCATAACAAAGCGACCATCAATCGATGATAATAATCATAGTCATAGTTTTTTGGAGAACTGACTTAGACATGCATTCAGACAGATATTATCATTAAAGGCATTTAGAATTCTGGCTAAGCCACGCCTTACAAGATGGGCGAATGCCTAGGCTTATTCTATTTCTGCTGGTAACTTGGTAAGGGCGTAACTTTGCAAGTTTGCATCATAATTGGTGGTGACCAATTCCCTCCTTCGGTGTCAACTACAACAGGATATGCATAACGTCACCAATTTATGCAACGGAACAATAAATAAGTAAGCTAACGTGAACGTATCTACCAGAATTTCGATAGTTAGGCTAAGTTAGGCTAAACTGACGAAAATTTGGAAGAACAAGTCAATACATTATAATGACACCAAATTACGGTGAAAGAATTGGCATGGCCAACAGGCAACAGCAACATACGGATGTGAGGCTTGGACGTTAAGGAAAGAAGAAGTGAAACGTAGGCCTATCCAAGCGTTCGAGAACAAGTGCATCAGAAAGTTGTTAAGAATTCCCTGGACAAAAAGAATGACCACCGAACAAGTATACAAGCTGGCGAGGACCAAAAGCGAACTGCTGAACCACGTCCGAACCCGCAAGCTAACTTAAGGTACTTCGGAGTTCGGACACATCTTGAGGTAGCCGAAGGACAACATATCGAAGGCAGCCTGATGACAGATCTCGTAGAATTAAGGGTTTGCGCAACCGCGGTATAGACCAAGGATATATCCTGGATTGACAACATTATAGAATGGATTGGACTATCTGGGATCAGCCTAATGGTTGCAATACGAGATAGGAAACGCTGGACAATGTTGATAGGAAACGCTGGACAATGTCGACCCATTCCTGTAGCCTACCATCGCAAAACGACGACGGCGACATGACAGGCTAAGTAAGCTTATGCAAGATTACGACACCGCTAATTGTCGTTGCTCGAACTAGCTTCAAACCCAAATAACGTTGTTATCGCAAAAAGTATTTCAGCACAAGGCCAAGAAGCAGTGTTTAATCTAGCCCCCCCTCTTCTGAGGGGGGAAACAACGTTTGTCGGGGGACGTCTTTTGGGAATTTCATCTTTAAAAAAGTTGATGACCTTTTTAGTAGCCTAATTCATCCCACTTTCCTGACTTTCTTCGGAAACTAAAACTTTGACGTTTTTTTAGGAATTCGTCTCTCACAAACTTTCATATATCTTATTCCGTAATTTTATTGTTATATTACTCGTTTCCTCGCTTCTGGGGGGAGCGCAACATATGTCCTGGGTGAGGGGGAATCCCCCCCCCCAAAAAAGGTGTATACATTAAAATATTGCTGGCCTCTGGGGGGGGACATAAATCCCGTGTCTAGATTAAACACTGGCCAAGAAGCACATGGTGGGGACTGTCACCAACACTTTTAAAAGTGGTGGTGACTGGAGTATGCACCACCGTCACAATACAAAGTTAGGCGAGTGGTTGCTGGAAGGATTCTAGCTTAGACTTCGTACTCTTCCTGACGACCACTCTGTCCAGTTTGACCTTCTTCGGAATGTACAAGCAGACGTCCTTCTCCACGTTGAATCGATATCCGTCCTTTCCGGTCAACCAGTACGACCGCACAAACACGTTCTCCTGAACAGGTATACAGAGAAAGTCTGAGACAATAGGGTTTATGTAGACCGACGTGTATTACCATTGTTGTGTACAATTAGGCTATTACAATGCCAGTAAATCTGAATAGGACGCTAAACAATTTAAAGAGCGCGAGCTGCTTTTCCAGCATGTTTACGGAATCCTCTCAGCAGGTACGAACCAGAAATCGTCGAATTAGGCCTATACTCACCCAATTGCTATTACTATTTTATTACTAGATGATTGCCCGTCATACATGACGGGGAAGAGAGGGAGAGGTAGGGCGTATTGGACGTGACGAATCGATGCTTCCCCCTCAACCTGCCGTCAGATCGTGTGCCATATTGAGGGCCTGATGCCGGGAGGGAAGGAGGGAGAGATAGAGGCAGTGACAGGGATAGGGATGGATGGAAAGAGTGAGTGGGAGGGAGAAGTAGAGTTAACTAGGGCGGGAGTGAATTTCGGGCGCCTAAGGCCGGCCGCCGGATGCATCGACTGCAGCCACTAATCGACTGCAGTCGGCCTACGGCCACTAAAGCAGCATAAGCGACTCCAGTCGCTGCATCGGGCTTTCGCCCTATGCATAGACTGGAGTCGTCCTACGGCCTCTGAAGCAGCATGAGTCACAGCGTTTGTCTTTCGACAGACAGATGTATACACAGAGCTGAGAAACTATTATTAAGGATTATTATTATCACAATCATCATCATCATCATCGTTGCCATAGATATTGCATGGCATACAGATTTCAAATACTAATCAGCCTAAATATTTTGGTTCTAGGCCTATGCTGCAGACATTTGCAATGTCCCGTATGTCTGTATAGGCCTATTTAAAATTATACGGTAGCCAAATAGGCCTATGATGAAAAGTAGGATCCTCGCAGTAGAACGAAAGCAATGTTCCTATTAAATAGATCTACGTACCACACGATGACCCACAATCGCGTCTTATCATCTCGCATTAAGAGCTTTCCTTCAACGGACGCGATTAAAATATGGACATTCACTAAACGTCCAGAGTGTATGCAGCATATACTCTCTGGACGTTTACAGTATGCTAAACCGCAAACGGCTTTTCAGCTGTTGACCGACCTTGACTTCCACTTGGCCACGGTCTTTAAACTCATAGTTGCCCAATCCATCGAGTATTTGTTTGCAGTCTTCAGTCACTTGAATCCGCAGAGCTGGGCAGAAAAAACACGGACATAGGAAGTGAGACTATAAGCTTATTTCTAGTTACCGGTAGAAAATTGTTTAAGCTTCGTTCATGAAAACCAAATTAGGCCTAGGCCTAAATTTTGCAAGACTTTCAATATAAATTACAATATTCTAGTTCATAAAACTGCCGTTCAAATTCAATTTATGTAAACTCCTGGGTGACCGATAGGTATGCCCTCCTTTCGGGGGGGGGGCTACATCAGGCAGTCAAAGTGAGGGGGACCTGTACGTTGCCGTCTGCGGAGTACAGCTCACGTGGGCGGCGTACGGGTCCAGTATGTGGTGTGGCGCTAGGTGCAGTGCTCAAGGCACTCTGGCTCGTATCACCCAAAGCTGTGCGAGGACCCACCATCTCCGGTGTGACAGGCATAATTCGGTGCTTGATCTGATTTCCAAAAGGATCGAGTCAAAGGGTCACTCGGTGATCCAGGAGCCGGTTATAACTACCGCAGCAGGTAGACGCAAGCCTGACTTTGTAACCCTCGTGGACGGTGTCGCCTATGTTGCTGACATCACTATTACCTCGGACTTTAATGATATGAGCGGTCCATATGAGGAGAAGGTCTGCTACTATGCATGACTTGACGTCATCGACTGGGTGGCTAATGTCTTTCCGGGGGCGCCATGTGTGTTGGGGCGGCAGTCCTGAACTGGCGAGGAGCGTTCCACCATGGTTCGTCGGGCCTCCTCCGCAAGTTGGGGATAGGTCCAGCCGACGAAACCCTCATGTCGTGCCGGCTGTTGACTTACACCAGTTACATGTTCCGACACCTCACCCGGTCCACAGTGAGGGGTCTGAGGACGCCGGACGCTGATACAGCCTAGGCACCGTGTTCATGAAAAGACCATACCCACTTCGGACCAAGCACGGAGGTCCGTTCAACGCGGTCGGCCCGCAAGGTGACATTACGCGAGAGAGTCCCTGGTGACCTGGTCTCGATTGCTCGCCAAACTGGAGGCGCATTGCCCTGTGGGTCAGCTCGGCCGGGCTACCAGCAATCTCTTTGTGGGCGGGCAACCCACCAAATTACAACTTCCGGTAGCCGCGAGAGCAAGTGCACAACGATGAGACTGCCCGTCGCGCGAACGATCGGACCTGAGTGTTAAAAAGTCGATAGTAGGAATTCTAGCGTACGACGCGTCTATGCAAACTTAAGCAGTAGGCCTACCGTCCGATAGCTCGATCTAATTAATTCGTTAACAGTTGTCCAATATTTATTACTTGCAAAAGGCCATACCGGTAATAATGTCGCAGAACAAGAACCGAGACTGTGTTCTGTCACTGGACTACGAGTGCTTTGGACGTATTAGTATCTGCCGTATCTAGACATTATTATACAAGCACACCAGTGGTTCAGAGCGTACCTTGTCCAGTCGACTCCATTCGCGATGCTATGTTGACGGTTTCACCAAGAAGACAATAGCGAGGCATTTGAACTCCAACCACAGCAGCCACGCACGGACCTACACACAGTGTCCACACGCGCACACAGCCACGTTTCAACGCCTTTCAGATATTCATGAAATGCGCTAAGCAATACATACATAAATACACATGCAAGCATACATACATACATACATACATACATACATTATACATACCGTATATATATACATACATACATACATACACACACATACGTATGCATACATACATAAGTACGTACATACGTAGGCCTACTTACATGCATACATATTCTTTTCTTCTTTATGGCTTTGGCGATGCCCCAGCACGCAATAGCCGCTCATTCATGGTGAGTCTCCACTTCTTCCTGTCTTGTGCTCTCTGTGTAGCCTCCTGCACGGATAGGCACATCTCCTTGCAGTCCTCTCGAATATGGATATAATGCATATATATATACATGGAATATTGGAAGGCACAAACAAAAACGAAGACCTCACAGAGAATGGACAGATGGCATTGATGAATGGTGCGGAGCAAGTCTCCAGGAACTACGTCACTCGATACTGGACAGAATGGAGTGGAGAGACATTGTCAAGAAGGCATGCAGACACCTACGGGCGCTGAGCCCATGGTTATTGATTGATTGATGCATACATACATATGCACACACATATGCAATTACAAATCCTACATTAGAAGGTGTTCTTTAATGTCACCCATATCCTAGATTGTGTGGAATATTAATTTTAGACGTTAAGGTATGCCTATACAAGTCTCGCAGTAGGGCCTGTTCCTACCGGAATGGAGTCCGATCCGGAGCATGAGTTTTCCGTGTGGTTTATGTGGAATGACGAAATCGTTCGTCATGTGGAGAAGGTCGAGGGCCAAGGTGGCTAATTCTCCGGCGTGTCTAAGGCCATTCGTCCGAGGACAGCCACTGACGATCACGTAGGCATCGCCTATCGTCTCCACCTTATACACGTCGTACAGGTCGATGCGGCTGTCGAACTCCGTGTACAGCTTGTCCAGAAACTGCACGACCTATGATGACGGTGAACCATAACGATGGTGATGATTATTGTTATTAATATAATTATGATGATCATGATTATAATTATTCGCATCGTATAGTATCGTATTTGGAGATTTGTATTATTATCATCATGTGGTTGTCAGATAATGATTATAATAATGATTATGATGATGATGATTACCATTAGTGTTATTTTTACTATTATTAACATTTATTATTATTATTATTATTATTATTATTATTATTATTATTATTATTATTATTATTATTAATTATTATTATTATTACTATTACTATTATTACTATTATGACTAGCCAACCATACCAAAGAAATGCTATCCATAATTTCTGCAATTGTAATTGTTATCATGCAGTTGCTCGAGATCTGGTTTTCTGCTGTTAATGTTGCTTTGACAAACGTGATCAGCTGGCAAACGATTTTCCTTTTAAAGCGGATTTGCATCTAACCTTTACTTAGCATTTTTATGTTAACTCAACCTAGCATGCATTAGCCGTGCTTTGCTTAGCTTCTTCGCCTAGACTAATGTATCCTAACTTAGCTCAATTTATCTTAAGTTGCCTTTATTTAACTAAGCCTAGCTAGCGTTACTTAACAATTCTTAAAATTTTAGGCTTAGTTAACTCGAGTGTTAAGTTTAAAAAAAGTTAAATAGGACTGATGTAGGCCTAGGCGATAGACCTGACCTGCATCGGTGTAGATGAGGCGGAAATGTTTGTGAATCCAACGATGTCGCTGAAGTAGATGGTGACCAACTGGTAGCACTCGGCCAGAACCGACTTATCCGTTTTCAAGTCCTCTACGATGCTCTTCGGAAGAAGTCGACACAAGAGCACTTCCGTCTGCTTCACATCCGCCTCCATCAACTACAACAAACAATTCATAGATGGCGCTTTATGGAAGACAAACGCTCTTGCGTCTCTTCCATCTGCTATTCACCTGCTGCAGAGGCGTCTACACCATAGAAACCAATTGGAGCAAATGCTCCATCCAAGAAATAGGGGGGAGATCTGTCAGTGTGTGTGCTACCATTTTAGGGGGAAGGAAGGGGAAGTGGGGAAGAAGAGGGGGAAGGGACGTTGCTTCAATGACTTAGGGGGGATAGACGCCCCTGCCTGCTGCAGCTGATCACAATGCAGTTTGTCTTACATGTGTTTCAGCAACGAAGGAATCGGACGCCATTGAGACTTAGATAGCCTTGTGCATAACCAGCTAGAAGCTTAGATGATCATGTGTTTCGCCATATGAGCATCGGTTAGGTAACTAATGTACCAATTAGATCTCAAGCAGGTGGTCAGCTAAGTAGCCATTATACCAGTAAATCACTTAGATAGCCGACTGCACAGGCGTAACTTTGTATTGCGACGGAGGCATCCAATCACCACCACTTTTTAATGATGATGATGATGATGATGATGATGATGACGACGACGACGATGGTGGCGATGACGATTGTGGTGATGATGACGCAACATATCGTTTTGATACCTCGGTCTGACTCCGAAAATTCTCCCTCAGTTCCTGGAGTCCGGTTGTGAACTGATGGATGAACTTAGCACTGAGGCCACACGACAAAGGATATCCAGCCAACAGAAGAACGACGATGACAGCGAACAGACCGATCCGGATGCTGTTCGTCAACCGAATATCACGCACCCCAGAACGAACATTCTCAATCTGAACTCGTTCTTCCTTCAACCATTCCGATCGATTCTCATCTGGTTCTGGGTTGAATATCGTCTCTAGCAAGGACTCCGAACAGTCGTCGAAGTTCCCCGAACATTCCAGGTATAGCGGCACCAACAGGGAGCCCAGTTCATATTGTATCTCTGTAGAAAAAAAGAGATACCATAAAAGTATGGACGTTTGTAGTCTTTTCTCGACTATAGGCCTATATAACGCCTCAGTTTCCGCGCTAGCTATGGGGCTAAGGGAAAGAAATCCTCCAGTTATAGCTCCGTTCGATCTCTAACTCCCCTCTAAGCAAGATATCCGTGCCAGCATTTCCAAGGTTAGGCCCCTATAAGCAGTCTTGTTGTCCTCGAGACCAAGGTCTTGGTCTCGAGTGCACTCGAGTTCGTTTTTAAAAGTCTTGGTCTTGGTCTTGGTCTTGAGACCAAAGGTCTTGGTCTTGGTCTTGGTCTTGAGGTTCAAGGTCTTGGTCTTGGTCTTGAGGTTCAAAGTCTTGGTCTTGGTTTTGCAAGACCAAGACCAAGACTTTTGTCAATATGAACAGTCATTAATTTTAAACAAACGGCAAGAATTTAAAAAATTTTCCAATATAATTACTCATACAGTTATTGGTGTAATATTTACACGGTGTGAATGAAGCTTCACTATTGTTTTGGACAATTATTTTGACTTCCGGTTATTTACCATGGAATGATTTCAAAACAGACTCATGATTAATTTGTACATTTCATCCGGTTCTTGAAAAGCTGCTTTGTGTGCTAGCGATATCAGCACCTGTAGAACGTATTTTTTTTCACATGGCAGGATTTTTATGAGGCCCCACTGGTCACGTCTAGGTCAGAAAATTCTGAGGAAATTGGTTTTTATAAAATGCAACAGGCATTTGGAATAACATTTCGCATATAGGACTTTTGTAAATACGAATTCGGTAATCTCTGCAATCTGCATTTATAGTTGGTTTGCTTGAATAAAATAAAATACTCACGTTTTCATTAAAATAGCAAGTACTCACATTTGACAATTTTTTAGTAAGGAATAGAAGTTTGGATATGATTGTAATTTTTTGGGTCTTGGTCTCGGTCTTGGTCTTGAGGTTCAAGGTCTTGGTCTTGGTCTTGAGGTTCAAGGTCTTGGTCTTGGTCTTGGTCTTGAGGTTCAAGGTCTTGGTCTTGGTCTTGGTCTTGAGGTTCAAGGTCTTGGTCTTGGTCTTGGTCTTGAGGTTTAAGGTCTTGACAACAAGACTGCCTATAAGAAGAAACTCATTTGGCCATACACGGTTCCCAAATGGGAATATAGGTCTTACATCCATGGGCTCCATGTGGGTATAATGACAGGGAATTATCTAAAATGGCTTGCTTACCTCTTAATCTAAATTTGACGATCTTGTCCAATTGTCGCAGGTCACTTCCAATTCTCGGTTCGAGCCACGATACTATATTTTCGCCCACCTTTGGACACGCTGTTACAGTCGACGCCATGACTCTCCTGTACGCGCACAGGCATTCTCGAATTGCCGTGCGCCGGTTCGCCTCCTTTTGTTGCGGACTGCTGTACATCTGTCGCGTCACGTCCAATTGCTGCTGAAGAGAAGTCATGTCTAAAGAAGAATCGCTAATTCTTGCGAACAAATCCTGAATCTTCGGTTGACGACTGACTGTGAAGTTTCTGCCACAAGTGTGTAACATTTTAAATGATTTATTAAATTCTTATGCGAAATATATATATTATGTATTTCTCCCGAAGCGCGGGAGGTTGAGGGGAAGGAGGAACAAAGCTTATGAACGTTTTCCTATGAGGGAGGGAGGGAGGGAGGGAGGGAGGGAGGGAGGGAGGGAGGGAGGGAGGGAGGGAGGGAGGGAGGGAGGGAGCCGGTGTTTGTCTGTCTATCAATCCGTTTGTCTGTCTACCTGACCGCCGGCGTCGGGCTTTCGCCCGAAATCCATCTGTCTTTCTATCTTCGCCCGTGGCTGGCCTTATAAGGGAGGTCGGCCCAAGGGCCTGCCAGGCATGGACCGCTACACTGCAGAAGCGTTTATCGTACGACAGAAGGACACTCAGATCTGGGAACAGGGGTGGACTGGCCCACCGGGACACCGGGAAAAATCCCGGTGGGCCGCCAGGGTCGGTGATATTTGGGCCGTTTCTAAGTTCCTAAACACAATGTCTAAAAATCGGTTATGTTATTTATAACAATTTTAATGGTATTTATGACGGCGTTTTTTTATTCGCTAGAAGGCACAGTGCTGACGACAGAAATTCCGGGCCCGTAGGCAAGCAGTCACGGGGCCCTAAATTATCTTTAGGCTTTATGAGAAAATTGAAAAAAAATTGAAATAAAAAGTGCGGGTACGACAGTACGATACTATGTAAATATATACAACTACGATTTTATTCAGTAATATTATATTTGAAAAGGCGTAAATCGTAAACTTTGTATAACTGACTATAATATTTTTCATAAGTGGATTGCGGGCTCGGACGGCCGGGCCCATAAAACTCTCCGGGCCCCCGGGCATTTGCCCCGCTGCCCCCTCTCGGCGGGCCTGAGAAGGCAGACTTATATAATTAACAGTTGAATCTTAAAACGAGGTTCTACTTCCGCTAAGTTTGTTTTTGACGAAGATTCTTTTATTATTATTGGTTAATAAATTAATGAAAAAATTTACGGTTATGAGTGATTTAAATTTGAAACGTAATGTAAAGATGTGCGGAAAAGGTAAGAGATAAGAAACTAAAAATTCTTGTTAAAGAAGCCAAGTGCCAAAATCTAGTCGATTTATTTAAAGTTACTCAAGGCAAAGAGACCTTCACTAAATGTTCGACGATTAGATAGAGGACAGCGTCAATGAAGATTCTCCACATGAACTCTGGGACGACCAAGTTGGGCATAAGAGTGACGAACTTACGAAATGCAAATCTTGCAAAAGTCCTGTTTGCTGCTTTTCTGTGTAACATAAATACAGTTTCTTTGGTCAGACTTACAGGCACCTATTTTGTGCATATAAACTCTTAGGGGCCATCCAGATAGTAGGTACGCATGGAGGCTGAAGGGGTTAACCCAAATGCATGTGCTTGGGTCTACCGAGATTTTTGCGTACGTACTATATGGATGGCCCATTACTGACTCTGTCCTCTACCCAAGTAGCGTGTGAGAGATCTTTCTCAAAACTGAAGTACATTAAAAATCGCTTGCTAAGCTCATTGTCACCTACAAAATTTGAAGCATTTTTGCTCATGTCGGTAGAAACCGATGCTTTAGGTGAACTATATAATGACACAATTATGGATCATTTATCTGAAATGGCACCCAGCTTAAAGAAGTTGCTTATACAAAAGCTATCATTTGGGTGGGTCATGATAAATCGATTTATAACTTTAAATGCATTCTTAATTTTTTTGTCTGATGTAGATTAGGGTTGCGATTCATCGTTGTGTCATGACTATCCCGTTGTAAAGTTACCTGTTACCTTGGCTGAAAACAAATCCCCAAGAAAAATAAATGTCGGATAGGGCCGCTTTTGATTTTTTCCCGGGCCGTTTTGACACTCCAGTCCACCACTGTCTGGGAAACTATATTGGAGATATTTCGGCCTAATTTGTTTGCTGCGACTTGAGATAATACGGTCGATAGAGAAAAACGTGATCATTTGCATTAACATTTACATTGTTTTATTACTAACTGCTGGAACCTGTGTTGGCTTAGAATGGACAAGATGGTCTCTCGAGCCTCCTGCAGAAGTCCGTTGGCGATTGCGTCCCAGGCAGAGATGACTTCCAGAGTCCCTTGGATGTGTTTCAGGTCGGCCTCTCGACCTACTGCCACTCCCAGAGAAACAATGGCCGCTACCAAGACAACGGCGCAGGGGATTCCAGCGGTTGCCATGGTCAGCCGTGTCAGGACTCGTTCCTCGCGGCGCCAGAAGGCGGGAGATGAGTTTTCCGGATCTTCCCGAGTGGACATGGAGCTTGGCGGTCTTTTCTCTGTGAATTTCTCTATCCACCTGGGTGATGGTTCCTCTCACTGACACGATCGTCAGATCCTCTCTTGCGTTGTCGTCTTTGGTCCTGAAATCGTCGTCGAAACAGGCTATAGATCGATCATCTTTCTCATCGTCGTAGTCATGATCATCATCATGATAATCATCATCGTCATTATCCTCATCATCATCATCATCAACTGCATCATCATCATCATCATCGTCATAATCACCACCATCACCATCATCATAATCAACACCATCACCATTGTCCTCATCATCAATAGCATCATAGTCATTGTTATCATCATTATCAGCAGCAGCATCGTCATTATAATATTATTATCATCATCGTCATGATCATCATTGTCATCATCATCATCGTCGTCGTCCTCATCGTCGTCATAAGCAGCAGCAATGGTAGAACAATGCCACAGCAAAGGCAACAAAGACAACAGGAACAACATTATTACACCTGCCACCGCAATGTCAAGCACTATCATCACCATCATCATCCTCAGCGGTATCATCATCAACAACAACAACGATAATGACAACATGATCATCGCTGCTAATCGTCATCGCTACATGTAGCAGTTGTCGTCGTCGTCATCTTCATTTCCACTGTCGTTATCATCATAATATCAAATTCGACGACAACTGTAAGCCTACGGCGTCATCACAACCTCAACAACAACGACATTCAACAATGAGCAAGAACCCGCCATATTGTCCGCAGTCATAATTATAGATTGTATATTTGAAAAAGACGACGCCATGCGTCTTACTTACTCTCGTCTGACAATCATGCATCTGCAGCGTCAGAGACACCTGTAAATCTGATCATAGAATATGTCATACTGCGCTTAATGTGCTCAGGTGTGTAATTGCTCTACTTCCGGCTATGTGCGTTTGTAACAGTCTGCTGCAGGTCCCATATATATGTATATAATTATGTGTGTGTGTGTGTTTGTGTGTGTGTGTGTGTGTGTGTGTGTGTGTGTGTGTGTGTGTGTGTGTGTGTGTGTGTGTGTGTGTGTGTACGTGGTGTATGTATGTATGCATATTTGTATTGTATGCATACATGTACGTATGTTTGTGTGTATGCACACATGTGTGGATGCATGTAATGTGTATATTTGTGTATGTCGGTGTATGGCCTATACAATAGGGTGGTGCGAACGTAATGGTAAAAAAAATTTTCCGAATTATTAATTGTAATAGTGTGAAAAAGTTGTGTCTATAAGAGGTGAACTTGTGGCTAAATTTGTCAGTTGATAGTGCTATTTCTTGAACTGCCCCAACGACTTTGAAATTTAGCAGTAACAGTTGCATGCAAAATACTACATGTAATACGTGATTACTTACCATAACGATTAATACACATTGCGCAAGTGATTACCAATATATTTGTCACAAATAACTAAACAACCCTTCACTAAATTATACGTTTGGTTATTGAACATTTCAAAACACAAATTTTAAGAAGTTGAAGATAATTGTTATGGACAGTTTGGTAAGTTTTTTCTCGTTTGCTTAGGTTTATTTACTTCTATGAAGGTAGGGCCTACTTGGTTTTCTGATGCATCCATGTCTTCTTCGTCTGCTAAGCTTTGACTCTGTACTGATCTAGAGCTGTACCGATGCATCGGGAGCATTCGTAATCGGGCCGATTATTAGAGGAATCGGCATAATCGGTATCGGATAAAAAATATCGGCGCCGATGCAAATTATTTTACAGTTGACATTTTTTGCACAATTTTCGTTACAAATAGAAAACTGAGCACAAGTGTCTATGTCTTGTTTCTTATTATTGATTTATATTTAGCATTGCACTACTTAGCAGACACTGTAGAAACCAAGGACCTATTATACACCGGACTGGAAACTCTTTGATAGCCCTTATACAACGTCGTATGCGTAGTTTTTGGGCGAAACTAAAATAATCGGCTTCATACGCTTCGTGGGGCGTGGTGGCTCAGTGGTAAGTTCGGCGCCTTGTGACCGCAGGGTTGCAGGTTCAAATCCCACTCTAGCCGCTGCGTACGGACCTTGGGCAAGTCCTTCACTCGCAATTGCTCGTGGCGCTTCGGCGTGAAAATTCTGGCACAGTATCAAATGCTGTAGTCGGGAGCGCCTCTGAGTAGTAGTTGACTTCGAGAGGCGCTATAGAAATATCCGGAATAAATAAATAAATAAATAAATACGCGGTGTCGGCTATTACAAATAATCGGCTATACGCGGAATCGGAATAATCGGCAAAAAGCCTTATCGGTACAGCTCTAACTGGATCTATTTCTCTTTCCGCTGCGGAATTTTGATCATTACTGTCTGCTAATGTTTGTTCATTGCTGAAATCCAATGTTTGCGACATCTTAGGTGCTCTGTCAGCTTTCGCTCATGCCGCTACTTTAGTTTAGTTGATGCAATCTTATCTTGACCGCCAATAATCATAACTCTAATCGTCCGCTGATCATGTAGGAACTCATGTTCATCGTTTGGCACCTTTCTGGCAATGGGACACTTACAATTGTCAACGATATAGTTGCAAGCTTCGATGTAAAACTTTTTCTCTACATTTATGTTAAGAGTTTTGCCATTTTTACGATATATACTACTACTGTTTCGACCTATATAGGTCTGCTTTCGAAATTCATCGTGGAATGCTCTTATCACCTTCAGAACTCTTGTATGTGAAACTGCCACGATAGAAGCTTTTCTCCATATAGCTACGATGTGTCTTGCTACGATTTCTGCTGTTTGAGTGACAGTAGATTCTTTGGTTCCTTCCGTGTTGACTCTGTTGATGTTATGTTTAATATAATTGTAGTGCCTCATAACGTCTTCATAAGTTGGCAAGACATTTTTCGGTAACTCGCACGAATATCCAAAATCAGTAGGCCTACAGTTTTCAGCGGTTCTTGTTTTGATTTTGGATAACTGATCGAAAAGACTTCTTTTTACAAAAATTTCCGATAAACCGAATTTCTACAAACTTTTATACATGACATTGATAATATATTATACAATTAACATCGTGCCCTGAAAAATGACATATGACCTGGTAGGCAGGGGCATAACTTTGGTCTAAAAAGTGGGGGATACCAATTTCTTCGATACACGAAGCAAGGCGAAGACTGCGATTTCTGGAATGGCTCAATAATAAAATATTAATTGACATTGTTTCAAAAGTGGGGGTGCGGTACCCCAGTCCAAAAACTGGGGTACGGTACCCATCGTACCCCCACCCTCAAAAATTACGCCTATGGTGGAAAGCCCACTACCGGTTCGCTTAATATGGAGGATTGAAAGGATGAAGGACATTGAAGATTGAAGGTTCGCCTTAATATGAATTGGCTCTAATGCACTAGCAATAGGGGTATAGTATCGAACTTCGACGACGCCGCTGGGGCACCTCAGAACTTCAAAATAATTTAACCAAATTTTGCACAGTCATTTACTTTTACCAAATGCAACTTTTAAACACTATTACGTTTGTAAATTCGCACTTTAGTTTTTTCGCACCACCCTACTATACAATATGCATGTTGCATGCATTGCATAGGGCTTTCAGCGCTGGAATCACTGAACAGCGTTTCCATAGTCAGTTCCCATGACGACGCCCGTTGGCATCGAATCAGTTTCCGGCGATGTTAATTAAAGTCGATGTAGGCTACTACGCATATGGAGATACTGCAGAAGGAAACAGACATAGGGCCCTACAGGCAGAAAGCCAATTGTAGAGGTAGATATATGGCTAACATAGATCCATGCACTATAGCCTGTAGTTTCCGACTTCTTGCGTGAGCTTGAGCGACGAAAAAGCGCGCAGTTTACGGTTAAGACTGACGGACCAGCTGACCGACCATAGCTGACTGTCTGGCAGGCTGAGTGAGTCACTCACGACCGACCGATATTATAGTAGGATTTTTATAGTAGGCCGATATGATTGTTCAGTGTTAAATAGCCAACGCGAATGTCCACTAACAACCAAACAACCAAGAGTAACAACCAGACAGGATCTCGAGGTTTAAACAGAGACAGAGACAGAGATAGACAGACAGACAGACACAGACAGACAGAGAGATACAGACAGACAGACAGACAGATACAGACAGAGAAAGAGACAGACAGAGGGAGACAGACAGACAGACAGACAGACAGACAGACAGACAGACAGACAGACAGACAGACAGAGAGAGAGAGAGAGAGAGAGAGAGAGAGAGAGAGAGAGAGAGAGAGAGAGAGAGAGAGAGAGAGAGAGAGAGAGAGAGAGAGAGAGATTGAGAGATTTAAAATAAATTAAAAAGAGCTCCGATCTGTGATGCTTAGGCCCTGTATAGATTCATATTTAACGTGTAGGCTATTTTCTTATGGTAGGCTACGTGTTGCATCGTCTTTTTGGTAAATGGACGCATATAATTTTGTGAACTGTTTTTTGTTTTGTTTTTAGCATGGGCATAGTTGATTAGCATTATAGGGCCTAGTTAAATTGCTATTTGGGTAGTAACTTGTCGTAATATCGCGCTTATATAATTATAGCCCTGTGCATTTAGAACATGCAGAGGTCTACTGTAATAATCTTCGTTTAATATTTTCAAAATGACAATTAGGCTACGCAGTAGGCCTAGGCCCTATGATTACAAATCAGTATGAACAGATGATCACAAGTTATTACAGCCTAATTTACAGGAGTCGAATTTTAACTGCATACGGCAGCCATGCAAGGCGCCCAACACGTCCTACATCTCATTTTCACAACGCGCCGTCTCGCGAATTATAGGCTGAGTGGACCTTGAGAGGGTTGCGGGAAGCGATCCCGCTACCTACAGTACTGCTCTTCACGCCAGTGATGTTACCACTACTCCACAGTATAAATAATTGCATTAATTGTAGGACGCTGTCATCCCAGCTGTCATCGTACATGTCAAAATGCCCTGCTAATAAATTAGATTGATTTCCCACGAATAAAATAATTCGTGGGTCAATGGGTTATACTTCATTGAATTTCGAAGGAATTCTTACATAATAACAAAGATCTTAGAGTCGTAGACTAATAACGTCTGGCTGAATAAACAAAATAGGCGTTAGCGCCTATTAAAGCGCTAGAAAACTTCTCAGTCCTAATAGTGTTGTCCTCAGAATCCGTCAACCGGAGGCGCTGGTCTTCAATTTCCGGATTAAATCGTGTGACGTCGATTTAAGGTTGAAAACAATAAAATTATGTTTCTTTAAAATTCGTTTAGGAGATATTTGATCATTTTTGGACTTGGTGTAATCAATGCTTTACTAATAGGAGACTTCAGTGTTAAGATGATTATCAGGCGATGCATTACTTTGGCTATATATAGGTGTGATTCGGCGCATACAATTTCCGTGCACAGTGTTTTACTAATGAACATAGTTAACAGTTGTAAGATGGCATGCAAAGCCAGTTTAAATCAGTTCCATGAATTGTAATCGATTAATCCATCCGTTAAGTGAGAACGTAATACTCTTTTAAACTTCATTTAGTAGTTGCATACACGACGTTATTCATGTTTCGCTTTTACAGCTTCTGCCGTCCAGGACTGTCATTCAAGTCTGATCTATTGCTGTTTGTAGCTCCTTGGAGACATCGTTTTTTCTATTCTGTCTCTACATTTGCTATGACAACTGTGGCACGTGACTCTTATCTTTTGTTGGATTACTTAAGTCATTTTTCTATGTCAGTCCAAGCAGCACTTCAATTTCATCTGAGGTCCAGTGTAGATATATACGTGTGTATTTATCTGGCTATTTGTAAAGCGCCTTTGTAAAGCGCCTTTATGAATACCACAAGGGCGCTTAACATGGCAATCTAAGAAATCTGGAAAGATGCACCCTAAGGTGGCTTGAAAATGTATCTGTAGCTGTGTGACGAAATAGCTGAAGAGTATATATAGTTTACTTTACTTGCCTAGCCATGCCATACGTGTTCATGAATTACCATATGGTATGCTTTTATTAGTTTTGTCATGTTAAAATGATAAGTTAATAAGTACTTTATATGGTTTCTTATCTTTTTATCACCCAACATGCATTTTTAAGTGCATACATTTTGGCATTTGAATGTAAAAATTTCCAAGTTATTTGTATGATTTCTTGCTATTTGCATTATTTCAGATGTATTGTTAGTTACCTACATGTTGGCATTTAGAATAACAATAATTTTTCTAATTAAATTACATGATTCTTTGGCATTTATGTTATTTCAGAGCATGGAATTGATTCACCTGACACCTCACGTTCACCACTTAAGTCTGATTATGATTTGCTTGTGATTTCTTGCTGCGTTGTAATCTTCTGTGACAATGGCTAAGTTTACAAAGACCTCGAGCACAATCGCGTTATGTGCACTGGCGAATTTCATCAACGCTGCCGATCGTGTAATCATGCCTATCGCAATAATTCAGATGAGCGCTGAATTCAAATGGGATCTGCACAGTCAAGGATGGATATTAAGTGCATTTGCGATTGGATACATAAGTAGCATGGTAATGTTATATTATGACAATAAGAAGAAATATTAATGTAGTAGAAACAATGATGATTTATATCTTCTCTCTGGATTGATTTGACATAACATGGCAATGAAAAGATAGTAATGGAATTTGATAATAATTGGATTGATTATCGTAATTTTAATGTAGACAGGTAATATATTAGCATCTGCAAATTTGCATATAACCTGATAACTAAATCTGAAGTAAAGATGCCTTTAATTCAAACTGTATTTGTTCGATGGAGTGTACAAGATGTGTTGTGGTTTTCGGACGGACCTTCTGTATTTTGACCTGATTATTGTATTGTATCTGAACATTTATAAAGCGCCTCTCGCAGTGTTATGACCTGATTCTGCAAATGCTTGAAGACCATTTTGTTCAGTCGTGGTTTCATTGTGTTAGGTCGGTAGCGCCTCTCTTGAAGTGGTGCTATATAAATTTGCATTTACAATTATGGCTTGGTTTTGGTGCACCATCAGTTGATACCTTGTGCATTAGACACATGTACGATAGTTCTAAGTTATAAATGTCAATTTCAACGATTTGTTTTTGCAGCTGATTGGTGGCAGTGCGGCGAAGCGTTACAGCGGCAAAAACATTCTCACTCTGGCTGTTTTCATGTGGTCCTTGTCGACTATCATCACTCCGTGCTTTGACGGTTCTTTATACTTGCTAATTTTTCTTAGGGTTCTTCTTGGAGTTGGAGAAGGCTTAGGCAAGTATTGTCCTTGGTCTCCTATTGTTTCCATACGATTTTAGTCATTCACCACTTTGTATGTGTGTGTTTGTGTTTCAACAGTTGTAGGGCACCTTTATGAACACTTCGGTAGCATTTCTTGCTAGCCTGATCTTAACCTTGATCTCAGTTTCTGAAGTAATGACAAGTTCGTCAGTTTTTGAACGATGCTTGTATAGCTAGAGCACCTGTGTCCACTACAAGTCATGCGCAGATATCCAGAGACCAACCAAGGAATTCCCATCCCTGGTTAACTTTTGATGCATGTATATGTAATGCTTATATGTGTGTATGTATCAGAGCACCATAGGCTCTAAGTAACTCACAAGGGCAAGTAATGTATCATAATTTTATTTAAAACCACCACTGTAGAAGAAGAATTTGTCTGAATCAGTCCCTTAACGCTGTAACAATGAGCGTGCACTAAAATGTATGGAAAACTAATCCCTCTTGTCGCTAAAGGATTAAGCTAACTCCACAAAGTGGCCTTGAATGCGAAGTATTAATTATCAATTTTATTTTCTGAGCTTCAGCATATGAGGGGCAGGTGGTGGTCAGTCCTACCCTTACCTTCTGGTCTTCCTACTAAGAGGATTGGGTCACTACTCATTTGTTAATGATTTCACTGGGAGTTGTAAGTGGAACAGAAATTTCAAACTTTCAACTGATAGTGATTTGAACCCCTGATGTCTTTTTGACAGGGCAGTACACTAACCACTAGATGATCTCTAATATGTCAGCTTTTGACCTGGCTTTTCCAGTGGATTAGGATTTTTATTACAGTTTCACTCTAAGTGAAACCATGTTTCAGAAGTCATTAGATTGGATTTTGATTAGATTTTCAGGCACCTTCACATTGTATTGAGCAGTTTCTATGAAGTGATAAATATCCAGTTATATTACCTTAAACTGTTTGACACTAGCTTGATTTTGGAGATGAACTTTAAGATGCAGTTGTTAATTTGTTCCTTCATGGTTTTTGAACTGATCAGTTCCTTAAATTGTTTAATGCTTTAGGCCTTCCAACAATATTCCACATATTTGCACACACAATTCCTGTGGAAGAGCGATCGCGTGCTTTTGGCTACTTGGTAGCAATGGGCTCCGTTGGCCAGACTGTGGCAGCTCTGGTAAGCTTTCTCAACATGCCTCTTTGTATACATGTGTTATCTGAACATTTTTGTTTAGCACCTCTCAAGAGACTTTTCTTTAATCTTTGAACGATGAAAAATATTGTTTTCCAGTAACTTTTAGTCCACACTCATCTGTGAAGTGTTAAAGAACCTCTTAAATGCCCTATAGAGACTTCTTTAGAAGTTGGTTCATTAGCCTCCGGTGTTGTTTATTGTGCTTGAATTTAATAGTATTTTGTCTTGGAATCCTGTCTGATGCAAAAATTTGAACAGCTGTGCATACATGTTTTTGAAGCAGTCTATCGTGTCAAGAGACGTAGCGACCACCCTCCGACCGGAGGGGCCCCTTCCTGGAAGGGGGCCCCTAAAAGTGTCAAAAAATAACTGTAAACATAATATGAACCCTGTATATTGTATATTACCACATTCCAGTTTCCGCATTGTAAGGGGCGCCCGGACGTATGTTCGGAGGGGCCACGTGCTTTGTTGCTACGGCTCTGATTGTGTCACCTGGTATCTGTTACTTTCGTGAGTTGTTAATATTCACCGATTTCCTAGATTTGTGTTTTTTGATGTTTGCATCAGTTTAGTTATTGTGTATTTTGCAGTAAATATTGCTGGCATTTGCAGTTTTGAGGCTTTTTCAATTCTCATTGGTTTTAGTGAGCATTCTTTTTTGTTTCATGGTGTCTGTTTTTCGTAGGTCTGCCCTCACTTGTCCTGGAAGTGGATGTTCTTTAGTTTTGGGTCGTTAGGATTTGTTTGGGTTCTGTTCTGGGCGATTTTTTATCGCGAAGTGCGAGGACCTCTTGAGGAGGAGTTCATTCAACCACCGAAGGTATGTACGGTCATAACATGCAGGGTTAACTAACAACAATCTCAACCATAGCACTGTTAACACAAAGGCCTTGATAACTCTGTATTGTATTGTATTGTATTTAAACATTTATAAAGCGCCTCTAGTAGGGTGAACCGTTCAGAGGCGCTTGTATTGTTTCATATGTGTGCATATTCTAGCTTGTGTTTATTCATTTCATTTCATTTGTTTATTGAAACCAGTTCTGACATCGTAATCGCAGTATACAACATCTTTGCCATAGGTTTACAGAAGGCAGACCTGATAGGCCAAAAGTCCCGCTTAATGAGGCCACTTGTAGCACAATGCAATTGTACAGTGATGAATTGACAACTGACGATAGGTAAATGAAGCACAGCATTTGAGATGTTTAGAAACCAATGGAGAAAAAATAAGAAAATTATTACCCCCTCTAAAAAAAAGCAAAACTAACTTAACTATTGAATTTTGTGGTCATACATTTTTAAACGAGTGTAAAATAGAGCGAGTATCAGTAGGCAAGCTGTTCTATATGGAAAGATCTGCACACTTAATAGAAAATAGCCTATTATTTGTGGGGGCCGTTCATAGTGCTTCTGATCTAGTAAATAGGTATGGCACTTAGATAAATTGGAAAGTAGCCATTAAAAGACGAGGGAAGTTGATGATTGGTGTTCATGTACACGTGTAAATATCTACAGTATGTATGAATGTATGTATGGATATGTGTCTGATTATTTATATAGCACCTCTAGAACCTCTGTGACTTTACTGACCTTCTATAGGATCAAAATCACTCAACCCAAAAAGACGTTTCAGCTGGACACTAATTTCGGTTGCTGTTAAAGGAGGTTTAGGCAGTTTGTTGATTTTTAACAGTCTGAATAGAATTTAAGCAATTTGTTTTATATCTTTCGAATTGTTCAGCACATTTGAATTACGTATTACGTTACAATACGTTGCATCGTTTGTGTGGCAGGTGCCGAACAGCACAGCACGCTGGATCGAGTTTATCAGCCACTGGCCTCTGTGGTCGATCTACATCGCGCACTTCAGCATGAACTGGTCCAATTACATCATAATGCAGTGGCTGCCGACGTACCTGGCACGCAATCTCAGCGCTGAGACGCACGACATCATGTTCACTGCTGTGCCGTACCTGATGAACTCTGTGGTTGGAGTCGGTCAGTGTTTGAATGCCAAGTCTTAGCTCCATTGGTCTATGTAATGTACTGTAATGTAACGTTTTTTTTACAGAGCTCCACTTGGAAGTAGCTACGGAAAAATGCTCTTGGTTGAGGCCAGGTGGTAGAAGGCACTTCTCAAGCCAATATGTTCCTGACTAAGTACAGGAAGTGCCTGAATCTTAAAGTTAATCTGTAGCAACGCTATATAGGCATCAGTCAGTAGAGGCTGCTAGTTGAAACAGGCTTGCCTGTGAAAATTCAGGGTAAGTCCAATTGTTTGAAAAGGTGCTATATAAATGATCAGACACATACATTTCAATGGTTAGCAGGTGACGCCGTTCTGATTTCATTCCGAGCATTTTCGATAGCGTCAAAGGGTTCATGCACGCATTGACAGCATGTGAAAACAGAGACTTTTTTATGTGCATTAATCAGTTCTATGTTTTTGTCATTCACGTCTCTAAACTTACAGCTCGCCATAGCCTGCCTTCCAGCCTCCCTTGAGGATAGTCTTGCACATTGTAGGTTGAACTTAACTTCAGTGTAAACAATTCTGGACTGCATTTTCACACTGATTTATGCCCATTGCATTACGATTCTGGTGCAATTGTTGTTTCTAGTCGCTGGTCACTTTGCTGATGCCCTTATAACACATAAATGGACCGTGCTGTCCGTCCGCCGTCTCATGACGTGCATTGGTCTTCTGGGGCCGGGCATCTTCCTCCTCTTCTTCAGTTCAGTCAGCAACTTGGCTCTGGCCGTCTTGTGAGTTCACTTTTAGCATTTTCTTGAAACACTCGTAAGGTAAGACTGTCTTTACATAGTTGGTTATTTATTATATGCCTTTATCAGGCTTGGCTATGGGGATATGATCCTTACAAGCACAGAGCAGGTAAGGACAATAAGTGTTGGATGGGTGACTGTCTGATAAATACTTTGCCATCTGTGCCAGCGCATACTGCCATCCATCTGTAGGTGGTAAACAAGTATCGATGAAGTTGGGAAGGCAATAAATGCATTTTTATTGGAATTACCTTTATAGCTTTTGTGAACGGTCCTTCAATGCTCTCTTTTACAGAGTGGCTGTAAACAAGTGTTTATGTTAACCTTATAACAGTTGTCTGGTCTGTGGCTTCATGGCCTGCTCAGAGTGTAATTAAACAGAAAAGTGCCCTGAGTAAAATCCTTTTGTAATTGTAATTGTAATTACGACAATTTATATATATAATTTATACAATTTATATAATTTTCTGTATCTGTTCATTCTGCTAAGTAGCATGAATGTAATTTCGTTCTCAACATAGCATTTGCTATTTTTAAATTGCTTATTCACCGTAGATGCTTCTCTGTCTTAGTGGACTGAGCTTCTGTGTAATGACCTAATTACGGCTTGCTTTTGATGTGCCAGCGATTGAAGTTCAGTACTAATTAATAATGATAATAAAAAAAAGTAAAGTCACTCTACAGGGCTAGGGTTGAAGGATCTTGCAGGTAGTAAAATTAATAGAATAGATTTTCAGCCATAGGACAGCCTTCCCTTGAGAATGCCATACATACCATGATTTGATCTTTGCTACATGTACTGTTTGGCAATGGTTCCATGTTTTGACAGTACAAAGCAGTCTATAGAAATTAGTATCCAAAAATCTTCCACATATGGGTACTGTCAGATTTTTGGGGGGATAGGAATACCTGAACACATTGGGACCAACAAGTGCTATTCAGTAATTGGATGTGCACTGAAGATATTTTTGAATTGTGCTTGGCATTACTAGGTTTGTGTCTTTGTCGATGGGTCTGAGTGCCTGCAATTCCTCCGGTCATCTGAGCAATCACGCGGACGTTGCACCAAATCACGCGGGAATCACCTTTGCCATTTCGAACACTTTGGTGAGCGTTTTTCATCCGTAAGACGGTTCTGCATGTATCTGCTGTATTGAAACTGGTGTTAGGTCAACCAGTGCTGAGGAAGTAGAGCTTAATGTGTCCTTGTTGCTGATAACTGCTAAAGTTTGTTTCTCTGTGCATTTTCTGCTGGTTAAAGGCACAGATTTTGTTAAGAAGTTTAAATTACCAACATACAGATGTTGTTTGCGTGATGTTTGCCCTAAATTGCAGTACGATGCTGTAGGCACAGCCCATGCAACGACCAGTGAAAATGGTTCAACAGGCTAACCATTGTTATAATTATAGCCTTGTTCTTTCAAACAGCTAATAGTCACTCTTTTGTCTGTTTTTCAAGTTTGCTCAATATGTGTTTGAGAAAAAATGCCTATCTTCCACTGAAATTTGATCTGTACTGCCCATAAAACTGGGAAAAGTATAATTTTTTGCCTTGTTTTTAGATTTATCAACTGATGCCGTATAACTATTCATACGCTTACTGTACATGCTTAGTAACATACAAATTGCCAAGTGGTACTGTATAAGATTAGTATACAATACAACTGTATCTGATACTGCCCTCCAAAGTTCAGACATGCACACGCGGCCATACGATGGAGCATGGATGGTGGTGATGGGCAATTGTGCGTGAAGAAATTGCTCGAGGTCCTACACAGTTTGTGGTTCGTGCACTCTATCACTGCAGTAATGGGTTTTTGGGGATTATTTTTATATTTTAAGTATTGTCTAAGAGATGTCATTTGTAATTACTGAGGACAGTAGTTGTTTTCTTGGGCTGACTTTAAAGCAATACAAATGAAGCAATACAAAGAGATTTGTGAAATGACCTGTTGCTAATCATTGTGTGTTTCTTACAGGCTACCATTCCTGGCATACTGTGTGGGCCTCTGACGGCAGAGCTTGTCACGCAATCTCATGGACGTTGGTTCCCTGTTTTCATCATAGCGGCTGGGGTTAATTTCGTCGGTGCCGTCATATACCAGAGCCAGAGTGCGGCGAGTCAAGTCCTATAGTGAGCCCTTCAGTCAGCGGGAACAAATAACTCTGTTTTTACGGAAGCAAATATGACAGGCGTTGCGTAGCTTTGGAGGAAGCGTGGCTGTCATGTTCTTGGCAACGGGGTTGTAAAATGCCGAGCGGAGAGTTTTATGTCTGTGCTGCAAATCGTGTGGTTGCACCGAAATCATCGTTGTGCCACTGTAGGCAACATCTGTGGTTAATTTAGTCAGTTTGCGGCTTCTTGATTGCAACAGACTGACAGTGTGAGTGGGCAATGAGTAGCAGGCTGGTGTTATGCTACAAAGCTGAGACAGTGCTGTACGTTTGTGTTGTCCAAGTTGAAATCCCTGTTTGCAACCCTTAGAGTTGTATTGTGATGTCTTGTGTGGGTGCCTTAGGGGGCCATCCACATATTACGTATGCACTGAGGGGTCGGGGGGTCGGATTTAGGCGATTTTGCGTACGGGTGTGTAATATATGGATGGCCCCTAGTGTGACAAATTTCTTAATAGTTTTAGCTTTCCTGTAGGTTCTCGTTTGTCTTCATTCCAAATTTCTCTTTTATTTTCATTGTGTCTGTTTGTGTCGTTTTTGTGCTTTCCGAAAGTTCTGTTTCTTCAGAGGATCTTCGGTTTTCTTGTACATGTGCTAACTTCTGTTGAGCATACAAGGTCACACTGTGTGCTTGATAACTCGATATGTGTACAGACATGATTTTCCTGGGATAATGAAACGTTCTGTTAATAAGTAGAATTGAATGAAATATGTTATGGGGTTATAATATTTTCAACTGAGTAATGTGGTGAATGGTATAGCAGAGAATTGCAGAAACTTATTTCTTCCCTTGCTGTGCTAAGATTTGCATCGTACTTTATCATTGCACTGTAGAAAAATGATACCTGTACTCGTTTCTGTATGAAAATTGACAGTCTTATTGTGATCTGTATACAGTACAAAATCAAGGCTGTAGGAGCGTGCACTTTAAGTAGGTAGCTTTTACTGTACATCATATCGTAGAAAGAGAATGAGGAAAAGGTTGAGTACCAGTAAAATGATCTGTTACCATCTGAACAAGTCAAACTTGATGATGCTTTTTGAGAATTAGTGAATCAAATGCAATGGAAACACATTGACATGTGTGGGACTCGTTTCATTGTGAAGAAGCATAGTGTGATAACGAGAAAGCCGTCTGAAACTTTTCTAACAAGCAGAAAACTTGTGGCTCTATGCAGTGAAATTACAGATGTTACTAAAAAAATTCTGGCCAAATAGTTTTTTTTGGGCCTGTTTTACTGCAAGGTTTAATAAAATCCCGTAGCACATTCTGCTTTGTGTAGAGGTTATTTACAGGGAAGTTATTGCAAGTCTATCTTCTGTTTGCTGTAAATTACATAAAAAGAATGTCAAAATGTAAATGTGTATCAAGTGTACAGAATAAAGTTGTGTATCTTGGGCCCTTGCTTAGGCAAGTGCTGAAACAGCTGTGTGACTTCAAATGAGTTCAGTATTAGTTTTTTTTACAATCAGCCAATTTATGGGTTTGATTGAGTGCTTTCTAGGATGTTTTGCGCACGCATCTGAACCAAGTGCTTTAACGACATCTTTTGGCAACAAAGGCCGTTGACGTTGGTGAAAATTATTTTGACAATACAGCTGAGTGTTTTTTCCATAGCTGGGCAGGCCCGGTTCGTCCTATAGGCAAACTAGGCAACTGCCTAGGGCCGCCGATTTTTAGGGGCCGCCAATTTTCCATTTAAAACAAATTAAATTTAATTATCATTCAGTAGAAGGAAGTATCATAGTGTTGGTTTATAGTGTTGGTGTAATAAATCGCGCAGGTGTAACCGATTGCTAA
Organism: Allolobophora icterica; assembly: GCA_963556255.1. NCBI lineage: Eukaryota > Metazoa > Annelida > Clitellata > Crassiclitellata > Lumbricidae > Allolobophora > Allolobophora icterica. Next base: position 9,678,752 of record OY744608.1, read on the forward strand.
AAAAAGGTAACGACATTTATTTGTGAGGCGAATGACTAAAAAAAGGTCATCAACTTTTTTTGAAGATGAAATTCAAAAAAGATGGACGAAATCGAAATTACCATGACGAAAATGTTAAAATTTCGGACAGTTTGCTCAGGGCCGCCGGTTTGTCGGTTTGCCTAGGGCCGCCGGTTTGCCTAGGGCCGCCAAATGTCTTGAGCCGGGCCTGTAGCTGGGAATTTATAATTGTGCTATAGATTATCAGTCTTGTTGTCCTCGAGACCAAGGTCTTGGTCTCGAGTGCGCTCGAGTTCGTTTTTAAAAGTCTTGGTCTTGGTCTTGAGGTTCAAGGTCTTGGTCTTGGTCTTGAGGTTCAAAGTCTTGGTCTTGGTTTTTCAAGACCAAGACCGACTGAATTTTAAATTTTTCCGCAGCCATTGCGGTCAATAACGGTTTAAAAAAGGCTCACGATTTATACATTTAAATCCAGTGCTTGAAAAGCTACTGTGTGTGCCAGCGACTTCAGCACCTATGAAAAGTAGGTCAATCCAAAATCGGTAGGAAGATAGATTTCCATACATCGAAATTGGTTCAAATCTATCTATCTCCTGCTCATCATGGAAAGAAACATGACCACCACACACGATTTAGACATGTAAATGATCTCTTTTTTACATGGCGAAATTTTTATGAGGCCCCACAAGGCACGTCTTGGTGAGAAAATTCTGAGCGAATTGGTTTTTATAAAATGCAACCGGCATTTGAAATAACATTTTGCATGAAGGACTTAATTTGTAAATTCGCATTCAGAAATTCTCTGCAGTGTGCATTTAGAGTTGGTTTGCTTCATTAAAGTAGCGAGTAGTCCGACTGGACAGTTTTTAGTAAGGAATAGTGTGGATATGATTGTGATTTTTGGGTCTTGGTCTTGGTCTTGAGGTTCAAGGTCTTGGTCTTGGTCTTGGTCTTGAGGTTCAAGGTCTTGGTCTTGAGGTTTAAGGTCTTGATAACAAGACTGTAGATTATTTTTATGTCCCTTATATATATGCTAAGATCTCTCCCAGCTTATCTGAGGCAGAAAGGCATTAGTCTTTGTTCTGAACCATGTATTGTATTGTATTGTATCTAGAAATTTATAAAGCGCCTCTCGCAGAATAACTATTCAGAGGTGCTCTCAGCACAGAAGCCCCGGGAAACAGAAATGCCTTTAGGGAATGCGAGACTGATGAGGAAAAGCCAGTCATTAGTTTGGCCCTGAGCAGAGGTGGACGGTTATTCCAGATAGTCTAGGTCTTGGTCTCCAACCATGCGGTCTTGGTCTTGGAATTTTGGTCTTGCTTGTAACTATGGTTACCATTAACTAATTTTGAGGTGCTTTATCATGTCTGTTTGGGTGAAAGTATAAAAGTTGCTATCATTAATCTAACTCTGGAAGGGCCTACTGTTTGGGGCCTGATCAGGATAAGTGATGCACGCAATTAGTAGCCTATCATGGTAAACTCCAAATTTCTAAAGCGCCACTTGAAAGCTAAGCACAGGGCACTAGCTTATTCACGAGCGTTGACCCCATAGCGAACCTCTAGAATATAAATGGCTATTGGCTGGAGGGTTGACAGTCACATTCACTGGATCCATAGTGAGCCCGTATTGTTTCTCTGGTCGCCAACAATCGTAATCCACTCGAAGGCCAAGCGCAGGGCACCAGCCTATTCACGAGCGCTTAGCTTGATCCCAAACAAACAAGCATCAAAGGGCCTGGCACGGATGAATGTAACCTAATTTCTCAAGCGCCTCTTGAATACTAAGTGCAGGGCACAAGCCTATGGATGAGCGCCAACCCATAGTGAACTTCTAGAATATATCAGTAATCCAACTTTGAGTAGAGGAGGTTCCATGTCTTCTGGGCCTAGAAACTACAGCTAGCATACGCTGTTAAAGCTTAAAAACATTTGGAACTAAGTGGTATAGAGCCAAAGATCTTAGCATGAACTGAAAGTAGATCTACGCCGAACCGAAATGGCCTGCATCGACTTTTACTACTCCACCCTTCTGTCCTCTCATCACTAAAATTTGCGAATCGTTCCATAGCCATAGCCGTCCAACCTCTTTGGGACAAACTCTCACCAGTACTACGAGAAATATCAGACCCATCCTACGAACTCGCCAAAACCTCACCTCTTGCTATCTCTCTAGTCCCCGGAGTCAGTCGCTAAGGAGTTAGAGACTGACTTGATGAGTTAGCGACTGACTTAGCGACTTAGTCGACTAAGTCGCATGCTTATCGACTGACTAAGTCGCTTAGACTTAGCGACTTGCTATCGACTTCTCAGGTAATCAGGTATGTCTATTGGACAAACCTGATTACCTAACAATATAATGCATTTTACCGCATATATACTGTACTGACCGTGCCATCATTTCCGTTGGCATTAGATGGAACCCACATGGGCTCTGTATACGGGTCCAATATGGGACGTGGGCATGCTGACAGGGAACAGACCGATGACTGTGAAATTTGATGTTAATGTGAATTCGTGAAATTGAGCGCTTGATAAATAAAATGAAGCGAGGATTTATAGCAGTACCCGATTTTACGGCCAACCAGTTGGCCGAAACTGCTGATGCGTGCCTTTTTCAGGAAGTAGCAGAGAACGAGAATCATGTACTCTGGCACTTATTCCCAGTGTGAGAGTTGTAGAAAAAAGACTGGGGATTAGACTTGATACACGTGGAGTTGAATATTTTATTCGTAATTTACAAACTGATGTCAGCGAAATTTGAAAGCAGCAGATTTCAACGCTAGCAGTTTTGCAAGTCAAACTCGAATCAAAATCAGTTCCTCTGTTGAGAAAATTCAAGAATGCATACAAGATACACCATGGAAATTTCTTCACTTTGTCAGAGATTCAGGATCAAATAATGCTAAATTACACCAGCACAACCGAGGGGTTGGAAATGACCCTCTGATTGTGCACTGACGACAACTGTGGGGATCCAAAGTAAGACTAGGGGGTTGAACCCCCAATCCAGGCAATTCTCACCCTGCGTATTTCCCCTCTTTGTAATCATCAACACCATCTTCGTAATATAATGTATAAATTCACTTTACCAAAAACGACAACAACTATTTACCCCGTATTCTCTGTAAGAACTCTTACCAATAGAGCGCGTACTCTCTCTAATATATAGTCAGTCTTGTTGTCAAGACCTTAAACCTCAAGACCAAGACCTTGAACCTCAAGACCAAGACCAAGACTTTGAACCTCGAGACCAAGACCAAGACCTTGAACCTCAAGACCAAGACCAAGACCCAAAAAATCGCAATCAGGTCAAGACTTCGAAAATTGTCAAGTCGGAATATTCGCTATTTTAATGAAAACATGAGTCTTTTTTTATTCAAGCAAATTAACTTTAAATGCAAATGCAAACTGCAGAGAAATCCGAATTTGTATTCAAAAGTCCTTCATGCAAACTATTATTTAAAATGCCTTTTGTATTTTATAAAAAACCAATTCGCTCAGAATTTTCTGACCAAGACGTGCCTGGTGGGCCTCATAAAATTCCTCCATGTGAAAAAATACGTTCTACAGGTGCTGAAGTCGCTGACACACACACACACAGTAGCTTTTCAAGCACTGGATGTAAATGTACAGATAGTGAGTCATTTTGAAATCTTCCCATGGTTTATCATACCGTCTGACACAGAATAGGCCTAACTGTTGCTGCTGCCAATGGGTTTTCCTGACCAACACGACTTGTATCCATCCATAGATGTTGGTCGTATAGGCTTGATACAGAATTCTTGAGTTCTGTTAATGACTGTTCATATTGACAGCCGGTCTTGGTCTTGGTCTTGCGAGACCAAGACAAAGACTTTGAACCTCAAGACCAAGACCAAGACCTTGAACCTCAAGACCAAGACCAAGACCTTGAACCTCAAGACCAAGACCAAGACCAAGACTTTTAAAAACGAACTCGAGTGCACTCGAGACCAAGACCTTGGTCTCGAGGACAACAAGACTGATAACATCTAGTGATTTCTATAGCGCCGTTATTTAATCGATGGTCGTTGGAGAAGAACGATCGAAATCCTATGGGTAGCCTAACCTTAAACTACTGCATAGGCCTAGATGATTTTAGGCAGTGCCTGGTTTAGACTTGGTGAGGTCCTAAGCTAACTAAAAGTTAATTGGCGGCCCCTTGAAAAAAAAATTATACCAGAAGGTGTCACAAAACTTGAAAACATACATGGGCGTAATTTGTGGGGGTACGAGAGGTACCCGTATCCCCACTTTTCTGACTGGGGTACCGTACCCCTACTTTTTAAATAATGCCATTCAATATTTTATTATTCTGCCTTCCCAGAGCAGAGATCGCAGTCTCCGCCTTGCTTCATGTATGCAGGCTGAGTGAGGAATATGTACCGCAAACGTACGATATACAGGTCATCCGAGAGCCAGACAAACTGCAGTCAGACAGGCAGACTTTCAGCCAGACAAGTCACCCGACAGACTGACCGCCGTGACCAGTCCGCAGGCCTCAGGCGCCACAGATCTGGACCACAGCTACCCTCTTCTTAATTGGAAAGATCTGACATCACCCTTACTCTCCGCCGTATAAGACCCACACTCATATTGTCGGCCTTGATATGACTCCTCATCCCTCAGTTTCCTCACAATCTCAGAATCAGTAGGCCTTACTGTCCTTGGTCAAACATACCCGAGCCGGCTAGCTGAAGACAGCTCCCTCCGTTACACAATATGAACATTTAAGAAGTCGTTGATTTTGACTTATACACGTCGTGTTCATATTTTGCTGATATGGAAAATGGCTAAATTTGTTCTTAAACGAAAACGAGTAGATGACATCGTACACGATATAAATGCCATTATATTGCATTGTATTGTATCTAAACACTTATAAAGCGCCTCTCACAGTATTCGCTAATCAGAGGCGCTCCCATGCAGTGCGAAAGACCTAGTGAGTAGAAAGTGGTTTTAAGACAGTTCATCAGCTTTTCATAATCAGTTACTGGCAGGGTAATAGGCCTATGTCCAAAATGGTCTCCATGCGAAAAGCTAAAGTGGAGAATAAATTGCTGCCGCCCCCCCACCCCCACTTTTTAGACAAAAGTTACTCCCCTGGGAAGAGGCAGGTTGAGCTGAATTCAAAGGCTTCAAACGCCGTATACCATTCGTACGCTTTTCCTGACCTACCAACTAAGCTTTCTCTACCCCTTTCCAAATAAAAGATCAAAATCCTATCCACTGAGTATACTAAAAATAGTCTGTGAGTGACTATACAGTATCTAGAGGTGAGTACACGCTGTTTGCCCGCGTATAGGCCTAATAGGCCTATACCATCGTCAACAATCCTGACTTGAAGTGAACAATTCAAAGTAGGCCCTACTTTCAAATGAATGCATATTAATTCACGCTAGATGAAATTTGCTACACAAGCCGTTTAAAAAGGTTCTACATAAAAATAAATATATGCATGTACAGTACAAATAAAATTTGTAAAAGCCCCCAAAATTCAGAAACTGGGAAAAATCGTGTCACTGCGCAGGTGGGGTTCGAAAATCCGTCCTGCTTTCATAGGCATGAGCTAGTTAAAATTGCCCTTGTTTTCATTATACGTTTGAAACTTGTACCAATTAAACGATTCGAGTTTCTTGTTTAGTATTTAACAGTATTTTGATGTAGTTAGAAAATTATAAAATGGAAAAAAAATCATGCCTCCGACCAGCCCGGTCGCGAACCGGGGTCCGCAGCTCGGCTGGCCAGTGACATGGGCAATCCGCCACGGCGCTAGGCCAGTAGATAAGGGTTAGAAGGCATAGTTATTCAAGACGAGTCGATAACGCCTTTGTCATTGTGAATTTATGATGCTGTGAAATCGGGATCCATTTGTAATCTCTCGTATTTAATATTTATTACAAATATATTCAAATGACAATTTTCAAATAAACCCCAAAGTCCCTATCAGCCAACATTATAACCGATGTATTATCTGTCTCTGAGAAGAAAATGGAAACATCAAAGTACAGAGGAGGCTAAACAGGAATATAGAAGACTTAACAACCAGCTGAGAAGAACAACGGATAAAGCAAGAGAAATGTGGTGGGAGGAGCAGTGCAGAGAACTGGAACTCCTGCAGGAACAGGGGCGAAGCGATTTGGTGTACGGTAAAATAAAATCACTAAGCAAGAAGCAAAATACAGGAAGAGGAGGTGCAATCAAGAGCAAGGACGGCAGACTACTGGAGGACGCAGATGATATAAGGGAAAGATGGAAGGAATATGTGGAGGAATTATATACAGGAAGTGGAAGCATCGAGGAAGAAATGAGGAAACAAGAACGGAAGCAGGAAGAAACACAGGTGGAGGACGGCATGGGTCCGGAGGTGATGAGAGAGGAGGTCTTGGCTGCAATTAAGGACATGAAGAATGGGAAGTCGGAAGGAATTGACAACATCCCAATAGAAATACTCAGAAATCTTGGAGAGAAGGCAATGAGCGAGGTGGTGCAGCTATGCCGGGACATCTACAACACGGGAGAATGGCCAAAGGACTTCCTGCAGACAATAATTATACCAATACAGAAGAAGCAGAATGCAACAAATTGCGAAGACCATCGCACGATAAGCCTTCTGACACATGCATCAAAAATCCTGCTAAGAATTATAACAAAGAGACTGCAGACAAAGGCGGAAGCAGAAAATTGCTTGGGAGAGGACCAATATGGGTTTAGAAAGGGAAAGGGGACAAGAGATGCGATAGCAGCATTGAGGATAATAGCAGAAAGAAGCATCCAACATGACCAAGACATATATATCTGCTTCGTCGACTATGAAAAAGCTTTCGACAGAGTAGACTGGAGAAAGCTAATGGGAATACTGAGAAGAAAAGGGGTGGATTGGAGAGAAAGAAGATTGATAGGTAATCTATACATGGGACAAAGAGTGAAAATAAGAGTTGATGGAGAATACTCAGAACCAGGAAAAATAGGAAGAGGGGTAAGACAAGGATGCCCACTGTCACCAATCCTATTCAACATCTATATAGAAGAGATCATAAGAGAAACGCTAGACGATATGGAGGAGGGGATAAAGGTAGGAGGAAGAAGGGTGAAGGCATTGAGATTTGCAGATGACCAGGCGATGCTGGCAACTAGCCAGGAGGGCTTACAAAGGATGATGGATCGTCTAAATACGGTATCACTGGAATATGAAATGAAAATAAACGTAAAGAAGACAAAGGCAATGAAGATAAGCAAGAGAAGCGGTATAATACCACAAACAATAAAGATCACACTAAACGGACAAGAAATAGAACAGGTGGAGAAGTTTTGCTATCTAGGAAGTGTGATCACAGACGATGCAAGATGCCACGAGGAAATAAAAAGAAGAATATTCATGGGAAAAGATGCATTTTACAAAAGAGGAGAGCTGATGAGAGGAACCTTAAGCAAGAATCTAAAGAAGAGAATGGTGAAGACACTGGTGTGGAGTGTTGTGCTGTACGGCTCCGAGACATGGACAATGAGGAAGGACGACATAAAAAGATTGGAGGCCTTTGAGATGTGGGTGTGGCGCAGAATGGAGAGAGTTAGCTGGGTGGAACGGAGGACGAACGAGGAAATCCTGCAAATGGTAGAAGAACAAAGATCACTCATAAGTACTATACGTGGACGACAAAGGAAATGGATCGGGCACATCCTAAGGAGTGAGACACTGCTAAGAGACATCATGGAGGGAAGGATGGAGGGGAGAAAGACGCGAGGAAGACCGAGGGCAATGCTGCTAGACTGGATGATGACAAAAGAAGAAGGATACAGTGGACTGAAGAGAAGAGCACAAGACAGAGAACGATGGCGTCATTGGTCATACGAACCTGCCGATGGGCAGAGAACATAAAGAAGAAGAAGATTATCTGTCTTCTACTTCATTATCATTCGCTAGATGGCAGACGTCGGATATTTTGTTGGTAGATTATCATTTCATTCGATAGATGGAGCTGTAACTTACCAACAAGGAGCAATGGACGGGCTACAGTTAACTTCCGTATTTTTTAGATTTTTGCTCTCAACCACATTAAAGTTTCTAAAATAAATTTACCGTGTTTTTTCACGGGTTACAGCTAGTTTATTAATAAATAAATAAATATATATATATATATACACTTATTAAAACTTTCGATGAAACTCATGTAGGCCTACACCAAAGTAGCCTACGGTTTGCAGTTGGTTCAATAAACTAAAGGATATACTTACTTACTTTACTGTACACTAATCTAATTACTTCTATAGCGCCGTTATAATTATCCAAAAGCACCAATCGACGGTCACTTGTATAACAGTCACTTTGAAGGATTACTATTAGGCCTAAAATTATGTAGAAGGAAATATATTATGGGATCTGATCCGTCCTTCTTCGACCTGATATAGCGCAATGACCAGTGGATAACATCTAGTGATTTCTATAGCGCCGTTATTTAATCGATGGTCGTTGGAGAAGAACGATCGAAATCCTATGGGTAGCCTAACCTTAAACTACTGCATAGGCCTAGATGATTTTAGGCAGTGCCTGGTTTAGACTTGGTGAGGTCCTAAGCTAAATAAAAGTTAATTGGCGGCCCTTTGATAAAAAAAATTATACCAGAAGGTGTCACAAAACTTGAAAACATACATGGGCGTAATTTGTGGGGGTACGAGGGGTACCCGTATCCCCACTTTTCTGACTGGGGTACCGTACACCCACTTTTTAAATAATGCCATTCAATATTTTATTATTCTGCCTTCCCAGAGCAGAGATCGCAGTCTCCGCCTTGCTTCATGTATGCAGGCAGAGTGAGGAATATGTACCGCAAACGTACGATATACAGGTCATCCAAGAGCCAGACAAACTGCAGTCAGACAGGCAGACTTTCAGCCAGACAAGTCACCCGACAGACTGACCGCCGTGACCAGTCCGCAGGCCTCAGGCGCCACAGATCTGGACCACAGCTACCCTCTTCTTAATTGGAAAGATCTGACATCACCCTTACTCTCCGCCGTATAAGACCCACACTCATATTGTCGGCCTTGATATGACTCCTCATCCCTCAGTTTCCTCACAATCTCAGAATCAGTAGGCCTTACTGTCCTTGGTCAAACATACCCGAGCCGGCTAGCTGAAGACAGCTCCCTCCGTTACACAATATGAACATTTAAGAAGTCGTTGATTTTGACTTATACACGTCGTGTTCATATTTTGCTGATATGGAAAATGGCTAAATTTGTTCTTAAACGAAAACGAGTAGATGACATCGTACACGATACAAATGCCATTATATTGCATTGTATTGTATCTAAACACTTATAAAGCGCCTCTCACAGTATTCGCTAATCAGAGGCGCTCCCATGCAGTGCGAAAGACCTAGTGAGTAGAAAGTGGTTTTAAGACAGTTCATCAGCTTTTCATAATCAGTTACTGGCAGGGTAATAGGCCTATGTCCAAAATGGTCTCCATGCGAAAAGCTAAAGTGGAGAATAAATTGCTGCCGCCCTCCCCCACCCCCACTTTTTAGACAAAAGTTACTCCCCTGGGAAGAGGCAGGTTGAGCTGAATTCAAAGGCTTCAAACGCCGTATACCATTCGTACGCTTTTCCTGACCTACCAACTAAGCTTTCTCTACCCCTTTCCAAATAAAAGATCAAAATCCTATCCACTGAGTATACTAAAAATAGTCTGTGAGTGACTATACAGTATCTAGAGGTGAGTACACGCTGTTTGCCCGCGTATAGGCCTAATAGGCCTATACCATCGTCAACAATCCTGACTTGAAGTGAACAATTCAAAGTAGGCCCTACTTTCAAATGAATGCATATTAATTCACGCTAGATGAAATTTGCTACACAAGCCGTTTAAAAAGGTTCTACATAAAAATAAATATATGCATGTACAGTACAAATAAAATTTGTAAAAGCCCCCAAAATTCAGAAACTGGGAAAAATCGTGTCACTGCGCAGGTGGGGTTCGAAAATCCGTCCTGCTTTCATAGGCATGAGCTAGTTAAAATTGCCCTTGTTTTCATTATACGTTTGAAACTTGTACCAATTAAACGATTCGAGTTTCTTGTTTAGTATTTAACAGTATTTTGATGTAGTTAGAAAATTATAAAATGGAAAAAAAATCATGCCTCCGACCAGCCCGGTCGCGAACCGGGGTCCGCAGCTCGGCTGGCCAGTGACATGGGCAATCCGCCACGGCGCTAGGCCAGTAGATAAGGGTTAGAAGGCATAGTTATTCAAGACGAGTCGATAACGCCTTTGTCATTGTGAATTTATGATGCTGTGAAATCGGGATCCATTTGTAATCTCTCGTATTTAATATTTATTACAAATATATTCAAATGACAATTTTCAAATAAACCCCAAAGTCCCTATCAGCCAACATTATAACCGATGTATTATCTGTCTTCTACTTCATTATCATTCGCTAGATGGCAGACGTCGGATATTTTGTTGGTAGATTATCATTTCATTCGATAGATGGAGCTGTAACTTACCAACAAGGAGCAATGGACGGGCTACAGTTAACTTCCGTATTTTTTAGATTTTTGCTCTCAACCACATTAAAGTTTCTAAAATAAATTTACCGTGTTTTTTCACGGGTTACAGCTAGTCTATTAATAAATAAATAAATATATATATATATACACTTATTAAAACTTTCGATGAAACTCATGTAGGCCTACACCAAAGTAGCCTACGGTTTGCAGTTGGTTCAATAAACTAAAGGATATACTTACTTACTTTACTGTACACTAATCTAATTACTTCTATAGCGCCGTTATAATTATCCAAAAGCACCAATCGACGGTCACCTGTATAACAATCACTTTGAAGGATTACTATTAGGCCTAAAATTATGTAGAAGGAAATATATTATGGGATCTGATCCGTCCTTCTTCGACCTGATATAGCGCAATGACCAGTGGATAACATCTAGTGATTTCTATAGCGCCGTTATTTAATCGATGGTCGTTGGAGAAGAACGATCGAAATCCTATGGGTAGCCTAACCTTAAACTACTGCATAGGCCTAGATGATTTTAGGCAGTGCCTGGTTTAGACTTGGTGAGGTCCTAAGCTAAATAAAAGTTAATTGGCGGCCCTTTGATAAAAAAAATTATACCAGAAGGTGTCACAAAACTTGAAAACATACATGGGCGTAATTTGTGGGGGTACGAGGGGTACCCGTATCCCCACTTTTCTGACTGGGGTACCGTACACCCACTTTTTAAATAATGCCATTCAATATTTTATTATTCTGCCTTCCCAGAGCAGAGATCGCAGTCTCCGCCTTGCTTCATGTATGCAGGCAGAGTGAGGAATATGTACCGCAAACGTACGATATACAGGTCATCCAAGAGCCAGACAAACTGCAGTCAGACAGGCAGACTTTCAGCCAGACAAGTCACCCGACAGACTGACCGCCGTGACCAGTCCGCAGGCCTCAGGCGCCACAGATCTGGACCACAGCTACCCTCTTCTTAATTGGAAAGATCTGACATCACCCTTACTCTCCGCCGTATAAGACCCACACTCATATTGTCGGCCTTGATATGACTCCTCATCCCTCAGTTTCCTCACAATCTCAGAATCAGTAGGCCTTACTGTCCTTGGTCAAACATACCCGAGCCGGCTAGCTGAAGACAGCTCCCTCCGTTACACAATATGAACATTTAAGAAGTCGTTGATTTTGACTTATACACGTCGTGTTCATATTTTGCTGATATGGAAAATGGCTAAATTTGTTCTTAAACGAAAACGAGTAGATGACATCGTACACGATACAAATGCCATTATATTGCATTGTATTGTATCTAAACACTTATAAAGCGCCTCTCACAGTATTCGCTAATCAGAGGCGCTCCCATGCAGTGCGAAAGACCTAGTGAGTAGAAAGTGGTTTTAAGACAGTTCATCAGCTTTTCATAATCAGTTACTGGCAGGGTAATAGGCCTATGTCCAAAATGGTCTCCATGCGAAAAGCTAAAGTGGAGAATAAATTGCTGCCGCCCCCCCCCCCACCCCCACTTTTTAGACAAAAGTTACTCCCCTGGGAAGAGGCAGGTTGAGCTGAATTCAAAGGCTTCAAACGCCGTATACCATTCGTACGCTTTTCCTGACCTACCAACTAAGCTTTCTCTACCCCTTTCCAAATAAAAGATCAAAATCCTATCCACTGAGTATACTAAAAATAGTCTGTGAGTGACTATACAGTATCTAGAGGTGAGTACACGCTGTTTGCCCGCGTATAGGCCTAATAGGCCTATACCATCGTCAACAATCCTGACTTGAAGTGAACAATTCAAAGTAGGCCCTACTTTCAAATGAATGCATATTAATTCACGCTAGATGAAATTTGCTACACAAGCCGTTTAAAAAGGTTCTACATAAAAATAAATATATGCATGTACAGTACAAATAAAATTTGTAAAAGCCCCAAAATTCAGAAACTGGGAAAAATCGTGTCACTGCGCAGGTGGGGTTCGAAAATCCGTCCTGCTTTCATAGGCATGAGCTAGTTAAAATTGCCCTTGTTTTCATTATACGTTTGAAACTTGTACCAATTAAACGATTCGAGTTTCTTGTTTAGTATTTAACAGTATTTTGATGTAGTTAGAAAATTATAAAATGGAAAAAAAATCATGCCTCCGACCTGCCCGGTCGCGAACCGGGGTCCGCAGCTCGGCTGGCCAGTGACATGGGCAATCCGCCACGGCGCTAGGCCAGTAGATAAGGGTTAGAAAGCGTAGTTATTCAAGAAGAGTCGATAACGCCTTTGTCATTGTGAATTTATGATGCTGTGAAATCGGGATCCATTTGTAATCTCTCGTATTTAATATTTATTACAAATATATTCAAATGACAATTTTCAAATAAACCCCAAAGTCCCTATCAGCCAACATTATAACCGATGTATTATCTGTCTTCTACTTCATTATCATTCGCTAGATGGCAGACGTCGGATATTTTGTTGGTAGATTATCATTTCATTCGATAGATGGAGCTGTAACTTACCAACAAGGAGCAATGGACGGGCTACAGTTAACTTCCGTATTTTTTAGATTTTTGCTCTCAACCACATTAAAGTTTCTAAAATAAATTTACCGTGTTTTTTCACGGGTTACAGCTAGTCTATTAATAAATAAATAAATATATATATATATATATATATACACTTATTAAAACTTTCGATGAAACTCATGTAGGCCTACACCAAAGTAGCCTACGGTTTGCAGTTGGTTCAATAAACTAAAGGATATACTTACTTACTTTACTGTACACTAATCTAATTACTTCTATAGCGCCGTTATAATTATCCAAAAGCACCAATCGACGGTCACTTGTATAACAATCACTTTGAAGGATTACTATTAGGCCTAAAATTATGTAGAAGGAAATATATTATGGGATCTGATCCGTCCTTCTTCGACCTGAAATAGCGCAATGAACAGTGGATAACATCCAGTCTTGTTGTGAAGACCTTAAACCTCAAGACCAAGACCAAGACCTTGAACCTCAAGACCAAGACCAAGACCAAGACCTTGAACCTCAAGACCAAGACCAAGACCAAGACTTTTAAAAACGAACTCGAGTGCACTCGAGACCAAGACCTTGGTCTCGAGGACAACAAGACTATATAGTGTACCAAGTTACGGCATGTCAGCTTGTATTGTATTGTATTTGTTGCTCATATCCTGCTGCTGATGTCTTCATCAAATTGAAAATTTGAAACCGTGGTAAACAACAAGCAAAATATTAAGTGAACGAAGTCGCTAGCAGTCGCTAGCTTAGCGACTGGTTTCGACTTGAGAGCTTGGCGGCGGCGGCGGATGGCGGCGGCGCCGGGGACTATATCTCTCCACAGGTCTTCCATTCACAGCTGAAAACACTACTCTTTTACAAATCTTATTCTGATTTTTCCTCTTACCTCCCTCGCCATTTCAACCCCAAACATTACCCTCCTTAGGCTTCTGACTGTATGCCTCACTGCCAATGCTCACACAAGTTTTGGCTCTGTAGCACCGAGGCAGAAGCATGCGCACACAACTTTTGGCTGGCGCTTTGTAGGGTAAAACTACCAATTAGTGGCCGCTAACCAATTAGTGGCCACTTTTTACTCAGTAATATTCTATATTAGCCAGAAAAATACTGTTTAAAACAAATATTTATCGTGTTTAGAATTTCATGGGCAACTAAATTTTGTATCACCGTTGCTATCACGTGATCACGTTGTTTATAGTGGGCGTGGTTCTATCAGTGCTGTTATCGCGAACATTTTGTGAAGTTTTTCTGAAAAGTTGTCATATTCTGGCTGATTTTGAAGAAAATCTGGTAGGTATATTCATATTTTCTAGATACAGTATTAGCAAAAAATCAATTTTAAGCGTATAAACACATCATTTAATACTGTTGGGAAGGTTAACTGAATTATATCGCCTTTGCTATGGAATTGGCTTAGTTGTACCATTTAATGGCCACCTAGTCTTACCAATCAGTGGCCATGGCCACTAATAGGTATATGGCGGCCACTAATAGGTATAAGGCGGCCACTGATAGGTATAAGGCGGCCACTAATTGATACAATGTTTGTAATTAATATTTGTAGGCCTATAATTACCTACTATTTAGGCGCCTATACTCATAACAAGTTTTACAATTTTATTAATATTTTGTAGGTACAAGATGAATGACAGGGAGAAGTGGAGACTCACCATAGATGAGTGGCTACTGCGTGCTGATGCATTTCCAAAGTCATAAAGAAGACAAGATGAATCCAAAGAAAAGTATTGCAGCTGGCAGCATTTATGAAGCCAAAAATGCAAAGCAAAAGCCACAAGTGGAAACTTCGAAAAAGCAACAAACAAGAGATTTTTGTGGAGTGAGGACATGGAAATGGGTGTTTGTGCTGTCTAGAATGGAATATGAGTAAAAGAAGAGAAGCTGTCAAGCAATACCAAGTTCCATGAGGAAGTTCAAAGGCAAAAATTACTTCTAGAGGAAAAAGAAAAGTTAGCTAAAATTAAAGAAATGGAAAAAGAAAAAAAAGAGAATTCATACTAGTTCTTCCAAGCCTAGGCCCTGAAGAGTTGAAGCTGTTAAAGTACAGGCACCAAGGAAGAAAGAAAACTGGTAATGCAATGAATGTGAAGGATTATACTTTGATTCAAAACACCCCAAACATCACGAAGAATGGGGTTTTGATTGTGAATGAGTTAATTATCACAATTCTTGTGCTGTAGATATGTTAAATTTGACAATGATGATATCAATGGTGATTTCACTTGTTCTTCATATTACCAGTCAACTAGTCACCAGTAGGCCCTAATGGAAATACAGTTAGTAAACTGTTTTGGAATAGCTATTGTCAAACATTTTATAAAACTTGCATGTTGCATTTCTTCAGTAATCCAGGTTTCTGGATATTAGGTATTTCTTGTTCAGTTTTTAGGGGTTCTTGTTAGAGTTTTTGGGTGCAGTATTATTGAACCTTATTTCTAGTTTTCAGTATTAATATTGAATATTTGTTTCTAGTTTTTAGAGTGCAACTAAATTTAGCATCACATTTTATTATCATACTGCAATTGCTATCAACATTATTTCACTTTTTTAGGATAAACCTTTCAACATTTTTTAATAAAGTTCGTTCAACAGGTCTGTTTTTTGAACATTATTAGACAAGTAAAAGTGCAGTGGTGTAGCTAGGGGGTTCAGAGGGGCACATGTGTCCATGGGCGCCAAAGGAAGGGGCGCCAAAATGAGGGTTAAAATAAATAATTTTACTCTTAATTTTGATGCAATTTTAACTAACTGATACCAAATAAATTTATAACATTTAAGTTGGCGCCCCAAAATATCCAGTTATATCCTTATTACCGGGTAGGCCTACTTACAAACCAGTTCTCAAATATGATTTTGGCACCCCATTGAGCACCAAGGGTCACCATATACTATCTGAATTTTTCATATTTTATTTAATTAAAAATTAAATAGGCATTTGATGTATTTGGAAAATGTGAAATAAATAAAACAGGGAGTGGGCGCCAGTTTCATAGTTCATCCCCTGGCACAAAATATCCTATAGCTACGCCGCTGTAAAAGTGCAATAATTATCATTAATTGGTATTTTGCTGTATAATAAAGTAAAAAGATATACTTTAAAACATTAATTTTGTTGTTGGTGTTAGCTTTCAAATGTGGCCAGTAAATGGTTAATCTTAACTAGATGTATTTTACCATATAATGGCCATGGCCACTAAATGGTAAGCTCTGGCCATTAAATGGTGCTTTTGGTAAATCCGTTTTCTGGTGCTTATAAAAAATTTATAAAAGCAACCATTTGAGTGTGATGAGCTCTAGCATATGCTTCATGTCGTTTGCTTGCTATTGGTATCAACAGATTTTTTCTAGCTTTATATAACGTTGCAAAAGACCAAAACAAAATAATAAGTGGCCACTAAATGGTAGTTTTACCCTATTTGATGCTTGCTAAAGTAGTTATTGACTTATTGTGCTATATCAAGACGCGTTTCATTTCATGAATAATTATGTAGGCCATGTATAATAAAAAAAAATCCACTGATTGTAAAAAAAATGAAAAAATATTGTTATTGGTTATATCGGATATAAATGTATAATTCTATCCATCTTAGGTCTGTAGCCTATTTGGCTGAGGTTAGCTCACGCAACTTTTAAACACTTTCCGAGTCACTGCTCTTGGCTAAAATCGAAGCATTCAGTCCCGTCCTAACATAGGCCTACAGACATTCGAACGTTTTGAGATCGTCGTTATAACTGACTGCGGAGCTGAAATTTCCCGAAACTTGCGCATTTTTAACGCATCTTAATCTTTCCATTTTCACCGTCAAACTGTGAAAGAAGTATATGCAGCTTCCACTATACGAAATCACCAAAAGGCTCATAATTTGCGCTGAACTTCAAATCAGGTTAATAGGCCTACGGTAGTTGTGCGTTTACAAAGCATTACGTCATCACATCATGTGGGTCATTTTGTGAAGTAGCCTCAAAAATAGTAAGAAAATATTTCATAGTCGAGTCGAGTCGAGTCGAGTCGAGGAAACAACGATCGACTCGACTTGTCAAAACATATGATCGACTCGACTTGCAAGTCGATCGAGTCGAAGATTTTTCGACCGACTCGACTTGGCCGAGTTTCGATCGACTTGATCGACTGACTCGATCGATCACGGGGTATACACTCCACCTACCGATTGTGATTTGATTGATATGAGCTCACTAAGCGCTGTAGAATTTCGAGATGACGATTACGAGTAGGGAACCAGCGTTATGGCGTCCGCGGTGGACTTTCGTCGTCTTCTCAGAGTTGAAAGTTCTGGTAAATAGAATCACCACAAATTGGTATGCAATCTTGTGTAGCTGAGCAGGTGACGGTCAGACAGCCAAACGGACAGATGTGTGGTGGCGCGTAGAGTGATCGACAAAGATGGATCGGGGCGCAGAAAAGACCGCTGCATGTATTGTGGGGTTGTTATTTGGGGTAGGGTTGGTATTGCGATGGGTGAGAAGAAGAATACGCAAGGGAGAAATGAATCGCTTACGTAAAATTAAACAGAAGGAACGACAGATTGCGCTGGAAAACATGGAACAACTAGCCAAATCATCGCAGGTAACTAATCAGAGTTTTTCTATTACTTATCCCATCTATGGGCTTAATCCACTGTCCACACGTTAGTGGTTATAGACGGTCAACAGAGGCATAGGTTCAAAAATGACAAGAATGCACCAGTACACAAAAATACCAACTTTTTGTTCCACTTGCACCCCTAGCTAACAAAGCTACGATATAGATACACTGCCAGTGAGAAGGTCAGATGGTGAGGAAGAGTCAGGAATAAACAATCAAGGGTAGCTTTAACATCCCCCATGGCGTTTACCCAAATTTGGTTCCCATCGCTTCCTTCCTTATCCTCTGTACTCCCGTTCGTCCCATTATCCCCATTTTGCCATTGCGAATAAGAACAAACTCGAACGTTATGTCATTCATGTCACTTGGTAAGTTAGCAAGGTTGATTGATTTAAAGCATATTAAGCTCTGTGTATCATAACTCAGTGCTAGTAAAGCATTAATTTCCCCTTATTTATTGAGCTTTGATGGGTGGTTATATTGTGATCATTGGGCTGTGCGTTATAGACAAGAGAGGGCTAAAGCCTCAAATCTTGCCAATTTCTGTTTAACAAAAGTCGCAGCCAAGAATTCGGCAGTTCCCGAAAATCAGCAGCCCTGTTTGGCTGCAATTAGAACATGCCTAAGTCAGGCTTATGCAGAGGCTAAGAAAGTAAAGTTGCTAACTACTTCATATGCATGACTGCCTTTCAGCATTAGTTCACTGTGACTACTTTTCTTCTTTTGTTTATCTTGCAGATGGATGCCAACTCTGTCAAAACTATAACTGATTTGGACATCAGTGAACTTTTAGAACAGCTACAGAAGGGACAACTGACTGCCTTAGAAGTCCTTAGGGCATATCAGATTAAGGTATATGTATTGTTTACAGAAACCTGTTCTCAAGAGTTGTCTGCTGTTGCATGCATTACATTCAGCATTAGTTATAACTGAAGACAGCATAAGTTATTAGGTTCATAACAAGGGCTTGTACCTGCTCTGAATAAAAGTTAATGTTTATTAACGTTCCCTGATGTGTGTGTAAGGACCATCAGAGGGGCTTCTGATATGCCCTTTTGTTTATTTTATTCATCATTGTCATATAATATAAAGACATAAACCAGTCGTTACCATCATCATCATCATCATCACTGAGATCATCAAGATCATCGTCATCATTTCTTTTGAAACTATATAAGCCTTTATTTATTTATTTTAGTTCAGTTGGATTATTTTATTTTAGGCTATTGAAGTTCACAAGAGAACCAATTGTCTTGTGGAGCCAATCGTGGAGGCCGAGGTAAGACAATTCTGCATGTACGTGTCAGATTAACAACTGACGTTTGAGCATCAGTTATAATTATTTCATGGCTACAGTTTGTCATAGAGAAAGTTTTTGATTGTAGTTTAAACACTCAAATAAACCATATCAGAGTTCTATTTCGGAGTACACTTGATCAAAATGTCTAAATCTACAATTTTGATTCAAGTAGAATGAATTGAACTAAGATAACTTGCCTTTCCACAGATCTATTAGTTCTCACTGTCACTGCAAAGCCAGGAAGTTAAAAGATACCAGTTGGAAATTGGAGAAGTTATGACTATACAAAAAAGGTACAGGTTAATGTTTGTGTCAAGTAGGGGTTCGATGGGAGGTGGTTGTTACACCATCGATTCTATGGGAAGTTTCCAATTTGTTATAATTCATTGCATGTAAGCGTATGTGCTAAATTTCCAAAGTTGCAAGCTGGTTCAGAGCTGAACGAATGCTTGTTAGAATCATAATTCACTTTGCAGAAAAATTGAGAACACACCATGGATTGTATTACGCTGAACTTTAAGTCAGAGTTTGAAAGTTCCATAAGTAGTCAATATTCCATCATAAATTGTGCCTCTTTAATAACTAAAACAAGCTGATCATACCTGCAAAATGTACAGAGAGCTATTTTTAAAGATATGTTTAGGACTGTTGAAAAAATGTGATGTGATAAAGTTTCATGGATGACCTTTAACTTATACTGTTTTGTGAAGGAATGGGCACGAGAATTGGACCAAAGAGAACATCGAGGTCCACTGCATGGGCTGCCGATCAGCATCAAGGATTGTGTTGCCATTAAGGTCAGGAACAGTTATTAAGAAATTCCATCCAACAGGAATTTTAAGGGTGTATTTGAATGTTGGTGAAATTGACATACTGGTAGATTGCATTGTCAAACAGTGTGTACTTTGGAGGCCATGCCTTTCAATAGGAGTGCCTCCTCAAATCCAATGAACACACCTTATGGTTGCTTAGAGGCAAAAGAACACACAGTACTTACTTATATTCATATAGAGGAAGAAGAACAGTCTCAAGAGGCAGCCATGGGTATGAGGTAAAGTAAATAAGTAAGTAGCCTTTATTTGTCTATGACAAGCGCAAGAGGGCACAAGTGTAGCAGAAATTGTCAAACAGTATATAATGCATCTTGTAATGCTGAAGAGCAAAACCTGTGCTAATACAACCTGCCATTTGTTTCACCTTCTATTTAAGAAATTTAAAAAAATTCATGTGTAATGTTTGTTCTTACTTAAATGTCTTGCAGGGTTATGACAGTACGGTGGGATGTTCGAAGTGGATTCATCAGCCATTTGTCGAGGACAGCGTCATTATCCAGGTTCATTTATTAATTATTACTGGTAATAATTAGCATTGTTTGTTCATTGTTCAGTTATGATTATTTTATCGTGATCTGTATGTATATGAAATAATTTCCGCTGAAAGATGAAACTAGTGTTGTTGCAGCGCTTCCTAACATTGTTTTGTGCATTTGGTTTAAAGAGGCATGTATCGTGATATACATTCCAACCCATGTGACAATGTAATCGGTAATCCTTTTCATATGACATTACGGACATGGGATTCAAACACAGTTCTAAGTGTCTCATGATCCAGGCACTTTCCTGAGCTATATTAAGTCAGTTGCTTAAAGGTGAATAGCTGTAACAAGCTTGTTTACATCCATCCATAGATGCATCCATTCTGAACTGTTGTTGAAAAGTCTAGCCCAGAGATTTTTAAGGATTTTCCAGCTGAAACATGCACAGCCTGTCGATCCAACAGCTGAAAACGTTTTTTTTTACTGTTTATCAACCAGTGTAACTTTCTAGCCTTCTTAAACAAATTAAGGTGGAATGTATAGATTATGTTTATTGCATAGTCGAGTAAAGGTTACTGTTGCAGTAACAATTATGTGATTGTGCGACTGATATGCATTTGCTTTATGGTATGCTGATTATATTTAGGTCCTGAAGAAGCAAGGTGCCATTCCTTTTGTTAAAACGAACATTCCTCAGACAATGATGAGGTAACTTAAAATTATTCTGTGAGGATGTGGAATGTTGTTTAATTCACATTATAGTTGGAACTGAAGAAATTCTATTAATAAAAATTATATGAATGCTATTTAGGCAATAATTGAGTAAGATATACCAGCTTAATTGCTAGTGAAAAGAATAAGGAAGAGGTTAGATGACATAGAACTTGAGCCAACGTTGTAAGGTAACATAAAGAGTAGTGAAACTACTTAGAAAGGCAACCAGTATGTAAATGACCTTTTGGACAGCAGTATAAGCCACTGGTCTTCTGCAGTCAACTCAGTGTGAATTGTATAGTAGGCTGAAGATTTGTCACAGAACTACCATAGTTCAAATGTAAGTAAACACTTGGAAACTTGCTTTTTGAAAGTTGAATAGTTGAGTTTTAGTACTTCGAAAAGACAGGTGATTATGTTGACATTCCTGAGCCCTGCGGTGAAAGGAACAGTTTAGAGCAGTCGCAATGCATTTTACTTAAATTTTAATCTACTTCACCACTTACATGTTTTTTCATTGCTCTGCAGTTGGGAGACAACCAATCCAATCTTTGGATTAACAGTCAATCCACTTGATCACCATCGAACTGCAGGCGGGTCATCTGGTGGAGAGGGAGCGCTTATAGGTGGTGGAGGGTCACTATGTGGCATTGGCACTGATCTCGGAGGCAGCATCCGTATTCCTGGGGCCTTGTGTGGAGTGCCAGCATTTAAACCTACTGCTCTTCGAGTTAGGTAACGTGGAAAGAGTAGAAATAATTTCTGTTGTTGAACGCTAACATTTCAATTTCTTTCCACTGCATTTACAGATCTCAGTTCATCAGTTTTCAAAGGGAAACTCTTAGGATTGAAGAATCTTTTACTTGAAACACAGGCACGAGTGAAGCAACTCCACAAATGGATCTATGGATTTCCTTCTTGCATTGCATTGGTTGACAAGTAATTGGCAGTTTCACATAACCACCAGGATTTGAACCCTGGGCACAGTCGAAATGCAGAGACAACAATAGCAAGAGACCTCAAAGCGGCATCACAGTGGCACTTTGAATTGTCTTGGTTAGTAAGAAAAATAACATTAGCAGCAACTACCATGTTTTCATCAGATGTTTATCTTGGCACATTAATGATTTCTTATAAGCCTAAACTTTTCACAAAAACATCACTTTCTGCCTGATTATAACTCATGACTTTTTATAAGCTTTGACTATTTTCATAAGCCATAACTGTTTTCTTAAGGTGTGACTTCTAATAACCCGCAACTTTTCTAATAATTGACTACTTTTCGTAAGCCACCAATTTTTCATAAGCCATAAATGTTTTCACTTATTTTACTCACCGATTTTGATTTGTATAAACTTTCGGATTCTCTTCAATGCATCGTTGTTACTCATTTGTGGATATGTTGATATGTTTACTCACCTAGCTGCTCACATTTGCTCACTCATTTGTTTGGTCACTAAGTTGTGTTAATTATTAATTGCAGCAAAAGGGGGAAACGTGACATTCTGCCAGGAAAGAGCAGTGAGTAAAATATTTTGAAATCGAAAATGCTGTAAGACAAAACACTTTGGCTCAGAAAATATTTTCAAATAAAATATTTGGAAATTGAAAATACTTTGAAATTGAAAATACTTTGAAATTGAAAATTCTCAGATATCAGATGTACATGTACTTAGAAATTGAATACGGTATATTTTGAAATTTTGAAAATGATCATAAATCAAGTAGACATGTACTGGGAAATCTAATGTACTTTGAAATTGAAAATACTTTGAAATTTAAAAACTACTCAGAAATCAAATATCCATGTACTTGGAAATTAAGTATACTTTGAAATTGAGAGTAATTTGAAATGGAAAATACTCTGAAATTTAAAACATTCTGACAGAATATAATTTGAAATTGAAATTACTTTCATGTTTACTCGCAGTTTTGACTTCTTGGGGTCCGCTGGCTCAAAGTGTTGATGGACTGATTGCCTTCATGATGGCCGTGCTGGTTCCAGAAATGTACGAACTGGATCCTACCATTCCTGTGATGCCATTCAGGAAAGAGGTGATTAAACACTTCATTATACCTTGAATTTAGATGCAGTATAGAGATCACAAAATTCAGTTTTGCAATTTTTTTGGTGCACAACACATGTTAATTTTGAAGTCCAGAGGAAAGTTTTTCTTTGATCAAGTCATTGAAGATATGCCTCTTGCTTCAGTTTAAACATCTGAACTTCGTAAGGAAGGTATTGTCATTTTAAACTTGCATTGTATTGTACAGCCTCACTATGATGCAACCTTGTTATAACATGGCACTTTGTATTGCTCTCTAAGGCAGTGTTACATGCTGGTTTCAGTGTACTCATCTGTGTTTCATATCTTTGTACAAAGTATCAAAGTTATTTTTTAATGTTATTTGGAAAAATATAAGTGTTTGTAAATGTCAGTTCCTAAAGTATTTATGAGAAATACATCTACTTTGGTAGTAGTAGTAGTTTCAGTTTAATGACACTGCGATAACAAAGATCATTAGTGTCACCCTCCTTTATCCAGGCTTGGGACTGGCACTGCCTGAGTACGTGCCTGTCGAGGTAGATTGTGTGAATTTGTTAATTGGAATGTACAAATTATGTTCAGTTAACTTTGTTTAGCACTTATGGCAGTTTATTTATAAAATTACAAATCGGAATATATCTACAGAAATGTGGGTTCATTTAATTGTATTTTGTTGGGTGGTTTCTTATAGAGATGTTCTTTCAAATCTGAGTAAATTAAAATTTATTTGGTATAATATGCATTTATTGAAATGTATTCAGACATTTTTTGTAATTGATTAGGTTCTGGATGATAAACAAAACCTAAGACTGGGATATTATTTCTTCAACGGAGTGTTTGAAGTGGTTCCAGCCGTAACGCGTGCAGTTGAAGAGGCCAAGAACATACTAGAAGCTTCTGGATATGAGGTAGAGCAGTTTATCCAAGGAATGCATACATTAAAAGACTTAGGCACTTAACATTGTCTGTGACCCATTTGGTACTATAGGACAAGTGACATATAATGCTAGCACCATACTGTGAATTACATGTATGAAAACAAAGTAATTTCTCTGAGCTTGGGCAGGGAGGAAAGGGGAGAGATCTGGGCAGAGAACAGGCAAGCTTGTTGCTGACGGGGAGCAAGGGTGGCTTTTCCCAAGAAGGGACATTTTGCGAAACTACCACACAGCTGGTCTGTGCAGTGTAGGCTAGTTAGAATAAGTTAGAATAAGCTCTTCTGCCTCTTCTCTGGCAACCGGACTCTGTTCTTCACTTGGTATCTATGGACAACCCCTCTGACATGACGTAGCACACACAAATAAGCTCTTGCCTGCCCTGTGCTTAGCTTTAGAGAAGCACTTCAGAAATTTGTAGATTACAATAATTGTATTAATTTTAACTGATATTATATTTTTATTTCAAGTCTGCCAAGCAGTCCCCTAATTATTAATTTGTATTAATCAGTAACTTCTATTAAGCCAGTGTCTAATCCACAAGGCATCTACTGATGACACACCAAGACCAAGTCATAATCAGGTCAGT
Source organism: Allolobophora icterica (assembly GCA_963556255.1). NCBI lineage: Eukaryota > Metazoa > Annelida > Clitellata > Crassiclitellata > Lumbricidae > Allolobophora > Allolobophora icterica. The sequence goes on from OY744608.1 coordinate 9,703,352, forward strand.
ATCAGTTCACTAAGGACCCTAATGTCTTTTTGGTTATTCACAAAGAAAGTAGTTCATGAAACAGAAGTTTCAAATGGTTTGGATTTTTTTACTTGTAGCTTGTGCCATGGAATTTCCAATTTAATGAAGAGCAGAGTTGGCTATGGTACCAGTGCATCATGGCAGATGGTGGAAAAGAGATGTTCGATATTCTGTAAGCTATTCCGGAATAATGGATTGATTGCCGAGTGCTTACATGATGCTTGAATTGATGGGAAGGTGATTTGGATGCCTTAATGTAGGTTTGGAATGGTGGATGCCTTGATGTCTGGTTGCATTGATGAATCATCAGAGTGGTGGATGAATTGATGCTCAGCTGACTTAATGAATTGCTAGAATGGTGACTGCTTTGATGAATGGATGCTTTGACTTATAAACTGTGAGACTGATGAATAGTAGGTTAATGTACGTGATAGACGTACATTTTTAGTCGTAGTAATCATTACCAGAACATGCTTATGTAAATAAAGATAAGAAAATTTAGACATCTGGCATTCTACCAGATGCAGTTGAACGAAAACAAGCCAGAAATTAAACTAAGGTGGAATATTTAGTTAAATGAAAGAGGTTTTGAAAACCACAATTAGTAATCATGTATTTGTTAGTTTTGCTATATCTCGTTTTCAGAGAGTTTGATGAAGTTGACGATGCAATACGTTGTACAAAAACGTTTTCGTCTCTTCCTATATGGATTAGAAAATTGGTGGCCGTTCTTCTGAAGCCATTAGTGAGTTCCTCAGTTAGATTGGATTACAGATCTCTATATGGCGCATACACACGTAATGTAAGGTAGGGTAACTGCTCGTTTATTATCTTACATGCCTCTATCCTTTGTCACTTCAAAGGTGCAATTTTGCACACAGAAAGAGCATAGTAATCCCCACAAAAAGGGCACAACAATCTGACAGCCAATGCGATAAACACACAACTTCAATTTAAGGTGTTTGGGCCGGCCTTCCACTTGGAATAACCTTCCTTCAGATCTGCATGTTCTTTTAATCAAGGACTCTGCGTACACCTTTTACAACATTCGAAAACGGTTCTATTTTACTAAGTAGGTAGGGTATCTTGAAGGCACTATACCTGAATGAATTAATCCATCAATTAATCAAACGATTTCCTGAGAAGAACAGTTCTGGGTTTGAAGTATTTTACAGTGGGATGCAGAAATTAGAACATTTAGAAGAAAGAATGGCTTGTTTATTTATCTTTTCTAAAGAAATTGCTCAGTTATGTATTTTTAAAAATTTATATAGCACCACGTTGTAATGATGAAGTAACTTGTTGATGATGTTGAGCAGTTAAGAGCTCGTGAATAAAGTAGCTGGTGCCCTGTGCTCAGCTATTAAGTGGCACTTTAGAAATTTATAGATTATGATTATGGTTGTGTGTTCCTTGGTCTTGGCATAGTTCCTTGCACACAGTAACTGTCTTGCGGAATCTCTGACTGGACATGGATGCTGATGTTCGTATCATGCTCATATCCAGAGTTTACAAAGGAGGTTGTTGTTGGTGTCCTGTGATTGTTGATCCATAATTAATTGAAAACTTTTAGCAGATTAATAGCTCTAATTAAATTAATCGTATTATTTTTCATGTGCAACATGTAGAAACCTGGCTTGAGCTCAAAACTGAGAGCATCGTGTGGATTTGAGTAAGTGCAGACTATTGTATATCTATTTTAGTCTATTTAACCATTTCAATTAACCAGGATATCCTTTGGTTATAAGTAGGTTTCTTCTCAAACTTATCATTTTAGCCAGGAATACTGTTCAGTAGAAATCTTGAAATGTTGCTTGATAGCTTGTGTAGGTTTTGTATTATAGAAATTTTTGATAATTACACAGTATGATTGAAATGATTGATGATGATGGGGGTGATGATGATGATGATGATTGATAATAACTATCTGTATCAATCCTTATCAACTTTGCAATGCTTTTCATTTCTGATTCGTTCGTACATCTGAGAAATGGTGAAACATGGTCTTCTTTGGGTGTTTTTTGACTGAATTTTGTCTTGTGTTTGCAGCAACGTTTCAGGGCTTTGGCAACTTAATAAGGACTTGAAGGTAGAGTTTCATTTGTGTGCTATTATATGTTATGGAAGGAAGTATTGTCTACCATGTTGCGGTGTGACAACGTGTGGAGATAATAAATGAATAGTAATAATACAGCTATCAAACGTCTTTCAGAGTTTTCAGAGTTGTCCTTTTTTAATTTTCATAATCATAACTTCTATCTTGTCATTGTATGTCTAATGTTCAGACGGCTTTTTGAAAGGTTCAGTAATTATTATTATTAATTACTATTATTATTATTACTTTTATTATTATCATTATGATTTATGTTATAATTAATATTATTGTTATTATATATTATTAATATGATTAATATTATGATTATTATCATGTGAAGATTATAAAGCATGAGGTAATATAACTAAATACGCAGCTAATGTGCTAATACACTGGAAATATACTTGTTACATTACATTACAAAATTGAAGCGTGTTGTGAATAACAAGGTTACATTACAGAAAATAGGGATTCTAACCCCAGTGACATTATAGGGAAGCACTTTCAAGGAGGATCTGACGGCGATGGATGTCAAGTGGAGTGAGGCGGAGGCCATCGCAGACAACCGTACAGAATGGAAGAATCTTGTCGCCCGATGTTCTGCAAAGAACGCAAGGAACTGAGAGAGAGAGAGAGAGAGAGAGACATTATAGGTTGTGCATGACAGTTGTGTGATTTTGTTGCAGAATTTGCAGATGACAGTTGTTGACAGTTGGAAAGAACTGAAGCTTGATGGGGTACTCTGTCCAGCATTTGATTGTCCAGCTGTTTCAGCAGGTCTTCCCAAACAACTTCCAGGTAAGCATATCCTATATTATCACAGTTATTGCCGTCTCTGTTTATGTGTTTCTACAATGTGACCTCATCATGACCCACCTTCATGGAATGATGCAACTGAAGTCTTAAATTGAAGTTGTGTGTTTTATCGCATTGGCTGTCAGATTGTTGTGCCCTTTTTGTGGGGATTACTATGCTCTTTCTGTGTGCAAAATTCAATTATAATTTATGATCATCATCATCATCTATTGGGGTGCTCCTCTCCAGAGTGTTGCCATGTCCACGACGTTTAGTCTGCCATCTATGTTCTGGGCTCTTCTCCAAGCCATGTACAACCCAAAGTTCAGTGAATTCAGGTGAGCTTCCACTGTTCTTGTCCATGTGTAGCAAGGGTACCCTGCAGGTCTGTTCGAACCTTTCGGAGGGCCAGAAATCCTTGCTCGCAAAGCCCTGGCATGGGCCTTGTCACCTTCACAGTATGGGTTGTGTCCAAACAGCTGGAGTCGACTAGGTTGAATCATCTCCGACACTGGCATATGCATTGTGCACCAGTATACTTCTGTTTTGGTGGAATACACTGTGTAGGGAATGCACAGTATGTTTCTTAAGCACCACCACTGGAAGGCATCGTGCTTCGTCTCCAGATTCTTGGTAAGCATCCAGGTCTCAGCTCCATACAGGAGGACGGGCTGTATATTGCCTTAAACAGGCTGAGCTTCGTGTCTAACCAGACGTTGGTGTTCCATGTTCCTTGTTGAAGGCTGCTCATGCCAAATCGGGTAATGGCTATGTGCCGCCTAACTATGGGTCCACTGCCACCATCAGCCTCAGTATGTGAATGAAGGTAGGTAAAACCACGAACTAGCTCTAGCTGGTTTCCCGCCACCTGCTCGTGACAACTTTTTATACATGAACTGTATATATTTTTGCTTCATGTAAATAATAAAAAATTGTAAATGAGGTCGTTTTTTTTATCATACTGTCATGCTGTCAATTATGTCTTTATGTGATGATTTTTATATCTTGGTCTGTCTAAGCTATTATGAGGATAGAGTTTGATGTTTGAAGTTTTTAATAACGAAAACCTTTACTACTCAACTGTAACAAGGAACAAAATGTACCGTTGAAGAACAAACTGTCATTTAGACATTTTGCTGCTTGTTGCAGTTGAGTATTAAATGAAATAGACAACTGATTGACACTTATCTCAGTCTGTTGAGAGAGAAACAACAACCAGTCTATGTTCTCTCCATGGAGATCAGGGAGCGAAACCTCCAAGATAGCGGTGAGGTATTTATGTTCGTGGAACTTACTATGGTGCCTTGTAAGTGCCTCAGAAAAATGCTGCCAATGCCAAACCACTTGATGTTAAAGTCATTAAGAACAAAAAGTTAATTAATGAACAGTGCTCAGATAATTACTAGAAGAGTCACCTTTGGCAAGTCCCATCCAGGGCTGACTGACTTCAATACCAGTCTTACTCCCCCCTCCCCACGCACTTAGTAATATTTTTCCGTTTGACCATATGCACTGGTCAGCTAATTTTCATTCAGATAAACTCGGCACACTTAAACAGTAGTAGCAAAAGCCTCCACTGTACATTCCTTAAATGTCAAAGCTACTCGTCACACTGTGATGTTGTGACGGAGGTCTATTTATTAATTACTTTATCTTAAATACATTCAAAAGTCAGTGTTCATTAGATACATATATGGGAGTATCTTTGTCTGCAGTATTTTGGATTTCCTGCTCTGTTGCAGGCATTTCCAGTTACTTTGAGCTCTTCAATCTAATTGAGTTTCCAGCCGGATGCGTTCCAGTGTCCGTTGTGACATCAGAAGACGTGGCTGCAATGCTGGATCACTATCCTACTCTCTCCGCTTCGTCAGGAATTCACGAGCTACTCAAGAAAGTAAGATCTCAGACCAAGCAGGTCATTGAAGCATTGACTTTGGAAGAGGGGGTGGAGGATATATCCCAATCATCAGAGAGCTTCTGTATTTGTAAGGCAAAGGGTAAAACTTCCCCTCACTGGATGAAACCATCCTGCATTGGGTTATATTTCTCACAGAGAGGTTCCTTCTTCATTGCTTCGAAACACAGATCCTACCCAGTATATCTACTGTATGTTTTGTGGATTTTTATCTTGTGCAGGTTGGTTCATTGGGCATAAAATGTTGTGGTCTCGATTTAGATAGGCACTGTTGGTGAAGGTTCTCATCTGATCAGAAATGAAAAATAACAATCCATGTTGAGGTGGTGTAGTCACCACAGAATGTCATGAATGCCATATGGGATTAAGCATTCCCTGTGCAGATTGCTATATGAATGTGAATCTTGGTGTTGTTGGGTTAACAGTGGCAGTGGCGCACCACCAAGTCCATTTAGTACTTGGATGAGTGACCATTTGTGGAATGTCATTCCTCCTGGCACCCACTCAGCCCTTCGTCCTTTTGGTGTCAGTAAAATAAAGGTCCTGTCATTGTATTGCTGCCTTTGTTTTGGCACCTGAGTTGAATTGTTGGGTTAACAGTGGCATTCTACTTGAAGACCATACATCAGAGGAGTTTCTATAGAGGTATAAGCATTAGCATTAGGTTCTCACAAGAGCTGCATAAATACCTGTTACCTGATACCTTTATCATACGTATGTTACACTATTTGGCATAACATTTACTTATTGGAATAGCATTTAATTGTGTTCTTGTGTAGGACTTGAAGGGATCCGTTGGTCTTCCAGTGTCTGTTCAGGTGGCAACGTCACCCTATCGGGATGAACTCTGCCTCAGAATCATGAAGGATTTGGAGAATGGTGTCAAGCAGAAGCTGCAAGCATAGTGATCAAGTCTAGTCATCCAGTTATCGGAGGGTTACGCCATCAACCCAAAGAGTCGGCCTGTCTAGCTGCCAACCCAGACTTTTCCTGATTTCCTTTTCTTGACTGAGTGTATGTGAATAAGTGGCTGAGTGGTTTCAACATGTGTGTAAGAGCTCACCTGTGGTGATGTTTCTAGTTATATGACCAAAATGTATTTGCTTACTGCTGAACATTCTGTCCTTAATGAACTTTAATACCAGTTAGGCAAACATAGGCAGCACTTTTGTTACATGTTTAGAAGATGCTATATTAAATGCAGTTACATACATACATACATACATACATACATAGACATACATAGACATACATAGACATACATGCATACATACACATACATACATGAACGTGCATGCATGCATACAATCACACACACACACACACACACACTCACATACATATGTACATACATGTATAAATATGTAGATACGTGCACTTTAATGCTTTTCTTGAGAATGAAGTTTGGAGTTTGCAATGATGACTACAGTGTGACTGCCGAACGACATTGAAGGCTTTTGTTGATATGAGATACATAGACGCTGACTGAATCAAGAGACTGAAAAACTCTGTTATATGTGTGGCAACTGTAAGACAAATACTTGACTCTGAATAAAAGCTATTATTTGTGCAATTTATTGTTGAAAAACACTTTACCCAGAACTACAAGCTATTTATTATACATATTTTTTTATTTTTTTATTCCGGATATTTCTATAGCGCCTCTCGAAGTCTACTACTACTCAGAGGCGCTCCCGACTACAGCATTTGATACTGTGCCGGAATTTTCACGCCGAAGCGCCATTTTACATATTTACATATATATGCATATGGATATGATTTACTGATCATTGTGAAAACTTACTTTTTAAAATAATGTTTCAATTATAAATCTGCTCAACGCACTGTGCCTGTCATAACTTATATCAAAATATCTATTTCTATAAAAAAACTGTTATTTCTACAAAGAACACAAGTCTCTTTGGACATTTCAGAGAGAAAAATCACTGTTGGCAAATGTGTTATGTTCTGTTGTTGATGCACTTATGTCAGATGGAGTGTGGCATTGTATTGAGGTGAGACACGGACTGTCCGAAAGGTAGAAATTGCGAATCTGGAGGCATTTGAAATGTGGATATGGAGGAAACTAGCTAAAATCAGCTGGGAAGATCTTAAGATTTCTAAGGCAAGTGAGGAGGTGGTGTGCTTGGTGCAAGAAGATACCGTGTTCAAAGGAAGAATAGAAGGATCGATAGCTGCAGGAAGGCCCAGAACTATGTAATGGTGGATTGGGTGTAAATATATAGGAAGTAGATAGAGCTACAAAGAAATTAAGGAAATGAGCAGAGAACAGGGAAGAATCTAAATCTTCTTATTGTTATTATTGTTTTGACACTCATTTGATTAATAATTATAATAAGACGATTTAGATTCCTGTATGCTTACCCGAGGGCAAAATGCTGAAGAATAACGTGAACATTTGGTCAAATTTACATTACCTTACAGCAAATATAAATTGTAATATCAAACATTACATTAATAAGTGTATTAAATATCAAACATTTCTAAATTGCTGCTTAACACTTTAAAGACGAGCTGCATTGATTTTCCAATTGCTTTTAGTACACTGTCGTGATGTGGTTGATGCCTTGTGCATTAGACACTGCAAAATAGAAGTTACTAATTATAATTACAATTAAAGTGTTAAAAGCTACACACAGGAAGGAGGCTAAGAACTGATGGATTACACAATACAATCGTAATTTGGTAATGCCTTACTCACAAAGTTCAGAAGTGAGCACGTACAGTTTATTGACGAGAACTGCTCAAAGTCGGAGCAAGTTCTTGAATCAGCGGCAAGGACTAGATAGAGGATGTAAAACCACGAACTAGCTCTACCTGGTTTCCATCCACCTGCATCTGCTGGAAGACCAGAGAAAGATGGAGACAGTAAGAGCAAGAGTTACAGTAACGGAGGATTGTATGTATGTAGGTGAGGCTGACAGAAATGGGAAGCTGGTGGATTGGATTTTTAATCGCTTTTCGATTTCTGGAAGAGGAAGAACTTGTTTTAGCTAGAAGGGCTGAGGAGGGGATTAAGACAGTTGTTGGTGGATTCGTAATCATAAACTCTACTCGAAGAGCAAGTGCAGAGCACCAGCCTATTCATAAGCGCTCCATCAAATGAGAGGAGGTGTTTCAGAGAGTAGTCCAAAAGAGGTCAGAGTCCGGTTTACATGGGCTGAGATCAAAAGAGGAGCAGAGCAGCTGTTAGGCGGGTGTAGTTTAGGGCGAGAAGAATTGGAAGGCGGAGGATCAGATGAGTTAGGGTAGACGGAGTAGTACTTTAAAAGGTGAGACTTCAGTTTTGAGTGGAAAGCCCGAGGGGTGATAGATAGAGGAACATATGAAGAGGAAGAGGATGGAAGACGGATTGCAATGATGATGGAGGATCCGAGAATGTGCGCAATTCAGGGGGTGATCGCTCCAGAGGCGTGGTGCTGTGTTGGATATGGCTTGGTTGGAGACTTTAGATGAGTGGGCTGACTGGGGGTCGAGAAAGACTGAGGTAACGGCAGGTTGCTTCAGCTAACAACATCGACGAGCCGAGCGATGGAAAACAACATAATTGCAAATGGTAGTAGGCAAATGGCTATGATGAGAAGACACAAACAAACTTTAATAAGAAAATATCGATGCTCCACGTTTCACTATTACAAGTGAGATGCTACCCGCAATTCCCAGAAGGCCGCGCGCCAGCTGTTGGCTATTAGTCGATGCTAATTTCAGGACATATGCCATATGCCCTTGTTTTGTATTGAGCAGGTAGTAGGCCTAATTGTTTTTCAAAGAAGGCCCGAAGTTTAACCTTGTTTCAAAGTTTTCTTAGGACGCCTCCTATGACATCGAAAAACTTATTAAGTCGATTGATGTTTAACTTGGCATCTTAGTTATAATGGCTGCGATTAGGGATGCATTTTCTTTGTTAGTGTTTGAGAAGATGCTTAAGTTTGAAGAGGGTGAGGCTGAGATGTGGTTGACGGAGCACCATGTCAAAGCTGCGCTTGGAGTTCTAGGAGTGGCTTTGGGAGCAGGGCTCGCTTGGCGATGGGTCAAAAAGTGGAAAAAGACGGCAAGGCTGACTCGGTTGAGGAAGAAGAAACAGGAAGAACGTCAACAGGCAATGGAGAAGCTGGAACAACTCATTAAAAAGTCTAAGGTTGGCTATTTAGGTTAAATGCAGCCGGATATAATTAACATTTATTTGCATCTGAAAAGCACATCTGCATTACATTGTGCGCCGCTATTGCATACATTTAACATATTTGAAATAGACTAGCAGTAGCAGATTTTCCAGATGTACATACACAATTAAATGTAACTAAAGATACATTGATTAAGAAAACTACTTTAAACAGTTTAGATTGGTAGCACGTACGATTTAGCACAGGGTTGCCGCCAGGCTTTAAAAAATTGGACGCACACCCCTCCCGTCTCCTCCCATCCACAATCGTCCATTGTCTGCCACTCGTAGTCATACACTGACTAGTGCACGTGGTCAAACGGAAAAATATTACTAAGTACATGGGGGGTAGAGGGGGAGTAAGACTTGTGTTGGAGTCAGTTAGCTCTGGATGGGAATTCATCAATTGGACTCTGTGTGTCTGTGGGAGCATGCCAGAGGTGACTCTTCTAGTAATTATCTGAGCACTGTTCATTAATTAACTTTTTGTTCTTAATGACTTTAACATCAAGTGGTTTGGCATTGGCAGCGTTTTTCTGAGGTACTTGCAAGGCACTATAGTAAGTTTGACAAACATAAATACGTCACCCCTATCTTCGGGCAGAGAACAGAGCCTGGTTGTTGTTTCTCTCTCAACAGACTGAGATAAGTGTCAATCAGTTGTCTATTTCCTTTACTACTCACAGTGACTCATAAAAGTACAGTATAACACATGCATATGATATCATATGATATTATTTATACATGCTGTATGGTAAACCAAAATTACACTGTAGTGAAATTGTCAAAAATATCAATGCAATGCCTAATCCTTGTCAGGATTTGATTTGGTGGGTGGACGCACTTGCATCCAGTGCGTCACACTGCTAGCGCCCCGATTCAGCACCAGTGATTTTATATCCACCACCCGACCTCTGAGATCTGCAGCATAAAAGAGTAGACCATTCATCACTTAAACACTTTACCTGAATACCAAGTTTAAGTGGGGATATAGATTCACTCAATAGTTTCAGGTTTTAGATTTGCAAAAATTTAAAGATCCATCTCCTTTGCATTATCAGTTCAATCTATGGCTACAAGCTGAAACTTACGTAGTGCATAATTTTTCGTGTGAATCAATTTAATTGCTAATGTTCAATGTGTCAGATGACCACTGAACAGGCAGAAGCAATAATCAGCTTAAATATCACAGAACTTCTGGACCAGATAAAGAGTGGACGTTTGACTGCTTCTGAAGTGTTAACTGCGTATCAGATTAAAGTGAGTTTATCGAAAATAATTCATTTGCATCTTGTTAGATCTTTTCTGTAGTAATGTTGCGGCACCTTTGAAAATTCTTAAAAGGCTTTCTTCTCTTCTCTTTCCGACGATGAGGCCTTAACATGACATCTCCACATCGTTCTGTCCCTGGTTTTATCGATGGCATCCCTCTTGTTCAAGCACTGTGCCCCATAAATCCTCCTTTACATTATCCATCCATGTCTTTGTCTTCCTCGGCTTCTTGTTCCCTCTACATGGCCATGTAGAGCTGCAGCTGGGAGTCTTTTGTTGTTCATTCTTGTTACGTGTTCGAACCATGTGAGTCTTCTTTTTCTGATCCTGTCCACTATTGCCTCCCTCTGTCCAAGCTCCTCTCTGGTCACTTCATTTCAGATCTTATCTCTTCTAATTCTGCCTAGTATTCTCCGCAGCCAGCTCATTTCTGCCACCAAAAATCTCTTTTCATCCTCTCTGCGCAGGCACCAACACTCGGATCCATATAGCAGCACTGGAATGACAAAAGTTTCATACAATTTCGTCTTTGTTCCTATCGATATGCTGTTTGTTCTCCACATCTTGTTCAGTCTACCAAACATTGCTGACGCCAGACCAATCCTACGTTTTATGTCTTTTGTGTATCTGCCGTCTTCTGTTATCAGCCCTCCTAGGTACTCAAACTCTGTGTCCTGTTCCAATGCTTTATTTTCCAGTCTATCTCCAGATTCTCATATTGTTTTCCAATAGTCATTGTTTTAGTTTTTTGTTACTTTGTGCTTTTTGTGCATTGATTAAAATTTTTTTTCAAAATCATTGATTTTAAAAGCCAACAAGGGCCTCTTTTAAGAACTTTTCAAATCTTAAAAGGCACAACTGAATAAAACCTATGAGTTACACAATTATGTAGTCCTATACTCCTTGCATATCAAGTAATTTGGTCTCATGATGCAGGGTTTGTCAACTGATTACTGCTGATTAATTCCAGAGATTTACATTACATTTCTCTTCACTTCTGCATTACATTACAATTCAGACCATTGCTAATTTTAAACACCCTTATTTGATTATGCTTTGCATGACTAACAGTGCTGAAGAAATTATTTTGCTGCTTCTCACAGTGTTTTAATAGTAGGCCTACGTTATTCTAAAATAAAAAAAAGTTGTCCTAAGTTAAGATTAGAAGCAATTGTACAAGTTCCTTAAAAAGTTACCCTATGTTAAGACTGGAATCAATTAAAAAGTTTTATATAAATTTGTCCTAAGATTAGAAACATTAATAACTTATTATCTCAGAAAAGCAGGGGATGGGGTAGCAAGTTATGCTATTATATAATTACTTTTGTTTTGTTTTCAGGCCTTGGAAGTTCACAAGAAGACCAACTGCCTTGTGGAGCCAATTTTTGAGGCAGAAGTACGGTGATAAAGAAGTGAAGTTTGCTTGGTTCATGCATATGTATAACTTGGTCTTGTATCATTTTGTCTTTGCTTGAACTGAATTCATCGTTACTGATAAACTAATTAATATAATTGCTGGAGAAATGTTTCAATGTACAGTACTGTTATTATTTGCACTAAATAAAACTGAGCCTGCCAGCATTCTCAACATAAGCTGCTGCAAGCTTTGTGTAAATGCTTTATATCTTAACATCGCAGTACATGTAACTGTAATGTAATGGTAAGAGATCATTTCTGTAAAGCCTTAGAATTAGGAGTCTTGTTGTTTAGACTTTTCAGTGTGTTTTTAAGGCACCTTGCGATTGAAATGTTTCACTGGAAACAGTCCTGATGTATGTCAGAGTATTTTGTAAGACGTTGGCTGTTTTTGTAACCAGGAATGGGCCAGGAAGTTAGACCGTACAAGCCAACGAGGTCCTCTTCATGGTCTGCCAGTTAGCATCAAGGACTGTATTACCGTCAGGGTAATTTATATTCTTTATGTAGTTAATATAGGAGGTAATGGTATTGCTTTATGTATGCACTTCTCATATAAAAACTCCTTCTTTTTAGCATTATCAATAACCCAGCTACTTGTGCATTGCTGATTTAACTTGTATGAGTTGACCCTTCAGCATCAGTAGAAGAGTGTTTCACTTGAAAAATCACAGATTGTCAATGTTTTACAGTCTCTGTAACTGTTTGTAATTGTGTTAAGGTTACTGGCAATCTTTTTAACTCGGGAAGTATAATAATCATTCACGGTATTTATACATTAATCTAATATTTCAGTAAGGGGGTAATCTAGTGGTTAGCAGTCTGGACTGTCAACCAAGAGGTCCGGGGTTCAAATCCCGACAGGGTAGAAATTTGTTTCTAGATTTCAGCTCCATTTGCTCCCCCTTTCTAACTCAGCTGTAATGAGCACACTGACTGTACACTGTCTGTGGAAAGATAAGACTATGAATGAGAAGAAAGACCACCTGCCTTCATAAGCCAAAGCAAAGGAAAATGAAGCTGCTAACACTTCATACCCATGGCTGCTTCTCAGGGTTAACTTATGGGACTTCTCTTCTAGTGTCTCAATTGCTAAAGAAGTTCAGTTCTACAAACAACTTACTGTGGCAAGTGCTATTTTCACAGTTGCTGAATTATTGGTTCATGTAACAAATGTAATTTAATGCATTGTGTTTAGTTTTTACATTATGTCTACATATCTCCAGAAGCATAAATGACTTGTGGGGTTGTTGTTTTAGGGTTATGATTCAACTATTGGTTGTTCCCAGTATATTGATCAGCCATTTGAAGAAGACTGTGTCTTAGTACAGGTAAACTGTGTCTTTGTTCAGGTAAACTGTCGTAGTACAGGTAAACTGTTTTAGTACAACTAAACTGTCTTAGTACAGGTAAACTGGAGGTTGTGTTTTCAGGCCATGAAAAGACAGTTCTTGTTACCTTGGTCTTAAGCTACAGTACACAGGCATATATAAAAGAAAATGCTGTACCAAAAGGTGATGTTACTTTATAATAATTAATGAGTTTACTGTACACTTAACTAACTATTTGCTGAAAACATCTGTGTGTTTGCTTGATATAAACTATCCCTTCTGGCAAAAATTCTCTGTTACTGCTCAGTTTTCCCTCTCCTTACCCCTTCCCCCTCAATCTCCCACTCTCTGACTCTGTGTCTCTTTCTCTGTCTCTCTCTGTTTCTCTCTCTGTATCTCTATCTGTCTGTCTGTCTCTCTTTCTCTCTCTCTTGTCCCTCACCCTCCCTGGCCCTCGTCAAGTGGAAAGAAATTACTTTGAACCAATGGACAAGACACCATCCAAGAGGAACAAAGACTGGATGGACCAAGATTGAACTAAATAGACCAAGAGACCATTTTATCTTCCATGCTGAATGGTCATAGGACCACAATATATGTCGACCATTTTGTGTATAGATATTATAGACTTGCGTGATAATTTTTGCCGTGTACATTTTTAACTGCTAGGTTCTGAAACGGCAGGGAGCAGTTCCTTTTGTCAAGACAAACATTCCACAGACTATGATCAGGTGATGTTTCAAAGCTTGGAAGCTGAACAATAACTTGTTTGTATATTTATTATTTATTTTTATTGTACACATTGCTTAGGTGCACGGTCAGTACCGGGTAAATTTGAATCTGAGGTTCAAAATGAGTGTGTACAAACGATTTTGTCCAGGGTCATTACGGGGTCATTTCAATAATAACAGCTTGAACTTATATAGCGCCTCTACAAGAAGAACTACTCGGTGGTGCTGAGCATATGGTCAGCGTCGTCAATATAGCAGAGCAAGTAACCCTGCAGTGTTGTAAACAAGACCAAACTTCAAAGACCAAGACCTCATGGAAAGACCAAGACCGGAGTATTAAGACCAAGGCCACAGGGCTCAAGACCAAGGCCGAATTTTTCTGGGCTTGAGACCTAGACTGCTGTCCAGAGACCCCGTCACTGCAAGTAGGCCCTTACTATTACTAATTATTAGGTGCTCGAGTTGAAAATTTCTTACATTTGACTTGAATATCTCGGTTTCATTGAAGAGGTTTTCGAAATTACTTTTCACATTTGCTGACCACCTTAACTTTCTTATTTCCTGTTGCATCTTCGCCTCGACCCCAGGCGTATGGGTATTTAGTGAGCAGGTAATCGTCAGCTAATCTAATCCAATCATGGTGACCTTTTCTTACGTTGGTGTCGATGACTTAATTGCCTGTGAGTGTATAATTTTTGGCTAATTTAACCCAATCCGGTGACCTTTTTATCTTTATGTTGGTACTCCACTCAGTCGACTGTGATCGAGTGTTATAAATCCATGCGTTACAGACAATGCGTGTTATCAAAAACGTGGCTGTGTTGCACACTTGGGTTGTCCTGCTATATTAACTATGTTATCCAGCTACTACTTTGGTTGTCCTACAGTGCAACCCAGGCTACCTAGCAATGCTGTTAGCTGGGTTTCCAGTCTTTTAGTTTCAGTTGTGCTATTATAATGAGCTGCATTCACACGTATCAGGTCTTGTATTTGTTTAGGAATAAAAATGGCATGATCTGATCTGGTGTTGATTTTGTAGTTTTGAATCAACCAATCCAATTTTTGGACGGACAGCCAATCCGCATGACCTGAAGCGTTCATCGGGTGGGTCGTCTGGTGGTGAGGGTGCTCTGGTAGCAGGTGGAGGGTCTTTGGTTGGAATCGGATCAGACGTTGGAGGCAGCGTCAGAAATCCCAGTGCCATGTGTGGTGTGCCAGGCTTCAAACCAACTGCTTTCCGAATCAGGTTAATAATTCAGCAGCGCTTCATGTGGGTTGTGATCAGATCCAATTTAATCGAAATGTTTCTTCAGCAAATTAATCTAAACTAGATGCATCAACTTATTGTCACCATTTCTTTCAGTATTTGTCTTTTTTTCTAATATTCACTGGATAATATTAATCTGTAAGGCAATGGAAATTATTGCAGTTCTACTTTCCTCTGTTGAATATGAAAGAATGTAAAAAGCAACTAGAAGATTGTTTTACCTGAGATTTTTACGACGTTTACCTGAGACTGAACTTTTACTTTCCTCTGTTGGGTTACGCGGTAGTCTAGGGGTTAGCGAGCTGGACTGTCCACTGAGAGGTCAGGTGTTTAAATCCACACTAGGGCAGAGATTTGGTTCCAGATTTCTGCTTCACTTGTGCCCATAGCCAATTCAGCTATCATGGGTACACTGACCATACATTGTCGGTGGGAAGATGAGACGGTGAGGGAGAGGACTGCCCTCGTGTGCCGAGGCTAAGAAAGTGAAGTTGCTAACACTTTATACTCGTGGCTGCCTGTTAGGCTAGCTCATGGGACTGCTCTTCTTCTTCTGTTGAATATAAAAGAATGTAGAAAGCAGCTAGACGATCCTTTTACCCGAAATTCCTATGTAAAACCATCTTTTCACTGTAAACAACTGTGTGACAATCGTAAAGCTGCAAAAGTTTTCCTCACTGGTTGGATGACGTGGTTGCAAGACTGGTATTTGATTGATCTGGCTGGAATCCTGTAATGCTCTGGTTTATTGTGAGATTTGTAATCATGTGAATTGTATACTAATGAATTTGGTCAATTCATCACTTTAAGGAGTTTGAGCTTTCTATTGCTTTTTTTATTTTCTTAGTTTGCAAAACACAGATAAAATATTCAACTCCAAAGTCTGACCCTCCCCCCATCTTTTTTCTACAATTCTCACACTGATGCCAGTCACCCCTGAACATTACATTTGTCCATCAGCAGAGATCAGTGTGGATAAACGCATCCTAAGGGACCATTTGAGTACTCGTGCGTTGGTCCTTATCTTGTGTATGACGTCCTACAGATGAGAAGCTGTGTTCATGTGCCAACCACAGCTGACTTCTGGTTTCCCTGGCATATTGGATTTTGACAGTGTTTTACAGTGATGATTTTACTTGAAGTGACCATCAGTGGATCCCTTGTGATTTATTATAATAATAATATTAATAATAATAATCTTTTTCTTTAATTAAGCGCCTGCAAACACACTGCGCTGTACAGTGAACATACATATAGTAGAAACGGCAGCCACACAGGGCGCCTTACATACATGTATACAGTAGAAGCATGTGATAACAGTTTTACAGGAGTTGAATATAACTGTTTATGCGGCAGCCATAATATGGTGCCAATCAAGGCCTACTATTCACTTAACCACTGCCGCCATCTAGCAAGTGGAAGGCTAAATAAACTTTACTGGTGTCTGCAGGGTTCGATCTTGGTACCTACTGCTGTTCACGCCAGTGTGTTATCCATTACTCTATGCCCCCCCCCCCACTGTAACAGCACTATGATTACTAGATCAAGTTTCAGTCTTATTAGTAGTTGTGTGTTTATTTGTGTGGGGCTAGTTACCCCTTTTGATGGTGTCAGTCGATTATTTATTGCATTTGAATCTCCTTTCTTTCAGTACTAAAGGCGGAAGGTCACTACTGCAGGGGAAAAGCGGTAAGATGTTTGAATTGCTTTAGACTTTATGAGTTAAGGCATGGTAACATAGTTGTTCATTTGTTGCACATTCCTCTGTTTGAGCTTCGTTCTAGACTGACTACTATACGCGAAGTGGCATCAATTTCCAGTACCATTTGTCCACTGGTGCTGGATAATGACTTTTTGTTGATATCTGTTGCCACGGCAGTTATTGGACATTATTATTATTAGGCATTTATTAAGCACCACTACATAATGATCAAACCTCAATCAGTGGTACTGAGCAGCTGTGAGTGAAGTACTTACTCAACGTCCCTAAACAGTAGCCATCTCCATGAAGGTTTGAACCCATGCTCTCCGCATTACAAGGCAAGCGCTGTAACCAGTCGGCTACCTTATCCCATCCTTACTCAATTTGTGAATTAATCTGATCAGCTTTGAAGAATCGGTGATGCATTTCATCTCAAAACAATTACTGTTTGTTAGAGGTCTTTTATATGTGATGCTAACTTTCCATCATCTGTTTTGTAACAGTAAATGCTGCTTGGGGTCCATTGGCTCAAGAAGTTGAAGGTTTGATCGTGATGATGAGAGCTCTGCTCGTTCCTGAGATGTTCTTGTTCGATCCACAGCTACCGGTCATGCCATTCAGGGATGAGGTACTAGAACGATACTTGCTGGCTACTTGGTCAGTGTTGTTTACGACACAGTGCTGCTGAACATGGTTCTAACTATGGTTCTAACTATGGTTCTAACTATAGTTCTAACTGTGGTTCTAACTGTGGTTCTAACTATGGTTCTAACTATGATTCTAACTATGATTCTAACTATGGTTCTAACTGTGGTTCTAACTATGATTCTAACTATGATTCTAACTATGGTTCTAACTGTGGTTCTAACTATGGTTCTAACTATGGTTCTAACTTGCAGATCTGTGTCTGTTGTTTAACCTTCTGTTGTCTTCATTATTGACTTCAGTTATTAATATTGGCATTGAGGCATTTCATGATTTTTTACTTTTATTGTTTACACGTTACGGCTGTTGTTGTTAAGTTTTTGAATCTGCTTTGTTGCTTTTGTTGATCTGTTGTTAGGATGCAGTATTGTAGTAGCCTACATAAATATTAAGAGCTCTGTTGTTTCTGCATTATTGAATTTTTCGTGTATTATTATGGAAATTGTATAAGTACTGTGGCTTTTGATTTTGTGAATAAAGAAAGCATTGTGCTTTTATGTGACTGTAGGTGCTGAAGGATAAGCGATCGCTGAGAATCGGATATTCTTTCTTCAACGGTGCCTTTGAGGCCGTGCCTGCTATGACACGAGCTGTTGCTGAGGCAAAGACGCTTCTCGAGGCATCTGGGCATCAGGTAATGCCTCACCTGAAATAACCTCTCGTACTTGTATCTCACCGGTCACGGGTAGTTTCTTATGTGATGACAGGTGGTATCACTTGGATGTACCATACTTCATCTGGTTGAGTTTCCACTCGCTGTGTTCGTTAGTCATGAGTACACAGTCTGTTAAGATGTGTTGTAGGCCTACTAAACTTTATTTACACTGCATACATGGCACTCTCTACAAAGGTTCATTTGGGAGCTTTCATAACGAACTTGCATTATATGCAGCTCATGTTTTAAGCTGGATTAATTAATTAAAACGGAAACAATCTGTGGTTCTTGTCCCCGAAATGCAAGTCAAAACTCTCGTAATAGTTTTAGTTCAGTCAAGGAGTTCTTATGTGTGAGCCGTGCTTTTTTAATTATATCTACTGCTGGTAAGATCTTATAATTAAAATTTGACTACTGAGACAAGACCTGATCCTTCAGGGATCAATTAGTTTATACTCACTCTATCTACTTTCCCGAATTTTTTCCTGGGGGATCATTTCTACTTAGGGTTATAAAAATGAAAAAATAATGACACAAAATTTCTTTGAATAAGACAAACAAAATTTCATCTTATTGTAAGACATAGTTGATATGATATTTTCTCTCCAAATGACTTGTAGTTGGTTCCATGGGAAGAGGAATATACGAGAGTTGCACAGCTGTGGATACCATGTATGTTTGCTGACGGCAGCAAAGAAATGGGGGAGCTCTTGTATGTTCTGTTTTACGTATATCTACCTTTGGCATATGTTATTCTTTTCTCACATATCTACCTCTAACATATCATTCTTTTCTCACACAGCTACCTTTGGCATATCTTATTCTTTTCTCATACATCTACCTTTGACATATCTTATTCATTTCTCACACAGCTTTGGTGTTAGATTATCGTGATAGAATTTCAACAGTGAGACTGATTTGGTTTCTTGTGGTAGTTTATGGTAAACTCCTCTATCCTAATTGTTTTCAAACTTTTGTACAATGCCAGTTAAGGAACAAACTAATCAGGGGCAGTCTCTGCACTAGCCTATTATTATTATTATTATTATTATTATTATTATTATTATTATTATTATTATTATATGAAGATTTATAAAGTGCAGTTTAATATAACTAAATGCACTGCATATGCGCATTTGATTTTAAATGTGATTAAGGACTGGACTTTTATCATTTAGCAAAAAACAATGCACTTGAATCCCAACTAATAGATTCCCATTCACAGTTGATAGATGATAGTAGAACTTAAATGAGTTGGTTTAAGATTTGGTTTCTCCTGGTGTTCGTTTCATGTGCTGAGATTTAGAATCTAATAGAATTGGATTAATTATTTGATTCTTTGTTGACTGGCGGTAGTTTACTTTTGTAGAATTGTGCCATCGATCGATGCCTTGTGTGTTAGACACTGGCTCTGTAGAAGTTTGTAATTAATGGTAATAATACTGATTAAACAGGAGACTTATGAATTTGGGTTTCGTCTGCTCTTTTATGACGGTTTTGTGTTAGTTATGTGTTACAGTTTTAGGGTTTGTATTATACTCTAAGGGTTTGTATTGTGTTGATTTACGATTGGTGTTGCTTTGTGTGGATGTGGTGCTGTGTGAAGTTTAAGTTGTTGTGTTGTTGTGCTGAATAGAGATTGCGATGCAGTGGACGATGCGGTGAGATTGATAAAGATCTCTTCATGCCTTCCAGTGTTTGTCAGGAGGTTGGTGGCATTCATTATGAAGCCTCTGGTGAGTACTTCTCGATATGTGGTGTTTCGTTTTCATTACTTATAATAATAATAATAATATTTATTCTTTAATTAAGCGCCTGCAAACGCACTGCGCTGTACATGTACATGTTATGCGATAAATCTTAACTACTAACAGAACAGACAGCCTGCAATACACGGCGCAAATTGCAGCCTACAAAGCATGTCCGCCTATGGGACTCGATCTCTGTACCTCTCGCACTCTACGCCAGATGTTATCCAATGCGCTATTGGGCCCCCCTGTATTGCAGCTATCTTTAGCTGTAACATCACTTGTAGGATTTATGAAGCCCATATGACAAAATTCCCATATGGACTTTACATGTCCGACAACATGGGTCCATATACAGCACGTATGAAGCCCATATGGGGATATCGTCATAGGGGCTTCATATTATAATTACTATTAATTCTAGGGTGTTTGTGTCATAATGCACACAGCATCAACCGATGGTGCACGAAAGCCCCCAGCCATAATCAGGTTAAGCATACAGTCAAGAGAGACAATATTATCTATCTATGGTAGATAATCAAGAACAGATAATTTTTAAGTTGACCACCAAATGACACATGCGACCGACCAGATCAAGCGGATACAGGGAGGAATTCTAAAATTTAGGTCCATGTTCTACATGTGATGTTGCTGTTGGGGATGTCTTTCGAGGCCTCTCTGTTCGTTAATGCAAGTAATTGAATGATTCTGCCATTCAAAACTTTGCCGACGAAGAGTTAGAATTTGCTAGATCGTCAAGGAATAGGTTGTCTGGCAATCTCCAGTGCAATCTATGAATTCTTTCTGTGATTGATTGAATATTACCATATATACTCCATAAGTAGATGTCGCGTATAAATCGACCTCTGAAATTGTGACCTTGGTTAAGGGGAAAAGTCTATGACCCACATAGAAGTCTTTTTATGTCTACCCGGTAAATCTGGACATTGTATAGCCCTTTCAAGCACTAACCAAGCACACTAAGTTAGATCCTGAGCTGTGAGCGCACGTGGGAAGAACGTGCGCTTTGCCCAAAGTAGATTGTTGTCCAAGAAATTATCTACCAGTAATTAAACTTTTTATGACCTGCTTTGATAATGACTCTGTATTGTTAAGGTTAAATACTTCTTGAGAAGTTGATTTCTTTTTAAAGTTATTTTTATGACTTCCTCCTGTGTTCTCTTGTCAGTGCACGTACTAACATTCATCTCAACTTCCCTCTAGATGTAATATTAGGTAAGGTTAATTGTTGATAGCGAGTGAGATGCTAACGCTTATTGACCATAGCCTGACTTCGGAATTCCCTGACCGAACAACTCTAGAAGATCATAATTTCTGACCGCAGTTTCACTTGAAGTGACCATTGCAGTGACCACTGAATGATGTCTTGTGCATTGTGGTACCGATTCTATAGAATCATTATCGTATCATATCACATTAAGGCTAGTGCGGACCCCGGGTGCTGTGATTACCTATATAGCCATCAGCGTGGGGCCCAATTACGAGTACAATAAAAAATTTTAATGTACTTCCGAAAATGCAGGCCCCTCAAAGCTGCAGGCCCGGGTGCTGCAGCACCCTTAGCACCCCCCCCCCTTAATGCGGGCCTTTATCGTATCTGGGAATTTGTTAAGCAGCACTCTCAGTATAGCATTTCGGAGGCACTCTCAGCGTGACAGGCACAAAGAAATAGGAAAGTCTTTAAGCACTGAAGAGAGGAGGGCGATGTTCCCTCTTACTACGGATGGGGTGGGTAGGTCATTCCATTAGGAAGGGCCAAGGATGGCAAAAGCACGGTGTTGAGCTGTGAAAGTCGTAACCCGGGGAATAAGGAGACAGCAGACTGAAGAGGGCAGGAAGAAAGAACAGAGAGGGTTTGCACATTAAGTCACTAAGGTATTCCCTGTTGAGTCCTAGAAAGTAGGAGGAGAACCTTGTATTGGTTGCGAGAAGCAACAGGAAGCCAGTGAAGGACATCGGTCACGTAGGTTGTTATGTGGGAAAAGCGAGGGAGACGGGCATTGAGCCTGGCAGCCGCATTCAGACTGTAAGGACAAAGGCATACCATTAGAGACAACTTCGTGACATGTGGCTTTATTTGTTGTTTGTTTCAGGCACCAGATTTATCAAATGCAATTAGAGGCTCATGTGGATTTAAGTGAGTATTTGTCTGAAATTATTCTCTTCTGATTTAATCAGTCTAATCTATTGTTATGCTTAGATGCTTTGTTTAACGTGCACAAATGATCTTTTAAATTACTAAAAAAACCTGAATATCTGATCCTTTCTGTTGAAAAAATACTATATGTCAATGTAATGGTATTTTTCTTTTTAGAAATGTGTCTCAATACTGGGATGCCATCAAAGAAATAAAGGTGATCAATTTGTTTTTTATTGTTTTTGGCTTGAAAATAATAATAACAGTGATAATAATAATAAATATTGAAATAATTATAAAAAAGTTATTTACCATGTTTATTTTATCATGTTTTATTATTGTTACTGTTACTTTCATAATGTTCAGAGCATCTGGTTGATGATCGCTTCCAAGCGGAATTATTGTGCAAGGCAAATTCCAGTGCAAGTTTAGTCAAAACGGAATCTTAGAAGATACAGAAACAGTAATAATAATAATAATAATAATAATAATAATCTTTATTATTTCAAACTGACAGATGCAGTAAGATTACATTGAAACATGAAAGTACAATCAAGATTTTAATTAAACACACGGTTTGGCAGCCATGCAAGGCGCCGCCCTAGAAGGGGTTACGGGAATCGATCCACGAACCTAATCTCTCCTGGCCATGAGTGTTACCATTATTCTATCCCCACTCCCCAGTCTACAGAGGAAATGAGTCCAGGAAGAGGTGAGATCAAAAGCCCAAAAAAGAATTTCATTATAAGGCAGTTCCTAGTTTTATAATGAGTTTCCGGTGTATTTATATTTTCAGTTTTCATTTCCTATTGGTTTCGTTGTGATGCAGAATGCGATGAACTGCTGTTTGAGAGCAACAGGAAGCGTCAGACTTTGCTCTGCTTTCTCGTCAATTATTTTATATTGGGATTTTTATATAGAGCTATTATAATTATAGGGGATTCATTTATGTAATAATTATAATAATAATCTTTATTAATTCAAACCAACAAATGCAGTAAGATTACATTGAGACACAGTGACAGTACAATTACCAATATCTTAACTAAACACAAGTTATGGCAGCCATGCAAGGCGCCTGCCCAAGGGGGGTTGCGGGAATCGAACCGCGTACTGCTGCTCTCGTGGCCATGAGTATTACCATTACTCTATCCCTCCTCCCCCTGTGCAATTAATTAATTAGCATCTGCTCCATGTGCAACATGAAGGTCTGTTTAGCAGAATGCTTTGAGTTTAATCCAACTATTTCAGGTTTGAGCTTGCTGGACAGACTTCATGTAACCAAGCTTCATATTAGAGATTCAGTGACCTTGAGAGGGCAATAAGTGCAATAATGAAATAAATGTTGATATGGCTTTTTGTTTTCTTCAGAGTCTAAAGAATGCCATAATTGAGAACTGGCAGGCGAATGAGTTGGATGCCATCATCTGTCCTCCTTCTGCATCTCCAGCCGTGTCACACGGTCTTCCTCAACATGTTATTGGTTCGTCAATTGTTACTGACTATTGCTTCCTTCAATTTAACAACTACAGAAATAACTGCACGACTTCGTATGTCAGTTGGTAGAATTTGAAAATAATGCATGTTTTATTTTCACAAGAGTGGCACAAAAGAACAAGCCCCAATAAATTTGTGCCCGCATTCACGTAATCTGGTTCTCCCTAGATTTGACTCCCTTACCTGACGCGGTTTCCTGGGTAGGATGCTGTACAGTTAGGCATCTGCTACAATTATTTCATTTTTGATCTAACGTCATTGTCCTATTGTCTTTCCCTCTGTGTAACTGTATGTAAAGCGCTGTGCATTGCTAGCGTTCACTAAAGAATACACTCACTTACTTACTTTAAAAAGCACAGTTAAGTACATGAATACAGGACACAGTTCAGCACTCGTGAATAAGCTGGGGTCCTGCACTTAGCTTTAAAGTAGCGCTTTAGAAAAATAAGTTATTTGGAGTTTACAATTTCTAGTACAATTGAAACTACAGAAAGATGGCATTGCTGCACATAAGAAATCAGAGAATTCTAAGTCTTGACTAAGATAATATTTAGGTAGATATGTGACGTTGCTTTTCCATAGGTTTGTCATTATTTTAATTCTTCAGTGTGAGGCAAGTAATCTTGATATATGTTTTCCACAGTTTGGCTCCATTTCATTTTCATCTTGGCTCTAGACTTGCTTTTTTGATATTAAGTTTTCCACAGTTTAGCTCCATTTCATTTTCATCTTGGCTCTAGACTTGCCTTTTTGATATAAGTTTTCCACAGTTTAGCTCCGTTTAATTTTCAACTTGACTCTAGACTTGCCTTTTTCTTTTTGCTATCACACTCACGGTCTCAGTGGACCGACTTTTTGGCTATTGACCTGATGCATAGCTTTGTTTGGTGCACAATCAGTTAACACCCTGTGCATTAGATATCGGCGCAATAGAAGTTGCTTATTAATAGTATTAATGATAGATTAGTTAAAAATAAGTTATTGACTGGTTTGCAGTCGGTGCAAGTTACACATCAACATTCAACGTTCTTGACTTTCCGGCTGGATGCGTACCAGTGACCACTGTAACGGAGAAGGATGAAGCCGACATGGCTAATTATCCAAGCATGACTAAGCTGACTAGAAGTCATCGAATTCTAAAGAAGGTTGGTGTTTAGCACAAGACAATCTCATGATTCGTGAATGAAAGAAATGCTGCCGATGTGCTGTGCGATGTGGTAGAGATCCTGTAACTTTTGAAACGAGGCTTTCAGTGGATCGTCTGCTGAAACTCGTAATCTAACCTGGTGTGGAGATTTTTACGTCGCAGTATGCATATCTGGCAGACAAAGTGAAGCTGGCCTGCTGAGCTTAGGTAAATAGGTTAGTAAGTAAACATATGACCGCATTTATCCATTGGCTTAATGTAATGTAATGTTATTACAACAGTGTGGACAGAACATGCAGTCAGCACCGTTTTCATAATACATGACGTTAAAGATGTTTTTGTTTGTGGGACCTGGTAGCCAATTGGTTAGAGCGCTCATCTTTAAAAGTGGTGAGTACAAGGTTAAGCCTCCCCTGAGATGGTTATACTGGGTAGGGACCTTGAACAAATCCTTCACTTACAATTGCTCAATGCCATCGATTGATACTTGGTCATCAGAGAATGGTGCTTAACACTTTAACAACGAGCTGCATTGGTTCAACGATCACTCTTAGACTCTCGTCATTAAAGTGTTAAAAATGCGTAATAATAATAATTTGGTGATTATGGTCAAGTAAAATGATAATCTGGTATAATCTTTTCAGTTGGATTAGGGAGAAGTTGTCCAACCAGTTAAGGTCTTCTCTTTCTTCTAGTGTTCTTTTGGTCAAGCCCCAACCTACCATTGTGACTTTCAGACTCCAGAGAGTGTAGCGGATGGCTGCCTGATGATCCGCTGTTCCTCCATCTAGGATCATGCTTTTTGCCTGCATTGGTCCCTTACTTTGGAATGACCTTCCCCGACAATTCCCGCTCCTTACTGGGCTCTTGCTGCATCTTTCTGCTCTCTTAAATCTTTTCCCTCAGGGCTCCTATCACTGGGAGCGCGTCTGATTAGGTCTTACTGAGAGAGGCTCTTTAGAAATCTTTAAATACAATAAGTGAATTATGTCGTATAAGTCTTTCTCTGCTCTAGCAATTGCATTTGTAGCAGTAGAATGAAATGAATTACTGGAGAATATTATGACAATCTACCTATTAGAAAATTAAGTTTCAACCTTTAACAGTGGTATTTGTGAAATTTTTAAATGTGTTTAAGTTCGAGCTTTTCTTTCGGTACGGTTTAGGATATGAAAGGAACTGTTGGTCTACCAGTGGCTGTGCAAGTCGTAACTCTACCCTGGCAGGATGAATTGTGTCTGAGAATCATGAGTGATTTGGAGAAAGCAGTGAAGTCACATTCGAAGGGAAACTGATAGTATACTCAATAATCATGTGAAAACTGGGATTATCTTATAAATCGTGTTAAGATTACCAATTTATTATACAATATCCAAGCATTTCAAGTTATGTCTGCTTTGGTGAACCTAAGTTTAAGTATGGGGCCATCCATATATTACGTACGCAATGAGGGGGAAGGGCGTGATCGGATTTAGGCGATTTTGCATATGGGTGCATATGGCGAGGAGAAGGGGTCTCGACAAAATGTCTACGTACGCAAAATAAATTTCTAATTATGACATCTACTGACTATATTCCTGCTTTATCAATTTTATGTAGTATTAAAACTGTTTAAAATGTAAGTGTTAGTGTTGTTAGTATTTTATTTCTTCATAACAGTTAACAAATTTTAGCTAGCAAATATGATGTTTAACAAAAATAAATAGTAGCCTACTGTAAAATAAAATATCTTATAGATGACTTTACCTAATTAACTTTTGTAAATCGGGGGTTAGAAAAGCTTAGTTGTATGTACGCATGGGGTCCACAAAATGTATGAGGTGCAACAGGAGGAGTGGGGTATGAAAATGTGATTTTTTGCATACTTAATGTATGGTTGGCTCCTATTGACTTGCTCTCGTCTGATCTTGCCTTGATTATGTAAAATTGTTTTATAAATATCTGTTGCAACTTAACAAGCACACACATCTATGTTTCTGTTGTATTATGTGCACTTTCTTCAATGCATTTATTAACCAGATGTATTGGCTGTAGATTTTCAGAAGTTCTTGAAGTCATTCCTATTTGTGTGACATGGCAGCTGATTGGTATGAGCAATCTTCTTGTAATGCGGAGTTACAGGTTCAAGCCTTCTCTGAAGTAGCTATCTGATAGCTCCTTGTCCACTCTGAAATGCCTTCTCTGGTGATTCTAGATCTTGCTGTGCCAGCATGCTCGTCTGATCATTTCCTTTTGAAGCATGTTTCTGCAAATAGCTTACAGTCTACAAGAAACTTGTGATTCACGTTATATTTTATATCGTTGCAATATTTTCGCTGTGATTCTAATTCTGCCTCAGTTGCAGTGATTTCATATGTATACTCAAGGATTGTTTAGTACTAGAGTCAATTCAAGACGTTTAACCAATTTTGTAATATTTGCATTAACTGTATTTGTAGTTTCAGCAAGTGCATAAATGACCATAGGGCCTATAGTATTTCTAATTGTTGTTTTAATTAACATCTGCACCGAAATACAAAACAAAATACACAACACATCTCGACTTGTACTGTCGTATTACCAACTGTAGAACAAGAAATTTGAATTCTCTGTAGCCATCATATGTAGCTTTCGAACTGTTTGGTTGCAGTCGACATTGTTGACTTCTATGTTTATTTCTATGTTTTTTTCTTCAGACCCAGAATTACGATCTGTTGTGCCAAGTGGTAGAAGCATCTGTGTCTTGTTATCCTCTGCAGAGTAGCGGTTGTTGTTATCCTCTGCAGAGTAGCGGTTGTTGTTATCCTCTGCAGAGTAGCGGTTGTTGTTATCCTCTGCAGAGTAGCGGTTGTTGTTATCCTCTGCAGAGTAGCGGTTGTTGTTATCCTCTGCAGAGTAGCGGTTGTTGTTATCCTCTGCAGAGTAGCGGTTGTTGTTATCCTCTGCAGAGTAGCGGTTGTTGTTATCCTCTGCAGAGTAGCGGTTGTTGTTATCCTCTGCAGAGTAGCGGTTGTTGTTATCCTCTGCAGAGTAGCGGTTGTTGTTATCCTCTGCAGAGTAGCGGTTGTTGTTATCCTCTGCAGAGTAGCGGTTGTTGTTATCCTCTGCAGAGTAGCGGTTGTTGTTATCCTCTGCAGAGTAGCGATTGTCCTCTTGTGTTGTAATCCTATACAGAGTAGCGGTTGTCCTCTTGCGACTTTACTTTCGTTGACCCATTACGAAGTCGTCCATTTCAGTCCACCTCCATCTCTCCTTCCTTCTAATCTGATCCTCTCTCATCCTCCTCCTTATACCTCGGCTCATCTCCAAGACCACGACAAGACAAAAAAAAATCTACCGACAAACTAGGAGCTTTTGCTCATAAAACCCCGCTTTACGGGGTTTTACGCCATGCAGGACTCCTGCAAAGGCAGACCAGGGGCTTACGGGCTTTCGCCGCGCCAGAGGCCCATCTAGGTCATCGTCTGCTGACGCCCCCACAATACCAACCCCAGCAGCCCACGGGGTTTTGGACCCCGGAGGCCCATGGAGCCACTTACAAACAACGATGACAGTAAGACAGAGACAATACAGAGCCAGAGTGCCACAATTCCATACAATGCATCAGAATCGAACCCATCTCGCCTCGGGCAGAATCTTTGCCCCCAGCACACGTGTAGGTACCTATACAAATACAGTAAAACCATGAACAGTATCATCACACATTTATGACGGATATGTAGTTTCATTGTAAGAAAGAATAAAATACAAGTTTCTACTGCTAGGTGGACCTTGTTGCTTGGGCTGACATACATCAGGTAGCTTTAAGTCGACCAGGTCGGTGATTGAGCCCGTTGTATCTTCTTATGTAAGAGACCTTCCTGTATGAAGTCTTCTGCTGCTGTACACTTGTGTTGCATTAAGCTCTGTTCAGCAAACATTTTCAAAATGTCTTAAAACGCACATAAATATTTGACTAGTTAGATAATCTTGCGTGCACTGCCTTTGTGAAGTAGCTGAATCAAAACGTGCTATTGCAAGTTATGCAAACATACATAGGCCTACTGCATATGAATACATAGACATCATACAGGCCTATTAGCCTGACCTACATACATATGGTTGTTGCTGTTGGATTAGCCAAGTCGCTTGAATCTTCATCCAGTTTTCAAAATCTTGCAATCGTACGTAGGATATTGTGAGGATATGTTGAGGATATTGTCAAAATTAACACAGTTCGCTGCTACAAAGTCAAACATTCAGTTATATAGCATAAGTCTTCACAACACAGCCAAGTCTTATTACAAGCCTCGTCACAAACGAATTGTCTGCCACTGAAACGTGATTATGGGCATAGGAAGGCCAGTTGGCCAATCCTTTCCTTCAGTCAGGCCTTCCCACTGACAGCATTCATTCATTCATTCATATCTGACATTTATATAGCGCCTCTACAAGAAGAACTACTCGGCGGTGTTGAGCATAATTATAGTCGGCGTCGTCGTAAACAGTGTTGTATGCAAGACCAAACTTCAAAGACCAAGACCTCATGGAAAGACCAAGACCGGAGTATTAAGACCAAGGCCACAGGGCTCAAGACCAAGGCCGCATTTTTCTGGGCTCGAGACTGTCTCGAGACCAAGACTGCTGTCCAGAGACCCCGTCACTGCAAGTAGGCCCTAACTAAGTTTTATTACTATTACTAATTATTGGGTGCTCGAGTTGAAAATTTCTTACATTTGACTTTGAATATCTCGGTTTCATTGAAGAGGTTTTCGAAATTACTTTTCACATTTGCTGACCACCTTAACTTTCTTATTTCATGTTGCGTCTTCGCCTCGACCCCAGGCGTATGGGTATTTAGTGAGCAGGTAATCGTCAGCTAATCAAATCCAATCATGGTGACCTTTTCTTACGTTGGTGTAGATGACTTAATTGCCTGTGAGTGTATAATTTTTGGCTAATCTAACCCAATCCAGTGACCTTTTTATCTTGATGTTGGAACTCCACTCAGTCCACTGTGAGTGTATAAATCCATGGCTAATCTATCAAGTCTGGTGACTGCATGGGTTCTAAATGTAGGCAGGTATACGTACGAGGTAGATATTTTGTACAAAGAAATTAAGGTGAATACGTAAGGCCTATACTCTGTAGGTTTGTTGGTAGTACTAGTACTGTTAAAAGTAGTAGGTAGATACAGACATATGCACATAATACATCACCACTTGCAATATGACCATTTAGTGTCATTGCCGTTGATAACTTTTCCTTCATTACTCGCATTAAGAATCTCTAGTGTCTTTTTATCTACTCACAATTGCGTTGCTGTTATTGATTGTCACTTATGTATCCTTGTGAGTTGTTACCGGCTGCAATAAAAATTATTGAATTGAATTGAATTGAATTATATGTATAAAAAGCGAGATAGATATACTTAGTCTGAATATGGAAATGACTCGTCCGTTTTGACGGTGTTGTACGGTTCCTAGAGTATGTCCTCGATTGGTGTCACCTTTCGCTTGTTTGCTGGAGGTATTCCGGTATGTTTGCCATCTTTACATTGTGGTAGATCTTCTTATGTTGAGAGTTTGGCACTTTGCAGGGTGAGGGAGGTAGGATTTCCCATTGCTGTTAATAGCTTTGAAACGTTTTCTCTTCTCCTCTGCTCTGATTTGTGCTGTTTTGTCGTTTGTTTCTGTTTGGTCTTTAGGTTTATGTAGGTGATGTAGATTTCTGCCAACTTCTTCATTGGTTTTCTTAATTGTCCTTCGTTGTCCCTTTCTCGTCTGCTTCTGAAAATAACACATGATCGGTTGGCCAACTGTCCAGTTGAGAATAACCTTTTCTCTGCGGTCTTAAGGGCCATCCATATATTACGTAAGCATGGAGGGGTAGGGGGTAACACAAATGCATGCGTTTGCGTACGCTTGCGAACGGAAACGGGGGGGGGTTAAAACCAATAATTTGTCTATATTGGCCCTCAAATTGATTGGCCTTCAAGTGAGCCAGAGTTCAGTCTTTCAGCTATCAGGTAGCTACAGGGGAAATAGGACTGTGGGAGAGGTGTCACTTATAAGATCTTACGTCCTTATCTCTGAACGCTATTATTAAACTAACACACAGCTGAGAAGTGAGTCCATGGATTACTCATCCTTCAATCTGGCCTAAAGTGCAGACAGCCGCTGCCGAACCGACACATTCTGCAGTTGGTCTGGGGGGGGGGTGCGCGTCAAGCGTACGTACGCAGGTGGGGGAGGGGGTAAAAAAAAGTACGCTTGCGAACAGGGAGGGTAAGGGGTCCAATTTTCCCGAATTTTGCTTACGTAATATATGGATGGATCCCTTAATTAAAAACCGGGTCACCTCCTGCATAGGTTTAGGCTACTACCACCCAAAAACCCTTCTATGCACCTCAATTGTGGCCGTGCACGCACGATCGCTTATAATTTGCTGGCTGATAATTAATTTAATACGTAAAACTTTTAGAATTAGAATGTTATACTCTTACTGACAGTAGGCACTAATTGCTGATGTATGTACACCATGAGTGTGGAGCACAAAGGTATAATAAAAAATATGCTTACTTACTTACTGGGCAAATCGACAATAGTCCCTATATATGCAACAGAAAAGGAGATCCAACAGACTGACAAAATTACAGAGGCATAAGCCTACAGCGCATTCCAGGAAAAGTCTTCACCAAAACGATACATACGCATTTACATACATACATGCATGCATAATTATGCAAGTACTCGAGTTGAACAATTCTTTAACTCTGAATGTCCAAGTTTCACTGAAGCCGTTTTCGATAGTGCAGTTCACATCTGCTGATCTCGTTAACTTCTTGTTGCATCTTGTTGCATCGCCAAGAACAACACATAGTTCATCTGCACAAAGACACCATACAACACAGATAGTTATTACCATTAATAATTAATCAGATTATCAAAATCAATTTTGATAATAAGAATATCTGAATATTAAAATCAACCAAGCAGCAAGATATCTTGATCCAACTGTAAACGATCAAGTGGCTGCTCAGTTATGCAATCATCAACTGGGAAATAACATAGATAGATGATAGATAGATAGATAGATAGATAGATAGATAGATAGATAGATAGATAGATAGATAGATAGATAGATAGATAGATAGATAGATAGGACAGACAGACAGACAGACAGACAGACAGACAGATAGATAGATAGATAGATAGATATATAGATAGATAGGAAGATAGATAAATTGATAGATAAATAGATAAACAGACAGATCGATAAACAGATAGATAGAAAGATAGATACACAGACAAGTGTATCTATCTATCTATCAGTTTAAATTTAAAAGCTTGGTGACAACTGTACGCCCTTATACATACATGTATACGAACGAACATAAGCACATAGGCCTACAATCGTGCGTACATATATATATATATATATATATATATATATATTTACATACTACGTACGCACGTATCTCGATAGCCTACATTCGAGCATACATACACGGGCGGCGATCTAGGGGGGAACGGGGGCATGTCCCCCCACATTTAAGAGTGGGGGGACACTCCGTGCATTTGTCCCCCCCCCCACATTTTGAAGAAACACCAAAAAAGGCGGAGAAATGTAATTGCGCTTGAGGGTTTTCACAGCGTTTTTGACCAGACGAGGTAAAAATAAATTTTTTGAGCAGAAGTGTCCCCCAAAATTATGAGAAAGAAGAAGGAATTCGTCAAAAAAAGTTTTTTAGACGAAGAAATCATGAGACGGGAAAAAGTTGTAAAACGTGGCGAATGACTAAAAAAAGGTCATCAACTTTTTTCGGAGATGAAAGCGAAATTTTTCGGAGATGAAGTGGCTGTCGCAATCGAAGGTCGCCCTGTCGTGTGTTTGCCGTGTGTTGATGTCGACCCTCGACTGCTTGTTCTTTTACTAGCACTTTTATTTAACGTGCCTAACTTTTCTGTAGAAGATTCACGACGAACTTTGTTTAATTAATAAATGAATTTAATTAAAGAAACAAATATATACACTAACTCTACGGGAACTTCCACGTAGTATTAAAGCGTTTAGATATTAAATCGGACTATCTCAAATGTTGCTTCGTACAGCCTAACTCCAGATCGTTCTTTCGCGTCAGTCTCTGAATCTGACGGACTATACTCTGCCGCCTGGCGCTGGTCGTCCTCTCGATGTTGATCGCTCGACCGATGTTCACGCGTCGCCCGCGTCAGTAGTACAAGTCCCGTATTCTCCTTTTCCTTCCGTTAAGTAGGAACTTCAGCGTGCATCGGTCAGCCCCCTCCCCACGTCAAGCTATCGTCAATTAGTGTCAGATTGCTCCTCGCGACGCGGGTCGTCGCTCGCCTGCAGCGCGGGCGGTGTCTGGTTACACCATAGCCGCGAGGTGTCCTATTACACCTTGGCTGTGTGGTGTCCGATTACACCTCGGCCTCGCTGCCTTCATTGTTGCCCAAGTGGAGACTGGCTTTCGTCCGTCATCATCCTATCTCGACCGTCAACGACGTCATTATCATGATGATGATGACATCTCGTCGTTGTCGTCGATCTCCACACGCGACACCTCCCTTCCCGGGGGAGGACAAAGCCAGTCATTGGTTCGCCTCCCGGCTGAGAATGATGTCGTTCCCTCCATCGATTTCCTCCAGACCATGTCCTCGTCGTTCCCATAAAAATACAAAAATATCAGCACAGTTAGAAATTATATTTACAGTTGTCGCGGTGCCTTACATGGTAGTCCGCCTTCTTCCTCAATCATAGTCTGGACAAAAGATCAGCGGGAATATTCAGCGCCCCAGGTCGATATTCAAAAGAACTATCGAAGTCCTGGAGGGCCAGAGCCCCTCTCGCAAGTTTAGCACTTGTGGGCGTAGAAGCAGTTAGGAAAGTCAAGGGGGTGTGGTTAGAATAGAGGGTGGTCCTTGACATAAAAATCCAATCCCTAAACTTCTTCACCGCAAAAATCACCGCATACGCTTCGCGTTCCACGGTGGACCAACGCGCTTGCGTAGCATCTAATTTAGAACTGGCGAAATATATTGGCCGTTCTGCTCCATCGTCTTGAATTTGGAGTAAGCAGCAACCGACTGCTTTGTCTGAAGCGTCAGTCGATAGACCAAACTCTCTGCCGTAGTCAATTGTCTGCAAACGTACAGCGTTATTCAAATCGTGCATGAATTTATCTAGCGCCTTTTGGTGATCAGCTCGCCAGGGTATCTTAACAGGCACCGATTTCTGGGTCCAGTCAATGAGAATTCTGGCTGTCACTGTTCTGGCATGATTACCTAGACAGATCAAGAGTAATCTGCTTCGAAGGTCGTCCGGGACAGCGCAAGAGTCGAATAACCTTTCGCAATGCACAAATAAACCAGAGATTTGCGCATGGTCGCTTGGGAATCTCGGTAAGAGTCCTCGCAAGCTTTCACTATACGTTCTCATTCGTCCTACGACCGAATGCCTTAAGTTATAGTCCCTTTCGTCTCTGAGTCTCCTCTCTGCGTCCCTTCCCTCTCGGACTTCCTTCTCTCTCTTCTCTGCCTCCTCCTTTTCTTCTCTCCTCCGCTTCTCCTCCTGAAGCCTTAATTTCTCTGCTTCCTCTTTCTCTTCTCTCCTCAATCTTTCCGCTTCCTCTTTCTCTTCTCTCCTCTGCTTCTCCTCCTGAAGCCTGAGTTTCTCAGCCTGCTTTTCCTCTAGCATTCTGAGTCTCTCTGTTTCCTCCTTTTCTTCTTTCCTCAATCTCTCCGCTTCCTCCTTTTCTTCTCTCCTCCGTTTCTCCTCCTGAAGCCTTACTTTCTCTGCTTCCTCTTTCTCTTCTCTCCTCTGCTTCTCCTCCTGAAGCCTGAGCTTCTCAGCCTGCTTTTCCTCTAGCATTCTGAGTCTCTCTGTTTCCTCCTTTTCTTCTTTCCTCAACTTCTCCTGAAACCTTAATCTCTCAGCCCGCTTCTCCTCAAGCAGCCTGCTCTCCTCCCCAATTATCCTGAGCTTCTCAGCCTGCGTCTCCTCAAGGAGCCTTCGTCTCTCTCTTTTCTCTTTTAGTCTCCTCTCTCTCTCTCTTCTTCGATCCTTCTCTGCCTTTCCTTCTTCTCTTCCATTCTCCTCTCCGCTCTCTCCTCAAGTAGCCTGAGTCTCTTCTCCGCTTCCTCTCTCTCTCTTCTCTACTCAGTTTCTCCGCTTCCTCTCTCTCTTCTCTTCTCTGCCTTTCTTCTTCCTCTTCTAGTTTCCTCTCTCTCTCTTCTTCGATCCTTCTCTGCCTTTCCTCCTCCTCTTCTTTTCTCCTCTCCTCTCTCTCCGCTTCCTTTCTCTCGCACTTTAATCGTCTGAGCTCGACTAGCTGCCTCTGCACTGTTGAGTTCATAATGCTATCTGTGCTTACTTCCTCACTTACTTCTGGCGGGGCCTCCCGTCCAGAAACAATTATTTCAGCGCTAGCCTCTCGGAGCTGGTTCATATTCATGGGATCCAATTCCTCCTCTCCTAGTCCCATCTTTCTCAGATATGCGACTAGTCTGTGATGGGGTATGTTCCGCACCATCATTCTTTTCCATCCCGACAACTTATCCATCTTCCAACAGTCCGCTCACTAATAGAAAAAGATAAGTAAGTTAGAGGAGAGTCACCGTTGGTCAGAAATCAAAGAAAACAACGTCCTAAAATTCTACCACAAATACAACAAGAACAGAACTGAGCAAAAGGAGCTACGCAAAAGCCTCGGCTATTCGCACACCAATCCTCATCCAGACCTCAACCGCAACCTCACAGATTACCACGACTACCAGTAAGGACTTACCCTCTGATACGTCGAGCGAGCTCCGTCTTTTGGTATCTTGGCTGATCCGCTGTCCTCCGTTGCCACTCCCGTCCGTCGTTGCTAGCGATGGTCGGTCGTCCGTTGGCGCTCTTGTTCCTCGTCCTTGCCTGTTGCTGTCGGTTGCTTCGAGTCCTTCGTCTTCGGAGTCCGGCACTCGATTTCTCCAGTTGCGAAGGGTTGTATTCGCCGCTGGTCCCGATCTGTTGAGATTCCTCTTTCCGTTTCCGGTTCCGCTTTTCGTCGTGACGTCTTCAGTTGAAAATCCTGTCGACTGCGCCAATGTCGCAATCGAAGGTTTCCAGTCGATTGTTTGCCGTGTGTTGATGTCGACCCTCGACTGCTTGTTCTTTTACTAGCACTTTTATTTAACGTGCCTAACTTTTCTGTAGAAGATTCACGACGAACTTTGTTTAATTAATAAATGAATTTAATTAAAGAAACAAATATATACACTAACTCTACGGGAACTTCCACGTAGTATTAAAGCGTTTAGATATTAAATCGGACTATCTCAAATGTTGCTTCGTACAGCCTAACTCCAGATCGTTCTTTCGCGTCAGTCTCTGAATCTGACGGACTATACTCTGCCGCCTGGCGCTGGTCGTCCTCTCGATGTTGATCGCTCGACCGATGTTCACGCGTCGCCCGCGTCAGTAGTACAAGTCCCGTATTCTCCTTTTCCTTCCGTTAAGTAGGAACTTCAGCGTGCATCGGTCAGCCCCCTCCCCACGTCAAGCTATCGTCAATTAGTGTCAGATTGCTCCTCGCGACGCGGGTCGTCGCTCGCCTGCAGCGCGGGCGGTGTCTGGTTACACCATAGCCGCGAGGTGTCCTATTACACCTTGGCTGTGTGGTGTCCGATTACACCTCGGCCTCGCTGCCTTCATTGTTGCCCAAGTGGAGACTGGCTTTCGTCCGTCATCATCCTATCTCGACCGTCAACGACGTCATTATCATGATGATGATGACATCTCGTCGTTGTCGTCGATCTCCACACGCGACAGTGGCAGAAAAACTTTTTTGGGGGACAAGATTTTCCAAAACCGGTCGTCGACGAGATCGTGGCCGGCTTTGTTCCTCCCCCCCACCTCTCAGACAAGCAGGGGCGTCTATCCCCCCCCTAAGTCAATGGAGCAACGTCCTTTTTCGCCCTCTTCTTCCCCCTCCTCGTTCCTTCCCCCCCCTAAAATGGTGGCACACACACGGACAAAATCTTCCCCCCTTATTTCTTGGATGGAGCATTTGCTCCAAGCTTTCTATGGTGTAGACGCCCCTGCAGACAAGATCGCCGCCACTGCATACATACATTCATATACCCACAGATATAGATAGACCCGCTCAGAAACGTCTGTATACTTGAGATGTAGGCCTAGGTCTTTACCTACAAGACTCTGGACTGGCCGTTGCACTTTTAATGACAAGGCTCTATCTTATTATTTCATTAAGTACTGGGTTACGTTAAGTTTACACAGTTTGATGTGGCCGGAAACACTCGGCCACATTCACTGCACTGAACTAAGGACTTTGGCAGACTTGATAAACTATATCATGTACTACCACTTGCTTTTACGATAACTGCGAGAATCAAACACAACAAACTGTAGGCCCCTATACTGTCCGATAGCCGTGTGCGAGTTTGGACATTGAGCTGTTAGTCGCCATAAGAGAGATATACAAATCCTACCAGTTCTTATAATACGACTTTGAGATTCTCTTCGAAATGGGTCCGATTAAGGAGTTCCTTCTTCCAAAGCTGGTTAGGCTTGCAGTGGACGAGTCTTACAGAAGTTTGGTGAAGTACTATATAAAGGCTGCGCTTGGAGTTCTAGGAGTGATTTTCGGAACAAGGCTCGTTTGGCAATGGGTCAAAAAGTGGGAAAAGACGGTAAGGCTTACTCGGTTGAGAAAGAAAAAACAGAAAGAACGTCAGCAGGCAATGAAGAAGTTGGAACAACTCGTTAAAGAGACTGAGGTTAGTACAGCCCCCTGACTGTTAACGTATTTTGATTTATGGCTGTAATCCTTGGGCTATATATATATATATATAGGATAGGAGAATCCTTGGGCTATGGGTAAAGTAATAACTTAGTAAGGCAGTAAAAGGTAAAGTACGTTAGGTGAGATGGTCGTTCTTTCGTTTTAGGCCTACCTCGAGATCTGTTTTAACTAGGGTAGGTTAAAGGTCGATCCACCATGTCGCAGGTCAACACCAAGGACATAATTATAGGCCTGTAAAGGCTGCTACTGTATTATTTTAATAGCATAACCATGCAGACATTCACGTAGGCTACAGGGCTATCGGCTATTTGACCGCGTCAAACAGTTTACTGAGAAATTAAAACTTACCAAAGCATTGTAGTTGATCTCGCGTAAGGCAGTCGATAAAGTCAGCCTAGACATTTGGACAATCAAGTAGGCCTATATGGAGGACTACCAATGAACGTAGGCCTATTAGATCGTCTTCGTCGACTGCATTCGGTTTACAATAGCTTCTTAGCCTGTAAAGCCCAGAAAACCAGTCTTTCATCAGATTCTCATATAGCTTAGGCCCATAATTATTATTATTAATCCAATATCACTTGTCATTCTTCCGATACTACAGTTTTTGCTATAGAGCATAAATCTGTGCTAGCATGCCCATTACATTTGATGGAACCCACAAGCTATAGGACGCAATATGGAATATGGTTCCCATTTGGGTTCCATCTGGGCATGCTAGCAAGGATAGTTTTAGGACAATTGTGGGATTGTGCAACTCATATATCACGATTTTCTCTACAACAAAGAGGCACAACTCTCCATAC
Organism: Allolobophora icterica; assembly: GCA_963556255.1. Classification (NCBI taxonomy): domain Eukaryota; kingdom Metazoa; phylum Annelida; class Clitellata; order Crassiclitellata; family Lumbricidae; genus Allolobophora; species Allolobophora icterica. Next base: position 9,741,583 of record OY744608.1, read on the forward strand.
GCACTATGACCATTTAAATGACTTATCAAAACCGACAATCTTACCCTGGCCTTCGCGATTACCCCATCTTGGCCCCAAGCATAATTATATACCAACCATGTAGTCGATTGGGTGTCCAAAGGAAGGAGAAAAGAGGAAAACGAAAGAGAACAAGCCAGAGTCTAGTATATTAGTATAAGTTAATTACCTGAGATTCAGATTTGTAATGTAATGTGATGTAGCATTTATGTAGCGCCTGTCTGCACCGTATAGGCCAACATAATTATTTTTAAGAAGTAGACTGTTCAAAGGAGAAGGTACAATGCAGGAGAAAGCCCCATGACCTCGTATACTTATTTAATAACTGCGAATTGAGTGCTTTAAAATAAACTAAATTAAAGAAATAAATCATACCGAAGTCTGAGATGCATGCCTGGAGAGGCGTCATCTTGTTCCCTGGAAAAGTCTTTGATTCCAGTGTGTGGAAATCCGAGGAGATGCATATCTGGAGAGATATTGTCTTGCTATCTGGAAATGTACTTGATTCCAATGTACGGGAATCTGAGGAGATATATGTAACTGGAGAGGAGAGGCTGTACTTGTACTTGCTTCCAATGAATGTAGTTGCTTCCAATCTATGAAAATCTGAGGAGATATATATATATAACTGGAGAGGAGAGCATTGTCTTGTTCCCTGGAAATGTCTTTGATTCCAGTGTGTGGAAATCTGAGGAGATGCATGCCTGGAGAGGCATCATCTTGTTCCCTGGAAATGTCTTTGATTCCAATGTGTGGAAATCTGAGGAGATGCATATCTGGAGAGGTATTGTCTTGCTATCTGCCATGGAAATGGACTTGATTCCACTGTACGGGAATCTGAGGAGATAATATAACTGGAGAGGAGAGGCATCATCTTGTTATCTGAAAATGTATTTGCTTCCAATCTATGAGAATCTGAGGAGATATATATATATATAACTGGAGAGGAGAGAGTTGTCTTGTTATCTGGAAATGTCTATGATTCCACTGTATGGAAATCTGAGGAGATTCATGCTTGTCATCATCTGAGCCTGGAAAGATCTTGGATACTGTGTGTTGTTGAACCGCGCGATGACGTTCTCTAGATGTTACGTGACGAGACAAGACAACAAAAGATGGTTGAGGTCAATTCGTCAGACGTCTGTCGTCAGGCGACAGAAGATCAGGTAAAGCTGTAAAACACACAGAACACGAAGAAGTGTAGAATATCGTCAGGAAGATTTTAACTGGATATTAGACAAGCAGGGAACCGTAGCATGTTAGTTAGTGCGCGCGGCTTCTAACGAGCCTACCACAGACTGTTATTGTGTAGGAACCCTGAGCAAGCCCTTCATTAAAAATCGCTCAGCGCCATCGATGTTCTGTCATACGCCACATCATGTTGAGCGAGCCTGCACGTGACAGCTTAGGCAGTTAGGCTGTAAGCGACGTAAGGATAAAATATCCATATGAAATGTGATGATGGTGATGGTGATGGTGATGGTGATCACGACGCTGATGATGCTCTGGAGAATTGTTTTGAATCTTGAGGACTCAAATGAAGACCTTCCTCCGAGAAAATAACAATGACCATTGTTTAATCTGAAATGGTAACCTTCAGTCCAAAACACAGGGGATACGAATACCCCTCGAACCCCCTCAAATTATGCCTATGCTGTCCCTGTCAGCATGCCCACGGAGCCAACATAGCACCCATACCCCATATAGAGCTCATTTGGGTCCCATCTAACGTCCAAGGAAAAGCATGGAGCTGTTACTGCTTGAACATTTCAGATGACAAGAGAGGAGGCAGATGCCATCACGAAGCTGACCATCGAAGAACTCCTTGACCAGACGAAGAGTGGACAGCTGACCGCTAGACGAGCTCTGGCTGCTTATCAGATGAAAGTGAGTTTCCACCGGAAACTAAGACTCAACGAATCACTTCTTTGAAACGATCAGAAAGACATTTTCTAAGACTAAATAACACATTGGAAGAACACTGCGAGCACAACTCTTGCTTGAGGTACTGTAAAGGCGCTACATCAAGTCTCTTTATGCATACATGCTTGCTCATGTACGTATGCACGCACGTACATACATACATGCGCATATATATACTTATATACATATGCACATAAGTACATACATACACACACAGACTTACTTACACACATACACTCGTACATAAATACATACGTACATGCATATGTAAACTCGTACATACACAAATACCTATACACAGGCACAAACGCATACTAACATACGCACGCACACACACATACGCACGTACATACGTACATGCGTATATGCAAATATGTCATATGAATAATTAATCAACCTGAAATTCATTCAACTGCGCTGTGTCTCTTGTGCTTGAAGGCGTTGGAAGTTCACCAAAAGACGAACTGTCTCGTCGAACCGATTTTCGAGGCAGAGGTACGAACGATGTATACACGATTACGTCTTCAGTCTGTTAATGTGGACATGCAATAGCAAACAGAACTTGTATCAATTGACTTAGCTTAGCCGACTACCACTGCTCTCTCTCTCCCTCCCTCACTCCCTCTCCCCATCGCTCCCTCCTCTCTCCCTCCCCATCCATCCATCGAACCATCGATTCATTCATCCATTCATCCGTCGATCCATTTCTCTATCCATCGATCCATCAATCCACCCAGCCACCCATGATTAATCCATCTATAAATCGACCCAATCCTCCCGCCACCCACCCATCCATCCGTCCGTCCATCCATCCATCCATCCATCCATCCATCCATCCATCCATCCATCCACCCACCCACCCATCCGTCCATACATCCACGAATAGTTTTCATTAAGGTCATGCTGTTACGCACCACTGCATCTGTTGTAGTCCAGCTGTAAAGTTGAATGAATGAAAACTGCTTAAATTAATAAAGTTTTGCTTTCTGTGGACTCTATAATTCTCCTGCATTCTCGTTAAGACGACAGATACAGTGCATTGTTTTCTTAAACTCCATAGGCGTGGGCTCAACAGTTGGATCGGAGTTCATCACGAGGTCCTCTTCACGGTCTGCCAGTCAGTCTAAAGGATTGCATCGGCGTCAAGGTATACGTCCTACTCAGATTTCTGGTTCTCTGATCAAAGGATTTCAATTAATCTAATCTAATCAAATGACTTCTATAGCGCCGCTATAATTAGTGCCTATGACGTCAATTGATGGTCGCTTCAAATGAAATCACAATTAGACAAAAGCAATTAAAAATCAAACTGATTAAGGTCTTTTGTCGTAGTCGTCATTATTGGCTCGTCTGTCTAGCAGGAATCTTTTTATAAGCTGAGATATTTCTGAGATTTACATTCACTTTATCTGCCCGTCGATTTTCTTTTGACTGAGCGACTGTGAATAAGCTGCTTTCTCAACACTGTTGAGCGCTGTAGAAATGTCGAGATCACGATTATGATTTAAGGATTGCTAACGAACCAATGTGAATCAAACGCCATTAATAAATTAATTTTTAATAGACAGTCGTATTTCGTCAATCCTGTCATCACATCAAAACGTAGCATAGACAGTGGCGGCGATCTTGTCTGAGAGGTGGGGGGGGGATAAAGTCGGCCACGATCTCGTCGACGACCGTTTTTTTTAAATCTTGTCCCAAAAAATTTTCTGCCACTTCATCTTCAAAAAATTTCGCTTTCATCTCCGAAAAAAGTTGCTGACCTTTTTTTAGTCCTCCTCCTACTTTCGTTACTTTTCCATGCCTTCAAAATAACTCACGACTTTTTTTTACCTATTCGTCTCCACAGAATTTTTTGCCCTTTTTTTCCTTCTCTTCCTTTTTTCCCTTCTCTTGCACAATTTCATAATTTCATTACTTTTTTCTTCAAATTTTGGGGGGGGACACTTCTGCTCAAAACAACTTTTCTGGTCAAAAATGCACTCAAAACTCATTTTCGCCCTCACACAATTACATTTCTTGACCTTTTTTCATGTATCTTCAAAACTGGGGGGTACGATGTATGGCGTGACCCCCACTCTTAAAGGTGGGGGGTCTTGTCCCCCTCGACCCCCCCCCCCTAGATCGCCGCCCATGAGCATAGAGTAGGCCTACAGAAGTCGTTAACTGTGCTTTCTACCGGAGTACTGAGACAAAGAAAACGAAGCCCACCTGTAGATTTGAACGATTGTGACCCTTCTGATGCTTGTGGTGAAACTTTTAGTTCAAACTTGTAGCGTTTATGGTCAAACTTCTGGCGTTTCTGGTCAAACTTGTAACGTTTCTGGTCAAACTTCTAGTGTTTCTAGTCAAATTTTTAGCGTTTCTGGTCAAACTTCTAGCGTTTCTGGTCAAACTTTTAGCGTTTCCGGTCAATCTTCTAGTGTTTCTGGTCAAACTTGTAACGTTTCTGGTCAAACTTCTAGTGTTTCTAGTCAAATTTTTAGCGTTTCTGATCAAACTTCTAGCGTTTCTGGTCAAACTTTTAGCGTTTCCGGTCAATCTTCTAGTGTTTCTGGTCAAACTTCTAGTGTTTCTGGTCAAACTTTTGGCGTTTCTGGTTAAACTTGTAGCGTTTCTGGTCAAACTTGTAACGTTTCTGGTCAAACGTGTAACGTTTCTGGTCAAACTTGTAGCGTTTCTGGTCAAACTTTTAGCGTTTCTGGTCAGACTTCTAGCGTTTCTGGTCAAACTTGTAACGTTTCCGGTCAAACTTCTAGTGTTTCTGGTCAAACTTGTAGCGTTTGCTGGTCAGACATCTAGTTCAAACTTCTAACGTTTCTGGTCAAACTTTTAGTTTTCTGGTCAAACTTGTAACGTTTCTGGTCAAACTTCTAGTTCAAACTTGTAGTTGAAACTGGTGACTCGGCGTAAATAAAGGCAGAGCCACAGAAGAATGCGTGTTCATTTTTGACTTAGAACCTGTTAAAACAGAACCATTCATATGCACCGTTTAATTACAATATTATTATGACAGTTACGACAGTTCCTATGCATATGTATAGTCTGCGTAAGAGGCATAGCCTAAGTCTTTAAGTTTGAAATAAGTCCATGACATTCGGTACACTGTGCACTTAAACATGCGCAGAAGCTAAAGTATAGTTAACGAATCAAATCTCTGAGGCTTCTAAACGAAGAGATGACTACATAGGCGTAGACTCTGAGGGGGGCAGCCGGGGCACGTGCGCCCCAATAATTGAGATGGACTGTACATCCAATGCAAGAAGTGTACACTGAATAACCAAATGCCCCCATCCCCAATATTTTGGACAAGTTTACGCCAGTGGATGACTGTTTCTCTTGTTCGCAGTCGAAAGGAGAGAGACAGACAGACAGACAGACAGACAGACAGACAGACAGACAGACAGACAGACAGACAGACAGACAGACAGACAGACAGACAGACAGACAGACAGAGACAGACAGAGAGGGAGACAGAGACAGATAGACAGGCAGACAGACAGATAGACAGACAATGGACAACATTGGACCAACGTTGTCCATTAACGTGTCCTGGCTGGGTTCGTGGTTAAGTTTAATCCTGGCTGTTGCTGTATATTAGGCCTACATCAATTGAAAATGACTTAGGCCTACCTGCTTTCTCAAGATTTGATTTTACATCAGGAAGTTTCTTCAATAGTCCCTTCAATGTATCTTCAGTAGTCTGTCTCTTCAAACGATAGTATCTTCAATGTATCTTCAGTAGTCTGTCTCTTCAAACGATAGTATCTTCAATGTGTCTTCAGTAGTCTGTCTCTTCAAACGATAGTATCTTCAATGTATCTTCAGTAGTCTGTCTCTTCAAACGATAGTATCTTCAATGTGTCTTCAGTAGTCTGTCTCTTCAAACGATAGTATCTTCAATGTATCTTCAGTAGTCTGTCTCTTCAAACGATAGTATCTTCAATGTGTCTTCAGTAGTCTGTCTCTTCAAACGATAGTTTCTTCGATGTATCTTCAGTCGTCTGTCTCTTCAAACGATAGTATCTTCAATGTATCTTCAGTAGTCTGTCTCTTCAAACGATAGTATCTTCAATGTGTCTTCAGTAGTCTGTCTCTTCAAACGATAGTATCTTCGATGTATCTTCAGTAGTCTGTCTCTTCAAACGATAGTATCTTCAATGTATCTTCAGTCGTCTGTCTCTTCACGATAGTATCTTCAATGTATCTTCAGTAGTCTGTCTCTTCACGATAGTATCTTCAATGTATCTTCAGTAGTCTGTCTCTTCAAACGACAGTATCTTCAATGTATCTTCAGTAGTCTGTCTCTTCACGATAGTATCTTCAATGTATCTTCAGTAGTCTGTCTCTTCACGATAGTATCTTCAATGTATCTTCAGTAGTCTGTCTCTTCACGATAGTATCTTCAATGTATCTTCAGTAGTCTGTCTCTTCAAACGACAGTATCTTCAATGTATCTTCAGTAGTCTGTCTCTTCACGATAGTATCTTCAATGTATCTTCAGTAGTCTGTCTCTTCACGATAGTATCTTCAATGTATCTTCAGTAGTCTGTCTCTTCAAACGACAGTATCTTCAATGTATCTTCAGTAGTCTGTCTCTTCACGATAGTATCTTCAATGTATCTTCAGTAGTCTGTCTCTTCAAACGACTGTATCTCCAATAGTCTCTTCAAACGCTAGTATCTTCATTAGTCTCTTCAAATGATAGTATCTTCAATGTATCTTCAGTAGTCTGTCTCTTCAAACGATCGTATCTCCAATAGTGTCTTCAAACGCTAGTATCTTCATTAGTCTCTTCAAATGATAGTATCTTCGATAGTCTCTTCAAACAGCTTCTGTTTCGTGAAAACTAAAAGCAGCAGATCACATATCGTTTCCAATCTCGTGGGCACAGTTGACTGAACATGTTCTTGTGGTCGCAGTATTATAGTCGTGTATGACTATTATGCATTCATTATGCCCCACTATCTAACGACTAAACATCAATCGATGGCGCTGAGCAATTGCTCCATGTTCTTAAACAGTGATCGCCTCATCGGTGGTTCGAATCCGTGCTCTACGCGGTACAAACTAAGCGCTCTAACCTATTGGCTAGCGTGTCCTACTTAAATGTATATATATGTATGCTTGTGTGTATGAATGTATGTGTGTACATATGTATGCATGTATCTGTGTATGTATGTATCTAAACATTTACTGTAGGACCTTTCAAGTATCTCACACCACACGCAGGCCTACGCTGTATCATCTAACACTTTGAATAAGTCTATAGGTACAATTCAAGTTCAGTCAGCGAGATAATTATAATCCAAGTTGTGGCGAGTGATAACATATTAAAAGGTTGTACACGAAGAACGGAATCGAGAAGCACGGAAGCAGTAGGCCTTCCTGAGGCCAACCTGAGACAGGAGATTGAAATTACCGGTTCTCAGACTGGTTACGCATGAGTAAACAAGGTGACAAAGATCACATGTTCTGGCAACTTGGCAACGCTTGTCCAAGTTAAATTTCTTGCTCACCAGATGTCGTATGACGATTCATGTCAATAGGATTACTGAGTGCTTTGTTGACGATGTGTGTGTTCTTCTCTTCCATGGAAGGGGGTGGGAGTATTTAGGTTACGCCCGAAGAGAGCTTTGCTGACGATGTGTTCTTTTGCTTGTGGTCCTACAGTGAGAAAAGCCGAAAGTGTGAATAAGTTATCTAGTTATCGTAATCTTCAAACTTCTAAAGCGCCACTCGAAGGCCAAACACAATACCGCCTATATTATTATGGAGCAAAACCCAAAACAAGCAAACCAAAACCAAACACCTCCCTGTGTATATGGATCGAGGACAGCAAACTTCAGCCTCACCTATCACAAAAACCATCGGAGGTAGACTTATCGTGGCCTAAGTCAGAGGTTTTCAAACTTTTTGGACCAGGGACCCCTTATTTTGGGGGGGGGGGCATAGCTCGCGGACCCAAGCATTTAAAACGTAAAATTTATCACTTAAAATTTAAACAAAATTACAGGCAGACTATTTCCACAATACAAGCTTGCTTATAAGTATCGTGTATGAATTTGAAAAGACAGGCTGTTAATGCTGATCTGAGTGGCGCTATATAAGTTTTCGGTTACAGTTTCGGTTACAATGTTAAAACCATGCAGTGTTAATCATTAATGAATATTTTCCGAACTCTCTCGCGGACCCCCGCCATATCCTTCGCGGACCCCTCTTGGTCCGCGGAGCACAGTTTGAAAACCTCTGGCCTAAGTGGCCCCAACACCTGACCCTCATCAAGGTCAGGATAGATCACAATAAGCTTACTTCCTGGTTTCTTTACATAATATATCGGCTTTCGATCAGTGCCTTCTCCCACGGATTATAAATTTATCTACGATCTCACTCGAAGCGACCGTTCTAATGATTATTTTGATAGCGGCGCTACAGAAGAAGCCTAGATGATACAATATGAGATCAGTTGCGATGGTATTAGATAACGAATGTGTTGTTTCAATTTCTTACTCACCAGATGTCGTATGACGATTGACACATTCTGCCAACTTCTCTGCTCTTCTCATTCTGGACGCCAAGTAGAAAGGTTGCGTTATTAGTCCGACTAAAGGAGCCAACAAACGTATCTTGTTCTTTGATTTTATTTTCCAGCTGAACAACAATATGAGGTAAAGGTATTTCTGTTCTTCTCTGAGTTTCTTTCTCGGTTGACTTAAAGGAGCCAAATTATATGCTTCTCTTGTTTGCCAGATTACAAATAGCGAAGAATCATGTCTTCTTCACTGATTCTCTTTTTGCCTTTCTTCTTCGATTGAAAGCAACCAAAGTTACCTTCTTCTTTTCTATTGCACAAACCGATCGCAGTCAAATTGCCTCGTTTTCTGCCTTCTGATTCAACGGATGGGAACCACAATTGCCTAGTGTGTTGCCTGCTTCAATTGCCTCGTCTTCTGCCTGTTTCAAATTCTGCGGATGGGTCACATTTCCTCGTGTGTTGCCTGCTTCAATTGCCTCGTCTTCTGCCTGTTTCAAATTCTGCGGATGGGTCACATTTCCTCGTGTGTTGCCTGTTTCAATTGCCTCGTCTTCTGCCTGTTTCAAATTCTGCGGATGGGTCACATTTCCTCGTGTGTTGCCTGTTTCAATTGCCTCGTCTTCTGCCTGTTTCAAATTCTGCGGATGGGTTACATTTCCTCGTGTGTTGCCTGTTTCAATTGCCTCGTCTTCTGCCTGTTTCAAATTCTGCGGATGGGTCACATTTCCTCGTGTGTTGCCTGTTTCAATTGCCTCGTCTTCTGCCTGTTTCAAATTCTGCGGATGGGTCACATTTCCTCGTGTGTTGCCTGTTTCAATTGCCTCGTCTTCTGCCTGTTTCAAATTCTGCGGATGGGTCACATTTCCTCGTGTGTTGCCTGTTTCAATTGCCTCGTCTTCTGCCTGTTTCAAATTATGCGGATGGGTCACATTTCCTCGTGTGTTGCCTGTTTCAAATTGTCTCGTTTTCTGCCTGTTTCGTCTGTTTCAAATTGTCTCGTTTTCTGCCTGTTTCGTCTGTTTCAAATTGCCTCGTCTTCTGCCTGTTTCAAATTGTCTCGTGTTTTGCTGTTTCAAATTGCCTCGTCTTCGCCTGTTTCAAATTGCCTCGTCTTCGCATGTTTCAAATTGCCTCGTCTTCTGCCTGTTTCGATTGTTTCAAATTGTCTCGTTTTCTGCCTGTTTCAAATTCTGCGGATGGGTCACATTTCCTCGTGTGTTGCCTGTTTCAATTGCCTCGTCTTCTGCCTGTTTCAAATTCTGCGGATGGGTCACATTTCCTCGTGTGTTGCCTGTTTCAATTGCCTCGTCTTCTGCCTGTTTCAAATTATGCGGATGGGTCACATTTCCTCGTGTGTTGCCTGTTTCAAATTGTCTCGTTTTCTGCCTGTTTCGTCTGTTTCAAATTGTCTCGTTTTCTGCCTGTTTCGTCTGTTTCAAATTGCCTCGTCTTCTGCCTGTTTCAAATTGTCTCGTGTTTTGCTGTTTCAAATTGCCTCGTCTTCGCCTGTTTCAAATTGCCTCGTCTTCGCCTGTTTCAAATTGCCTCGTCTTCTGCCTGTTTCGATTGTTTCAAATTGTCTCGTTTTCTGCCTGTTTCAAATTCTGCGGATGGGTCACATTTCCTCGTGTGTTGCCTGTTTAAAATTGTCTCGTTTTCTGCCTGTTTCGTCTGTTTCAAATTGCCTCGTGTTTTGTCTGTTTCTTCTGCGGTTGGTAACCTTTTGCCTCGTTTTCTGCCTGTTTCGTCTGTTTCAAATTGCCTCGTGTTTTGTCTGTTTCTTCTGCGGTTGGTAACTTTTTGCCTCGTTTTCTGCCTGTTTCGTCTGTTTCAAATTGCCTCGTGTTTTGTCTGTTTCTTCTGCGGTTGGTAACCTTTTGCCTCGTTTTCTGCCTGTTTCGTCTGTTTCAAATTGCCTCGTGTTTTGTCTGTTTCTTCTGCGGTTGGTAACCTTTTGCCTCGTTTTCTGCCTGTTTCGTCTGTTTCAAATTGCCTCGTGTTTTGTCTGTTTCTTCTGCGGTTGGTTACTTTTTGCCTCGTTTTCTGCCTGTTTCGTCTGTTTCAAATTGCCTCGTGTTTTGTCTGTTTCTTCTGCGGTTGGTAACCTTTTGCCTCGTTTTCTGCCTGTTTCGTCTGTTTCAAATTGCCTCGTATTTTTGTCTGTTTCTTCTGCGGTTGGTTAGTTTTTGCCTCGTTTTCTGCCTGTTTCGTCTGTTTCAAATTGCCTCGTGTTTTGTCTGTTTCTTCTGCGGTTGGTAACCTTTTGCCTCGTTTTCTGCCTGTTTCGTCTGTTTCAAATTGCCTCGTGTTTTGTCTGTTTCTTCTGCGGTTGGTTACTTTTTGCCTCGTTTTCTGCCTGTTTCGTCTGTTTCAAATTGCCTCGTGTTTTGTCTGTTTCTTCTGCGGTTGGTTACTTTTTGCCTCGTTTTCTGCCTTCTGATTCAACGGATTGTAGCCAAATAGCCTCGTTTTCTGTATGTTTCGTCTGTTTCAAATTGCCTCGTGTTTTGTCTGTTTCTTCTGCGGTTGGTTACTTTTTGCCTCGTTTTCTGCCTGTTTCGTCTGTTTCAAATTGCCTCGTGTTTTGTCTGTTTCTTCTGCGGTTGGTAACCTTTTGCCTCGTTTTCTGCCTGTTTCGTCTGTTTCAAATTGCCTCGTGTTTTGTCTGTTTCTTCTGCGGTTGGTTACTTTTTGCCTCGTTTTCTGCCTGTTTCGTCTGTTTCAAATTGCCTCGTGTTTTGTCTGTTTCTTCTGCGGTTGGTTACTTTTTGCCTCGTTTTCTGCCTTCTGATTCAACGGATTGTAGCCAAATAGCCTCGTTTTCTGTATGTTTCGTCTGTTTCAAATTGTCTCGTTTTCTGCCTGTTTCGTCTGTTTCAAATAGCCTCGTGTTTTGTCTGTTTCTTCTGCGGATGGAAACCGTTTTTTTCTTCTTCTTCTGATGGTGATTCCCAAATTGCCTCGTTTCTTCTTCTTCTTCTACCGACGGTAGCTAAAATGAATTGCCTCGTTTTTTCTTCTTCTTCAATTGATGTGTGCCAAATTGCCTCCTCGTTTCTTCCTTCACTGACATGCATGAAAGGCGTCTCCTCTCCTCAGATTCTCTAGTTCGACCGATTATAATGAGAGATGGTCTCTTCATCTGCTTTTATTCTCTGTTTCTGCTCATCCTATCTGCAGTGATCCTTGAATTGTAGTCGTGCTGGGGTTTAGTCAAGTGTGCACGGTCTTCGATGCCCGGCGTCGGTGTGTCCATCAGCGTGACCTGAAGTAACGTCTGAAGTACCTGCGGGAACATAAATTTATAAATCAGGGATTTATCTTCTATTAACCAAATATGGTAGAACAGAAACAAACGCTACGTCATTCTCTGAACAGCAGACCTGCCTACACTATATTAATTAAACATATTACACATTCCACCTTTCATTAATACAAATTATACTATGTGCTCGACTTCCCGGACTCTGACCTTGCACTGGAACAGACAAGGCAGCCTGGCTATTGCGGACTTAATTTGATATAGGGCCTAGCGCCGGTGAATAAGCTGGTCTCCCTAACGTGGCTTTTGTGTGGCGCTGAGAAATTTCGTAGATTTACATTACATGTAGGAGATCAAACACAAAATTTTCATCGGTTCCTTTGCTGCTAAACATTACGAACTAGGGTAGGGCCTAGTTATGTGAATGCAAACGTCAATTTCAAGTTTGATACACAGTTGCATTTTCTCAAATCACCTGTCAAATAGTAGACCTATTAAAATCGTGAACTGTACATTCCACTATAAAGTGCTGAGCTGGCGAGACAAAGAAAACGAAGCGCACCTGACGAACGTCAGTTTTGTAGATTTGAACGATTGTAGATCTGATGATTGTGGCCAAACTTTTTGTTAAAAATATATTCGTGTTTATTCACAAGCTCACTGACAAACCTCACTAAGTTACATTGAAACATTGAAATATGACGGTACAATTATCAAGATCTTATTGAACACATGTCTAGGAAGCCTGTTAGGCGCCCCCGCATTTTACTGCTGCCTCCTATGGAGTGGAAGGCTGAGTAGACCTACAGGGGGACTTTCTGGTATCGAACCGCGTCTTTCAAGATCTTGTATTCTTCATGCACGAGTATTACCATTCATCTACCCCTCCATACTCGTAGTTCAAAGTGACTTGATGTAAAGACAGAGCCACGGGAAAAGGTGTGTTGGTTTTAAATTAAGAACCTGTTAACGGAGTCATTCATATGCATCGTTTAATTACAAATGTGATAATTGTTTTCTGCGTAAGAGACATAAGTGTTTAATCTCCAAGCAGGTCCAAGACATTCGGTACACCGTACACTGTACACTTAGACCGTTAGACGTAATATACAGAAGCTATAATAGACTTTATGGTCACAAGATTATAGTTATTCTAGATGCATGTGATGTGTATCTATTGTGCATTTATTAAGCGCCACTGTCTGATGACCAAGCTGAACTGCACGTGAAGTATCCCTACACAGGAAGTGCCCCCTCAGCCAGCAGTGGTTCAAACCGAGGCGCCCTAGCCAGTCGGCTAGTGTGTCCCACTTCCATGTATAGGCCTATATGTATGTATGCTTTTGTATCTATCTATAAGCGTGTGTATGTAGGTATGTAATATGTGTATATACATGTATGTATGCATGTATCTGTGTACGTTGGTATCTAGACATTCACCATAGCATCCTTTAAGTAAGTTTACCCAACAGGTGCACACGTTGTATCATCTAGCATTTTGGATAAGTTATAGATGCAAGCCAAATTCAATCAGCGAGAACATCCAAGTTCGTGTGACTGAGAAAAGATGGTCACAAATAACTGAAGTGGGAGGCAAGAAAGCAATCGACCCAATAAGATTTCTCTAATGAAGGCCAACATGAGACAGAAGATTGAAATTATCGGTTTTCAGACTGGTTTCTTATGAGTAAAGAAGGTGACAAAGAGTACATGTTCTAGCAAGATGGCAGCGCTTGTTCAAGGGGAATTTCTTACTCACCAGGTGTCGTATGACGATTCGTGTAGATATAGGATCTGCTGAGTGCTTTGTTGACGATATATATGTTCATCTCCTTCTTGGGGGAAAAGTATTTAGGTGCCACCTGAAGAGTGCTTTGCTCACGATGTGTTCTTCTGCATGCGGTCCTACAATGAAAATAGCCGAAAGTGTGAATAAATTATCTCGTAATCGTAATCTCCAAACTTCTAAAGCGCCACTCGAAGGCCAAGAGCAGGGCACCAGCCTATTCAAGAGCGCGATCAAACAAAGAATAACTGCAAGATTGGAACAGTTGTGGCAATCATAGACAGAAGCACTTGTATATGAAGTAACCAAAGTGCGGTTAGGAATGGTAGAATATACTTACTTACTTACACTGATCTGATACGATTCCAGCCTTCCAGGATCGACACAAAACAGTGCTTGGCTGCTGCATGCCTGTAGCCGATCATTGGAATCTCTTTTATGTACAGTAAGGATTACAAATGTTATATACAACCAGGTTTAAAACAAACCCCCACGAGGCAACAATCGCAGTCAGAACCCCCAAAGAGACTTCAACCCACTGGAATGTACAAAAACAAAGAGCCCCGCAGACCAAAAACCCCATAGGCCAAACAACACAGAACGGCCCATACATGGACCAAAAGTCAAAACAATCTCTAGGTATATATATGGACCGAGAACAGCAAATGTTCAGCCTTATATATCGTCATCTCGGCCTAAGTGGCCACAACACCTGACCTTCATCGATGCCAGGAGTGATCACATGCAACAATAACCTTTTTCTTCTAATTCTTGTTCTTCTCTTTTTGTTCTCTTCCTAGCTATTCTTCCTCCTCTTCCTCCTCCTCTTCATCTTCCTCTTCTTCTTCTTCTTCTTCTTCTTCTTCTTCTTCTTCCTCCTCCTCCTCCTCCTCCTCCTCCTCCTCTTCCTTCATCTTCCTCTTCGTCTGTCATAAGTTACAATGATCTTACACAAATCTTACAATAAGATTAATACCTGACCCATCGTATCCTGATTTTTGTTTACATAATAATAACATCGAATTTCGACCAGTCTCTTCTCCAACGAATAAATTACGCTTTTGTCTGCGATTTAATGGAATCGATTGACAATCGACTGATGATGATGTATTGTGTATCATGACAGAAGAAGCTACAGAGAAGATTAGGGTAAGTTAGGTGATGTGTTTCAATTTCTTACTCACCAGGTTACTGGTAGAATCTGCTGAGTGCTTTGCTGACGATATCTTCTCATTCTCCAGGCCAAGTAGAAAGGCGACGTTTTTTAGAGGAGGCTTGTACCATTTGAAGGAGCCAATGCACATCTCTCTTTCTTTGATTCTCTTTTCCAGCTGATTAAAAGGAGGTACGTAGATGTAGTTCTCTAATGTTCTTCTCAGATGAATATTGTTAAAGGAGTCAAATATAATTCTCTTCTTCTCCGATTGAAATCGATCAAAGTAGCTTCATATTCTTCAGTGGTTCTCTTCTTCTCTGGTTTCTTCTCTGGTTTCTTCTCTGGTTTCTTCTCTGGTTTATTCTCTGGTTTCTTCTCTGGTTTCTTCTCTGGTTTCTTTTCTGGTTTCTTCTCTGGTTTTCTGCTCTGGTTTTCTGCTCGGGTTTCTTCTCTGGTGTCTTCTCTGGAATTCTTCTCTGGTTTCTTCTCTGGATTTCTTCTCTGGTTTCTTCTCTGGTTTTCTGCTCTGGTTTCTTCTCTGGTGTCTTCTCTGGATTTCTTCTCTGGTTTTCTGCTCTGGTTTTCTTCTCTGGTTTCTTCTCTGGTTTTTCTCTGGTTTCTTCTCTGGTTTTCTGCTCTGGTTTTCTGCTCTGGTTTCTTCTCTGGTGTCTTCTCTGGATTTCTTCTCTGGTTTTCTGCTCTGGTTTTCTTCTCTGGTTTCTTCTCTGGTTTTTTCTCTGGTTTCTTCTCTGGTTTTCTACTCTGGTTTTCTGCTCTGGTTTTCTTCTCTGGATTTCTTCTCTGATTCACTTCGTATTCGTCTCTAGTTTTCTTCTGTAGTTCTCTTCGTTTTCTTCTGTGGTTCTCTTCGTATTGTTCTGTGGTTTTCTTCATATTGTTCTGTGGTTCTCATCATTTTCTTCTGTAGTTCTCTTGATTTTCTTCTGTGGTTCGCTTCCTATTGTTCTGAAGTTCTCTTCGTAATGTTCTGTGGTTCTCTTCGTTTTCTTCTGTTTTTCTTCGTTTTTTTTCTGTGTTTCTCTTCGTTTTCTTCTATGGTTCTCTTCGTTTTCTTCTGTCGTTCTCTCTGTATTGTTCTGTGGTTCTGTTAGTATTGTTCGGTGGTTTCTTCGTATTGTTCTGTGGTTGTCTTCGTTTTCTTCTGTCGTTCTCTTCGGTTTCTAATGTCGTTCTCTTCGTTTTCTTCTGTCGTTCTCTCTGTATTGTTCTGTGGTTCTCTTAGTATTGTTCTGTGGTTTTTTCGTATTTTTCTTTGGTTGTCTTCGTTTTCTTCTGTCGTTCTTTTCGTTTTCTTCTGTCGTTCTTTTCGTTTTCTTCTGTCGTTCTCTCTTTAATGTTCTGTGGTTGTCTTCGTGTTCTTCTGTGTTCTCTTTTCTCTTCTTCTCCTCCGACTGAAATCGATCAAAGTAACTTCGCATTCTTCTCTGATTATCTCGTTTCAAATGGTAGATCCTCTCCTCTTCCGTTTCATATGGTAGAAGCCTCTCCTCTTCGTTTCAAATGGTAGAAGCCTCTCCTCTTCGTTTCAAATGGTACAAGCCTCTCCTCTTCCGTTTCAAATGGTACAAGCCTCTCCTCTTCCGTTTCAAATGGTAGATCCTCTCCTCTTCCGTTTCAAATGTTACAAGCCTCTCCTCTTCGTTTCAAATGGTACAAGCCTCTCCTCTTCCGTTTCGAATGGTAGATCCTCTCCTCTTCCGTTTCAAATGTTACAAGCCTCTCCTCTTCCGTTTAAAATGGTAGATACTCTCCTCTTCGTTTCAAATGGTACAAGACTCTCCTCTTCGTTTCAAATGGTACAAGCCTCTCCTCTTCCGTTTCAAATGGTACAAGCCTCTCCTCTTCCGTTTCAAATGGTATAAGTATCTCCTCTTCGTTTCAAATGTTAAAAAACTTTCCTCTTCGTTTCAAATGGTACAAGCCTCTCCTCTTCGCTTCAAATGGTAGAAGCCTCTCCTCTTCGCTTCAAATGGTAGAAGCCTCTCCTCTTCGTTTCAAATGGTAGAAGCCTCTCCTCTTCGCTTTAAATGGTAGAAGCCTCTCCTCTTCGCTTCAAATGGTAGAAGCCTCTCCTCTTCGTTTCAAATGGTAGAAGCCTCTCCTCTTCGTTTCAAATAGAAGCCTCTCCTCTTCGCTTCAAATGGTAGAAGCCTCTCCTCTTCTTCTCCGATACTTTAGTTTGACCAACTGTGATCGACTGACGACATTCAAATGACCCATCCGCCTCCGCTCGTGACAACAAAAAACGTCCATCCGCCTGCCTCTGAAGCCAAACTCCCATTTGCCTGTCTCTGATGCCAAGCAACCATCCGCCTGCCTCTGAAGCCAAACAACCATCCGCCTGTCTCTGAAGCCAAGCAACCATTCGCCTGCCTCTGAAGCCAAGCAACCATCCGCCTGCCTCTGAAACCAAGCAACCATTCGCCTGCCTCTGAAGCCAAACTCCCATTTGCCTGCCTCTGAAGATAAATGCCCATTCGCCTGCCTTGAAGCCAAACGCCCAATCGCCTGCCTCTGAAGCCAAACGCCCATCCGCCTGCCTCTGAAGATAAATGCCCATTCGCCTGCCTCTGAAGCCAAACGCCCAATCGCCTGCCTCTGAAGCCAAATGCCCATTCGCCTGCCTCTGAAGATAAATGCCCATTCGCCTGCCTCTGAAGCCAAACGCCCATCCGCCTGCCTCTGAAGCCAAACTACCATGTCGCTGCCTCTGGCGCCAAAACGCCATCACCCTCCGCCGTCTGGTGACAGAACACCATCATCCATCGCCCTCTGGTGACAGAACACCATCGTCCATCGCCCTCTGGTGACAGAACACCAGCGTCCATCGCCCTCTGGTGACAGAACACCATCGTCCATCGCCCTCTGGTGACAGAACACCATCGTCCATCGCCCTCTGGTGACAGAACACCATCGTCCATCGCCCTCTGGTGACAGAACACCATCATCCATCGCCCTCTGGTGACAGAACACCATCGTCCATCGCCCTCTGGTGACAGAACACCAGCGTCCATCGCCCTCTGGTGACAGAACACCATCGTCCATCGCCCTCTGGTGACAGAACACCATCGTCCATCGCCCTCTGGTGACAGAACACCATCGTCCATCGCCCTCTGGTGACAGAACACCATCATCCATCGCCCTCTGGTGACAGAACACCATCATCCATCGCCCTCTGGTGACAGAACACCATCATCCATCGCCCTCTGGTGACAGAACACCATCATCCATCGCCCTCTGGTGACAGAACACCATCATCCATCGCCCTCTGGTGACAGAACACCATCGTCCATCGCCCTCTGGTGACAGAACACCAGCGTCCATCGCCCTCTGGTGACAGAACACCATCGTCCATCGCCCTCTGGTGACAGAACACCATCGTCCATCGCCCTCTGGTGACAGAACACCATCGTCCATCGCCCTCTGGTGACAGAACACCATCGTCCATCGCCCTCTGGTGACAGAACACCATCGTCCATCGCCCTCTGGTGACAGAACACCATCGTCCATCGCCCTCTGGTGACAGAACGCCACCATTCGCCCTCTGGCAACAGACACGCCATAAACGCCACCGCTCTTTGGCGACAGAACGCCCACCTGTTTCTGCCTGTGACACCTGTGTGGCCATCAGTGGCGTAACCTGAAGAGGCTTCGGATCGATCGACGTGGACGCTTAACTTCCTCGAAGTTAACATCAAACTCCTGAGGCTCTGAAGGGACTTCCGCTTTCTTCTGCCTCCTTGCAGTCCGTCTCAGCCTGGGAATGCAACAGGTCATCCAACCACAACGTGACCTCTTAACCGCTTCACCCTCCTCCTCCTCAGGCTCCCTGTCACCATTATCACCAGACCCAACATCGTTGGCCTCAGCAACAGCAGCAGCAGCAGCCACTCCCTTGCGGTCTGCCTCCACCACTTCAACGGTCGGAACCAAGTCAACGCTCGACTCCTCATCCTTGCGGTCTGAATCTACCGCATCAACGGTCGGAACCAAGTCAACACTCGACTCCTCATCCTCCGTATCTTCGAGGTCGCTCATCACGAGGTCTTTGCCAGACAGGAAGCAATCAACCATCCCTCGTTTGCCATAGCAGGGCACAACAGAGGTTAGTCTGGGCCTATCAGTGGCTCGCAGACCCTTCACTGCAGTCTCATCCTCGTCACTCGGGACATAACCCGGGAGGCCATCGTACATCGATGTACCGCACAAGGCAACCACTCGTCCGTAGTCGGCGCCTTCCGCGTCCTCACTACAACTGTCACTTGGACTGACTGACCTTGACCCAGGCACGTAGTCACAGGTCATGGGGATCACCCCTCGGAGGACTGCTCTATCCGTCGAATCTCCATCGACCTCAACACCAGTCGAACAGTGTGCGCTGCAGTCAGCGTCACACGCACTCACAACCGAAGCAACGGAGCCTTTGTCGTCTCTTACGATCGAGGCAGAAACAGAACCTTTGTCGTCTCGTACGATCAAAGGCCTTGAGGCAGAGGCACCGCTGATGTCTTGCTGTACCGAGACAAAGACATCTCTGACATCAGCCTCATCCAGGTGGTCAAGGACTGCCCTATCGAGGGCCCTATTCACCGCTCTGGTCAGACCCCTATCAATGGTCCTTCTAAGACGCTCGGTCTGCACCTCATCCAAGGCCAAATCCAGAGCCTTGCACAGAGCCAGGTTCATCGCTCTCTTCAGCGCATCATCCTGCTGCTCCTCAACAAGGGCCCGATCGAGAACCAAATCCAGCGCTTTGTCCAGAGCTTCGTCCAGCGCTCTATTCTGCGCCTCTCTCAGCGCCTCACCAAAAACAAATCCAGACTCAGAATCATCTGAACTGCGAGACGGGCATGGATGACAGGGCCTCGCGGGACCAGAACGCGACATCGGCTCCTCCTTCATGAGGGCCGAGGACCAGACATCCGTTCGAAAGCCGCTCTCGACTTCCATCCCAAGCGCCTCATAAAGCGCCTCAACAAAGGCAATCTGAGGCCAGGCAGTATCAGCCTCAGAACAATGTGCATCCGTAGTCGGATTGCATGCAGGCCTAGCCAAGTAACCGTCGCCCGCGTTACCGGTACGCATCGGCACCTCCTTTATGAGGGCCGTGGACGACGAACCCGCTAGGACCTCAACCACTACTTCGCCTGCACTTACGGCGTGAAAGCCGTCTTCACTGGGACCCGAAGACTCGCCAGTGGCAACACAAAGCTGTTGGTCCAGGGAACCGATGGACATAGATCCCGATGGAACAGGGGTCAGAACCTCAATCTCATTGACCTCATCAGGGTCAGGACCAACAGAAATAAAACCAGAATATGAAGGACCAAGAGACTCACCAGTGGCAACAAAAGGCTGTTGGTCCAGGGAACCGATGGACATAGATCCCGATGGAATAGGGGTCAGAACCTCGACCTCATTGACCTCATCAGGGTCAGGACCAACAGAAATCAAACCAGAAAAAGAAGGCGATACGACCTGCACTGTCGTCCGAGACACGACATCCGGAGGAGATGCTGGACTTCCGTCCTCGAGGCCTTCCTCCATCGGTCGAACTCGGCGGGCAGACCGGACCACGTGGGACGTCGGCGCGTCCCCAAAAACTCTCCAACGCAACCTAGAAAACCACCTCCACATTTCAGAGAGCAAAAATCACACAGGCAGACAATCCAAAACTCTCAAAAACGCTAAAGAAATCGCAAGCCGCGACCGTCGCATCCAACCATCAAAAAGGCTAAACAGACAATGACAATAAACGTCATTGGCGCTCAGACGGGCGGAAACGGAAATAACGTCAGTATGGCTTAAACGTGAAAATCTCAATTAATAAAACGAAATACGTTATGTCTTAGACATAGTAATAATGGTATTAATTACAACAATTGTTATACTGTAAAGTTTTCAGTTTGGGGGCCTGTAACAGTCACAGTAATAAAATTAAATAAATCATAATTGCGCTATAAAAATCTACAAATATATATCCATGTAGATTTACACTGATATATATATATGCACATCCGTTTAAGCGTGTTTCATTCATAGATATATAAATCTATGGTTTCATTACACATAATTTCAACGGGACCACAAGGGAGCAACAGCGAATAGGTCTAGGCCTACATATGTAGAATAATGATAATACATATATATACATGTAGGTCTATTTATATATGTATATATAGTCGTAGATATATATATATATATATGTATATATATGTATGTATGTATACAACAGTCATTATGTACTTATATATTACGGCATGAAGTATACTGAATCGGGTGCACTGATAGGTCAGAGGGCGACTGCCAAGATTGCCAAGCAGTCGTTGTTGTTGTTGTTGTTGTTGTTGTTGTTGTTGTTGTTGTTGTTGTTGTTGTTGTTGTTGTTGTTGTTGTTGTTGTTGTTGTTGTTGTTGTTGTTGTTGGTGGTGGTGGTGGTGGTGGTGGTGGTGGTGGTGGTGGTGGTGGTGGTGGTGGTGGTGGTGGTGGTGGTGGTGGTGGTGGTGGTGGTGGTGGTGGTGGTGGTGGTGGTGGTGGTGGTGGTGGTGGTGGTGGTGGTGGTGGTGGTGGTGGTGGTGGTGGTGGTGGTAACAACGATAACGATGATGATGATGATGATAATAATAATAATAACCATAACAACAACAACGACAAAGACAACAACAACAACAATAATAATAATAATAATAAAAATAATAATAACAATAATAATAGTAATAATAACAATAACAACAACAACAATAATAATAATAATAATAATAATAATAACCATAACAACAACAACGACGACAACAATAATGATAATAATGATAATAAGCCTAAAAGCCTATCCGTGACGAACATAAGAATTCATTGACTAAATATTTATATTAATATCTAATGACTTCTATAGCGCCGACATCGGATTGCGCAAGACACCATGCAGTCGCTTCATATAAGGTCGTAGTCAAGAATCATAATTCGCTGAAGAAGCTCAGTCAAATCCAATCGATTGGCTACCAGAAATAAGGCTGCGATGGGTACTGCATAATGCCTAATCAACCCCATAACAAAAGACAGATGTATAAACAGTGAACGGTTTATTTGGGATCTCGTGGACGTTCTGTCGTTGGTTCGAAGTTGTGCTCAGTTCCGTTGGCTCTGTCGATTCCTTCATGTCATTCTACAGGTTAAAACCGAAGAGACTCGATCGTCTCTTTCAACTTCCATACCCATCCACCGTCAACTGCTTCTCTTTTCCTTGATATATTCTATTTCGATCTGGCTTCTCCAATGAATTATGATTTTGATTGTGAATTCAATCTAAACGACCATCGCCTGAAGTTTTGGATATTATTATAACAGCGCTATATAAAAGTCATAGGATAATACATAGCATCGCAAGAGTTATATACTGCCTGAGGCTGAGGTTAATAAATGGGTCGGATCTATGTCGTCATAGCGACGTATCTTATGGACATCCTCACTAACACTGCAGTCAAGACCTGCACCGCCTCCCCAACCAGACGCTACAGTAACAGCTCAAATGCGGTTCTCCTATAGTAGGGCCTACGTAGAGTTTGACAGTTGGAGGAAAAGTGCAGCTGACATTTCTGAGTATTTCAGGCACTGGGTCAAAAAATAATGTGAAAAACTACTGCTTATCACTACTGACATAGGCCTAAAGCTTTTTTAAAGCTTAGGCCTAAATTAGTGTAGGCCAACAATTAATCGCTATACAAGGGACGTCACTCGTCATTAAAATAAAGAACGAACTGGAAGAAAATGAATGAAATTAAGGCCAGGTGCTGTTGAGTGAAAGGCATTTTTAGGAGGGTGCCTTGCTTTGAAGAAAGTTGCGCCTATCAGTGGTCTGTCCCTCTGACATGAAGCGCACATGACAACAAATAAATTTAAATAGGCCTAATAAATAGCAAAATTACAACTGAATAAGAAAATAAATATAGTCAAATGAGTAGACTAATAAATGTCAGAAAAAAACAAATGAAATAAATATCGTATGAATGAATAAGTAAGTAGATAAATGACTGATGAATATGTAAATGGATTATAGATAAAAAATGACTTGCCTGTTTAGGGTTACGATATGACGGTTGGTTGCTCCCAGTTTGTTGACAAACCCTCGGAAGTGGACAGCGTCATCGTCCAGGTAAAGCGAACTCTAAAATGTAAAATGTAAATAATATACACGTTTTTATATAGCGACCGTATACGGCTTCGAACCGACTCATTTTTCAATGAATTAATCGGGTGAGATCGTTCACCACCGCTGCACCACACTATTTAAGGTCGACTACATTTTATCCTTAACGGTTTAAGTCGGAAATTCTCTTGAGCCACGCATAATCCTACAATTCTCCTAAGCCATGCACAGGCCTACAATTCTTATGAACAATGCGTAGGCCTACCATTCTTCTTAACCATGCGTAGGTCTACATTGCTTAAGTTCGCCTAGGCCTACTTCAGTTCTCCTGAATCACACGTGTCTACAATTTTCCTGAACCAGAATGATGATGATGATGATGATGATGATGATGACGACGACGACGACGACGACGACGACGACGATGATGACATATACGACGATTTCTACGAACAGGCCTACATTCTTCTTTACTCCGCTTAAGCCTATAATTCCTATGAACTTCGTACATGCCTGCAAATTCTCCGGAACTTTACATTATTATTATTGCGAATTTATTAAGCGCCACTGTCTATAATGATCAAGCGTCAGTTGACGGTCCTGAGCAATTGTGAGTGAAGGTAGGAATGCTCAGTCCCGTGGAGGAGGTTCGAAACCGTACTATTCGCGTTATGAATAGCCTGAATAATTGGCTTCACCTTATGAATGGGGAAATTACTAAAGGCGTGTCTAATTGTTTTATTCAGGTATTAAAGCAACAGGGAGCGATTCCTTTTGTGAGGACCAATATACCACAGACAATGCTTAAGTATGCACTACCATACTGTCACCAACACCATCATCGCCACCACTACTACCACTCCACTCCAACTGCTACCACCATCACCACCACCACCACCACCACTACTACTACTACTAATACTGCCACTACTACTATCATACTACCACCATCATTACTACCACTACCACCACTACTATTACTACTACCACTACTATTACTGCCACTACCACCGCCGCCACTACCACCACTACCACCACTACTAGGCTCTACTACCACAATTACTACCACCACTCAGTGACCACTGTTAATATTATTAATTACGCAGTAGTAGTATTAGTGTTTCTGTTATTATTATTTTTATAAAACTTATAATTTCCATTATTATTCTATAATTTATTTTTATTATTATTGTTTTCGTTGCGATCTTGATTGATATAGCGCCGGTGTTTAAGCCGGTGAGAAATTTCGGAGATTTACATCACACTTTATTACATTACATCACGTTGCGTAACATTATGTTGCGTAACATTACACAGCATTAGATTACGTGCACTACATTATGTTACGCTATGTTACATTACATGTATTTACGTTACATAGCATAATATTACGTTATATCACATCGCACTACGTTACATAGGGTAAATTACATTACAGTGCGTTATAAAACATTACGTCGCATTTCGTTTGCATCACTTGGCATTACATTACGTTTTAATGACATAAATTACGTTACATTATGTTGAATCACATTACATTACATAACATTACGTTGTTTTTACATATTATTACGTTGCGTTAGATTACATTACGTTACATCAAGTTATATAACGATACACAACATAAAATTATTCTACACAACATAACATTACGTTACACAACATACCATTACGTTACACTACGTTACATCACGTTACACAACATAACATTACGTTACACTACGTTACATCATGTTACACAGCATAACATTACGTTACACTCCGTTACATCGCGTTACATTACGCTATATCGCGTTACATTACGTTACATTTCGTTACATTACGTTACATACAGTGAAGGAGGGTTTGTTTCAGCTGGGAAACAACGAATCCGATCTTTGGTCGTACGGTTAATCCGTATGATTCGAAGCGTACATCGGGTGGGTCGTCTGGGGGTGAGGCTGCTCTGATAGGAGGAGGAGGGTCTCTGGTTGGCATTGGATCAGACCTCGCAGGCAGCATCAGAATTCCAGCAGCCATGTGTGGAGTGCCAGGATTCAAATCAACTGCAGGTCGAATCAGGTATACGCCCTTGTCAGAGGCAAGCGCCACTCCTTAGGTTTAACAGATGGGCGAAGGTGCAGAATGGTCTCATTTGTCCTCTATCTGTGTGTCGGTCTTTGTGTATGTATGTCTGTCTTTGTGTCTGTCTGTCTGCCTATTTTTTACGAAGCATGCATCAATTAATGCATAATATTTTCGACATCTGTCTGATTATATATATATATATATATATATATATATATCTAATCAATCAATCAATCAATCAATCAATCAATCAATCAATCTTTTATTTCGAAGTAGTAGTATATGCATGCTAACAAACCAGTGTACAATCAGAGTGAAAACAGTAAGAGAAAAAAAGAAACTAAATTCAGTGTCCAAGTATCTCTCTCTCTCTCTCTCTCTCTCTCTCTCTCTCTCTCTCTCTCTCTCTCTCTCTCTCTCTCTCTCTCTCTCTCTCTCTCTCTCTCTCTCTATCTCTCTCTCTCTCTCTCTCTCTCTCTCTCTGTTTGTGTATCTGTCTGTTTGTCTGTTTCTGTTCAGTTTATTTTTAGTGAATCATAAGCACTATTTAATACATCATACATGTGCCATATGCATCGTATTTTTTATAATGATAGACCATTAGTTAATTACTTAATTAGACCTCATTATTATCGTAACAGATAAAAGACAATAGTTTCCCTTTATCTGTTTCATTTCAGCAAAAAAGGTGGACGAGTGATGCTTGGCGGGAAGAACTGTAAGATTTACATTATTATATGATTATACACATAGGCGCAATTTGTGGGCGTACGAAGGGTACCCGTACCCTCACTTTCTGGACTGGGTACCGTCTCCCCCCCCCCAACTTTTTGAACAATGTCAATCGATATTTTATTATCATGCCTTTCCAGAGATGGCAGTC
Organism: Allolobophora icterica; assembly: GCA_963556255.1. Taxonomy (NCBI): domain Eukaryota; kingdom Metazoa; phylum Annelida; class Clitellata; order Crassiclitellata; family Lumbricidae; genus Allolobophora; species Allolobophora icterica. The sequence goes on from OY744608.1 coordinate 9,767,377, forward strand.
TTCGTCTTGCTTTGTGTATGCAAGAAATTAGTACCCCCACTTTTTAGACCAAAGTTACGCCCTGATTATACATCCATACATACATACATACATACACACATGGATACATGCGTACACTTACATACATGCAAACAGACATGCAATCTACATACACGTATTCATTTTGAGGACTTATATATAGCGCCCCTCCAAGATACCTAACCAGAGGCGCTCCCATCCCAACTCCGGCGATAAAGAACAGTTTTAAGATTCTTGTAAAAGTTGTATGCAGAGTCGAGTCCATATATATATATATATATCTTCTCGCACATATATTCAGTGTTAATCTTATATGCAGATATAGCCTACGTACGCACATACATACAAGCATAGATACTTGCATGCCTACATACATAAATGCATTATATGCCTATTACACAAACTTGCATACATATATGCATATGCATACACGCAAACATGCATGCACGTAGGCCTATGACTGGAATTTGAAGTTGGACAATTCCAGAACGGTTTCTCGTAAGTGAAAGATTCTTTAACTAACTCTTTAAATAGCCTGATGATCCTATTCTTCTTCTGTTGTTTGTCTATAGTACAAAGTTCCTGGGGTCCTATGGCTCGAGATGTTCGCGGGTTGATCGTGATCATGAAAGCTCTGCTGGTTCCTGAGATGTACCAACTCGACCCAACAATCCCAATCATGCCATTCAGAGACGAGGTAGACAATGGACAACAACAATCGGCAATTCTTCTCTTTCAATTATACTTTCAATAATCATCAGTGATGGGCACTAAACTATTTTTTTATAGTTAAACTAAAACTATTTTCCAACTAAAAAAATAGTTTAACTAAAGTTGGCAACTGATTTTGGAAATTAGTTAACTAAACTAAAAAAAGTGGTTAAACTTTTTCCAACTTTTTTCCAACTTTTTACAACAAACATTTTCACAATTAAAGACGTCAAGTGAACTGTAATAATGCAAAGCGTCAATGACAATTTCACCTTCAAACTATGCAATGTGTACTGTTCTGGCATACAGTAACATGTGTACTGTAAGTAGTGTATGAATTTGAAAACACTGATTGTTAATGCTAAAACCATGCAATGTTAAAATGTTTTTTTTGCTGACAGTGTTCAATGTTCACTGTGGAAAAATAGTTGCATATTGCAGATTTTTTTAGTTAAACTTTTTAGTTGGCAACTAAAAATTTTCAGTTAAACTATGGTTTTAACGAAACAATTTTTTTAGTTAAACTTCTTCCGTAACTAAATTTTTTTAGTTAAACTAAAAGTTAGCAACTTTTTAGTTAACTATTGCCCATCACTGATAATCATGTGGCACCGTGGTCCATTCGGTAGTGCTCTGGATCTCTAATCCTACGATTACGAGTTCGAGCCTATAGAGGGGACTCAGTCTGACTACGCTGAGCAAGTTGTTAGCGCACACTTTTCTCGCACCTCAGGTTCAGGTTCACTTACCATATATGACTAAATAAGTAAACTTGTTGCGACAGAGAGTAATCGTAATCGTAGACACGAAATTTCTAAAGCACTATTCTAAAGCTAAGTGCACTGTTTCAGCTTATTCACGAGCGCTACGTCGCGTCAGAGAGGTTGTCCAGAGATGCCAAGGGAAGATCCGAGTAGTAGGCCATAATCCAGCACCCGGAATTACTTAGATATTTGATCTCGCATGCATGAAGAAATAGGGCGTTCCAGGGGCGTAACTTTGGTCTAAAAAGTGGGGGGGTACCAATTTCTTACATACACGAAGCAAGGCTGAGACTGCGATCTCTGGCAAGGCACAATAATAAAATATTCATTGGCATTTTTTTTAAAGTGAGGGGTACGGTACCCCCAGTCCAAAAAGTGGGGGTACGGGTATCCCTCGTACCACCCACAAATTACGCCTATGGGGCGTTCACATTCTCTTTGTTCACCCTTTGACAAGTTGATCTTTTTCATCGATGGAGCAGGCGTCCACGCTATAGCTCTCGGTGCTGCGTTATTGAAGTTGCTGACTGCTACATAGCTTTATAACTATAGCTTTTGCTTTGGTAAATACAGCGTCGTGCTTTTGTGTGGCTGTAGATGCTGAAGGATAAGAGATCGCTGAGAATCGGATATTTTTCCTCTGGTGGTGTCATTGAGGCAGTACCTGCAATGAGACGAGCTGTTGCTGAGGCAAAGACGCTTCTCGAGGGAGCTGGACACCAGGTAACACCATCCTCAACAGATATCTAAGTCTCTCCTAGTACCTGCACGCTGCCAGGGAGGTATAGGGGGGCCTAAGCCTGCCTTGGAAACAACTCATCCAAATAATGTATAGGCTACCTTCTGCAATCCGATGTATTGTGGCTTATATGCATTCTTTAAGTAGCCTGCGACGGATTCAGGTTTGTAACCCATGTATAACTGAAAAGGGACTGTCCCCGCCGCTAGTTCAGATGATCTTCTGTTAAAAACTCATTTTCATAGTTCATATACACTGATGCTGCTAACCACAGTAAAAGCCGTTGTTTAATTTTAAAAATACGTCCCAGCAGGTGCTGTCTATGGGGCCAACGCAGGGCATTAAATCGTTTACCTCAGACTTCCGAAGAACAACTGATTAGTTAATTCTGTTGATTACATCTGTGATGTGGTGTCGTAGAGCAATCCGTTTAATATATAGCCTACTTCTTATAATACTTCTAGCTGATTCCTTGGGAAGAACAAGCGCTATCCACAGCCTTCAGATTCCTCGGTCAATGCGCCTTTGCTGATGGATGCGAGGAAATAGGAAGCATTCTGTAAGTTATAAGGTCTAGAATACTCATCTAACAAATTAAACCATAGGCTGTCTCAGCTGGACTTCTTCGATCTGTTACTAGCCAACGGTTCTGGAATGCTAATGCAATTGAAAGTCTATTCGCTCTGCTGGGTATTTAATTTGCATCATTTTCAGACCGGTAATTTCAGTCTTGTTGTCAAGACCTTAAACCTCAAGACCAAGACCAAGACCTTGAACCTCAAGACCAAGACCAAGACCTTGAACCTCAAGACCAAGACCAAGACCTTGAACCTCGAGACCAAGACCAAGACCAAGACCTTGAACCTCAAGACCAAGACCAAGACCAAGACCCAAAAAATCGCAATCAGGTCAAGACATCTAAAATTGTCAAGTCGGAATATTCGCTATTTTAATGAAAACATGAGTCTTTTATTTTATTCAAGCAAATTAACTTTAAATGCAAACTGCAGAGAAATCCGAATTTGTATTCAAAAGTCCTTCATGCAAACTGTTACTCCAAATGCCTTTTGTATTTTATAAAAACCAATTCGCTCAGAATTTTCTGACCAAGACGTGCCTGGTGGGCCTCATAAAAATTCAACCATGTGAAAAAATACGTTCTACAGGTGCTGAAGTCGCTGACACACACACAGAAGCTTTTCAAGCACTGGATGTAAATGTACAGATAGTGAGTCCTTTTGAAATCTTCCCATGATACAGAATAACTGTTCTGCTGCCAATGGGTTTTCCTGACCAACAAGACTTGTATCCATCCATAGATATCGCCGATCGGTCGTTTGATGCAAGCAGGCTTGATACAGAATTCTTGAGTTCTGTTAAATGACTGTTCGCATTGACAGCCGGTCTTGGTCTTGCGAGACCAAGACCAAGACTTTGAACCTCAAGACCAAGACCAAGACCTTGAACCTCAAGACCAAAACCAAGACCAAGACCTTGAACCTCAAGACCAAGACCAAGACTTTTAAAAACGAACTCGAGTGCACTCGAGACCAAGACCTTGGTCTCGAGGACAACAAGACTGGGTAAGTTTCCCCGTATACACTGTCTTTCTGCCTCCCAGGACTGACCCTTGGAATTGACCAATCTGCTATTCTGTTTCGGAGCGCATCCCGTCGACCAATGCATGGTGCATTATTATTATTATGGCGCAATAGAAGTTCTGAGATTGGTTTAGAGATGTAATTGAAATTCGTCTCAAGTTTGATTTGTTTAACAGGGATTGTGATGCAACGGATGACGCTGTGGGGTTGCTGAAGAAGGCTCTTACTCTTCCAGTGTGTCTGCGGAGACTGGCGGCCACCTTTCTTCAGCCTTTTGTGAGTTAGTCACTGTATAATCACTGGCGTAAACTTGTCCAAAATATTGGGGGGATTTGGTTATTCATTCTACACTTGTCGAATTGGGTGTACAGTCCATCTCAATTATTGGGGAAGGGCACGTGCCCCGGCTGCCCCCCAGAGTCTACGCCTATGACTGTAATACTATGATTACTGCTTTTGGTTACAATTACTTGACCACATATGCTTCGTATTTCACGCATCTTATGTTTATCCGAATAACGAATAACGAGTATCTATTATATATCCGCCAGACACGTTTAGGTTATAGACTTTCAAAAATTTGGAGATCCGCAACCTGTGGATGAACAATTGAAACAATGATCACCCCGAAATTAATGTGGCATTTTAGCTAGTCTAGTGATGCTGGCTAAATGAAGGCCAATTCTAGTCTACGGCTGTACAAACATTTGCTGCCCTTAGTCATACTTTGAGCTGTCATTTAACATGGATATGCCCGCTATTAGCAGCTCCTCAACCTCCTTTCTCTGATCTCTCTGACAAGAGGCTTGCCTCTCCACTGGACTTCTGTGGAAACCACCTATGACACGACGCAGCGCTCGTGAATAAGTTGGTGCACTGCGTTTAATTAGCCTTCAAGTAGCGTATTAGAAATCGGGAGTTTACGATTATGATTTGGTTTTATATAGATCTTTCGGACTCCTATAAACTGTTGAACTTATTCGCCGTTCCAGTTCAGTGAGTTATTTTCCCAACCATCTTAATTAAAGAACTAAGAAGATTAATGCACCAACAGCTTCATAAATTCAGTTTGTTAAAGTTGTTGAATTTTTTCTCAGTGTTATCAGTGTTAGTGGACTGGTCTTCTAAATACTGAATTGATTATGGCCTGGCTTTGGTGCGCCATCGATATCGCATTGTGCAACATGCATCGGCGCGATAGGAGTTACTAATTAGCAATTTAGCCATTGTTACCGGTTGATGAATATAATAGCCGAGTTTGATGAAGTATTAACGGATAGTCGAATATATCATTGTCAACTTTGCAGGTTCCAGATTTCAGTAACAGACTTCGAATGTGGTGTGGACTCGAGTGAGTATAATTAATACATAGGCCTAATTAGGCCTATGACTTACTAATCTAATGTAGGTTCATTAGTCGACTTAATTGGCAGTGAATGTTTTAAACAAACAATTAGTCGACTTAATTGGCAGTGAATGTTTTAAACTAACAGACTTCGAATGTGGTGTGGACTCGAGTGAGTATAATTAATACATAATTAGGCCTATGACTTACTAATCTAATGTAGGTTAATTAGTCGACTTAATTGGCAGTGAATGTTTTAAACAACTGACGACGTGTTTCTACCAAATATAGGCCTAGGCTATATGTCGTCTGGCTCAGTTTAGGCCTACGTGTGTAACGCTCACCGCAAAAAGCATAAAAATACTAATAATTTAAACTAACAGGTTCAGAAGTTCTGTATTATATAATTTATTACCATTATCACAGTGAATAGCAGAGGACAATTTGAAGGATTTTCTTCAATCGAAGATATATTATATTTATTCTTTAATTAAGCGCCTGCAAACGCACTGCGCTGTACCTCATTTTCCTCATATAATATTACATAGGCCTATATATATATATATATATATATATATATATATATATATATATATATATATATATATATATATATATATATATATATATATATATATATATATATATATATATATATATATATATATATATATATATATATATATATATATATATATATATATATATATATATATATATATATCACAACCACATAAAGCCAATGTTGACCCAACATTGTACAACGTAAATGTGTGTGTTTGTATGTATGTGTATTGTGTATAGAAAGAGAGAGACAGATTTATATTTATATATATATATATATATAGGCCTATAATATATACTACAATTTTAGGCTGCAAATATCAAAATATTGTTTACCCTCACGAATATTGTTTCCTTCGCTGAACATTCTTTAACGTTTTGAAAACATTGCCTAGCCTACTTGTTTCCCGTCAGGGCCATCACTAAAAAGCAATTAAAGTAACACGTGTTCGGTTTATGTGCTAGAGTAGGCTAAATGACGTAGACATACGTACGTAGATATACGACTCTGCGTAGGCTTCTACGTATCGGAAGTTGTGACATCGTGCACGAATGCCGCGAACTGGTGGACGCGATTTTATATCATATTTCACATCAGTTTTACTATCGCAAAAGTTGACTGACGACTTATCCAAGGAATTGCTCGACAAATATTGGCCTCTGTTTAAAGTGTAGGCCTACAGTACTTGGTAGCTAGGGCCCAATGCCGGATTTAGGCATAAGCTAATAAGCTACAGCTTAGGACCTCACAATCCGCAGGGGTCTAACAAAATTCAGAATTTGGGGGGGCTTTAAAATGATAAATATGTAATCACTAAATGCATTCATTTGAAAATAATTTAAATTATTCACTCTAAATGCCTTGCTATTAAATAATTAAAAGGCCTCCTGGAGTAGGCTAATTTCTAACAAGGGGCCTCCAAGCTGTAGGCTTATAGCTTAGGGCCTCACCAAGTCTAAATCCGGCACTGCTAGGTCTACTATAGACAACACTTCAAATTTTGCTTCTTGCTTTTATGAGGCGTCGTGTAGGGCTGTAGTCCACTGGACAGTGCTTCCAAAACTGCTTATCCAGTTACCCATGTGACTTCTGGCTTTCAAGTTCCCTTGGATTTTGCCCGACTCTCTCCAACAGATGAGGATTTTTTATTATTGTTTCCACTGGCGGCGATCTTGCTTGACAGGTGGGGGGGGGAACAATTTAGAACTAATCTGGTCAAAAAAGAGTTTAGAACTGATCTGGTCAAAAAAGAGTTTGAACTGATCTGCTCAATAAAGAGGTCCAAAAAACTGTTGACCTTTTTTTGGTGTTTCTTTAAATGTGGGGTGAGGACAAATGTATGGTGTGCCCCACACTCTTAAAGGTGGGGGATCTTGTCCCCTCGATCCCCCTCCCGGGATCTCCGCCCATGATTGTTTCACTGGAAGCAACCATCGGTTTTACTTAGCCGGGTCCCTTGTGTTTTATTAGGCCTAGGCCCTATTATCAGATTAGAAACTTCTGCGAATGGAATTTACATGTAGGCCTACTTAGCCCGATTTAACATCAAACAGCTTATGGTTTTTTTCAGAAATGTGTCTCAACTCTGGGAAGCTGTCAAAGAAATAAAGGTTGACAATTTCAATTATGCTTTAACTAAGTTCTTGTGTTTTTGATAAAAGACTAATTGCATCAGATTTTCTATCCGGATAAGTCTAACTTTTTTCCACTGCAAAATCGTTCACTTTCATTGTCTTGTTATCTTGTTGTCACTCTTTAAGAAGAACTGACACTAAATTCCTATGTCAATCGAGAAAGAGGACATGCTGCGCACTGCGCAGAATCAAGTCGAGGGTAATAGGCCTAACCGAAACGGAATTGGAACCAGTATGTCCATTGTCCACCTGGAGCCCATAAGGCACCATGTTCCCATATGGGACCCGTATAGAGCCCACCTGGGTTCCACCTAATGAAAATGCTGGCGGGGTATGGGTTGAAGCTGCGCGGATAAAGGCCAATTCACGCCGTGCGCAGAGGGAGAGGGGCAGCTGCAGACATGGGGCGTGTTGGACTGTCAATCGAGACGTCGGGGGGGGGGGGAAGGGTTCGAATCCCCGCGAGGGCAGAAATCTGGTTTGAGATTTCTGCTCCACCGGCACCCCAGCCCACTTAGCTATACTGAGTAGGCCTACACTGTCGGTGGGATGCTCAGACAGCGAGGGAGAGGAATGCGCATCCGTCCTCATATGCCGAGGCTAAGAAAATGTAGTCATTGACACTTCATACCCATGGCTGCCTAAGGGCTAGCTTAAGGAACTGATCTTCTTCCTTCTATGCCTAGGAGGCTAGGCCTTAGTAGCCTACTGCGCTAGAGTGCGGAGGTCCGCAAGGGATAAAGAAGATAATGACAATGGGGATAAAGGGCGAGGCAAAATGTATATATGTGTATGTATATTCTGTTTTGCACACACACACACACACACACACACACACACACACACACACACACACACACACACACACACACACACACACACACACACACACACACACACACACACACACACACACACACACACACACACACACACACACACACACACACACACACACACACACACACACACACACACACACACACACACACACACACACACACACACACACACACACACACACACACACACACACACACACACACACACACACACACACACACACACACACACACATATAATATATTTTTATATGCAAAATGAGCTGGTTCCCGCGACTTCGCTATTTTGGGCGCTGTATAAATTTCGAGATTACGATTACCTCATTTGAATATTTCTTCTTCTGGTTTCAGAGACTTCAAAATGTTGTGATTGAGAACTGGCAGAAGAACGAGTTGGACGCCATCATATGCCCTGCGTTTGGATGTCCGGCTGTTTCACATGGACTGTCGCAACGTCTTGGAGGTACACGGAAGTTAATTAATTCTGGTCTGCTTAATTAACACCAGAGACTCCCAACAACAGATGGCACTGAGGAGACTCCCAACAACAGATGGCACTGAGCCGTCATACACCAGTTGAAACTCTTACCCATGACATTCATGTTCGTTGGGTTTCATTGGGCCCAAAGCTGGCCAACAGTTGCATGATGTGGCCAGCAATGGGCCCAGCAGACATGGTTCTCCAGCGAGTTCACAGGTCTGCAAAGATGAGCGTTTCAGAGTCAGAGCATTTCAATATCTTATGTGGCAAACAGGCAACTTTAAGTGAAGTAGTAGCCTATTCTTCTGCCAATCTATTATTATCGCATATTAATTAAGTTACACTATCTAGTAACCAAGCATTAACCTATGGCACTGAGCAATTGTGAGTGAAGGACTTGCTCAAGTTGCTCAAGGTCCTGACATAGTAACGGTCTCAATGGCCCTCCAGCCTGTACTCTTCGCATTACAACCAAACAGATACTATGTCCTAGTTTATTGTTTGATGCTCAGTGAAATTATGCAGTTTCATTTTTGCAGGTCTTGTAAGTTACACAGCAACATTCAACGTCCTGGACTTTCCAGCCGGATGCGTACCCATCACCACGGTAACAGGTAAAGATGAAGCTGACATGAAGAACTATCCAAGCACGGGCAAACTCTCCGACAGTCATAGGATTCTGAAGAAGGTTGGCAAACAATACATATCACATGTCGAACATTCTTAATTGCAGTGACTTTGTCTCCTCAAGACAAAACAGTATACTTACTTACTTACTTAGTCCTTCTTGTGTAGGTCTGCACATCAGGCATCACAGATTCTCCATTTATCTTTATCAGTCGCCAGTCTTCCCTGCAATACCTCCAAACGACTCAGATCATCTCTGACCAATTCTTGGATGCTGCTCTCTTTCTGGGATGTAGTTCATTGCTTGGTTGGGTATCGTGCTTCTATCGCTGCCCATACAAATTAGGCTTACAAGTCCCATAGGTGGATTTAACAGACTGCCGCCTCTAAATATTTTTATGTTTCAAAGTGTTAACTATAACTAACATAATTATAATTATGTTCATTTTATTTTTGTCTCACTGGCAGGTTTCAAATTCAATTCAATGTTCAATTGTCAAGTTTCTAACTCGTGAAATAGTGTACGCATAACATATTTTTGATATAATAGTGTGACCAAGCACTGTTATCGAACAACTGTGTAATGGTTACATGTGAAACATTGTAGGATATGAAAGGAACTGTTGGTCTACCAGTGGCTGTGCAAGTCGTAACTCTACCCTGGCAGGATGAATTGTGTCTGAGAATCATGAGTGATTTGGAGAAAGCAGTGAAGTCACATTCTAAGGGAAACTGATATTATACCCAATAATCATGTTAAAACTGGGATTATCTTATAAATCATGTTAAGATTACCAATTTATTTCTAAGCATTCCAAGTTATTGTCTGCTTTGGTGAACCTAAGTTTAAGTATTAACTCGCTCTCGTCTGGTCCTGCCTTGTTGACATAAACTTGGTATTCAAGATACGGCAGGACAAATTGTGTCAGAGTCATGATTTGGAGAAAGCAGTGAAGTCACATTCAAAAGAAAACTGTTATTAACACGAAGGAAACATAACACAAGAGAAAATGTAACTTTTGATTCTTCTTCTGGATTCGCTTTTGCTAACTTATTCATGGATTTTCAAGTTAATCAATGGAACCTAGGCATGCAAAAACTCATTTGCTCATTAGGAAACCTGTCCACTCACTAGAATCTTAAGCATAAATGATTATGTGATTGTGGCAACTTAGCAATTTTCCACAAATCTATCACAAAGATTCTGCTTTGCCTGTAATAACGAAATAAAATAAGAACTTTTGATAACTGTTTTTATTTACTGAAATTTGTTTTTTTACATAACCAATAATCCTTCACAGAAAATGACCAGATGTCCCTGGTTGTGATAACATTGCAGTTGTGCAACAACAGTGTTCTTGGAAATCTTTCTTTTATGTAGAAACAAAATTGCTTAAATGAACAGGTACAAATCTTTTGGACCCATATACACTTGTAAGCAAAGCAAGTCTCATGCTTTAACAATTACACCACGATTTCGAATCATATAAACACCTTCACCTGAAATCCTAATGCGTTTCCTAAGACAATAAATAAAAGAAACAGTCACAGATGTCAAGAATTACTAAGGACAGCCTTTCTAAGCAGTCTGTTCTGTAAAGGCATCAGTCTTTTTCTCCTTGAAGCCTCTTTAAAGAAGTGGAAAAGTCTTCCAGATCTCACGATCAACACCTCACCACAACCCAAATCCTGTCACAAAACTATGAATCCAAAGCACCTGAAATGTAAAAGAAAAATTACTCAGCAACCTCCCAAAAGTAACAAAAAGGAGAAGAAAAGCAGTCCCTTAAGCTAGCCCTGAAGGCCTCGCCATCTCATCTTCCCACCGACAGTGTGCGGTCAGTGTACTCGTCATAGCTGAGTTGGCTAGGGGGTGCATGTGGAGCAGAAATCTCAAACCAAATTTCTGCCCTGGCGTAAAAAGAGCCGGCAAAAAAAATGAAGTTCTAGTGAAGTAGTTTCAGATATGGTAAAACAAAACTAGTCAAACTATTGACTTGTTTTCATGTAAACATAGTGCATTTAAATTCAAATTTATTGATTTCCAACCAATACTAATCAAGATCCTGTTTGCACTACATCACGCAGTAACCTGCCTATCACTAGACCATAAGCAATTCCCATCTCTCCTCGGTCTATATATCTCTCATTAAAGTCTCTTTTGCGTACTGTTGCTCTCAAATTGAAACGATTAATAATTAATTAATTAATAACAATTAATAAATAATCATCACTTTAGTTGTCTGTTCATCTCCTATCAGGCCCTTAGCCAGCCAGCCGTCCTTTGGACGGCTGAAAATCATTTTGGACGGGCATAAATTGTGCATGGACGGCACTGGACGTGATGTCCTAAAAGTGGTATAATGTATAATGCATTCCCCTTCATCTGTGTAACGATATTCCTTTTCCCACACAAGATACACTTCTCTAGCAGCTATTTATGACCTAGGATAGGTGTAATTAAGTGCCAGTTAGATGAGGTTGTTTCATGGTATTTGGTAACATGGTATTTGCGAACGAATGCACTCATATTTGCGAAGGCGAGGCAACTCGTCAAGTCAAAATCTCTCCATTCGGCCTGGACAAGAAGCGGCATCACATTCATTCGCCAACAGGAAGACGCTGCTGAGAAACCTAAGAGAATAACCTCTCTGGAAAATCTGGAGAAATTCACTGTGTAATTTCTCCCTTCCTTGGTTGTCTGCAGCGTTCTGCGTTCGCTCCGTGACTCCAGTAGTTAAGTCACCTTATGTTATTATTTGAAAAATGTAGCATTGCCTAACATGACATTGCATATAACTCACTTGTAATGACATTGCATATAACTCACTTGTAATTTCTCCCTTCCTTGGTTGTCTGCAGTATCCTGCGTTCGCTCCGTGACTCCAGTAGTTAAGTCACCTTATGTTATTATTTGAAAAATGTAGCATTGCCTAACATGACATTGCATATAACTTACTTGGTTGACTGCATTGTTTCCTTTATGGTTTTCTGCACGGTACTTTCTCTGTGTGACTCCAGTAGTTAAGTTACTTATATGCTGTTGATTTTGTAGCACTGCATAATGTAATATAAGGTCACTTCTCTTAGCATTGCATATACAAGGATAGATCACTTGGTTGTCTGCAGTGTCCCATGTCCTTCACAAGACTTCAGTAGTTAGGTTACTTATACATGTATGATGTCATATTTAGAAGATTTGCAAAATATAAGGTTAGTTCATTAATAGGATATTCAAAATTATGTTGTCATAATTAGAGGCTTCTATAGAAGCAAAGTTGTATGTTGTCATATTTAGAAGCTTTGCAAAACATAAGGTTAGTTCATTATGGGATATTCAAAATTAAAATGCTCAATCATATTGATCATATTGATCTGGTTAAGCGCCCACCTGCCCCTGATTTGGTTTTACCCGTTGGCTCGTTGTTGAGTCAGTTCGTTCATGGGCCATACACTAATTCTATACTCTGTTATATCTACTCTCTGCTAGCATTGCATTACAATAAGCGCTGTTACCTTCCTAGGCATTTGCAAATTTTTCGCAATTGTCTACCTGGTCTGTAAGGACGGTTAGGTGACTGACCCGGTGATTGAGCTTTTCGGTTGGGTACTGCTGTAGTCTTATTGATTAGTTTCTATTTGAGTAGTTTTATTTGATTATACTATTACTTGCCATAAGCAAGAAAGGGTCCTAACTAGGTCCTCTCCCTAATTGCATATCCCTAAATTCAAAACTTTATAACTAAATTAATTTTAATTCTTCAGAGTAGCATCTTGTTCTGATCTGGTTACTGACGATGAAGCTAGTGGCTGGCCGTGGCCTTAGCCGCTGCCTCAAAGCATTGGCTCTACTACACACGGCAGTCCTTGTGCCTCTCCCTTGCTCCCCTTGCCTGGAGCCCCTTAATGCTGACGCAATATGTAATCAAAATGAATCCGGGGGGTCGGTAGATTGCATGGAGTGTGGGGATGGATGTCATCCCAATTGCTATGAGGAAGAACATATACCTAGCCCCGAGAATACTTGGCTCTGCAGTAAATGTCTAGCAAATATTTTGCCCTTTGGCACCGTTCTTAGTAATGACGAACTTCAAGCAATAATAAACCCTGACGTTCCTTTACTGAACCTTATTGCCCAATTGAGCATGGGTCCAAAATTAGAGATAGTTCCCGAAGTCGACGATCACCCTCTTATAAACAACAGCGACTTTGACCCCGACTCCAATCTGTACACTGGCCTCTCATGGGATAGCCCTTACTCCACACCTGAATCATTATCACAGAGTCTTAATATAGATAATCACTTGTGTATAATGCACCTCAACTGTAGAAGTGTACTGAATAAGATAGCCGACGTAGAGGACTTATTGTCACAGCTCCCAGTCTCTGTACTGGCTTTAACTGAAACTTGGCTTGAACCTCACTTAGCAGATACTATAGATATACCAGGCTACCATTTCGTCCACAAGTCTAGGTCCTCGGGTAGAGGCGGAGGAGTCGGGTTTCTAATTAAAGAGGGCCTCTCCTTCCAAGTGCTAGATATGGAAATCGACAATCTCCCCTCTGAAACTTATGAAGGATTATTTATAAATATCCAAACCAAGAAGGGATCGAGTAATTTGGGCTCTATTTATAGGCCTCCCGACACTAACCTCGAAGAGTTCTGCATAGAATTTGAACAAATACTATCTAAGATATCTAGTAAGAAAAGTCATCTCTTCTTATTAGGCGACTTTAACATCGATCTCCTACGGGTTGAAAATCACCACGGCACCAGTATGTTTCTCGATGGTCTAGCCTCTCATAACCTCCTACCCACTATTACAAGACCCACTAGAATTACGGCACACTCCTCAACTTTAATAGACAACATCTATACCACCGCCTGGGCTAATATTACCCATTCTTCGATTATCATCTCTGATATCTCCGACCATCTACCGGTCCTAGCTAGTTTTGAGTTTGAACCCCATAAAATAAAAACCTCTGCACCTGGAGATCACCGATTAATTAATGAGGAAAGAAAAAAGATATTCATCAGTGAGTTGACTGGAGTCAATTGGACCTCTGTACTTGAAGCCTGTCATTGTAACAATGCCAATTTAGCTTACGACCTCTTTTTAGAAAAATATAAATCCAGCTACAATATCGCATTCCCACGTATCCAACTCATGAGGAAAAATGACAGCAAGATAAAACACCCTTGGATGACCCAAGGTTTGCTTAAATCCAGGAAAAAAAAGGCCCTTCTATATTTGAAATACATAAAAAACCCTACCCCTTCAAATAAAAAAAACTTTACCACCTTTAGAAATATTTTCAAGACCGCCAGAAATAACGCAGAAAGAAGCTACTACTTGGTTGAATTCACTAAGCATAGTAATAATCTAAAAAAAACCTGGAGTCTAATCCGTACAATAATAAAATTGGGCGACCGTGATCCACCAGTTGAATCCCTTAAGGTTGGCAATACTGAAAGTAATGATCCCGTACTAATAGCTACCACCTTCAACAACTACTTTTCCAACATTGCCCAGTCTTTAGCTGACCAGATACCGGCATCCCAAACTTCCTTTTCAGATTACCTTACCTCCCCCATACCGTGTTCCTTTGGCCTAATTCCCACCTCCTCACATGAACTCTTACAGTTAAGCTCCTCCATCCGTACAACCCATAGTAAGGGAGCTGATGATATTGATCCCACGCTAGCTGTCATCAGTTTGCCCGTAATAGCCTCCCTTTTAGCAGAAATCATTAACTGCTCTCTAAACTCGGGAGTGGTCCCACAGGCAATTAAAACTGCTAAAGTAACTCCGATCTACAAAAAAGGCAATAGAAATGAAGTCGCTAACTACAGGCCTATTTCGATCCTCCCCTACTTCTCTAAATTCTACGAAAAAATAATCACAAGTAGGCTTACTAATTATATACAGAAATCTCATATAATCTTTCCTTCTCAGCATGGCTTCCAGGCGGGACAGTCTCCTTCCTTGGCTCTAATTAATATGTATGACAAAATTTCTGATTCTATTGAAAATAATGAGTATTCTATAGGAATCTTCCTGGACCTTGCAAAAGCCTTTGATACGGTAAATCATGATATCCTTCTCCACAAATTAGCTAACTATGGAATAAGAGGAACTCAGTTAGCATGGTTTGCTAGTTACCTAGAAAACCGGCTCCAATACGTATCTTGCAATGGCGCTCTTTCTGACGCAAAAGTAGTTAAATTTGGTGTTCCACAGGGTTCTAACCTAGGCCCTCTACTTTTCCTTCTTTACATAAATGACTTGCCCAATGCCTCGTCCGTCCTATCCTTCATCCTGTTTGCTGACGACACAAATGTCTTTCATTCTGATAAATCTTATGCTAATCTTGTACTAACTATTAATGAAGAACTCAAACGAGTAGCCGAATGGTTCCTTTCTAATAAACTGTCCTTAAATATAGATAAGACCGCCTTCATTCTCTTTAAGTCACACAGAAAGGTGGGGCCGCCAGATAACTCCCTAAGGCTGGCAATAAATAATACACCTATAGTCCAGGTCAAATGCACCAAGTTCTTAGGGGTGATCGTCGATCAGCACCTAACCTGGGACCAGCACATTAAATGTATTTCCACCAAAATAGCAAAAAATATCGGCGTAATGTATCGTGCCACTAATAAACTCCCACCCTCTGTACGTACACAACTATATTACTCCCTAATTTACCCCTATCTATCTTACTGCAGCATTGTATGGGCATCTACTTACAACTCTAGACTCCATAAATTGGTCATTCTACAGAAAAGAGCAGTTCGATTCATTGGTGGCCTCCCCTGGGGCTCCCACACCGGTCCCATCTTTTCCAGTTATAGGCTACTAAAAATTGGTCAGATAAGAAATTACCAGATTGGCGTCTTCATGTACAAATTCTCACGGGACCTCTTACCCACTAAATTTAAAACCCTTTTTCGTATGGGCTCTGACATCCATTCCCACTACACTAGGAACTCATGCAAATATCGATCATCTTTTGCTCACACTAACTCACGAAGATTTTCAATTAATATCACCGGGCCACAGATATGGAACGATCTCCCTCCCCCGCTCCAGCAGGTTGGATCCCTCCCCGGGTTCAAAAGATTGTTGCGCCAGCACCTTGTAGAGTATGAATCTAAAACATGATTGACTTGCTGTTAGCCACTCATTGGCTAATCTTTAGTTAAGTATTATTTTGGGTTCTTAGTTCCATTTTCCTTTTGTTACCACTTCAAATGATGGTGGTCCTCAGTTCTGCTTTAATATTGTATGCTCAGTATTGTCAAACTTTATGAAGTCTATTATTTACAAGTTGGTTTTCGCCGCTATAGTTAAAGATGTAAGTAGGTGTCCCTACTAGCGGGATTTTCCCTTCTGGGCCTACCTTTGTAGCCATCTTGTTTTCTTCTAATAAATTGTTTCATTGATGCATTGTATATTTGGTTCCAATAAAGAATTATGTTATGTTATGTTATGTTATGTTAACTGATTTGACTATATAAATACCTTGACCTTATGAATAGGGGCTTGGACTGATAACAAGTAACGGGACATGTGATCAATACCTGTTCCCTGGGCTATAATAATCAAATAAAGGAATTAAAAGTTACAATCTGAAGTTAACAGATTGTTGTTTGTATCATTGCATGTAAAACAAAACTGTTACAATTATGATCAAAACCCAAAAGTCATTCAGTGTAGGGGCATTGCAAACTTTTGCAGTCGGACTCGTATGGTCGCGGCATCGGGCGGTCGCGAATTCATACGGTCGCGAATTCATACGGTCGCAGCATCGGGTGGTCACGACTTTGAATGCCTTTGGATGCCCTACTCTTTATTTCTGGCTAAGGGCCTGTCTCCTATCAATGTCTCTCTTTTGCTCACTCTTACTCTTAAACACTCAAGCCCTCTTTGATTCGCGAACACTTCAGTGATCCTTTGCTTTCAATCAGAATAACACACAACAACTCATCATTCCAAAGTTTGTTATGTAGGACTGACAGATGAGAAAAGTATATAAAAGCCCAGTTAAATTATGGCTTAAGTGACATTTATGATCTCACAGTCTAAATGATCAATGTCAGCTTAGTCATAAATGTATTAAGACTACCTAAATAAATCTTCATTTTCATTTACAACATGTATAATTAAATTAATATACAAGTCAAGCGCAAATGCGATAATGGGATATGATACAGTGAGCGATAGAATTTTGAGTGTAAGATTCAGAGGAAGAAAGGTCAACATAACCATTATACAGGTATATGCTCCAACATCGATATCGTCAGAAGAGGAACACGAGGGTTTTTACACCAGCCTACAAAGTACAGTGGACAGAACTCCGAAGGGCGACGTACTAGTGATCATAGGTGACTTCAATGCGAAGGTGGGTCAATGCACCGGAGGCGATGGAGACACATTAGGTAGTCATGGCCTGGGTGAACAGAATGAAGCAGGAGAAAGACTTGTTGAGTTTTGCAAAGGGAATGGCTTAGGAATTATGAACACATGGTTCGAACAGCCTAAGAGAAGACTGTACACATGGACGTCACCGAATGGGAAGCATAGGAACCAGATTGACTACATACTGATAAACAAAAGATGGAAAAGCACAATAAGAGATGTGAGAACAAGGCCAGGAGCGGACTGTGGAACTGACCATGAGCTATTGGTAACAACACTGAGAACGAAATTGAAAAAGATAAAGAAAGGAGATCGATTGATCAGATACGACTGCAAGGGTATCACACTGGAATACAGGATGGAAATAAAGAATCGGTTTGAAGTACTAGAGAGAGATGAGATAGAAGAGGAAGAGGATTCGAACAACCTATGGGAGAGGATGAAGAAAACAATAGTCGAAGTCGCAGATAAGCACATTCCAAAGAAGAAGAAAATCACAACAACGACATGGCTATCGAGAGAAGCCATATGCATGGCGGTTGATAGGAAGGCTGCAAAGAAGGCAGGAGAAAAGGATAAGGTAAGGGCACTGAACAGTGCCTTCCAAAAACAAGCACGGAAAGATAAAGAAATACATCTAAACGAATTATGCAGAGAAATGGAAGACGAGGGAAGGAAGGGACGAACCAAGGAAATGTTCTCAAAAGTAAAGACAATCACGGGAAAATTTGCACCTAGAATGGGCTCAATGAAGGCAGGAGATGGAAATGTAATCTGCGATGAAGAAGGGATAAAGCATAGATGGAGAGAATACACGGAGGAGTTGTATAGGGAAGACAAACGAGTCAAAAAAGAACAAATTGACGTAACAGAGTATGAAAAGGAACCGGAGGTCATGGAAGCGGAGGTAGAATGGGCAATCAGACAACTCAAGGACAATAAGGCACCCGGTCAAGATGGGATACCTATAGAACTGATAAAAGCAGGGGATGATGCGATGATAAAAACAATAACAAAATTGTGCAATCAAATATGGGCAACTGGAGAATGGCCGGAGGACTGGAAGAAGTCGATCTTTATACCTATATTCAAGAAAGGAGATGCGAGGGAGTGTGAAAATTATAGGACGATAGCAATGATATCACACACTAGTAAAATATTACTGAAAATAATTCACAAAAGAATGGAAGGCACAATTGAAAGAGAACTTCCGGTGAACCAGGCAGGGTTTAGGAAATCTCGTGGAACTCGAGACCATATAGCCAACATGAGGTGGATAATGGAGAGACAAAGGGAGTATGGACAGGAGGTTCACATCTGTTTCATTGACTATAGCAAGGCATTCGACTGCATTAACCATGATTTAATGTGGAAAACCCTGCTTGAAATGGGAATTCCGAAACACCTGATAATGTTACTAAAGGGTTTATATGAAGACCAGATAGCGGTGATAAGAACAGAATACGGAGACACTGACAATTTCAGAATCAAGAAAGGAGTGAGGCAGGGATGCATCTTGTCTCCATTCCTGTTTAATCTATATGCTGAAAGAATAATGAGAAAGGCAGAACTGGAGGGGGCAATTGAGGGAGTAAAAATTGCTGGAAAGACACTGAATAACCTTAGATACGCAGATGACACAACATTAATGGCAAAAAGAAAAGAGGATCTGGCAGAACTGATAAGAAGGGTCAGGAGAGAAAGTGAAAAAGCTGGTTTATACTTCAACATAAAGAAGACAAAGGTCATGACAACAGCAGATTGGGATAGTTTTGAGATAGACGGAGAGGAAATAGAGGTGGTAGAAAGCTTCACATTCCTAGGATCACTGGTTGGAAAGGAGGGAAAGTGTGATCCAGAAATAAAACGAAGGATTGCTATAGGGAAAGCTGCAATGACCGGACTGGAAAAGATATGGAAAGACAAACATGTGAGCATAGAAACCAAAAAAAGGCTCGTGAGAGCACTAATCTTTCCTACGGTACTGTACGGTTGCGAGACGTGGACAATGACAAAGAACATGGAAAATAAGGTTAACGCTTGTGAAATGTGGATATGGAGGAAGATGCTGAGAATATCTTGGACTGAGAAAAGAACGAACGAATCAATACGAGAGGAGATTGGAGTTGAGAATGAAGAGTCGTTAAAACAAACTGCGACAAGAATGAAGCTAAGGTTCTTTGGACATGTTATGCGATCTGATGGTCTGGAGAAGGAAATGATGCTGGCGTGCGGTGAGGGGAGGAGAAGACTGGGTCGCCCAAGGAGGAGATGGATGGATGAGATACAAGATGTAACTGGCATGAATTTGGCGGAATTGAGAGACTTGTCATCGAATAGGAGACGGTGGAGTGTGTTCACCAGGACGATCGCCAGAGCTCCACGAGCTGACAGCACAAGGTGACAAGGTGACATAATATTATATATATACTGGTATATGCATGCACACACACACACATATATATATATATATATATCACTTGGACAGCAAATGAAATAATGGGAATTACTTGTGCTGTATGTAGGTCAAAATAGATATCATTACCTTCAAGAAATGCAAGCGAATCATTCTGGTCAATAGCCAAGTCTAAAATTGAAAAGACTGTTCGTTATCTTACATCACTCCTATGCACCTGCACTCAAGCTGGTATATAAGCAAACTTTTAAAAGTCTTTTGTTCGACTATGTATTCATCTATATATCTGAATAGTTGGGGGGCCCGATAGCACATTGGATAACATCTGGCGTAGAGTGCGAGAGGTACAGAGATCAAGTCCCATAGGCGGACATGCTTTGTAGGCTGCAATTTGCGCCGTGTATTGCAGGCTGTCTGTTCTGTTAGTAGTTAAAGTTTATCGCATAACATGTACATGTACAGCGCAGTGCGTTTGCAGGCGCTTAATTAAAGAATAAATATTATTATTATTATTATTAGTTATATCACAATTTCAAGTACTTGCAGCAATCCTCATCATGGCCTTCCCTCCAATATTAGAAAGCCAGTGCAATGAACAGGTTTACAAGGGCAGTTCTGGGGCAACTCTGATCCTGCTTCTAACCCTCAACATCAGAATGGAAATATTGGCAGACATGCCATACATCATATTTTGATCAGTGTTAGAAAAACTTTAAAAGTTTTAAAAAATCTTGAAGTTTGTCTTAGAAAAAACTAAAAGTTCTGCACTACACAATGAAATTACAAAGCATGTAATTTATTTTCCAATTAAGTAAACTAAAAAGCTTGAAGTTACCGATATCTTTGCGCTGAACCGTTTTCCTTTTTCCACTTAGTGTAAATACTAGAACTTCTTTGGCAAGATCTTGTATGAAGAGCTCCTACAAGCAAATTCAAAGCCGTATTAATAGAATACTACACAGCTTTTTAATGTGCCAACACGAATAGTGGAAGAAGAAAACTGAAGCTACAAAAATTAATAAGATATATCTGAGGTGCAGAAAACTAACTGCGCATTACATGTTTGAGCAGAGGTTTTCAGAAGTTTAACGCCATAAACTCTTGTCCATGGGCTGAAAACCCATAGATGTCTACTGCACATTTAATCATTCCCCTTTGCACATCCCTGCCACACGTCAGTAGAATCAAGCTGTTTGGCACCAGACTATGTTGTCAAGCCAATCCCTGCAGCTCTCCACTTTCAGCCATTCTCTTCACAAAGAATAACATCACAGCTTTTAACTGTTTACATACCTCTGTCATTATTCATCTATTTCGTTTTGATCTTTCATATTCTTATAATGGTGCTATACAAATTTTACACATGCAAATACCACAACTCATTGAACCTCGCGCTGCCTTGGCTTGCAGGAAACCTCTTATTTATTTTAATGTATAATTCCAGGATTTGTCTGCGTTTTTATGTCAGTTATACGTACAAACGAAATGTAATGTAATGTAATGTAAATCTCCGAAATTTCTCAGCGCCACAAAAGCCACGTCAGAGAGACCAGCTTATTCACCGGCGCTATATAAAATCAAGTGCTATACGTGGATCTCGAGTTTTTACTCTTATTCGTTATCTAGTTTTTCTTCCTTTCTCGCACCCTTCTGTTCTGCTTTTTCCATACTACCACAGAGGGTTTTCCCATCTTCCCCCTTTCCTTTTTCCTTCAGTCTTCATTAACTGGTTCTACATACCGTAGCTTTGGTTATGAGAAACACGGCATCCTGACTAGACAACGTCACATCTGGATCGGTTTTCATAATATTCTTAACTCTGCTGAGAGGCAGACGAACAAGGCGTTCTGTTTTCTCAGACTGTCCTTCGTTTTCCTGTTCGTTATCACCATTTTCAATGGTTTCTTCGACGCAATCTTCGTTAAAAATGTCTTCTTCGGTTGCCGCCATATTTTCAATGTTTATTCGATAGATAAAAGTGTTTCTACGATGGATACAGAATATAAACACTAGCGCACCACGCGGTTGACTGTAGTGCGTGCTGTCTTAATTAGGTTCCCCTCTCCGAGAATCAGAAAAGACAATTTAAATGTACACGATTTTCATAGCAACCGAATTTGACCCTTCACCACAGTTGTCACCAATTTGAAATGGCGCCGCGCCCTTAATGGTCCTCTTACTGATCGGGCAAGCCCGAGATTAAAATCTCTGTAAGTATGCGACCGGTTCACGCACAGAGGTTCAGGGTCGTTTACCTCAAAAAGTGTGTTTAAATAGTACTTAAATGTAAATTTTAACACAAATATTTACTGAGAAACTTATTATCTCAAAGCTAGTTGCCCGAATTAAGCATTTCCAGATGAATGTAAACGTCTTACTCATAAATAAACAATGCCATTTGAGATAGGTTTTGTATCAGTTTCATAGAGCATAATTTTTGTAGAATATAACGAGTGACATAGATATTTCTCTAAATTCTGTTAGAGTCACAGACACGTCTAACTTGCCTTGGATTCAAGTACTGACATCTGGCACGTAACTCTCATATTATTCGTATAATTATTATTGAACAAGTTTAAGTATAGCGCCACATAATTCGTGGCTGATGGCATTAAGCGCCAGAAACCAGAAGTTGAAAATTTCCCAGATGACCGTCATGGCGATGGTAGTTAGTGATCGTATTAAGTTCGTGAAAGCCCCAACGAATCATCTTTGTTGTGCTATTTGCACGAAGTTGTACACGGATCCTGTGATAAATTTTGCATGCGGACACAGTTTCTGTCGAAAGTGTCTAATCTTGCTGTTGCATCAAGGTGTGAAGTTCACATGTCCGGTTGACTCGGTTACGTCCGCCGTAGATCCAAAGAATCTAGTTGTTAATCGGTAAATATATTAAAAGCCATGCAGCATGAAAACTTGTCTCCTTATGTGCTGCAATTAAATAAACTGTGCGGAAGTTTGATATTCTCGGTGAATCTGATCAAAAAGTGGTAGGGCATTATGAAAGAACTACATGATCATGTGGTTTGCTCAGTCCGACCTCATTCAAAAGCTTCTATACAAATGTGTAGCATAAAGATCAAACACAATGCATTGCACTACTTCTTCAGAGTTCCGTATCACAGCGTGGGTTACAAAAATGATACCTGGTTCAGCTCAATAATTTTCAATTAGTTATTGTACAAATTTTCATACAACTTCTACCATTGATGTATTTAACTTCAGACAATGCATAATTATGCTTTACTTTGTTGGATGATGCAGCTACTTTTGCACTTCACTTTAGCACACACATCCTTCAATCCTGGGAACACCCTACTGAGGAAATTCAGTAGCAGATAGAAAAGAAAAGCATTTCCTTAAGACAACCAAGAAGCAGCCATGGGTATGAAGGAGTTTCTATATGTGACCTCGGCCGAGAGAAGGGACCACTTGTCGCTTTCTAGATTAGCCGGAAAATGTGTTTTTACGATAGACCATGAATATTGATTTTTACGTCTAATTAATCAATCTGCAGCTCGGACTCACTGTACTATAAAGAATCTTATGCTACTTGATGCGTTAAGGCTAAATTTAGGTATAAATGCATTGGTTAGAGACATTAAATTTTTTTAATGCAATTTCCCGCCAAATTATATTTTATATTTTTGTGAAAAAGTGCATAAATTAAGGACCAAATGCTCTGAAATTTTTTCCTCATTTTACCTAAGGTGTAAGCTTGTGGAAACTGCTAATAAGTCCATTTGCGACAAGTGGTCCCTTCTCTCGGCCGAGGTCACATATGAGTGCATATAAACAAATGCATGAACAATAGACAGAAATTTCACTGGTTCGGGTCAGTAGCGCCACTGACGAGTTTTTTCTTGAAGTGATGCTTTATTAATGTCAGATTACAGTTACAAAGTGTTGCCTTTATCTGCTTTGGAAAATAATCCTTTTAAAATCATTTGCTCCAACTGTCATGTAATGTGATGCAAAGTAAAGAAATTGGAATAGCCAAATGGTATTTAAACACCATGATGGTTGTGATTGTTTCCAGGTCACTGCAGGACCAGATCAATGACTTGGATGTTTACTGTTCATTTGGGCTGAAGTGGTCAGAAGTTGCCAACGACTTTGTCCAAGATGCAGATGGATGTAGAGAAATGGTCAAGTACAGTAAGCAGATTTAACTGTCAGCTTTAATAGTCAAGTGTTTTAGCTGTCAAAAAGAGCTGGGGAGATGAAAATCTTACAGGTTACTAAAGCAAGCCTACACGATCACGCAGATCAAAACCTAATGTTAATATGTTTCACACAGATAACTGATGACTCATGAGATATTTTAATTTTCTGGCTCCCAACATCTTCTCAGTTACGTAGCTGAGAGGTAGAAGACGAGCTAGGGATGTTGAATTACCCCCCCCCCCCGACAATTAAAACTGAACTCATTGCTGCCCAGTACTTTGCGTTTGTCATTCACTAGTTCAGTGTGTTCTGTCAGTTTGATGTCTTTCGATTTCCCTTTCCCTAACAGATTTGATGAGACTGGTTCCTCATTGGATTGTGGCATGGGGTAGACCGTGGAGTGGGGGTCAGATGGCGCAAAATGTATGCTTTGCCTGGGCTGCTGTTTGGGGTAGGGCCGGCCCTCACTGGTGTACTGTGAAGCAGTGTTACAGAAGTCACTCAATGCAGCTTGGTTCAGAGACTCTGACCATGATGCCCTCTGTCGAGTATAGATGGGAATACATTGTTTAGGCTCCACGTGCATGCAAGGACAATGCATTGGTAACTCTTCTATAGTGCATTGCTTTTTTTCTTGCTAATGGGTGATGAAGACATTGTTACTGCCGCAGAGCGCTGACAGTGAATAATTTATAGCGGACGGCGTAAACTGATTGCCTCTTCGTAACACATCTGTCGAGAGTCTGAGGGGAGGGTGCTGTGCTGATGGGGTTGGGCGGGTTAGCGTGAAGAATATGCCCAGATAGGGTAGACATCCTAAGGACATCCACGTCGAGGCTGGGGTAAACAATAACTAAGATTATCTTCAATGTAAACAATCATCTTTCGGTGCAGTCATGAGAAGGTATTTCAGTTTCAATCAACGGCTTAGTTTATATTGGTCAAAATGGTTCTTACCCCACCCGATGCGGTTTGGGCTTTTGAGCCCCGTCTGACGTCATATAGACTGGTGCAGGTGGCCCCTTTTGGGATGTACTAAAAGGCGCTACAGTAAGATACCAGATACATACATATGTTTAGTTTTCATTAGATTTGAACCTCTTTGTTCACGAGTCTGCCTGTTTTGTCGTGTGAAATTGCTGTTGCAGTGATAAGAGTTAATAAAAATGTCTCGACTGGCTGTGATATGGAGTACAATTTCATTTTGAAGCAACTGTTAGTACTTTCTGTATGTGTAACGGCAGTGCATTTTTCTAGAAACAACATTCCAGAACTGAACAGTTATGGAAGGGCTAAATCGGTGGCAAAGCGAGATAAAAGGGGTGGGATTTGGGAAGGGGGATCGGTGAGACCCTCCCAAGAAAATTTTAAACATTAAATTAAAATAACTAAATTATTCTTTATTAAAATAACTAAATTATTTTTGAATAGCCGAAAAAAGGTGCAGGAACACTGTTCCGGAGCGTTCCAGCCGAAAAAAGCACTGTGTAAGGGTACTCAAGATCTTCGTAGTAAACTAGACACCTGACAGTACTTCTAGACACTTGATTATATTATTGATCTACGTCAGTCATGATGTTTAACTCGCTGTGTTTTCGACTTAAATCTAGATTTGCTGAAGAGACATGAAGAGAGCTGTGACTTTGGATGGGTCGACTGTCCTTACGGCGAAAATAAGTGCGGAAGTCATCGGCGAAAGCATTTCAGTAAACATCTATCCGAATGCTCTTATCTGCCATGTTCCAATGGCGGTAGTGGTAAGCACTTAAGTTTAAACATGGGTATGCACAAATAGGGGAAGGTGGGGCAGTTGCCTCTCATGGAATTCACAGCTGAACACTTGACCCACATCAGGCCTGAACAACTTGTCATGTTTTTATGTTTTGAATCACGTACACTAATTTTGTCGGCCCCATGCTTGCAAGATATAGAGGATATATGTAGCACTCTTGCTTATCTACTTAGAATAAATTTGGAGGATGACTTGGCCCATGCACATTGACAGTTGCAGCAATTTCAGCAATGTTACAACATCCAAGCTAAGGAGAGATGGAAGGCTGAGTTGGCCCAGGTGGCTTGATACTCGTGAACAGCACCCTTCCAACTGAACTCAGAGTTGTGTAACTTCACTGTGCTGTTGTATCTTATTCACACTGTTGGAACTTGCACAATGCTACTGCATCTCATGTTGCCTTTCTTCCTATCAAGACAGTAATTTAAAAGATCCTCAATTGACACCAAAAGTGTGTCTTGCAGTTGTATCTCATCATCTTCCGTGACAGTTTCTTGGTAATGATACATGCGTATTAACAAATGATAACATTTATGCTGCATACATGTATTTCTAATTGTCAACGGCAACTCAGTTGAAGCACCAGGATTTGAATTGTGGACAGTTAACCAACAATTCATTGCTTATCTATATACCTATCAGAGCACCTTTTAAGAAAGCGCTTCCTATTCTATAGACTTGTGAGGTATTTAAAATGTTTGGAATGATGTATGTAGGTGACAAACAGTAACGTAAGGTAATCTAAAAGCACTACCCTTCTCATATTCGTGGTCGTGTGGCTGGAGGAATCATTATGAGTTACATTGCTTGATGACAGAGTTGGCATTTCCTCACGACTAACCGAGAATTGAACCCTGGTCACCGAGGTGAAAGGCATATCTGCTACTTTGCCACCCATTGATGATGATGATAATTTTGTTGTTTGAAGGCTGTAGATACAGAGGCAGCAGAGAAGAAGTCGCTCTACATCAGGTTTCGTGCACATACAACGGTCGGCCAACCGTGACCATCGATGTTAGACAGGTTGGTTTTTTTAATTATCAATTGTATTACGTGCTGGTATTAATATTTAAATTGTAATGATGTAGTATAATTTGATTTTGTACCTACAGACAACTAATAAAAACTGACAAGCACTTCTTCATTCCAAGTTTGATGTACAGACTAAATGAAAAATGGATTTTGTAACTTCTTTAAATTTTTATTTTTCTAACTAGATGTAATTGGAATGTTCATTCCTTGATTATTCGTGCAATGAAATATTTGTCACTTTGAAAGCATTAAACTTGAATTAAAATTAGAAATATTCCACATAAGTTTTGTTATTTAATTTCGTGTTGGTTGTAGTTTAATGAAATGATTGCATCTCAGAAGAAGCTTGAAGTTAGACTGGAGGAAATGACTAAGAGAACGGAGACGCTTGAGTCGGCAAAGTGTTCGTTAGAGGCGCAGGTGGAAAGCTGTCTCATGTATGAAATCTGAAGTATCTGCTTTTATCTATTTCTTCATTTATCTACTTCAGCTTTACACATCGGAATTTAATTTCAGGTGCATTCTGAACTATCTGTTTGACACAAGTCTTTTTTTAATTTTCTGACTATTGCCCTGACAGTTAATGTACTTGAAGAAGTCTGACAGTCAAGTTAGACTGGCAGGTTTACTAACTGATTGACTGAATAGTGACTGACTGAATAATGACTGACTGACTGACTGACTAACTGGCCTAGTAACTGACTGACTGACTGATTAATGGCTGACTGACTGACTGAATGATGACTATTGTTAATTTGACATGAACCACTGGTATGATTCTAGTACTGTCGATGCCAAAGTGAAAGGGTGATGAATTTGCTTCTTTTTGTTGGTTGCTGGCAGTAAAATCGAGCAGTTGAGTCAGAAGCAGATGAACCTGGAAGAGACAGTTAAGGAATTGACATCGTCAGGTGGATGGGTGAGTGGAAATGAAGTAGCTTTGCTCCAGCGTGTTCCTTCACTTCCAAACAACTCTACTGCAAGGCGCTCCATGTCAGGTTAGGCGTCTTCATTAAATGATATGGGATTTGTTTGATTATTCGCATGATTAACTGCCCTAATTGATTGGAATCTTTTTTCCTTCGTGAGTTTTGTGGTGTCAATGATTCAACATGTGGACAGGTTATGTTACCAGGTTGACTGAAGGCACTGAAAACATGTAGCTTACTCTTTTGTTAGTGCTACATGTTTCTGAATTTTTGTGCATTTCATCATTTGAATTGGTCCTTCTTATTTTGAAGGACTTCATGATCCATCTCTTTATATTTTGAAATTTGTTACCTGTATGCAGGAATTGTATAGTCAAAGCATTGATGTGTATTGTATTGAAGTTTGATGCATTAAGGTTTGACTTGTGATGCCAGTTTCTCAATTTCTGTGCCGATTTCATGTTTTCAGCCTCGCAGGAAGCCATATATCGCAACGGGCTGCGAAATACTTTGCCCCTTAGAGCGACTGAGTCGACTCAGATGAAATGTGAATCTTGGGTGATGCCTTTCCAGTTCAAATGCATTGGAACTTTGAGGTGCGTTGTGATTGGAATATTTTTTATCACGGTTTGATCTATGGTTGCAATTATTTCTTTAATTCTTATTGTTGTTACGAATTAATACTTGTAATATTATTAAGTAAGCCTATCCCTTACAGCACATCTGCATGTTAGTTTGGCAAAATTTCCCTTCTGGGAAAAATCCACTGTTTCCTGTGTTTCCCTCTTACTATTATTATTACTATTACACATTTATTAAGCACCACCATCTGATCACCAAGCATCAATCGATGGAGCTGAGCAGTTGTAAGTGATGTACTGCTCATGGTGCAAACACAGTAACTGTCTCGGGAGGCTTGAACCTGTACTCTTCACGTTATAAGGTGAGCGCTCTAACCATTCGGCTACCGTGTCTCCTCCATCTATTGTTCTTGCCTCGTCCTTCTCGCTTATTCTGTTGTTACTTATGGGCCACTGAAAAGCAACTGACAACAATTTCCTCATATTTACCAGGTGACACAACTGCAGGAGCATGTACAGTACACACATGTCTAAGAGTACTGGCTAGAGTTACTACATTGCTTAGATCTCATGTTCCATGCGCTTCTGCGTGAGGATGCCAGTTCGTAGACTGATGGTGGGCTATTTCAGAGTTTCAATCTCGGGCTAGCGGTTTGTGCAAGGGACCTTAAATGGCGTGGCACCCATTGAAGGATCTCACCTGATCAATTCACTGAAAAATGAGTAGAGTCGAAGCCATACGGTTGCTATTGAAAAACAGCTCATGTACAGTGTTTACATTTATTATTACATACCGTAGTCTTGTAAGGTTGTTTACAAATGTAGAACGATAAAGAACTGGGACAAAAAATTGTCTACATGCCTCTGTGTATTAAATCCAGAAATGTGACCAGCATGGTTTCATGTTGTGTGTGGAGGATGGCAATAGCAGTTGTAGCTGCATTGTTTTGTATTGTATGTGGATGTTGGTGTCACTGTTTCAGGAGCCACAAGAGTGGAGTATGTTGTGTACAGACGTGGAGGAACAAGCTGTACAGCTGTGGAGCAGACGGTGTTATCAAGGTCTGGGATTTGGAGAATCTCATCCAGGGCTGCAAAATGACGATCAGTGCACACACAGAACGGGTCAGTCAGTATGGCTTAACAGTATTCTTTCCATTTAGGGCTGTGCTGTTCAACCCGTGGCCTGCGGGCTGATTTTAAATGGCCCGCCGAGCTCAAGACCAACCAGAAATAAAAAAAATGCAAGCACGATTCAAAGCCAAATATCTAACTAAAAACGTGCTTGCACGTTTATTGGTATACTTTTCTGGCGCTGAACTATTATAAAACATGCCGTACATGCTATTATTAACTGATTATTGCATAATTATTGCCATAATAAATTTTAATACAGTTAATAATTTTCAATAAATTTTAGTTGTTGCTTTGAGTTTACTGGTGCGGCCCTCGGCTTCAAGAATAATTGTTTCGGTGGCCCGCGGTGTCAAAAAGGTTGAACAGCACTGATTTAGGATAACACGGTGCCTTGTAAGGCTTGTTAAAATTATATAATAAATGCATGAGCTTACACAAATACAGATCAAATTAAATCCTCAACGGATGAATTAGTCATATACATCCTACTTACATACATTATTACAGTTTTAACTGTCTTAACATACACTTAGTTAGATCAGTTAGATGGCCATTTGTGCAGCACGTATTTTGACCTACTTAAAAGGCTATATTCAGTGTCTTGATACATACTATGAAAGATTATAAAATGCATAAAGTTGAACCAGAGTGGTTGTTGACCCACAGCTCATTTACAGTGTTCGCCTTAGACTGATGTAACTTTTTGAGGATGTAATTTGATATTAGAAAATGAAGTCGCTAGCGCTTCATACCTCTAGCTTAAGGAACTGCTCTTCTTGTGTCACTTATTTATTCCCAGCATTTATGAAAACTGGTTTTCAGAAACAAAAGTCTGGAATTTGAGAGCTTTTTCACCATAACAAACACAGTGATCCAAATGCAGAACAGAATTTATTTAAAGGAATCTTATCAAAGTCAAAAGGCTGATTTTCTGGAGTTTGGGAGTTTTGGCTAAAATTTGTGACAGAACGTTTCCTTGTGTTTCTTGGCATGACAGTTGTTAATTCTTTTTTTCTAATTTAGGAAAAGTGGGACCTCAAACAATAGGTAGGGTTGGCTTGAATGTGCAATCAAGTAATCAACAATGGTTTGTGTCATTTGTTCCAGATTCAGGCGCTGGCAGTCGGAAGTCACTTTCTGTACAGTGCTGGCGATGACCTGGCAATCAAATCCTACCACCTGGACAGCATGGTCGAACATATGACAGTCAAAGTACAAACCGTGTTTTCATTTGTTTCGAGTACTGTTCAGTAAGCTAGCTCTTAATCATCCAGTGAGCCTCTGAGCATGTACTGTATGTATTTATTCATGACAGTTCACTTTCAAACTCTGTTTTTGTAATTCAGAGTGAAATTCAGTCGTAGCAATACGTCCGCTGGTTTGGCAATTCTTGTTATCTGCCTTATTATTAATGGCTACTAGTTAGTAATAACTTTAATGAACACTTTTATTACGCCAAATAAGCAGAATCAACAACCAAAACCAAAATGAAACTATTAGGAATAAAAAAACATAGCATTAACTAGAGAATAATATAACAGCTCAATGTACAAATTGTACATATGTCATCAAACTGGCTATAAAGCTGAGTAATCGGTTGAGATCATATTAATCCTGAAAACTAAAACAAGGCAATTATCATTGTGGTAATTACTAACAATTATGTTACGAACAACCTATTTACACCAAGTAGGCAGTAAACCATGGAAAGGAGGAAAAAAAAAGAAACGTAGAGTATTAAATAACAACCATTAAAGAAACAATGCCTTAGTCAAGCATGCTATATGACGAGTTTAAAATGTCCTATACAGTTGTCTATTAAAGACATACACACATACATAGATACATATATGAATACATACATATGAGCTCTTAACATCTTCCATATACCATCTATATATGTTGGGTAGTCCAAATAAGAATGTTTATTCAGAATCCCATTTAGACTTTTTATAGAGCTCCACTCTTCCACTGAGTATGTATATACTTATGTATCAGGAAATTTATATAATAACTGCAGTTCCTTATTCTTAATGAAGTGTTGGATCATACTTATCTTGAATGGGTGTGATTTGTACTGTAAATTTTCAGATGTTACAGAATATCCAAAATTTTTATAAGCTTTTTTAAAAACTTCAAAAATAAATTGCTTTTGATTTTTAGTTTGCAGTTTGGTCTGTTGTTTTGTGTGTGTGTGCAACTATTGCAGGACGCTCATGAAAAGGGTATCAGTGCCATGCTGTGTACAAGCGATTATCTCTTTACTGCATCGTACACTGTCATTAAGGTGAGTTTGTTTCTATGAACATTGTACAATATTAGCAGTGCTGTTGTGTTCTATTCTTTCGTGCTAAGATGATTAGGAGTATTAATGATGACATTAGGATTTTCAATGTTGCCTTCATTGGCTCAACATTACATAGTCTTGACTGATACCACTTGCTGCAATGCAGTCTGCCTTGTCATGAAACTGAAACAATGACAAATGACAAATAGTAATGATAGAAGAAAATAAAGCTATATTGAAGAATTTTAAGGAATTGCAAATGTTAAACAGAGAATTTTATTGAATTTTCTACAGAGCAGTAATGTTGAAGCAAATTTAGTGAATTGTATATGTTAGAGAAATTTCATTGTGTAATTATATAATTTTAGGCTGCTATTATTATTATTATTACGCACTGATTAAACGCAGCTACATAATGACCAATTATCAGTTGATGGTGCTGAGCAATTGTGAGTGAAGGACTTGCTCAAGGTCCATACACAGCGACCATCTCAGGAGAGGCTCAAACTTGTACTCTCCACATTACAAGGCAAGCGCTGTAACCAACTATCTACCACTGTTGGTTGAAATACATTCAGGCAAGGTCAGTAGTTTAGAATAGTTGGGCAGAATTGAAACAGAGTCACAGGAAGCATGTGAATGGGAACATAATGAAGCAAAGTCTATGTTTTTATATAGATTGAGATTAAACCTGTAGCTTGAAGAATTCTTGCTGCTTGCATCACCAAAGCATCATCGTTTAACTCTATCAATGAAATTTGACCCAGACACTTTGGTCATAATGCTGTCAGCTTTGGATGGGATTCTATTGATTGTGCTCCACGTGTGTGTGGGGGCCGCCACTGGGGACTTCTCCAGATTTCTGTGCATTGTTTTGCTTACTGAATGTATTCCTGTTCTTAGTGACATTTTATGTCATTTATGCAAGTGCAGAAAGTGGCTCTGATTACTGGTGTGGTGCTATATGAATTACCTTAATTAATACATATATAAAAGCATGCAGAAGGTGCTGTCATGGTGATGATGATGGTATTGTTTAGATTTGGAACTGCCGCAGTCTGGAACTTCTTCATACAATCACGGGCCTCCATCACTGGGTTAGAGCGTTGGCCTGTGGCCCATCAAAGGTAGGTAGGACCAGATGAGGAAATAAATATCTCACATGCGAATTAGGATTATCAGACAGCTTAGAAAAGTTTAGGAACAAGCACCTACATGTAACTGTTCTAACTAACAAATATCATTTATTTACGTAACAGCACAGAATAGTTGAGCTGTAATTTTTAAAAGTTGCATGCACAGGCGCCGACTTTTGCTTTTGTCTCTGGGTGCCACTTGGTGCATTGTCCTCCCTCCATTTTTATACCCCCTCCCTTTAAGTAGGTGAGTTTTAGCAGATTTTCGGAGAAAGAAAAGTGTTTTCTTGTCAAGGGTTCCAGTGTTATTACTTATTTATTTTAAATAATAAATAAATAAATTACTGTTTATGTACGGAGTGTTACTGTGAGATCATGAAATGTTGGGTATTTGTGTTGTAGTTGTACTTCTCACGTTGTGAGATTACTGCTTAGGTGTAAAAAAATTGAATTTTGGGTCTGAATTCTTCTGGGTGCCAGGCCCCCACTGAACTTTCTCTCTGGGTGCATTGGCACCCAAGGCCCCCAAGAAGTCGGCGCCTATGGTTGCATGGCATGTGACTAAACCATGCCATGCATGGTTTAGTTTCATTGTTTCATGAGAGCCAGATTCACATTCAAAAATGGTTAAACTTTTAACAGTTGAAATTCAGAGTGACGGCATGTAATGAAGAATTTGACTTTCTTAACATTTAGCTCTGTTAGATGGTAGAATATTTATTATTGTCTTTCATATGAAAAATCCAAACTTCACCACATCAATACATCAGAGACAGGTCTACAGACATTTTCAGATTGTGTTCAGATAGCTATGTACATGTACCTTTGAGAGATCTGCATGCTTCGTTTATCTAGAACTGGTACTGTTTCAATCAATCAATCAAGCATATATATAGCATCCCTTCAAGGAAGCTATTCAGAGGCGCTCCCAGCCAACCCCAGCGAAAGAGAACAGTCTTTAGAGCAGAGAAGAAAGCGGTGGATGAGTCAAGTTACAAGCTATATGCCGTTTCAAACCAAACAGCTAACAGAATCTAAAAATTCTGTTGTATTATTCTGAATTGACTATACATTTTCCACTTGAATTTCTTCAAAATGCAAATAATTTAAAAGAAATTTCCTTTATTTCATTGTAAAAATTCTAACTTCGTTGTGTTCTGTGTCACTTAGTGTGTTTTGCAGGTTGAACTGTGAATCAACTTTTTGTTGTTTTACAGGATAAAGTGTACAGTGGGTCTCATGGTAGCATCGATATGTGGTCTCCAAAGCCAGAGTTCAACCTGGTTGGAAAGATTACGCACTGCTATGGATCTATACATTCTATGGCTGTTACATCCACGTACATCATCATTGGTGGGTCTTCTCAGAATGCATTGAAAATCCAGTTAATTATGAAACTTAATATATGTCCTTTCAGTACCCAGTAGGTCAGAGAGAGAAGGGCAGGCTATAGTGGATGAGCAAACTGACTGATTAATGATAATGAAAATAATAATAATTTAAAATTTATTTTGTCAGTCAAACTGCCTGGGTTAAATCTTAGTTTGCCTTATGAATTATCATTTTCATACTTTTCGTGTGTCTGATCATTCTTCTCACTTGTTTATGCAGTTTGTTCTCAACTTAAAACTTATCATTTCCAAATTGCTTATCCACCAGAGGCTTCCTGTCTGTGTCAGTGAACTGATTTTCTGGGTGTTGACCCGATCACTTCTTGGGGTTTTGTGCGCTATCAGTTGATGCCATGTGCATCAGTCACCAGCGCTATAGAAGTTACTAATAAGTTTTCAAAGCTGGTGTGGAAACACTTTGTGCTGAGGCAGCGAATTGACGGGGTTTAGTCAAAAATGCTAAGCATATTAATAGTGTTTACCAGTAATAGATTGAGGTCTAAACCTCAAAGTGATTTCAAGTGCTGTGTTTGTTATATTGATAGGGACTTACAATCATAATGTGCGTGTGTACAATGTCGCAACCAGCGAGTATCTTCACGATCTGATGGGTCACGTCGGTGTCATCAACTGCATGGTTACATCCGTGTCCGGAAAATTCATGTTTACGGGATCATCGGATTCTACTGTACATGTAAGGACGACAGAGGGATTCAATTTTTGTTTACTATAGTATAGATCCAACAGTGCACTTCCATCGGAAGCCCTGCGACATGGGACGGTCTTCCTACGGAGGTGCGTCGCCTCCCTCGGGTCTTTCCCTCACTGCTCTATTGGCTCCTCAAGACTGCTTTTTTCCGCTTGGCCTGGGTCAGGAAAACCTCTGGGTATAGACCTTGAAGGGGTGCTATATAAATTTTGATTGAATATAAGTAAACATGCAGTGCCTTTCAAGCATCTCCATAAAGCGCTGTGTACACAGCTACTTAATTGATCTAAACATGTAAGATGTAAGGTCGCCTGAACAGGAAATGCGCGTGGAGCTGGATCAGTCGGAACAGTAGTTGAATTGGTTGAAACTAAGTTACAGAGCAGTGACTTAACTGTAGTCTGGATTAAGAAAGTTACATGCTGTCTACAGGACTTTGTTGGTTATTGGGGCTATCTCGGGTAAATAGCATTTCTCAGGAGGTATGTGAGTAGCAACTTTTTATGTGATGCATATATTTTGTAGGTTTGGAGTTTGGAGAGACTGCTTCCAATTCAATCACTCCAAAGACACAACGACAGCGTCAACACTCTGATAGTCAACGGTGACCTTCTGTTGACTGGATCTGAGGACGCTGAAATCAAGGTTACTGGCTGAGATTATAAATCATCCTAGCATTAGTTAAGAGCTTCTGAAAGGTTCATAGAAGATGCTTTGGTATCTATAATTGCCACGTTCGTGGTTTTAAGGTTTTGCTTGGTTGAGTGTTTGATTGGTTATTTTGTTTGTTTTTAACTGGTCAGTAGTGGTGGGAAGGACATGTGGACAGGAGAGAAATGTACACAAGAGATCCGTTATAACGTGATTTACTATACCACAAGTTCTGATATAACATGGCCAAGAATATGGATCCCAAAATTAATTGACCTGTAGATAGAATATACTTGTTAGAACACAACCTCGTTAAAGGTGGCTTTTAATATGACTCTATGGGTTGCATTATGACGAGTTTCTGACATATATGGAAATCACCTTCATTGAGAGATGGTCTAAGTCATTTTTCTATACAAGTCAGAAGGCTGTAATTCTGGTGCAGCAGCCATCTGGCATTACATGTATCCAGTGAACTAAAGTTTCTCTTGAGAAATCTTCTTTTACCTTACCGTTGTATACCTTGGCAGAACTGTTGGACTGCTGTTATACGAGTTTCTGTTAAGTGATCTAGTACTGAAATTAGAAACAACTTTGGTATTTGACTAGATTTATGGAAAGTCATTTCACCGTCGAGTTGTGTCCACTGATCACTTTTGAGTTGCTTAAATAATGATACTGTTGAAATTCTGAGATTTATTAGATAAGTGTTATTTCTGTCCATTTTAGGTATTCAAACATTTCCGAATGCAAATGGGTTTTGTGCCTTCGTGATCTGCTGGCAACATCTGTTGCTTCTGTGATCTGAAATTGAAAAAATCATGGAATGCTCAATTTTTTGTCCGTCCTACAACGTGGCTGTGATAAACAACAGACCAAGCGGTTCTTTGAGCTAGAGAAGAGATTCATAACCATCTGCCTTTTCAGGTACATTCTTATTTTGGAGAAGAAATTTGTGAGCACCACTGTGCTTGGTACATTCTTACTTGTTGATAAGAGATTGTTTGATGGCAGCTATGTTTTTTATATTGTTATCAGTAGTTTTCCTTTGTTATTGTTTTCATCAATTTCATTAATTTTGTGAATATCAATTTCGAAGATTAACATATCAATTTTATTCCAGATGATCCTATTCAGCTTAGACATATGTGGGTGTTTGTAGTTGCACATGTATGTAAATGTTTATGTATGTTGAACTATTTGGACAATTCAGCAACTCTCAAGAATCTATAAAAGATGCTGAAAGTGGCTGTTCTCGATCAGTACAAGATTAAATTCACAGAGATGATCTTGCTATGCCCAGAATTTGAATTGTACCAAACTCTAACTCTTTCAGGTATTTCTGACAGTATTGGTAATTTCTCCTCTTATTCCTTGTATTCAAAATTTCTTCTCACATTCCTTGTATTGGTAACTTCTCCTCGTGTACCTTGTATTGGAAATTTCTTCTCACGTTCCTTGTATTGGTGATTTCTCGTCATGTCCCTTGTATTGGAAATTTCTCCTCATGTTCCTTTTCTCTTCAGGTTCCTTGTATTGGAAATTTCTCATCATGTTCCTTTTCTCTTCAGGTTCCTTGTATTGGAAATTTCTCATCATGTCCCTTGTATTGGTAATTTCTCATCATGTCCCTTGTATTGGAAATTTCTCCTCATGTCCCTTGTATTGGAAATTTCTCCTCATGTCCCTTGTATTGGAAATTTCTCCTCATGTCCCTTGTATTGGAAATTTCTCCTCATGTCCCTTGTATTGGAAATTTCTCATCATGTCCCTTGTATTGGAAATTTCTCTTCATGTCCCTTGTATTGGAAATTTCTCTTCATGTCCCTTGTATTGGAAATTTCTCTTCATGTCCCTTGTATTGGAAATTTCTCCTCATGTCCCTTGTATTGGAAATTTCTCCTCATGTCCCTTGTATTGGAAATTTCTCCTCATGTTCCTTTTCTCTTCAGGTTCCTTGTATTAGAAATTTCTCCTCATGTTTCTTGTATTAAGCAGCTTCAGACATGAACAATGACAGTCCACCAACCTAAAAATGTAGAAACTTTGTGTGAAAGATTTTCCCAAGTGAACGACCTTAAAGTTGTTGACGTTTTTCAGACCTCCTTCTGTGGTTGAGCCTTTTTGACCTGGCTGTTTTAAAACTGTTTTCTTTGTTGACAGCTTAACAAGACTACTCTTTTAAGTACCGTATTTTGTAAACAAGATTTGTTTTGTTTCAATTTCAGCTGTAGAGTCAATGACCTGCTGGTATACAGTTGTTATGGGGCAATACATTTCACTTTGTCATTTCCACATTACTTTTTAGCTGCACTATCCTTGATATTATGCCTCCTTTTTTATTGGTTGCCCTGTTCATCTCATTTTTCCCTACCTTTACTGGGTAAAATGTGTAGCAGTTATATGGTTTAGGAAGAAAAGTAGCATAGAAAATGACAAAATGAAATGTGTTGCCCCTTGCAATAACCTTGGCAGTGTAAGTTTGCATTTTGAATACTGGATTACTGTTTAAGGATGTTGTTATTTGAATATGTTTGGATGAATGTTGTCATGTTTGTTTTTGTTGCTGTTGTCATAGAGATTACCAAATGTTTAGTGAGCAGGTAGTTACCATGCCAAAAAGTGCAGTTACAAAATTGATCGAATTTGCAGATGGGTAGGCAGTTTCTGCTA
This sequence comes from Allolobophora icterica, assembly GCA_963556255.1. Taxonomy (NCBI): domain Eukaryota; kingdom Metazoa; phylum Annelida; class Clitellata; order Crassiclitellata; family Lumbricidae; genus Allolobophora; species Allolobophora icterica. Next base: position 9,806,031 of record OY744608.1, read on the forward strand.
ATGACACTGTTGTAATAAAGATGACTAGCATTGCCCTCCTGCTTTATCCAGGCTTTGGACTGGCACAAACCGAGTGCTGCAGTCACAGTGCTCAGACGATTTACACTTTTGGTATATTTGCTCTGAGTCTTCTGATATGGGTTAAGGTCTGACTCAATGCCAATAAATAATGAATAGGACTATACCCAAGTATTAAATTCGGGTTTAGGATCATATCAAGTCAGTGTATATGTATTTGAGGAGGTTTTAGGTATGGGACAGGCATGAACCTCAAGTTTGATCTGTTTTAAAATCATCAATGGATAAATTATTTATAGATAATATAAATTCCTTTTTTATATTACTTTTTGCTGATAATTCTCAGGTATGTTTTTGGGTGTTAGTATTGTTATTACAGTAATTATAAGACTTGTTTTCTGAACCTCTTTCAAGTTTTATAGTATTGTTGCAATATGTTGATATCTTATTACACGTGTATTACAATATCTGTTTCCTTCTTCAACAATTTTATGGTAATTGTAGAACTTCTTTTATGAAAATATCATCTTGTTTATATAGAATGGTTTGCCATGTGTATGATGTGAGTTTATATTTGCATTGGATAGAAATCTTATTCTTCATATACACTCCAGCAAATGTTTGTTAGCAACTATTATGTTTCTAAGCATGTGATATGAGTTTCTGCCAGGGCTGTAGTCGAGCGTATACGCGGGTATACAGCGTATACTCACCTCTAGGGAAATTTGAGAGCGTATACTCAGCGATGTAGACGAGGGTATACGCGGGTATACAGCGTATACTTACCTCTGTAGAGACCTGAGTAATGAAATTTGGAGGAAAAAGAGAGGTTTTTACAGGTTTTTTGAGGTTTTTAGGGCGAATGACTAAAAAAAGTCATCAACTTTTTCAGAGACGAAATCGTAAAAAGTCAGAAAATTTGGAGGGAATTTGTGAAAAGTATGAAATTTTTCCTAAAAAAAAGGTCTTCTAATTTTTTTTACGCCGCTGGTCACCGGTAGCGTATACTCACCTCAAATTTTACCACTACAGCCCTGGTTTCTGCCTAAGGTGCATGAAACCTTGTTTACAATTTGCATACAGTATATTTTCATGTGATGTAACTAGGCCTGTTCAGCTTGTTTTGTTTGGATGTTGCTTGCTTTGCACATGTTAATCCTTGCTACTGATCATGAGTGTATTAAATGTATGGTTTTTTTTAAAGTTCTTAAAGGATTAAATGCTTACTTGATGAATTAATTTTGACCAATCTGTATATTTGGAGATTTTAGCCACTGTATGATTTTAACTCCATTGCATCGTGTTAACTATACAGCTCGTTTCATGTCTAGTAAGGGCTGCTGGATGGTCTCTGTGCAAGCCTAGTGGTTAGTGTGTGGAGCTGTTAACCCAAAGGTTGGTAATTCAAGTCCACATTGAGGTAGGTAGAACTTTTTCAAGATTTATGTTTTGCTAGTGCCCCAGGAAATTCTGCTAGAAGACAAGTTCATCGACAGTACACAGCCGGTGCAAGGGACTGGTCTTTCATTGCGAACGATTCATACCAGTGACTATTTTTGCTAGCCTAAAGGTTTGACTGGTTCAAAGGGTTGTTTGGTTGTGAGACTGATGTAGTAGGGTTCACAGAACCTTAGGACTAGGCCTCTTAAGATGTGCACTGCCATAACATCTTTAGCAACCTGTTAAGCCTTCTAGCAGGGCACTGTAGTCGTCGGTTTGGTGGGATGTGTGTAGAATTGGATTTCCATAACAATAGAATAACTACCAAATATCCTATGTTGAAAAGGGCAAAAATTTTGGTTGGAATACGTTTGATATGTGACGTAACAGACTAATTTAGTTACGTTATTATTCGTGTTCTAATTACTGCACACAAATTCATAGTTTGTTTTTGGCTGAATGGGTCGTCGTCTTGAAAGATGACGATTGATGACCCATTGTGATTAATGCGTTTGCCTAAATGCGTTTGCCTAATTGGTGCTTGAAATCAGTTATAAAGAAACTATAGTTCAGCAAGCCTCAAGGAAATTAATCACTTAGGACGCTCTTCTGAAACATGGGTTTCAGAAATGTTCTTTTACTTAATGCGGCCAATTCGAGTTCCTTCAGTGTTTGAACTTTTGATCGCCTTACGACGTTATGTGTGACTTTTGTTCTTATTTTTGGCAAGTTTAAGTTATATGTACTCGCAGTTTTGTTGTTGTGTGGCTGGTTCAGATTATTCGTACGGTAGAATTTTGTGCACTATAAATGAGAACTTGGTGTTAAACAAGCTCTGGTTTTTGCATATGTCTATTGAAATTTTGATAATTTGTCATTACTTAGGGCTGCACGTTAGTCAAGTGGTTAATGGACTGGACTGTTAGTTGAAAGATTAGGGGTTAAAATCTCTGTCAGGAGAGAAATTTTTTGAGAATTTGGCTCCACTTGTGCCTCTTAACCCCTTTAGCGTGGATCCCGAGTATACTCGGGCTGAGGAAACCGTTCCCATAGCGTGGATCCCGAGTTAACTCGGGCAAGGATAAAACTCACTACCTAGTAGGCGTGGAGCCCGTATAAACTCGGGATAACGTTAGAAGGTCATGTCTGTTGTGCAGAGGGTGTCTTAGTGCATGCTGTAGCAGCCCTGGGGTAACCTTGGCCTAGTCACGTGGTCACTGGCGACTACTAGCCGGCCGTCGTCATCGTCGTAGTGTCCGTATTTTAGGTCAAAATGGCAGGTCGCAAACGTGATACAGTTGCAGAGAGTGTGGTGAAGTTGGACTGTGCCCTGTCCCATATCCTTTGAATTGGATACGGAAATTTCGCCCCTGGAAGAATCGCCCCCGGAAGATTCACCCCCGACATTTCACCCCCGGGAAGATTTGCCCCCGGAAGTTTCGCCTCTGGGATCTATGATGTAACTAAGACTAGAAGCTGGATTACCTATGAAAATGTAATTAGAAGACTAGAAGCGGGATCTATGATGAAAATGTAACTAAGACTAGAAGCTGGATCGACGGGGGCCAAACTTCCGGGGGCGAAATGTCGGGGCGAATCTTCCGGGGGCGAATCTTCCGGGGGCGAAAAGTCCTAGAACCATTCAAATAATGATCTACGTTGTAGCGGTCACTTTCATTACTATGATAACTCTTTGTTTTTGTGGTAGCCTACTGACCACACATTTTGACATGTTGCATGACCGGTGTTCTTCTGTTGTACTTCTGCCGAGAATGCGCAGAAAACGTATTTTCAAGTGAATAAAAAAAAAATTTGGGTGACGATATAATGCAAAAAAACTTATAGGATTACTTCCAGAACAATCATAGCATCATTATAACATCAATATCTGAAAAAAAATTTTGCCAAAAAATTCCCTCCTGGGCGAGAGTTAACAAAAATTTTATTCCACGCTAAAGGGGTTAATCAACTTAGGTATAATGAGTACACTGATCATACAGTGCTAGTGAGATCAGGTGGCATTGGGAAGTGCAGGCCACCCGCCCTCATATGCCTAGATTAAGAAAATGAAGTCGCTACAATTTCATGCCCGTGGCTGCCACAAGGCACTGTTTCTTCTTTGTGTATCTTATTTGATTTTAACACAACTTGTTACTGTTATACTTACACATTTCTTTAATGTTTTTGAATAATGTTATGCATGTAATGTAAATTGTGAAAATGCATTAACCACATAGTGGGATATGAAGTAAGATTCTTTTGCATACCAACAGACATTAAATTTTTTAAAGTGAGTGAGGATCATAATTCCATAACGGCCTTAAGGTCGGTGAAAAAATTCCATAAATTCGGTGTTTCGTATCTTTTCTAGCAATATGAGTTGACTTATTGGTATCACACATTTTTTGCAATGCCCCCAACGTTTTTTTATTATTACTGTTTTTTAACATTAGTATTTGATTCCCAAGGATTACAGTGATAATTTTAGGGAGCATGTAATTGTAATGGCTAGTCTCTGCTCATGCTTTGCATAAGATGGAGATTATTATTATTATTAATCAGATAGTTATAATTTTATTATGATGCTAACTAATGAATTAACCTCAATGGATGAAAGGCTACAGAACCACTATGTTTCAGTGGCATAACTTCAAATTTAAGACCCTTTGTGAAGTAGTCCTACTTAAATAGGCCGTCTGGACCTTTAGCAGGCTCACAGCAGCCCGTATTTCCCTACACAGGGCCATGTGCATGTATTGCACTGCTGCATTTGTGTTAACATCTGGGACATGCGTGTATTTACATGCACTTGTTCAACCATACGTGTTGTAGGCATACAGTCGTCTGCCTGCCATTGGGTGCATCCTTAGCGAAGAAGTCTCCGTAGGTTAGATGCAGATTCCAAGCAGGCAACTGGGTTAGTATATGGAGACACCTACATCTGTCGAGCTCAACGGTTTAGAAATAAATTGGTATTTTTGTAATTTTTAAAGATTCTTGCTTTGTTGTTTGTATGGTAGCTGCGGCCATTCACTTCCAAGTCTGTGTAGGTTGGCTAATTTATGTGTTTACAAGTTTCCTACACAGTTCCAGCTAAATGAATGTCTGTCAAATATTTTACACTTGGTTCTTTGATGTTTAATTGACTCATATCTGTGATATACTTTCTAAAATAGCCAATAAAAAGATAGCAAGTCTCGTGTGGGACTTTATCTTGTCGGTAAGATGAAATTGAATTAAGTCCGTATGTATTAACTTTCATGAGGCAGCTCGGCTCAAGCCCCCCAAGTTAAATTAGATTCTAGACTTATCATTTATTATTATATTATTATTTATTGGTAAAGTGGGTTTATAAATTATGCAAGAGCTTTTAATGGTTCGTAAGAGGTGTGTGTGTGTGTGTGTGTGTGTGTGTGTGTGTGTGTGTGTGTGTGTGTGTGTGTGTGTGTGTGTGTGTGTGTGTGTGTGTGTGTGTGTGTGTGCGTGCGTGCGTGCGTGTGTTGATGCATACTTGGCCCCTTTATCTCTATATAGGAAGGCTGGAGAGTAGGGACAGAAGTCTAACCCCCCAGGATGCAGTCTGGAGGAGAAATAGGGAGTTTCAGCCTTATTAGTTCATGGGAGACGTTTTCTCCTGTTGATTGTCCCAAGATCATCCACTGTACATTGATAGTGGATGATCACACAACAAGGAAGATGTCTGGCCACCCGCTAAATATGCCAAAGCTAAGCAAATAAAATGGCTAAAACTTCAACCATTATTAGGCGCCGACTCCTTGGGAGCTTTGGGTGCGAATGCATCCAGAGAGAAAGTTCAGTGGGTGCATCACACCCTGGAGAATTCGGACCTTAAATTCAAATTTTTTACACCTAAGTAATCCCACAACTTGAGGAGTAGGCCTACAACTACAACACACCCACCATTGGATGATCTCACAGTCACAGCCCGTACATAAATAAATTATTTATTTATTATTTAAAATAATAAAGAAATAATAGCATCCGGACGTGACCAATTTGCAATACTTTTTCTAACCTTGTAACCCTTGACAAGAAAACAATTTTCTTTCTCCGAAAATCCGCTAAAACTCGCCTACCTAAAGGGAGGGAGGACTCGTGCACCCAGAGACAAAGCAAAATTCGGCGCCAATGACTTCAACCAATGGTTGCTCTCGACGTTAGCTTAAGATTTAAGAGACTGTTCGTTGTCCCTGCCTATAGTTTTTATAAATGCACCGTGTTTCACGACGCTTACAGCCGGAGCTGGCACGGACTCGCTCTGGAAAGTGGATACGCTGAAAATAGCATCCATCAAATGACTGTTGGTGGTTGCGGATGTCAGCGGGTAGGCCGTTCCAGACAGTCCATCAACAGCGAAATTCTTTGAACCATTTCGTCCTCCACAGTTTGCATGTATACCAGTGTTTTCTTGTGGGCTGTGGCTCATCTGATTAACGTAGGGCCTATTGAAACGGTAAACAATTTTGCACTACTTCTCACTCGGCCCAAAGAGCACTGGCGGCGATCTTGTTTGACAGGTGGGGGCCAGTTTACAACTGATCTGCTCAAAATAGAGGTAAAAAATTTCACGCGTGAAAACTGTTGACTTCTTGGGTTTTCTTCAAAATGTGGGGATGTATAGTGTCTCCCCCCCCCCTCTTAAAGGTGGGGTCTTCAATGTCCCCCTCGACCCCCCGGGATCGCCGTCCATGAAGAAAAAGAATATTAATGTTCAGGTTCTGTGCAGAGTAGCCTAAGGGCAAGCAGTGAAAGAGACATTCTGTTAATGGTGCATTCGTTCTTTGTAATTTTGAATGTGTTCAAAACCTGGAAATGGCCTATGTCTTAATTCTTTTATACAACACTGTAATTAAAAACACACTTGAAGAAATGTGGGAATTAACTGCTCAACTGGAACAAACACTGAAAAATGTAAACAGACATATAGTTTTGTACTGCCGTTTAACCAGAACGTGATGTCCTTACAGCTAAAATACTTGTCGGTTCTTTTGTGAGTAGGCCAGCAGTTAAAAAATGTACTTAACACTAAAAATACTCGTGTGAATCAAACCGTTGTGGGTGCATCATAGCACAGAAGCTGTCTCGATGTTTGCCCGCACAGCCCATAAACCTGTGTGGCGTAATCGGTTCGTTTAAATAGTTTTAAAAAATTCGACAGCTGCAGCCGAATAGGCTACTTTCAAGCTAGTATTCTGCAATCATTCACAAGGAACAGACGCGGTGTGTGTGTGTGTGTTGCGATAGGCTACAGCCTGAACTGATAGGGAGCTCTTCGCCGGCTCGTTTCTTTTTAAATCTTCGTTGGCGGTTGTTCGTAGGCCCACGGTTGAAAGTACTCCGCCTTGCACTCCCACCGCCAACCCGTCAGGCTAAAAGGCATTTCGTTCTCGCTTTAGGAGGTTTATCCGAAGTGTGTGTGCGTGCTTGGGTATTTGGCCTGCAACTCGTATTTGATGCACGTGGTCTGTGAAACGAGATGTCCGACCTTCGACGTCGACCGACTCGGAGAGGAATAGGCGTTCCTGCCATCGCATGGTGTGGTCCTCTGCGGAGGTAATGATATAGCGTAGTTTCGCTTTTAATGATTTACTGAGAATAGTCTTCTTGAACTTTCCTCGTTGTCGTTACTATTTCTTCTTTTGCGATATGTTGGCGACGGGAGCTCTGCTCTTCCTTTTCATCTGCTTCATCGTCCTCCGACTGAAGTCCTACTACGCCAAAAAACTTTGGGGTTATCGTCCGCTACCCGGCCCTAGAGCGTGGCCGTTCTTCGGCAGCGTCCTTGGTATCGACCGGTCCCGGCCGTACGAGACGTTCACCCGCTGGAGCCGCATATACGGGGACATCTACCAGTGTCGTCTATTCGGTCAGACAGTCATTGTTCTCAGCGGGGCCGCAGCCATCCAGGAGGCGTTCGGGCCACGAGGTCGCGACTTCGCCGGTCGGCCGCGGATGTTCTTCCGAGCCGCGTTCATATCCGACAATTGTCAGGACATCGTGTCTGCGTCCCCGTCGCCTGCCTGGCACGCCCTGCGCCGAACAGTCCAAAAGGAGATGAAGAGATTCGATCCGGGACTTGAACGCTTGGAGCTGCTCACCGGCACGATCTTGGAAGAAATGATGGAGGACTTTTCGCGGCGCGCAGGAGAGACGTTCGATCCGCGAGAGAGCGTCTACGATGCTATCATGGGCGTCAACTGTCTTTTCCTCGCAGGAGAGAAATTCGGCCGGGACAGCATAGAATTGCGGCTGTTCAAACGACTCGAACGCATCATCACGGAGTCGATGAGCGTCGGCGGAAGGGGCTTCGAATTGGACATGTTACCGTGGCTGCGATTTTTCGGCAACGCTACCTACCAGAGGCTACAGGAAGCGAAGACGATCAGAAACATCCTTTACGACTGGCTCAAGAATCGCGTCGAGAGGGACCTTATGAGCGGAATCACGGGCAACGGAGTCGTGCACGGGCTCTTCTCCTCCCTGGCCGCCGCCAAACCTGAGCTGTCGGAGACGAATGTAAAACTTGCCATCGTCAACCTCCTGATTGGGGGCTCGGCCGCCACCACGGCCTACTTATACCTGCTCATCAACGTCCTGGCTCAGTACCCTGAAGTTCAGAAACGTCTGCGTAATGAGGCAGACCAAGTGATCGGGCTGGATCGAAAAGTTTGTCTCGGCGACCGCGATTCGATGTCGTACACCAGGGCTTTCCTTCTGGAGCTGCTGCGATTCGGCAGCCTGAGTCCCATCCTTATTCCGCACATGACCCTTGTTGACACCTTCATCGGCGACCACCAAATACCGGCCGGAGTTCAGGTGTTCCTGAACGTCCGAGCAGTCCACCACGACGCGACCTTCTGGAAAGATCCGTACGTCTTCCAGCCGGAGCGTTTCCTCGACGCCCGCGGTTGTCTGATTCCACCGGAAGACGAGCACCGGAAGAGAATCCTGTCATTCGGAGGTGGTCCGCGAGTCTGCCCCGGGGAACAGTTGGCCCTTTCGAGACTGTTCCTAGCCGTGGTGACCATCGTCCAACGATTCGCCGTTGAGACCCCGGATGGGACCCTGTGCCCCGCGTCTTGCGATCCGAGGACCTACGACCTTGGTCTCGTGCTCAACCCGAAAAGCTACAAGGTCCGATTCATAGCAAGGGTCGCGAAGCAGCTAAACACTACTTCCGTGGAAATGGAACAATCGCAGACATTGGAATTAAATTGACCTGGACAGGTTGAGCAGAGGAAGCGTTAGTACCAGTAAATCTTCTGATAATTAAAAATTAGAACATTCGCACCAGGAAAATTGTTATATGGGAACATTCGTTACAAAAAACATTCGGATAATTCGGACCTGGGAACTCCGTCACATAAAACAGTCTGATCATTGGGCTTGAAAACTTGCGTAAGTGTAACAGTTTGGACCTAGAACAACTTGCTGATAACAATCGCAACCAATGAAACGCGAGAAATGAAGAGAATTGTTGTTAAACAGATGTCGTAATGGGAACATGGAACAGTCTTAAACGAAACACAAACGGCAAAACTGTTTCGAAATTGAGGCCGCATTTGAAAAGTGTTTACAGACGAAACAGTTTTTTTTATAAAACAGCTGATTAGTCTTTATCACGATAAGATCAGAGATCATAAGTATAATAACCGCAACAATGCAGACGTTTTTACTTAACCAGCAGCATGCATCATACCTCAACTACTTGTTAGATATTTTCCGAACGCTGCGCCCTAATTTGAAACGGAAAAACTTTCTCTGATTAATTAGGCCTATCTTACTACTACCTCGCTATCAGCGCTTGTGAATAAGCTGGTGCCCTAGGCATTGCTTTTAATGTGGCGCGTGAGAAATTTATAGTTTACGGTTTACGATTACCTCTGCCAGTTGTATTACATTTTGCTGCCGATTTCTTTAGATCTAGAGCCGTATTAAGGGTGAATATTTAATCTACCAGACAGGGTAAGTAAGACTACGTAAAGTTGAGCAGTAATTTTAGTCTGTTAACTTGAGTAGGCTACATAGTCTGGTGTAGTTTAAGTTTTTGTTTTATACAGTTGTGGATTTAAGAACAGTGTCGTAAATTTCGATTCTACAGTTCATAATAAACTTTAAATGATTGTTGTTATTGAATGTACTGCGTTGAATACTTTTGTCTCTGTGAGAATTCCAGCTTGTAAATAAACGCAGTTTAAAACAGACGTAGGCCTAGGTCTAAATTTCTGTTTCATTTTAAGGACAAGGCTTTCTTATCCTTCAAGGACATGCTTCCAGTGAACTTGTCATGGCATACTCTTAACGTAAACGAGTTTTTTGTGCAAGTGGAGAAAAGGCTACACGCACGCACTCACAGAGAGAGAGAGAGACAGACAGACAGACAGAGAGAGACAGAGAGACAGAGAGAGACAGACAGACAGACAGAGAGAGAGAGAGAGAGAGAGAGAGAGAGAGAGAGAGAGAGAGAGAGAGAGAGACTTTAGGGATTAAGGCACTCGATAAACGTCTGGATTTATGTGGAGTGGCGTCTGATGTCATCCAAGCTCTGACTATACCGGTCCAGTCTGAACTCGTTCACCTGCCAACCATAAACCTCCAAATTCCTCGACCCTGCGTGGAGAACGCAAGGTCAAAGACCCGATTTTGTCTGTATGATGGCCCTGGGCCTAGGCCTACAAATGGCGGCAGACGGTGGCGCGTTTTAGGACCAGGGCAGAGTCAAGTACCGCCCCGATTTGAACGGCGACCTTTGATTCCTGCCCTCGGGCAGTCACCCGTCTCTGCTTCCGTACAGATCTGGTTCATATTATAAACCGGTAGTATTATTATCCTAGTTCTGTATATAGCTCCACCACTGCTCGTACCCTGGTAGTGCCAGTCCCAAGCCTTGATAAAGGAGGAACACTATACTCAACTTTATTTACTTCTCAAAACTCTGTCTAAATTTGTTCCATGCTGCGGTTTGTCAGCATGTGTTTATTTAATAAACAATAAACGAATATCATCATCATCATCATCATCATCATCATCTTTGTTATGACACAGCGTCGTTAAACAGCAACTAACTATAGTTGATGTACATATATATTATATACATGTATGTATGTATGTATGTATGTATGTATGTATGTATGTATGTATGTATGTATGTATGTATGTATGCGCTTCCCCTCAAAGTGTGTAGGCCTATACCCAAGTGGATTCGTCTGAAACCATCACATTCCCTGATTCATTATAGGCCTAATTGATTGTACTTTCACAATAGTGATCTATCTGTCCGTCCGTCCGTCTGCTTGCCTATCCGTTTGTGTCCGTTTTCCGTTTCTGTTTGTCCGTCTATCTGTCAGTCTTTCCGCTTCTCTGTCTGCTTGTATGTAGGCCTATATGGCTGCCTGTGTGTCTTGCGCTTGTCGATCTATCAGTGGCGGCGATCTTGTCTGAGAGGTGGGGGGGGGGACAGAGTCGCCCATGGTCGTCTGGTCGATGATCTTTTTTTTGGAATTCATGTCCCAAAAAAACTTTTTCCACGACTTTTGTAAAACTTCATCTCCAAAAAAAGTTGATGACCTTTTTTTTAGTCATTCACCTCTTTTTGACAACTATGATGTGTCATTACCTTCTTCTTACGAATTCTCATGACCTTTTTTACGAATTCGTCTCCAACTAAATTTAATGACCTTTTTTCAGAAAATTCTTCTCCGACTAATTTTTTTACATTCTTTCTTACTTTCTCTGATTTTTCGGGGGGGGGGGACACTTCTCAAAAAATCAGTTTTTACCTCATCTTGTCAAAAAAAGGCTGTCAAAACCCTCACACGCATTTACATTTGTTGGCCTTTTTCGTGTTTCTTACAAATGTGGGGGGACAAATGTATGGCGTGTCCCCACACTTAAAGGTGGAGGGGTCATGTCCCCCTCGAACCCCCGCTATCCCCCCATGATCGCCGCCCATGCGATCTATCTACCTGTCTGACTCCGTTTATCTGCCTTTCTACGTTTGTCGGTCGATCTTTACATCCAAGCGCTATATAAACATGATGGGAAAAGATAGGATTACGTTACATTTAAGTAGCATTTAATAGGCCACGATATGTTTGGTTCATCAAAAAAACAAGCTGAAGTCCTCTATTAAGCTACACCGCAAGGCAGCCATCCATTGGTATACGAAGTGTTAGCCTCTTCATTTTCTTAGCCTCGGCGTATGAGGACGGGTGACCAGTCCCAGTGGCGGCGATCTTGTCTGAGAGGTGGGGGGGGGGACAAAGTCGGCCACGATCTCGTCGACGACCGTTTTTTGGGAAAATCTTGTCCCAACAAAAATTTTGTCTGCCACTTTATCTCCGAAAAAATTTCCATGTCATCTCCGAAAAAAGTTGATGACCTTTTTTAGTCATTCACCACGTTTTACTACTTTTTCCCCGTCTCCCAACACAACAATCTAACCCTTTCTTTCTATAATTTTTAATTTCGTCTACATACTTTTCATTCTTTTTGTCCCCACTATTTCACGAATTCCTTCTTCTTTCTCATAATTTTGGGGAACACTTCTCCTCTAAATTTCGATTTTTACCTCGTCTGGTCACAAAGTCTCCGAAAACGCTCCGAAAACCCTCACGCGCAATTACATTTCTCAGCCTTTTTTGGTGTTTCTTCAAAAGGTGGGGGGACAAATGCATGGAGTGTTCCCCACTCTTAAAGGTGGGGGGACATGTCCCCCCTAGATCGCCGCCCATGACCAGTCCTGTCCTTCGCCGTCTGATCTTCCATTTGACAGTGCACGGTCAGCGTACACTCGTAGCTGAGTTGAATAGGGTGCAGAAATCTCGAAACTAATGTCTCAGTAGTCAACCAATAGACTATTGCGCATCTGGGTCGTCCCAGCCGTGGAATAAAGGTTTGACAGAGCAGATCCAGAAGGCTTTCAGCTTCTCTCATCACGCCATCTGCTGAACACAACGGCAATTAAATGCGATGATGCGATCACTAGAGTTTGTCACACCCTTTATGCACGAATGCGCGCGCGCACGCCCTAACTTACTGTTTTCGTGTCCGTCCGTCCGCTCGTCTGTGTATGTCTGTGCGTGCGTGCGTGCGTGTCTGTCTGTCTGTCTGTCTGTCTGTCTGTCTGTCTGTCTGTCTGTCTGTCTGTCTGTCTGTCTGTCTGTCTGTCTGTCTGTCTGTCTGTCTGTCTGTCTGTCTGTCTGTCTGTCATACACGAGCTGCTGTGACTGAGCAGAGACTGGTACGCGCATTGTTAATAGGCCTAATAGGCTGAATCGCATAGCCTACAGCAGGAAACTGATAACCGCGCTCACATCACAGATAAGGCGCCTTATCAGTTATCAGGCGTGTTGCCGGATTTTTCTAAAAGAGGTTCAGTCAATAAACGGTGGCAAGAAGCGTCGAAGTCAATTAATCATTTTTATATATGATTGTAAATTGGCAGCTAAGGACCAACAACAGAAAGTTGACAAAAGTTCCGTCTTCTTGGTCTCGAGTCAGTGGTTAAATTCAGCCGGATCCCGCCGGATCTGAGATCCGGCACCTCTGATTTGAGATCCGCCACCTGAATTGTGAGACCCACCACCCAAATTATGAGATCCGCCACCTAAAATGGGAGACCCATCACCTCAACAGGGAGACCCATCACCTCAATAGGGAGATCCACCACCGAAGATCAGATTAGGCCTAGCATTCGTCATCCTCACAGTGCGGTTCAATTCACTAGCATCATAGAAAACTACTTGGGCCTATGTGTTTACTTAAATCGCCTGCTGTTTTTATAATCGCTGCCGAATGGTGTAGTAACTCAAGGCTTTGGCAGCAGAAGTAGATTTGGGCCTACATCCGAGCGATAACACAGTAATTTGCTTCATTAATAACTCGTTTGCGTTTTTTTGGGAAATTTTCGGAATTTCGGAAGGCTGAGCCGGAATCATTTGAAAATCTGGAATAGCATGTCATCTGATTAGTTATAATTATCGCGCATGCAGCCTGCAGATGATGTCGAAAAGAAAGTTGGCCAGCGTGCAAAGAAAGCTATCGTACGTGGATGGATAGCTAAGAGTCGACATGCTGCAACACATTTTCTTGCAGTCCCTTAAATTAAGCTATTAATCTAGCCCGGATCAGACAGCCACGGATATGAAGTGTTAGCGACTTCACTTTCTTAGCCTTGGCATATGAGGCCGTCTCGTCTTCCCACCGACAGTGGACTGTCGGTGTACTCATTTTAGCTGAGTTTGCTAGGGGGCACAAGTGGGGCAGAAATCTCGAACCAAATTTCTGCCCTGGCGGGATCGATAGTGTAGTGGTTAGCGTGCAACAGATTTAAGCAAGTGCAAAGCACCGAAAACGTCCACAGCCACAGAAGCATGCAGGGCAGTATGGAAATGTTTCCAAGTCAGCATATTGTGGCATTGACAGAAAGACAGTATTGAAACTCCTGCTTAATTTTCAGCTTTTCACTGGGTTTGCATCTCTTATGATCTAAGGCTATAGTCAGACTGCTTTACTTACTGGGCTCTTCAATTTGAAAGTAGTCTGCATATTAATGTTTAGTATGTTCATTGTGTGCTTTGTAGGCCTAAGTTATTGCAGTGACATGTCGATCAAAGCCTATATATAGTCTTCCGTAAAATGTTATGGAAAGTAATATTATGTTTCAATCTTAATTGTTAATGTTTTTGCTTTCAATTATCGGTGATGTGTCGTGTTTCATGCACGTTGTAATTCAGGGACGTCATTTGGGGGGCATGGAGGGCATTTGCCCCCCCCCCATTTTTTTGAGAAAAAATAGCCTATATGTAAAAAATAAAAGGAGGAAGAAGAAATTTAAGGGGTAAACAAGAAAGACAGCATTGGCTCACAGTTTTGCACATGTTAAAAGAAACACGAATAAAGGCGAAAAAATTTCGCGCGTTAGCGCTGAAATTTTTTTAAACCTCTTTTTTGTCTCCCCTCTGGAAAAACCCCTGTTGTAATTTAGGATTAGCCGTTGGTTTTTTGGATTTGCAAATATTTAGAGACCCACCACCTCTGGATGAGCAATTTAACCACTGTCTCGAGTGCACTCCAGTTCGTTTTAATGTCTTGGTCTTGAGGTTCAAAGCCGTGGTCTTGGTCTTGAGGTGCAGACTGCAGAGTCTTGCAAGACCACAAGACTCGACTGTCAATATGAACAGTCATTTAACAATACCCAAGAATTAAAAACATTATCATTGTTTGCCTCATACGACAAATATCGACGGACGGATACGAATCTTGTTGCTCAGGAAAAACCATCTGGAGCAGCAACAGTTATGCTATGTCATCATCATCGCACGGTGCTTGCCATGGCGCCATTCAACCGGTGCTCAGCAGCGTCTAACATGATATAGTAGTAACAGATGATGCAAGTTTTACAGGAGTCGAATTTAACTGCATGTATGCGGCAGCCATGCAAGGTGCCCATCTGTTCTATAGGCCTATGGCTCAATTTTACAGTCGAATGAAAGGCTGAGCCAACCTTATGGGGCTAGCGGGTATCGAACCCGCGTCCTTCTGATCTTCGTTCCAGCGTGTTACCATTCAACCATCTCCCCGCCCCCATCTGTATCTGGAAACCCTGCGGAGACTTGTTTCAGAAGCCATGCAGACGGTCTGATAAACTATGGAAGGATTTCAAAGACTTACGATTTGTACAGTGCTTGAAAAGCTACTGTGTGTGCCAGAGATTTCAATACCTGTATAGGCCTATAGAACGTATTTTTTGCACATGGCGGAATTTTTATGAGGCCCACAAGGCACGTTTTGTTCAGAAAATTCTGAGCGCATTGGGTTTTTTAAATGCAACGAGCATGTGGAATAACATTTTCCATGAAGGACTTTGTAATACGAATTCGGAATTCTCTGCAGTCTGTATTTAGAGTTGTTTTGCTTGAATAATTAAGACTCGTGTTTTCATTAAAATAGCGATCGCGTAGTCCTACTTGACAATTTTTTAGTAAGGAATAGAAGTCTCGATATGATTGTGAGTTTTTGGGTCTTGGTCTTGGTCTTGAGGTTCAAAGTCTTGTTCTCGGTCTTGGTCTTGAGGTTCAAAGTCGTGGTCTTGGTTTCGGTCTTGAGGTTCAAAGTCTTGGTCTTGCAGCTCTTGCTCAATCCCATCAATGGAACAAAAATGTCGTCCATATCAGCGGTTCTCAACCTTTTTAGTCTCGAGGACCACTTCTAAATTTTGTGTCTCGGTCGCGGACCACCACTAAAAATCGTGCCAAAAGCAAATTAATACAAAATAAATTTTTTGCCATAAATCCTCGCATTATTAGTTTCATGCTGCCACCTAGCCGATTCTAGTGATTGAAATGAAACAGAAATTTTAAAAATTGACAAAATTTGTCTGTTTGCATGCTTTGAATTTAAAAAAATCTAAATTGTAGACCTTGCTCGCGGACCACCAGGCAGATGGCCGCGGACCACCAGTGGTCCGCGGACCACAGGTTGAGAACCACTGGTCCATATCAGCCGCAGTGGCGTAGCCAGGTTTCAACACCAGGGGGAGCGAGCACATGAAAAAGGCCCCAACTACCAAAATAAATAATTATCGGCATTCCCGTGGCAAAAATGCTTTGAATCTAATTAACACAACTAAATTTGGAAGCCACATTTGTAAAATCCTCAAATCTATTAGTTTTGCTATTTATTCATTCATTCATTCGAGTATTTATATGGCACCTCCTCAGGGGGCTACTCAGAGGTGCTCCCGACACCTGCACGGCCAAACAAGACAGTTTTCAATCGAGTTTAGATTGTATAAGAAGAAGTTCTCGGGAACAGGCATAGATCCGGGAAGCCCGTTCCATGCCTTCGGGCTCACCACTGAAAAACACGGTTCTGCATGGTGGCTGGGCGGGCAAAAGGCACAATGAGTACCCCTTTGCCCGAAGATCGGAGGTGGCGACTCCCATGAACTCCCAGCGTGGGGCGGCAAAGGACCCACAGATAAGCTGGAGCGCACCCAGCAAGCACTTCCAGACCATCGAAACAACCCTTATACTACACGCTGGCTGACAGTTGGCTGGAGCCAGTGCAGGACCCATATATAGCATATAAACCAGAGGAGACCTGACCAAATTTTGGTATTCGACCAATAAGACGTGCCGCAGAGCATTGCACTCGATTGAGGCACGCCAAACGACTAGAAACTATGCCATAGTAGAGTGAGGAACAGTACTCGAGTCAAGATTTGTGACACAATCTAGTGACACTATTTAGGTTTCAACCATGAATTCGGACTTGGACCTCTTTTGGACTACTCTCTGGAAACCCCCTTAGATTTGGTTTGCCTCCTGGAAATCGGACTTGGACCTCTTTTGGACCACTCTCTGGAAACCCTCTGATCTGGTACCCTGGAAAGCGGACTTGGACCTCTTTTGGACTACTCTCTGGAAACCCCCTTTGATTTGGTTTGGCCTCCTGGAAATCGGACTTGGACCTCTTTTGGACTACTCTCTGGAACCCCCTCTGATCTGACGTAGCGCTCGTAAATAGGCTGGTGTCCTGCGCTTGGCCTTCGAGTGGCGCTTTAGAAGTTTGGAGATTACGAATTTCGATTACGATTATCCCCTCATGGGATCTCTTTCTTTTTCGAACTCTGTGTTGCTTAAAGTCAGCAGTAATATCACATTTTTGAACCAGCTCGGTTGCTTCATTCTCAATCCGTTCAAACTCAAGTTTGAATTCAATTCGCTTATTTTAATATCGTTTTCATAAAGTTGAATCAAAATTAATGAGAAGGTGGTACCAAATCAATGCTACTTCTCTGTAAATATGTGGATAAACTGAAAGCCTTCTCTAGTACTATTTCCAGAATATTAGAAGAACTAATAATTCGAACGTACAGTATCAAGGGTTATAAGCATACCCTTTGCCTCAGTCAGCTGTTTCGTAGTGCAGCTTTTAATCTCACCATCCACGAGTATATTATAGGGCAACTATTAGTTCTGGTAATTCTGCAAGAGTACATGTACTGCTGACTTTCTGAATGCCCATCTGGTATCGCAAAGTCTTTCTAGAGTTCCAGAAAACAAATTATGTCGTTCGAACGATTGGAATAAATAAATTTTAACGATTGGAATAAATAAATTTTGAAAGATTGGAATAAATAAACTGTGAAAAAGGCCCCACATCTTGGAAAATGGTCTCAGGGGGAGCGGCCGCTCCCCCTGCTCCCCCCTAGCTACGCCTCTGATCAGCCGGTCAAACAATGCAGGAATCCGTTTACAATGGACTCTAACTGGATGCTCTGCGATGACGAAGTTGGATGGCGCCAACCAAAGATTTTAGTAAGTGAAAAAATCTTTGGCGCCAATTTTGCACTCGTTGCACTTGACCTTCTAAGTACCCACGTGATTTGGCAAGGACCAATGATTCCTTTCTGATTAGTGTTGAAGCAAATGCGCTGAAAGTTGTCTTCTGCTAAAGTGCTAAACCCTCGTGTTCGCATATTTTATTTTATTAATTTAAATTGCGATTAGGGCCTATAGGCTAATTGTCTCAGTAAGGTCTGCAGTGATCGGAAAGCAGGTGTATTTAGAGATCCATTTATATTATAACTTACAGTTCATTTTCATTTCGCATACATGTGTCATATTTCATGTAGGCCGACTTACGAAGCTATGTGCCCTAGAAACTTTTCATGATTTTACTATTATTTTTATCTTAGTATTTATGATGGCAGTTGTTCTTGTGTCAGTAAGATCTACAAAACATTTATGTTTGGAAAAGCATTTCGAGGTAATTGATCGTGTTAGCGTCCACAATTATTCACCCAGTGGCGTCACTAGGGCTGGTGTCACCCGGTGCGGTAAGTCATGGTGTCACCCTCAAAAAAAGATGACCTTTATTTTAGGAATTCGTCTCCCAAAAAACCTTTTTTAGGATTTCATCTCGCAAAAAAAGTTGATGACCTTTTTTTTTTTTTAGTCATCCGCCTGTTTTTGTACTTCTTATATTACATCCTTCTTTTTCCGGCTCTACCTTTGACAGGAATTCGTCTCCCAAAAAAGTGATGACCTCATCTTAAAAAAAAATTTTTCTCATCTTGGGTGTCACCCCCCTCCTAGGGTGTCACCCGGTGCGGTCCGCACCCCCCGCACCCCTCTAGTGACGCCACTGTATTCACCCATTGTAGCATAATTTCAATGTCACAAAGTTAGGACGACGAAACGATAAGCTGTAATGGTAGACAGTGACTGGAAAAAACTTTTTAAAAGTAATTTAAGTACAAGTATAAAATACGTGATCACGAAAGTATTTAAAATACAAGTACAATTACTTTTTATGAGTATCTTGAAAAGTATGAAAACAAACTTGTAAAAATACTCGTTTTGGAAAAGTATTTTAAATACTAAGTAAAAATGCTTTAAGTCAAAGTTTGCCCCAATTGATCTAGCAGCTAGCCAAATCAAATTTATGCTCTTCTCCTAAAACACAGTTATTACTCGGAAAAGAAACAAAAACTTTTTTCAGTTAAGCATCCTTTATATGTTAAATAGGAATTGACCTTAAAAATTTAGTAGTTGCTGAAAATGTTTGTGATTTAAACGATTTTTCTTCTTGTCAACGGATGAGAGATCCCGTGGGAAACAGTCTAGTGCATCAACCACTCAACTACCATTCCCCTTATTATTACATCACTATTCTGTAGTGCTCTAATGCCCCAAATTAAAACTTGATTAAAACTTAATTAGTGCACCAGTATTGTTTGAAATCGGTCATATTTTTGTGTCAGAAATCACTGAGAACATGTGAGAATTCAGTAGTTCTATTATTTTTCTATATATTATCACTTAATTCGGGCACATGGCACTTTTTCATTTTGTTTAATTATAGCAACAAAGCTTCATCTAAAATTGCTGGTGAAACACTTTCTTATTTACTTTCTTATTTTTCATAAGTCAAGACCAGAGATGAAACTTTGGTCTAAAAGTGGGGGGTACCAGTCTCTTCTCCACTTTCGCTTTTTGCATGGAGATTATTTTGGACATACTACCCTGCCAGTAACTGATTATGAAACGCTGATGAACTTCCCTCCATAATGGCAATTTTATCGTCTATAATGTCCTTCTTCAGACAAGGTGTCCCCTTTGTATAGTCTCTGTCTCCGTCCGGACTTTCTCTATCTCTGGGAAGGCATAATAATAAAATATTGATTGGTATTGTTTAAGAAGTGGGGTACGGTACCCCAGTCCAAAAAGTAGGGGTATGGGTACCCCTCGTACCCCCACAAATTACGCCTTTGGTATTTTGAATACTAATATCTAGAATAATCCCAATCACTTATGAGTGCATGTCCAATTTGCAGAAAGGAGTTCACCGTCCCAGAGGAGGGATACGCAGCCCTACAGAAAAATTTCGTCCTGGAAAAGCTAATAGAGATGGCTCAGAACGCATTCCCATCTGGACATCCTGATCTCTGTGAGGCTTGCATGGACAAAGAGAGCAAGTCAACGTCAGCTTCAGAAGTTCCTTTAGCATGCACGTATTGTGCTGAGTGCCGTAAAAAGCTGTGTAAGCAATGCAGCAGATATCACAGAAAAAATGACTTGACCAGAAACCATCATGTTGTTTCAGTGGCAGATGTCAAGTATAAAGAACAGATCGTAGCGCGGAGCAACTGCATGAAACACAAGAGGAAGTTTGATCTGTATTGTTCTGACTGCAAGAAGCTGATCTGCATATCATGCTTTGCTGAGAGCCATCAAAATCACAGACTGCAGGATGTTAGAAGCACAGTTGAAGGGTGTAAAAACGAGATCAAAGACAGCCTTTCTAGCTTAAAGGTTTGTGAGTCTGAGGTTCTTGAACGGAAAGTAAATCTGAACTGTGAGCTGGAGAAGTATCGTGAAAACTTGGAAAGCTTAAAACTTGAAGTTCTTGCAAAGGCCGATACAACTATAAAGCTTGTCGGTGAACATGCTAACCTCGTAACTCAAGATATTGACCAGTTCAAAGTGCAAAAACACAATGAAGTTCAGGCTGAAATTGAAGACACTGATCGATATTTGACTTGCCTAGAATCTTTTAAAGTCTACTGTGCTGAAGTCATGACAAAAGGATCAGCCAGTGACATATGTCGCGCTGTCAAAGAATTAAAAGCAAGAGGTGAAAAAATCAAGAAGCTGCTTGAATCAGAAACTGAATTGAAAACTCGTTTCCGTAAAATATCTTTTCTGATGTCTGACCTGGAAGAATTTGTGAAGACAGAAGATTACAACATCATTGGATCTATTCGGGGTTTGTTGATTATTTCTGCTGCTTAAATTACCATAAAATGTCTGAAAAGGCAATGTGGTAAAGTTTAAGTGATCTTGTCATGATATACAATGCAGAGTTGTACCTAAGAGTTGTGATATGATCCTGAAATTATCCGTTTACTGGAGCTCCTGGTCACTTATAAGAAATGTGTCAATCTCTGGCCTGGTCAGTTGGCCATAAATCCATGTGTCCCATGACTGTGATAAACTGCTCTATCCTGCTGTATGTATGTATCTATTTTGACACTTAGTATACAGTGACTTAGTTAATTTTCAAAAGCGCTCTGGTCACCAGCCTAATTGTTTTTAACTTCATTAAGAACATAAATTCATCTGGAAGCAACAGAAACTCTGACGAGTGGTATATGTGTGGACTCTTGTGCACATACAGAGCTCAAGTAATGGAGTCCTATCCAGAGTTTACAGTTGGCACCATGTTCAGAGTTCCTGGTCCACCTTGCAATGTGCTTTGTACTTCTGCTAATTCAGTTGGACTAATCCCTTGGTCACTAACTTAGGCCTGCATTCTGACAATTGGGATAAGCCTAGAATTGAATTGCTTTGTTTTCATCTATAGGTACAATGTTGAATCAATATTACTGAGCATAGACTAGATCATTTTCCTATGCCTCTTTGGGGTAATTAGAAAGCACTATCTAAATTGCCTCGATACATATAGATACATACATACTTACTTAAATACATACACGTACATATACATACATACTTTCGTACATAAATACATGTGCACATATACATGCATGCAAATACATATAGACATACAAACATACACGTATGCATGGACACATAGTTCTAGTACAATTAATGACTTAGTCTTAATAAATTACTCGTAGCAATGATGAAGATGTCATTAAATGTAGAATGCCAAACGGAAGCAGAGGAGAAAGATGAAACAGAAACTACCTCTGACAATATCTCACATGACGGCAACATAAAAATGGAAGATGATTGCAGTTTACCCATCTTAGGTAGCAATGGAATTCTAACAAAAATCAACCACTTGAACCAAGAACTGGAGAATGAGCGACGTCGAATACGTGGATTAGAAATGGAAAAGAAAACTACTGAAAAGCGAATAAATGAACTCAAACTCGAACTGGGCATAAAAAGACCAATGAAATCCTCCCTCTCTGGATGTCAAGTGGCACAGGCCTCACAGCGATCAGCTAAACGTGAGTGCAAGACTCCATTACCTAAAGTTAATAAGGCTTAGTAATCACTAATCATGCTTAGATTATGCTAGGGTGTTGATTTTGGAAGGCTTACTGTGCTATGAGGTGGGATATGTTTCAGGTATGTAGATTTAAAGTACAAGTACTAAGGTCTCAAGTAAATGTACTTAGGTCTCAAGGAAAAGTACTTGGATCTCAAGTACTTTGGCTTCAAGTACAAATATGAGTTGAAGTTTCTATGGCCTCAAGTACTAAGGCCTCAAGTACATGTACTTATGTCTCAAGCACTTTGGCCTCAGGTACTAATAGGAGTAGAAGTACTGTGACCTCAAGTACAAGTATTTAGCTTATAATACAAGTGCCCATGACTACTGCAAGCACATGGCAATATTTCTTTCATTCAAAAGTAAGGCCAAATCATTGTTCACTGATCATGTCTTGACATATGCACTCATTTTAGAATTGCTCTTGAGAAATACTGGCTAACTGGTAACCTATCTGAGTGTCTGTAAAAGCTTCATTAGTTGTTCATAAGCTGTTGCATTGGTTTCCCAGTCACCAGAATGAAAATCTTACGTAGTGGTTAACTTTGCTACATTTAGTGGACTCTCGTTGGTAAACTGTTCAAGAACTTTTGCCACACGTAAAGTCTCGAGTACAAGTTCTTTGGGTACAAGTATGAGAACAGGTACTAAAAACTACTTGAGTTGGACTCAAGTACAAGTACCAAGGACATCTCTGCTTGATATATACCGATATGTATGCATACATACATACTTGCACACATACATACATACACAAATACACAATACACATGCACACATTCATACGTAAATGCATCGTAAACAAACATAGATGAACATTTGCACATGTATTGTATATGTATAGACCAACTGCATGGGCACATTGTTTTAGTAAAGTTAATGACTTCATAACTTACTGGTAAACTATGATGGTCATGATATTGAATGTAGAATACCAAATGGAAGCAGAGAGTGAGATGAAAAATACATTTTTATGTATGTAATACCTATTAAGGTGTAACATATATATTAAGGTATAACATACCTTAGTTCCTCATACTAGAACAGCTATGGCGAAGTCCCGATCTTTTGCCTCAATTGGTCCCTCTCTCTGGAATACACTGTCTCCTTTTACTCGCTCTCAAATGTTAATTGGTAACATGTCGTGTTCTTTTGCCTTTCTCAAAACCTTTTTCTTTTCTTGTGGCCTTGCGCACTGGGAGCGCTTCTGAACGGTTCACCCTACTAGAGGCGCTTTATAAATGTTTAAATACAATACAATACAATTAAGGTATAACATACCTTATTTGTATAAGGTATAACATACCTTAATTGTATATATACTATGTATAACATAACATCTGGCTCAGGACAGACCAGGCTGCAGGAGGAAGACGAAGCTGACAGTGGACGCCTACGAGTATGCTCATGGTGATTGATGATGATGATACCTATTAAGGTATAACATGCCTATTAAGGTATGACATACATGCATGCATATGAGAGAAAATCAATGTGTTCCATTAAAGTTGCTCCAGTAAATGTCTTCATATACATACCGGTACATTCATACAGACTTACTAAAAATAAATTTGTACATACATGTGTGGTAATTGGTGATGATCTTAATTATTTAGAAGTACCTCTGGCTAGAACCTCTATCGATTACAAACGATATCCAAATCTGGTGAAGACACGACCGAGCCTGGAAGATAACCGATCGCGTAATGGAAAAAACATCTTTGGTTTGACGGTCATGGATGATGAACTGTTCCTGGGATGTTTCAATGGTTGTTCTGTTATAGAAGTTTACGACACTGAAACATTGAAATTTAAACGTCGGTGGCAGGTTAAATCTCAAAGTAATACTGGTGTTGACTGTATCAGTTGCTTGGTGTCCTGTACCAGGGATAAATGTCTGTATGCATGTCTCCTTAGTCTGGGGGGTTTTGTAAGATGTCATGTAATACAGAGGACAGATGTGAATGGATCAGGTGCAAAGGAGTGGAAAATCAAAGGTAGCACTTTTGTTTCAAATATATCAGTTACTGGAGAGGGGAATGTTATTGTAATTAACAATAACAATTCGATAATTGAGTACTCGCGAGATGGCATAGTGGTCCATGAAGTGAAGCTGTCATGGAGTTTGTATATTGAGCATCCATTACATGCATTAAAACTGGCCAATGGTAGCTTTGTGGTCAGTCAAGGTCTTGGCGATGACCGTTTGCACAGAGTCCATATCTTGTCCGAAAGTGGACAGATTACAAAGTCGTTTGGCGAGCTGCCAGTGTCAGGTGTATGCCTCCCCAAAGTGAAACAAGTGACGCAAGTTCATCAGCAAAAAGTGTTGAATGAACCAGTGTGTTTGACAGTAGATGCTTCCGGGAACATTCTAGTAGCTGATGGTGGTAATAACCGGATTTTGGTCTTGAACTCAAATTTAGAACTTGACAGTTCCATAAGTCAACCGCAACCTGTGCAAAAGCCAAGCTTCATGTGTTTTGATGCGGACAAAAGCCAATTATTTGTATGTGAAGATCTGAGAAATATTTCGGTTTTGTGTGGTTTTTGTGATTGATTTCTGTGTCTGATTTCAGTGATTCTGTTATCAGTTTTTGACTTGATGAGTTAATAACCATTAATTGATTTCTGTATATATTTCAGTAAATGTGCAAGTTTGTGATTGTGAGTATTTTGATGTTAGTGCATAATGAGGTCTTCAAGTGCACTGTTTATTTTGTATACAGTCTATTATGAGAAAACTGTCTTTTGTTTATGCAATGTTTTATTTGTCTTCATGGGAGGGGGGGCAATACAGTAATGTGGTTGGCTATGATTTTGTAAGCTAGGATAGGGTTGGGATGAGTTCTTTAAAGTAAGAACAGTATGTGCCTAATGGTTCTAACCAAATGTTATTGCACAATACTCCCCATTATGAATATCTCTTGGCTTTTGGGGTTATACAGGGCATTTATAAAATTCAAGGATTACTAGTAGATCCTGCACAGTAGGTGTTAAATTAGAGTGAGAGTTTATTGCACTATAGAGGATCGGTAGTGTCTCTCCACAGGTCTTTCATTCTAACCTGAAAATACTGATCTTTCATAGATGTTCTGCTAATTCCTCATCAGATCTTCCCCTTGCCTCCCTCGCTGCTTCAATTATGAACACCACAGCCATCTGACTGTCTGACCCTTTGGATCTTGACCTTGAACCACTTTTGACCCTACCTGTGTGTCGATTTTCTTTTGACTAGGCGTCTGTGAATAAGCTGGTTCTCTTTTTTGGGTGCTGTAGAAAGCTTGAGATTATGATTACAAAAAGTCGAACCAGATGAGGTCGAGTTTTGCAAGGGTTAGGTTGAGGTTCATAGACAGCTAGACTTATACCCCTGTCGTAATCACTCATTTCACTCACTCTTCCCAACCCTATTGTATACGATGATGTGCCATCCACTGCTGCTACTATTAGGCCTACTATATAGTATACAGCGACAGCATGTCAAAAATTGTGACTTACAGTTGTCATTGAAGTCGCCTATCAAAATTTGTCGTGTGTTATACAATTACGTGTAATTCGTAGTTTTGAAACTAAATCCAACTGAAGAAAGTTCTCTTATCATGCTTGCAATTCTTTACTAGCCAGTAGATTTGTAATATTGCATTCCAGCTTCTTTTCTGCTGCTATGTTATCATGAGTGGATGGAACTTCGTCAGTAATAACTGATTACATACACATCATGTTTTAGTTATAGTGATGTTGAGCAGATGAGAGAGCGGTGAGGATTTTGGGGTATGGCGTATGCCTCTCATGATAATGTGTGCAGAAGTCAGTAGAATTACTGAAATGCATGGAATTTTGGGTCTTCTGTCTTTGTATGTGATTTGCTGTAGAGGTTTGTTGTAGAGGTTTGTTGTTCGGATTAGGTAGATGCCTTTGTATGTTTTCGTTTGTGGTCGTGTTGTCTTTGGAGGACCTGATGGTGCCAGCCCAGGCAGCAGTACGGGTTCACCACAGATAACACCATGGGGTCCAAGCGCCACTCCATCCCATGCTTCATGGTCGCCCTGCATTGGCTGATGGAATTATGTCAGTTGCTGCTGGATTGTCACCAATGGACTCTGGATTTAACCCAGCTTGGTCTCCTCAGAGGGCTATGTCTTCTGGCTCATCTGCAGCTAGCCCTAATGATAAAGCAATATTTAATGTTTACCCACAGCCGCCACAGGACTATTTTAGGCTTGAGTTTTCCTGCATTCATTGAGGCAGTTGAATATTATGAATGCCTCTAGTCTACTCACGGTATTTTAGAATTTTAATTGACAGTTTTCAGCCTTTCTATTCGTGATAAAGGGTTACTGGGAGTACATTGCAGTGTTATAATTTTCAATAGCCTGACCGTACAATTTTTTCCGTGGGTGTTGAATCAGTTTTCTAGATACTTTCAGGTGATGAGCTATAATGTAGAAATATGTTCCAATGCTTGTGTTCAGTGTTTAATCTAGTCCCCCTCTTCTGGGAGGGGAAACAAGGTTTCTGGGGGGACCAACGAATTTACACAAGATTTTTGTCTGTAATTTCATCCATCTTGAAAAAGTTTCAGACTTTTCCTAATTTCATCTTCAAAAAAAGTTGAAGACCTTTTCTCAAAAAAGTTGATGACTTTTTTTTAGGAAATCATCTCTCTGGGGGGGAACCATGTATCCTGGGGGAATTTTCCTCCCCTAAAGGTCTCTACTTTGTAATATTGCTGGTCTCTGGGAGGGGAAACATCAATCCTGGGGGGAATTTCCCCCCCCAAAGGCATCTAGATTAAACACTGGCTTGTGTTTACTGATTTATTTCTGTTCAACCATCAACGACTAAAGTATGCTAGTTAAGATGTACTTATTTCCTTTTAATGTTTGGGTTTCACTGTTTCAAAGACTTGATAGAACAAACTATATGTTGACCGATTGATGCAAGCTTGGACAGAGGGTGTTGATTGTGGAATAAAGAAGTCTTGTTGCTCAGTTGCCTGAATTTTTGGTTGACCTGTTTTCTTGAAGTCATTTTCCAGTGACAGCACTACACCAGGGCAAGCCAGGGCAATTACCCCGGTAAAAAAGCCTTTGGTCTGGTCGTTGCCCTGCCAGAATTGTTGCCCTGCCCAGAATTTGTTCAGGGCATAGTTTTTTATATCCTGAGAAAAAATATTAAAATATGTTCACTATTATTTGCTGTTTTGAGTGAATTTAATGTAAATGTACAGGCTGGCTTTGCTGCAGCTGCATTACTTACTGACATAAAAATTGAAGCCGATTAAGGTGGGGGTTAGTGTTAGGGAGTTAGATAAAATTTTGGTCGAATGCACAGATCGTCTGTGGAGAACTGGAGATACTATTATAATGGTAATATTCAAACGATTACATGTATGTTTCAGATGGTAAACTATTCAGAAACTATTACACAACATTGTTGGGGGGTCGTCCTTGCAGGAAGCCTGCAAATAATGACCCACTTCAGACTCCACCTTCCTGATTGTCTGTTCAAAAACAGACAATCACGAAGGTGGTATTATCCTCAAATCTCCTATTTGGACTAACATAGTGGAGTACGGTAATAAGGCCTAGATTATATGCTACCATGTTGATCTTGCAAGACTTACTATGCTGCGGGGTGAGGTACTTTGGCATTCGATCCATTCATTGAAAAATGAAAAGGGTCGGAACCATACAGTCGCTCTAACACGGTCCGTACACGGGGACCTCAAAGGGCGCAGCGCCCATTCAAACGGGCGGCAGATGTGAAGGATATCACCGATCCATTCATTGAAAAATGAGCAGGGTCGAAGCCATGTGCATTTACAGGCAGAGGGGAATTTGAAGGGACCGAGAGAACAGTAACTCGGTCACTCAATGGGTTCACACTATCTCCCACTGGAAACAGATTTGTGAGAAAGCTGAACTGACTTTCTTTAAGAGCACCCAGTCACCCCATCACAGTCTTAGCCAATTACTGCCTGCCAGTGGCGTAACAACCTAGCCGGGGGCCCTTGGACATTCTAAGCTTGGGGGCCCTTACCCATTAAAAAGTGAAACTAACGAGAAAGCTATTTTAAACTGCAGTTAGGTTAAAAAGAGTATTAAACGTTCTCTTTAATGATCCATAGTTCAAACCACATTAACAGTTCAAGACAAAACAAAAATACAACAAAAATGTATTGCCTGTAATACATTACACAGTAATGCAGTGGGGGGGGGGGACACACCATATATTTTATCCCCCAAATTTTGAAGAAACACCAAAACAACAACAGATTATTTCGCGCCAGTGCAGTAATATGTCTCGAGGCAAATTCAGATTCACAGCTTAATGTTTAAGGTACTTATATTATAGCCTATATATATACTACTTAAAAAAGCAAAGCAACAAGAACTGTTATTCTAAATTTTGAAGTTCCTTGCCTTCATTTGAGTCTTAGTTTCTCTGGTTCAAGAGAGGTTTAGCCGTCGATTAAAAATTTAATTAGAAGTCGTTTTTTAAGTAAACGAATGACTATTCTGAACAAGAAAGGCTGTTCTTTCACGTGAGGCTGAGGAGCACGAAGACTGCAGCCGTGTGTAGACAGTGTAGTGTGTATAGGCCACAAGGCTTGTAGAGAGACATTGACATAGAGACAGATCTGCGACAGAGACAGAGCGAGAGAAAACGAGAGAGACATAGAGAGCGAGCGAGTGAGAAAGCGAGAGACAGACGAACAATTAGGCACATATTATTTCAGGCATTTCTTAGCACTGGAGCTGAAATATGCGTATACCATTAGTGTATGCAGTGTGGGTCGATCAGGTTCAAATACCCCGACCCCAGCGACCCGGTGACCTAGATACAACACGTGGCCCTGTGTCTCAAGCATCCGTCATATATACAGGCTATTCAGGCTGCAGAGAGGCTCAGACCTGCGTGGGTCTTGTTGCGGCACTTTTGAACACCGTATACGCTAAATATGTCATCAGATGATCAGAATAGCCAAATTAAACATTTTTGTGCTCGGAGGAAAATTAAAAGAATAAGGCACTAAAGCAAAATGCGATACAGGATGAGCAGTAAAAATGCTTGGGGCCCTTGGGACCTCGGGGGCCCCTGGACTTTGTCCACCCTCGTAATATGGTTGTTACGCCACTGCTGCCTGCTAAGCCCTTTCATAGATGATAAATTCAACTTACCGAAACAGGGGACTTCGTACTTTTGGATTACCGCACTTTCATAACCGCTGCATAAAAATCCTTTATCGCTCACTGTACAAATACAGGCATTGAAAAAACGCTTTACTGATTGCTCCGATCATGGGCGGCGATCCCGGGAGGGTCGTGGGGGACAAGACCCCCACTTTTAACAGTAAGGGACACACCATACATTTGTCCCCCCACATTTTGAAGAAACACCAAAAAAGGTCAACAGTTTTTTCCGAAAAAAGTTTTGACCTTTTTTGACCAGATCAGTTCAAAAGTGTCCCCCCCCCATCTGTCAAACAGGATCGCCGCCAGTGGCTCCGATATCTAACCTGTTGGCCTCTGAATAGTTCGCACTGTGAGAGGCGCTTTATAAATTCCAAGATACCATGCCATACCATTAACAGTAGGCCTACTCCAAGCGTAGGCCTATGTGAAGTTCTACGCTGTTAGTTCGGATCAATATAACTGTATTTTAAGTAAGACTTAAAACTGTTAATAATACTGATCGTGTTTTATACTGACATTATGCGCCTTATCACTGTTGTATGCATTGTTGTTGTAAAGTATGAGCGTTTGTCTTGCGTTCATACAGATTATTTACTTACTTACTTACCTACTTACCTACTTATTTACTTGGTAGGTCACAAGATAGCAGTTGGCTTGCTGATCTTGTCAGACAATTTCGAGCCTGTTCTACTGCAACTAGTTCTGCAGTAAAAACTATAATGAGTTATCGGTTATTCTTAGCAGCCTTATGCACATGGAAGTTCATAAAGAGGCCAAGTAAATAAAGTCATAAATAACTTTTGTCGAGACGACGTTTTGAGGTATCATTACTACTTTCGTCTCATGATTGCAATTTTTATGATGATGTAAGCTTAGTCGTCAACGTAGGCCTTTTGTTTGTTCCTTAGTAAAGTTAGTTTTATAGAAGTTTTCTTTTATCATCCTCTTTTGTTATAAAAATTCACGTCCCGTTAATATTAAGTCTTACAGAGCCGTTTACAGAGCTGCTTTCTGCGTTGTATATTTTTTCTGATTTTTAAAGCTATTGGGTGCCGTACATGTAGCATAAGCGTGGGGCGTGGTGGCTCAGTGGTAAGTTCGGCGCCTTGTGACCTGAGGGTTGCAGGTTCGAATCCCACTCTAGCCGCTTCGTACGGACCTTGGGCAAGTCCTTCACTCGCGATTGCTCGTGGCGCTTCGGCGTGAAAACTCCGACACAGTATACCAGTGCTGTAGTCGGGAGCGCCTCTGAGTAGTAGTAGACTTGAGGAGGCGCTATAGAAATATCCGAAATAAAATAATTAATAAAATAAGCATGGATGTCCCCGACGGAAATGTAGTGGGACGTGACTCCATATCCCTTAAGTTAGGGTCTAGGCCTACCCAATGTCATTTTGGCTCATTTAGGCTGTGCTATCCACCCTTTCTAAACCACCTACGTTATGTGATCTAATCTCTCTCTTTGGCCTCATAACTGGCGCCCACTCTGCATAGGTCTATATTTGAAATAAAATTTGCTAGGTAAACACTAAACAGACCGTAACCGTTGGGTCTATAGTCGCATTATCGAACCGTGAGTCAATTCCGGTCTAGGAATCTCCAATATATGGGCCACCTTAACTCCGAAAACACTCAGAATCTCGCATTAACATTTAGGCAAGTGTATTTATATATATATATATATGCCCATATATATATAAAAATATATATGCCCATATATATATATGCCTAGTGGCGTCCGAGGTAGCGGTAGGATCAGTCATATATACGCGGTAGGATCAGTTATATATACACCCACATCGACTGTATATATAAGGCAAGATGTGTGTATGTATCTGTCATGGACTATCGCTCTGACTGATCCTACCGCTACCTCGGACGCCACTAGGTGGCGACTGCAGCCGTCGATGTGGGCGTAGAACTAGCGGTCAGATAGACAGGAAGGAAGGGAGGGAGGGAGGGAAGCGGCTTAACCAATGGTCAGACACAGGGAGGGAGGGATGGAAGGATGGATGGGGGGGGGCTGCTTCGGGCCAAATAGACCCAAGCGTTCATATAGACAGGGAGGGACGGAATAAAAGCACAGACAGACTTGGCACATTTTTTCTCTTCCTATTGATCCATTCATTTTCTTTATCAGCCTGTCATATATGACGAGCAATTACTCTAGTAGGCTTATAGGCCTATTATGCTTAGGGCGAATTGTCCTTTCATTGCTATTCGCCCACCTGCATCAGCTGCATGTAGGCCTTTGTACACATTAGGCCAAATCTGTGTTATGAACAAATAGGCCTACGTACCCTTTCGCCCATGCTCTGTTTTCGTTACAATTAGGCCTTTTGGTGTCGCATTTAGCTGCCTTACAGGAGCTGGCTGTCTATATATTTAGGCTCTGACACACACACACACATCCACACCTACACACACACATACACAAACGCACACATACACACACTTCTCAGATGGAATTGGGGGGAAGTTTTGTGATCGATCGGGTAGAAAAATTGTTGGAAGTGACTGCAGAATTGAGAGGATGGAGAACACGGATTTAGAAAATCAACTAATCATTTCTACCTGATTTCATATTGCGCTAGTATATTTATATATATATATATATATATATGCAATTTATGCATATATATATATATATATATATATATATATATATATATATATAGTGGTCATACATACAGTCATCCATTCATTCGGTCGTGCACATAATGTGTCTGTTGCATGCGAGCTGTAGGTAGGAAGGCTCAGCTATCATCATCATCAGCACAAGTCACTTATGTATTAAGAGGCATGTTTTGGGAAACGAGGGGAGAGAAGGGAAGAACGAGGAACGAACGACGGTGGTAGGAACAACTGTTACGTCACCCAGTCAATGTTGATAGATTGAGGCGTTATGTTGATAGAAGGGATTATGAACAAGATTTACAGGTTACGCCTACCTTACAGGTCCAACCTTCACAGGGTACTGACGCAGTTGTCGACCCAGCAACAGTATCTGATGTTGTGACTGAGGATTCTCCATGGATTGAAGCGGAGCAAATTAGTGGAATGAAATTCATTAATAAAAAAAGATTCTATAGAGTGATTTTTAAGAATAGGTCTCTCAAGCCCGAATGGATAGCTGAAGAGGATGTCAGTGATTGCTTGAAGAGAGAATATCACATTAAACGAACCATGACGGGGAAAGTTAGGAAAAGGCCTACTCCTCAGCGGTTTACCAATGGTCCACTAGGTGATTAGACGAGTTGCTGAATGTGTAGTTTTTTTTTACAGGTTATGGTGACCCTGAAGCCTAATGTCACAGAGTCACTTGTCGTGATTGATTACTATTGGCTCCTGAGAAATGTTGCATTTTATATGTTTTAAAGGAGATAGTTGCCTCTTGTGCTTATGTTAAAGCCGCTGTACACTGATGTCAGTGAGTATGCTGTGAGTCACTAGAGCAATTACTATACAGCGCTTATTATATATTCATCTTGGGATTTCTTGTTGGCCAACAATTATTTACATATGTATTACACTGATACATTCAGCGCTAAAATCGACATTTAAAGTCGTGGAATAATGTCGAGAAATGACACTTTATTCACCATCCAGACAGCTTTTTGTTTGACAGGGTTACTGACGAGTAGGACTGCTTTGAGGTTATTTCCGTGGAGATTTGATTTCTTGGTTGATATTATTCTTGTATATATATTATTCTTTGTCCTACTATAGTAGTTGTTTCATGCACCGTTGTTACAGATGCTGTTCTACGTACGTACAGGCCTACGCTTCATGTATGGGATATAATGGGTTTTGGCGGAGTTGTCGTAATTTGCATAGGCCTGGGGTTCATCTCATATTACGTGGTTATGTGAGGGTGTATGCTGTGGTTATGCTGGGGTGTGTCGTTGCACGGCCAGTGGTTGTGCAGGTGAATGGGGAAAACCATGCCGTATAGCTGCGCGCTGATATTGTTATCGCTGTGTGCTGTGATAAGCCGTGCTCTGCGTTGCGTGGGGCGGCTGTTTTGCTTTGTATGCTTGCGGGTATCCCTACATATCTACGGTTTGTAGAGTCATCGTTTGTTTTATTTAACAGAGAATACTATGGCAATTGAAAATGGGTTGTCTGATTTGATGCTGATTTGTCCTCAAGGACGGTCGAAAAAGGTTAATGCTTGCACTTCTTGTCATGTTTCTATTCCGGATGAATGTTCTATGGTAAACGAACAATATGTTTTTCCTGCTTCGTGTTCAGCGAGTGATCTACTTAATGCTAGTGATTCAGTTGTGCATACGTTTAATTTGGCGATTATTCAAGAGTTTTTTGTTCAGGAGGATTGGGCTCTGCTTAAGGCGGACACTACTGTCGCTGAACAGATTACGCTGCAGTTGCCTGTTTTCATTACTCATTCAAATGCTTCTCTGGTAGCTGAGGAACAGTTAGCTGAGGATTTTGCCACTGCAATGAATTCTGTTAAGGAAGGTCAGGCGATATTCAAGTCCAAGGATGATATTTTTCGGGAACAATTGGAAAATTTGAATGGTTTGGATTCGTCCTTTTACTCTGCATCCATATCTTTTCTTATGCCTGTGGGTTCATTTATAATTGTTCTCCTTGCTGTAGTAACGATTTATTTGGTGGTTCGTGTGCATCAATTGTCTATTATTGTGTTGACTTTGTCACGCCCTGTTCAAACTAATTCAGTTCCACCAGTTTGGATTTTTTCGCAGTCAACTGGGATTCCGACATCCCGGCCAATGATTTTATTTGAATATGCGGAATTTCCATGGTTTCAGATTACTGTTATCACGTTCCTTGTGGTT
Source organism: Allolobophora icterica (assembly GCA_963556255.1). Taxonomy (NCBI): domain Eukaryota; kingdom Metazoa; phylum Annelida; class Clitellata; order Crassiclitellata; family Lumbricidae; genus Allolobophora; species Allolobophora icterica. The sequence continues at coordinate 9,840,070 of OY744608.1, forward strand.
ATGGTTTTGGTTCTGATTTTTCGGAAGGTTTATCGCCGTTGTTGCAAGTCGTCGGTTGTTCAGCCTGTGTGTTTAACCATGCATATTTTTAACACAGAAGCTAAAGTTGTTATTCCTTGGTATAAGTTGCGTTATGCATTAGGAGATTATGATGTTGTCGCTTTGAATGCTATTTCTAACATTAGTCTTTCTCGTCATTGTTCTGGTCGTCAGTTACGTTTCCAGTGGAATATTACAGCTTTACATAAACCTTCTCAGATTCGAGTGTTGTTGCCACAGTCCTTATCTATTTCTTACTGTTTGGCTCGAAAACTGGACACTATTATTGGCCCTAACAAACGTTATTCTGTTCAACTGTATATCTCTAGTTTGGAATTCAATGTTCCGCTTGAGTTGCAACAATAATCAGTGTTGTTGTTTACATTGAATTTCTGCTTGTTGATTGAACTATTCGTCGATTGATTGCTATCGTTTAGTTCTAGTTGCTTATCTTGCTGACGCTTGTATTATCATGTTCTACTTGTTTGTATTGGGATGACGATTTTTATGGTTACATGGTTATATTTCGGTACTTTATATGGTTATTGTGTTGTGATCATTAATGGTCATATAGTGGTAGTTATGAGTATTGTGTTATATTACGTTAGTTTCTCATGTTGTGCTTACTATTTGATTGCTATTTCGATTGTTATTGTCACTGCTTCGATTCACCGCACGGGGTCTGATAGAATTATGGACTAATAGACTGCTTGACTAGATTTCTTGAATTGGACTTATGTGTTAGTATTCTTCACTGTTGGTTATTCGTTATTTTGTTGAGGGGTTTAACGGGAAAAACCCGTGGCTCGTGTTTTTTTTATAAGGATGGTCATATAGTGGTCATACATACAGTCATCCATTCATTCGGTCGTGCACATAATGTGTCTGTTGCATGCGAGCTGTAGGTAGGAAGGCTCAGCTATCATCATCATCAGCACAAGTCACTTATGTATTAAGAGGCATGTTTTGGGAAACGAGGGGAGAGAAGGGAAGAACGAGGAACGAACGACGGTGGTAGGAACAACAACAGTGTGTAGTGAGTGAATTGAGAGCGCGTGTAGGTGAATCGAATATTAACTATTGTAGTCAACGTAGTTAATTGCAAGTTAACAATAAAGTAAATATTAAATTAATGAGTGTTATCTATCAACGAAGTAGCCAACAACGGCCGCTTCATATATATATATATATATATATATATGCAATTTATGCAGATATATATATATATTAGTGTTTTTTCCGCAAACACCAGAAGTGATTGAGTCTTTTGTCGGCTAATTATCGTCATGTCTACACTTTAGAGTTAACAATGCAGAGCAATAGATATGGCTAGCGCCACCTATTGCCTGAATTATGCATTATACCTTGCAGCTAATTCTAACAAAAGCGATAGATAGAACATAAGAACATAATAACCATAGGGAACACAACATCAGAACATAATAACCTGAATGCGCGCCAAGAAACCTCGTCAAGTGCTAACCATGTAGGCCTAACAGTTATGAAGTCGCACTCAAGTTTCAGTTCACCTGCGCCGTCAGCTTGTCGTGTTCTGCAGTCACGTCTCATTGACAACAACGTACAACAACACCTGCCACCTACCGGAGCTGGACCTACAATGGAGAGACAGGCAGCGTAACAGGTAAACTGTTTACTCATGGTTGATCACCGCCACCTTACCCCCACCCCCGACCTCCTGTCCTCCGCCAACCCGCTCACCCACACGCACGCGCACCTGCCTTGGCCAACGGTCATATGTGTAGCCTACTTATCATAAACCATATTGGCCTATAAGTTCCAATGTACAAATGCACTCGAGTAAGTCGTTTGTTGGGTCTATAGCAGTTACCGTTTCAGCCATGTTACGTCGGTTTTAGACATTCTGACCTACAGGTGTCGTCAGTTACATTACCGATTGATTTAAATTACAGAACAGGGAAGTCTTCATAAGCGGAGAGGAGTACTGTTCAAAAAGAAAGTGTAAGGGTTACCTAAATGCTAAGCAATAGGCCTCTGGTCTAACGCAAGAGATAGGTTTGGCCGATATTCAACAAGCGAGCAGTGCATGCGTGGTTTCCTCCTGGGCAGGTGAACTTTTACTATTATTTTGTTATTATTGTCAATTTGGTTATAATTATATCTTGTGCAGTTGCCTGTGTGCAAGTAATCGGAATCTACCTCACATGATAATTATATATAGCCTACCTGCAGTACGTGCGGCTTGCGTTAATGAGGTTAGAGAAAGCTAGATCCAACCATAAACCTTTGATAGGTAGAGCTAATAAAAAGTTTGAATGCTGCACACGTTTAGCAACACCGCTTAACTTGCATATGTCAAATTTGAACGGCTGTATGCAGCTCATTAATTATTAACTAGTTTACAAGAGACTAGACAATAGCTGTCGGTGACACTGCAGAGGACCGTGTCTCGATTGTTGACTTCAGTTAGGGGCCTCTGTGGGCCCTATAGCAACCCTTAGTCGTTAACTCGCACTGCATATCAATGATATCATAGACCTATATTGTGTTGGTTGAACTGAGGCCATTGTACGTTAACTGACATTGAAAATCATACTGGTTTGGTTGTGTAACGGTAATATAATTGTATGCTGAAGTAGGCCTAACTGCTTTCAATGTTTAACTCGCACTGGCTATCACATTGCTGTGCTTGAATTCGGGTGATTGTAGGCCGACATTACGTGATCGTCAATTTGGCCGATGGACTAATTAGAAGGTGTATTAATTGACGGCGGTGAACATTCAGTCTCACTAGAAACCGAGAAAAAACACAAAATGTGTCGCCATACATCAGCTTTGAACAAGGTCGCCTTCACTGTGCTCATCCTCGGCAGTCTGGCTGCGGTACTGAGTTTCTGTGCGCCCTTCTGGGTGCGCATTCCGGACAGCTGGAGCCTGAATATGTGGGACAAGGTGACCTACCGCGGCTTGTGGGGCACCTGCTGCCCTGACACATCACAGACGGGCGGATTCTCCTGCATCTGGCTCTGGCAGGACTTCTACGCGCAAGACAACAACAGGCCACCATGCACGTGGGTGTGGACGAAGAACTATGCTCAGTCCTCGGAATTACCAGGTTAGATCACGGATCAGATATATACTAGAATGAGGTGTATAGTAAACGTGGTAGGTCTGCCGTATACCCTGCCAGTAAGACTCTATTACATGTTTCTTCTGGATCACCCATTGACACCTGTAGCTGTTCATCAGCGTAACCTCGGTTACACCTGTAGCTATCCATCAGCGTAACCTCACTTACACATGTAGCTGTCCATCAGTGGAACCTCAGTTACACCTGTAGCTATCCATAAGCATAACCTCAGTTAGGCCTACACCTGTAGCTATCCATCAGTATAACCTCAGTTACGCCTGTCGCTGTCCATCAGCATATCCTCAGTTTTAGCATCTTGAATTTTTTGGTTCAATAAAGATTCGTATTTCTGTGTGATTTTCCGCACGTTAGAAACATTTTTAATAAGCCTAGTAATAGTAATTTCGTGGCATGTTCGCTAATGTTGCGGAGGACCTGATTTGTCATTTGTAATTAATTTTGTCATCTGCGGTCTGGAAGGAAGCGTTGACTGCATTTCGCATGACTGCATCAATTCTCTGGGACCAGCTGATAAACCATATAATGCGGGATTGCGGGTACGAAATTTACTATGGCATCAGTGAGGCCTCGACCCAGTGTGCTATGTTCAAATGAATTCATCGGATGAGAGCCAATGCTTATCGTTTGAAGGGAGGCAGCTTAAGACGGGATTTCGTTTAGGACGAGAACGACTGGAAGGCAAAAGACAGGATGGATCAGATGGTAGGATGAATCACATGGTAGGATGGGGCATATTGTAGGATGGAGCATATGGTAGGATTGATCGTATGGTATGGTGGATTCTATGGCAGGATGGATCATATATGGTATACGGATGGATCAGATATATACTAGAATGAGGTGTATAGTAAACGTGGTAGGTCTGCCGTATACCCTGCCAGTAAGACTCTATTAAATGTTTCTTCTGGATCACCCATTGACATCTGTAGCTGTTCATCAGCGTAACCTCAGTTACACCTGTAGCTATCCGGATGGATCATACGGCATAGGACCGATCATGTGGTAGTATAAATCGTATAGTATGGTGGATCATATGGTAGAATGGATCATATGGTAGGAATTCGTATTCGTAACCGTGACCGGCCGCAGGCGCCACAGATCTGGGCCACGGCTACACTCTTCTTGAAAAGAGTTGACATCACCCTCACTCTCCGCCTTATTGTTATCATCGTGGTCATATCGGGTTGTGGAGATGTAGGTCAAGGCGTAGGCTTCTATATCCGTCGATCATCAGTTACAAATCCGTATATGAACCCACTCATATTTAGGCCTTGATTTGACTTCTCACCCTCAGTCGCCTCACAATCTCAGGTTCAATTACTGTCCTTGGTTCAACACATCCAAGCAGGCTAGCTGCAGAAAGCTTCCTCCGTTACATAATATAGGCCTAAGCATTTCAGACGTTGTTGATTTTGACTTGTACGCGTCGTGTTCCAATTTTGCTGATAGGGAAACATGGATAATTTTTTTCTAAAACGTAAACGAGTAGATGACATTACAGACGATAAAATTGCCGTTATGGATGTAAGTTATTCAGCGTTTCACAATCGGTTTCTGGCAGGTATGTCCAAAATGGTCTCCATGCGAAAAGCGAAAGTGGAGAAGAAATTGGTACCCCACCTTTTAGAATAAAGTTACGCCCCTGGCAACATGATCATCGTCGCTCTCCTCTTTTAACCAGTCTCGTTATCGTAACTCCAAATTTCTTAATCGCTACTCTAAAGTCCTGCGCAGGTGGCAGGGCCCCAGCTTATTCAGTAGCACTGCGTCATATCAGAGGGTTGTCCAGAAATATCAAGAAATCCGAAGATTCAAGTTCGGTTGCCAGAGAGACCAGAGAAGTTTTGAAGGCGAAGGATTGGACGAATAATTACGGTAGGAATTCTTGAAGACCGAAGAAGTGCATGGTAGGCCTACTTCAGTTTGGAATTGAAAGCCTGTGGGGTGATAATTAAGTAGAGGAGCCTGAGGCATATGAAAGTGGGTGAGTGGAAATTTTATAATGGTTGAGGAACTGCAGAGAACTAAGGTTTAATTGGAACTAGCGCCACCCATAAGCGGCAGTAGCGGATCGTGTTAACTGCATCACATCTGAATGGCTTCATCTTCATAAAGGTGTTGGGAGAGGCAGGTTGGATTTTTGACGGAATACGTATACGATCCCATACATCGACCGAATATCGACCCAAACTGGGAAAGAGGTCCGCTAGTCAGTTGTATAACCCCCCCCCCCCCGTTTCCGCCGATCGCTTTGACAAGTTCAGTCGCATTACGATAATTATCGTCATGTCCGCACTTTAGAGTTAACAATGCAGAACAATAGATATGGCTAAGTGTTGAAGCAAGATCTCTATAGAGGTGTATCAGTTCATGGAGTGAGCAGGGGCGTGACTTTGGTCTAAAAAGTGGGGGTTACCAATTTCTTACGTACACGAAGCGAGACGGAGACTGCGGTCTATGGGAAGGCACAAAAATAAAATATTGATTGACATTTGGTTTTCCCTTTCTTTCACATAACCTGAGGCATTAGCCTAGTAATCCAACATCAAATGACACACTATTCTAAATCGCAAACTATTGTTCAATAAGTGGGGGTACGGGTACCCCTCGTACCCCCACAAATTACGCCTATTAGAGTGAGTCCCATTTGATTTCGACTGAGAACCGTGCACGCACATTCTGGGTCCCCAAGTAGGCCTACAAACACTGCCACCCAGAGATGCAAACCTTGAACTGTAGGCCCTAATTAGTAAGTAAATAAGTAAGTATATCCTTTATTTAAAAACCAAATTGCTAACCGCATTTTGGTCTACACAGTTCATCAAATTAACCCTTAAAATCAATTAAAATCAATAAATGCATAAATGCATGCATGAATAAATGAATGGTCAGTTAGTAAGCTCATTTATTCATTCTTATCGTTCGTTCATTCATTCATTCAGTAAATTTGCGTAGCGCCTCTCGAAAGTGCATGCTTGTGTTGTTGTTGTTGTTATGATTGACAGCCTGGTATCAAGCGGCAGAGATCATATTCTGCGTTGCCATTGGTTTTCTCTTCATCGCAATTCTTCTGCAGAGCATCTACATCTGCTGCAGATGCTGCAAGAATCCCTCCTGCTTCCCAACGGTTGTTGCATCTGCAGTCCTCGCCGGAGGTAGGCCCCCATCAGTCGCTTTCAGTCACAGACATTATACTGTAATTGCAATTGTAATTTGAAATTTAGCATAGCGTTACGTCAAGGCCAAACCAAAATGTTAAATGTCGTTAAGAACTGAAATTTCACCAACAAGCAAATAATGCACAGAAATTTGGAAAAGTCACTAGTGGCGGCACACGCGCGCACGTAGACCCTTATTCCAGCCAACGGATTCCCGTTCACAGTTTACAGATAACATAATATTATCATGTTCAGAGTCTCTTATGAACTGTAGCCTAAATATACTTGCATGCATTATTATTGTGCAAAAATTTCCAGTACTTAAAATCTTTCAGTAAGCTTAGAATATTATTAGAGACATGATCGAAGTATTATCGACTTAATTTTTCCAAGCTCGGGCATATGAGGGCGAGTGGCAGGTCCCATCCCCATAGGCGTAATTTGTGGGGGTACGAGGAGTGCCCGTATACCCCACTTTTTGGACTGGGGCTACCGTACCCCAATTTTTTATTCAGTGCCAATCAATATAGTTTATTATTGTGTCTTCCCAGAGATCGCAGCTTGTCCACCTTGTTTCGTGTGGGTAGACAGAGTGAGGAGTATTTATCACAAAAGTACGAAAGTACTTAGATACAGGTAAACCGAGAGCCAGACGAACTGAGTCACCGGCAGACTTTCAGTCACTCAGGTCAATAGACACACTGATTGCCGTGACCGACGCACAGGCCGCAGGCGCCACGGATCTGGGCCACGGCTACACTCTTCTTGAAAAGATCTGACATCACCCTCACTCTCCGCCTTATGGCTGTCGTCTTAGTCATATCGGGATGTAGAGACGTAGGTCAAAGGACAAGCTTCTGTATCCTTCATCAGTTAGAAATCCGTATATGGACCCACACTCATACAGTCGGCCTTGATTTGACTCCTCACCCTCAGTCCCCTCAATCTCAGAATAAATAATAGCAGCATTTACGACGTCGTTGATTTTGTCGTGTTCTGATTTTGCTGATATGGAAACTAGATAAATTCGTTCTAAAACGAAAACGAGTAGATGACATTATAGACGATAAAATTAATTGCCGTTATGGAGGTAAACTCATCAGCGTTTCATAATCAGTTGCTAGCAGCTGGGGTAATATGTCCAAAATGGTCTCCATGCGAAAAGCGAAAGTGGAGAAGAAACTGGTACCCCAGGGGCGTAACTTTGGTCTAAAAAGTGGGGGTACCAATTTAATTCTTACATAGGCCTACATGAAGAAAGGTGGAGACTGCGGTCTCTGCAGGGAAGGCACAAAAACAAAATATTGATTGGCATTGTTCAAAAAGTGGGGGCAAGGTACCCAAGTCCAAAAAGTGGGGGTTACGGGTACCCCTCGTACCCCCCACAAATTACGCCTATGGGTGCCCCCACTTTTTAGACCAACGTTACGCCCTGCCCAGGGCTGTAGTGGTAAAATTTGAGGTGAGTATACGCTACCGGTGACCAGCGGCGTAAAAAAAAATTTGAAGACCTTTTTTTAGGAAAAATTTCTGACTTTTCACCAATTCTCAGAAAATTTTCAGACTTTTTACGATTTTGTCTCTGAAAAAGTTTTTTTTTTTTTTTTTTTTTTTTTTTAGTAGTCATTCGCCCTAAAAACCTTTAAAAACCTCTCTTTTTTGAAAAATTTTCGTTCCCAGAGGTAAGTATACGCTGTATACCCGCGTATACCCTCGTCTACAGCCATGAGTATACGCTCTCAAATTTCTCTAGAGGTAAGTATACGCTGTATACCCGCGTATACGCTCGACTACAGCCCTGGCCCTGCCCATCCCTCGCTGTCTGATTCGTCCACCGCCCTTGCGCAGGATGCAGATTAATAAAACATTACCAAGATCGCTAGGAGCACAAGGGAAACAAATCGTTACGTCCTTCTGCCCTGGCGGGGATTTGAATCTCCGACCCCTCAGTTGACAGTCGAACTATAGGACTACTATAATTACGAACTATCATACATCCAGGCTTTATGCATGCAGGTTATTCACCATCTGGCTTCTCCAGTAGATAACGACGTCGATTTCGATTTCACTGGAACGGCCAGCCATTGATCCTTCATTCACGCAGTTTTTTTTACTGCACTACAAGTCATTTCTACATAAATAGCCTATCTGTGGAAAAGCATGCAGAATTTGTAGACGAAACCATTTGGATAGGCAGCAGGGCCGTTTTAAGGTCGTCGTAGGCCCTGATCAGTGATCACTCTTGCATTCGTAAACCCCAACTCAACTGGCAACTCTGCATTAAAGCTAAACGCATTCACATTACATGTTTCAGTTCAAAGTGATTAAATTTGAATTTGCTGCTATTTGCAATTTTCCTTTTTCCATTTACCCGGTTAATCATTCAATATCTCATTTTCAGACTTTCAAAAGCCCTGAAAGTTTCGTAAGCCCTAGGCACAGTGCCTATATAGTGGATAAGACGGCCCTAGGCCTAATAGGCATGTAGCACTTGGCAGAGATAGGCCTATGTTGATCAATGTTATTATTGCGAACTGTTTCAGCCGTACTGGCCGGATTATCGCTCGGCTTGTATGCAGGATATTCCTACAAGGAAGGCGTCTTTGCGCCTACTCTCTCCGGTGGAAAAGGCGGTCAACTGGAATGGGCCTTCTACGTCGGAATAGCTGGAGCAGGCACCTGTTTCATAGCTTCCGTCCTCTTCTTCGTAGATGGGTGTATCCAAGCAAAGTACAGGGATTACAAGTCACCCGTGTTAGGTACCCAGTAAACCGACAAGACTACACACATGTAGAATGACGAAATATGATCACGGATTGAATATTCTGTATAGTTCACTCATGGAAACCTTAATGCAGTAAAAAAATTCTGACTGTATAAACTATGGACCACGATGGCAGTAATCGGTTTTTGAAAATGCGCAGACTGACTGAAAAGAGACCAAACAACACACGGGGTAGTTGCTCCAAAGCTTATAAATGTCTAACAACATGTGACATGGCTCCTGGATATTTTCCGTAGGTGCTTGAAAACCATTCCGTTTTACGGTGGTTTGTTTTCAGGTCGGAAAAGCTTCCACAGATTTTCTCCAAAAAGGTTGCAAAACAAATTTGCAATTACAATCAGGGTAAGAAAACTGTAGTATGCATAAGACCCAACTGAAGGCCATTTAAAAATAGTTTAACTGATCTCTGCACAGTGGGAATAGAAAGTTTTTTTAAATTTCATGGCATGACTTCATCCAGAAAACCAACTGCCCACCAAACCAGTATTGGATTCGATTAAGCCATAGGCCTATGAATATTGTGAAGCAATTGGGCTATCCTGCTGTTTAATACATGTTTGCAAACGGACTATATAGAGGCTTTAGTTTATAAGCAGCAATTAGCCAGTTAATGCTTGCAGGTCTTTAGACTATTTGTTATCATCTGTCAACTGTAGTTGAGAAGCTGTTGGCTTGGCTCTGCTTGTGTGCACAAGCAATGGCAACTCTTCTGGTTATCTGAGCAATATTTGCTTAACTGATAAATGTTCTGCACTTGTAAATCGCTTAGGCTGGTGCAGAAAGCCTCTCTGGTTATTTTCCTGCAGTGGCGCTATATAAATTGCCTTAATAAATGATAAATACCAAACTAAGAATCCTAGTACTACTTTCAGTTGGCATGCTAAGTCCTGGACAGCCACTTCTGCTGGGCCCTGGTCTCAACTGGTGGCCAGCGATCGACTCAATGCTGGACCAACAAGCGTGGCTATTCATGCAGCAGGCCTACTTATCTTAGGCTTCTAGATTTGGTAGCTAATGTGTATAAGGGATCACCCAATACGTTCAAATGCATACAAGACACAAAGATACTACAAAGATTTACAACTGAATGGACAATAACAGACTTTCTCATGGACAGAGATGACTGAACATTTTACTTAATGATTTTAAATTGTCTCAACCAGATCCTGCATAAAAAATTGGACATTTCCATGTGCAAAAGTGCGAATGAAAAAACTAGTACACATACAGAATGGTAGATCTGTACTATTTGTAATAACAAGTGTGCCAAACAAAGATATCACAACTGGAAGCTTTATTTGTTCCATAAACCTTCACACATAGCTTCATCATAATGCAAGGCGGCATCAAATTTCGGATCCATAATGAAGGCGTTTTAAAGACAGCTCCAAGTTAACTGTGTTCACAACTTAAGTAAACCTAAATTTGTTTGTTACACAGAGAATAAGAAATATACCATCATTACAGCACTTTTAATACTGTATATTGCAAATCAAACATCGCCTAGTGCAACAGTTGACGTGACCCAACTCTTCACACCCCATCCATGGATGGCTAACCAGTGACTTATGATCAACTCTTCACACATCAGCAAAACCCTAAACCAGTCACAGCATCCCTGTTCTCATATCCAACTATCTTTTTGACCCAGACTGTACTTCACTATCTTTCTATGGTTCACTAATGTCTTCAGCTCCAGCAATTTTATTGACCCAGTCTGTATTTCACTCTTTCGATGAATCGCGTCACAGCAAATTTCCAACATGTCGCTGATGAAGCTAAGACTGAACCTTTTTGTTTCCAGTATTGATAATGTAGTCTTTGGGCCTAAAACAAAACATACAAACCATTTTACAGTCCTTTCAATATGATACACAACAGACCTAGACAAACTGCATGCGTCACATACGCTAAGGTTGTGATGACTCGGATAAAAACAATAACATCTTTTTCCTATTCTTGTGTAGCTGCGTCAAACCACACAGCTGAACTTAAATCAATCAGATCGCTATTTGGAACTGAAAAGCATGACTTAGCCCACAGACAGGCAAACAGACAGCAGAACTTGGGAAACTATCCAGAAACACAGCCATACAGACAGAAACAGACAGACAAAAAGTCTATGCATTATCTAAATTCCGTTTCTTGCACATAACCCAAGGCACTGTCATCCAACATAAACTGACACTATTCTAAGTCACAAATTAATTTATAGACAGCTTTATTACAGTGGTTGTAGATATTTAATTAATAAATTTCATGTACAGTTTTGCTGAACATACTCAAGTTGTTTTTACTAACAAAACATAAACACAAATTTTTGTATCTGTTGCAATTTACACAATACAAAGTTGAAAAATACAAGAAACATGGTTGAAATTGAAAACTGCATGTTCAGCATCCAAATAAATCATACAAACCAGTCAAACAATCTTGGAAAACTTTCTCGTTCTTCTTTTGTATATTCATCGAGACGCTTCAGCACTGGCATCACCTGGCGAATTTGCCCGGTAATGTTTTTTAAGATATCCTCCGGAACATTCTGCACATACAGACAACATAAACAGACAACAGGAATAGACAACACGCATAGACAACATCACACAACATGCAAAGACAACATTTAGCAGGCAACAGGCCCAGAAACAGTCACACACAACAGGCAGAGACAAGAGTCATAGATAAGAACAAGCAGAGACATGAATAGACAACAGATGAAAGTGAAAACAACAGGAATAGACAACAGGCTTAGACAACAGTCTTCCCCTAGTTGCAGTTTTGTCAAGTTTGTAAAGACAATAACTAACCTGAGAAACCGAAGGATAAGAATGTTCTTTTTATTTAAATTTCGTAACCTGACTTGAGAAATGTCGTAACAAGTTACCTCGTCTGGATACAAGTGTAGCTTCTGCATCATTGGTCTTCTCAACAGCGTGCCCTTGATGCAACTGTAGATGGTTTTCTCAAGTATCTAAGTAAAAAAAATTCAAATTAAACATGCTACACCCATAACAACCGCACAAAACCTTACTATATAATTCTTCTTACTTATCATGTAATGGAACAATTTCCCAAATTAAATTGCTTCATTCCGGTGTTCCATAGGGTTCAATTCCTGGACAATTGCACTATGCTTGTAATATGTATCATTCTTGAATTGATTTGGGATCAATAAATGACAAGATGAGATTGCTACAGCATATTAGATATTTTCTTCTTACACCACATTATTTTGACTACATCCTTCTACGTAAGTTTATGACTATATTGTTCTACACATTTCTCAACTACATCTTACTGCATAATCCTTTTTAGTACATCATACCAGATAGTTTCTTACTATCTGGTACGATGATAGTTCTAACTACATCCTACTACACAATACATTTAACGATGTTCCACTACACATTAGCAAACATACAGTACCTATTTCTTAGTACTATACCTAACTACATACACTGGTACATACACCATCTCCTTCCTCTCCTCCACACTGCAAGTCCTCAAGTCCAAAATCAAAGTATTTCTTTAAGAAGCATGCAGATGAGCCTTACCCGTGTAGGATCTTTATCATGAACCTTGTAGGCTCTTGTCTCAGAAAAACCTCCCGGATATCTAAAATTCCCAAAAATTCCAGAATCACTTGATGCATCATGCAGAGTAGCAAAATGCACATAGGAGGGGCTCTGTAAAGGAACCATATACAATACATAGCCAGGTACATATATACATACAACATGTCCAAGTTAGCCAAAGACCCATGCTGCTGAGGTCATAAAAGGCAGGAAATTGAGTACCGGTATAGACACTTTATCCCTTTAATGCAATCTAGAAGATAAAATGTTATGATATATCCACACACAAGTCTTTTCATCCAATAACCAATAAATGGCAATGATGTATGATATCATTAGCAGATATATATTATTATTAATAAGATATTCATATATAGCAGTAACTTATTAATTCACCTCAAATGCTCGGGTAGCTGGGAAAAAAACAAGTCTTCCACTCATTGTCTGAGCCTCAACAGTTTGGATCTGCAAGGGACCAGTTAGTTCTTCAACCATTATTTCAACACACGTGAATTATACGTGGTTACTTGCAGACAACATCACCAGAGTGACGAAGCTTGCTTCTTCTGCTGCAGTGTTTAAAATCATCTATTTAATCAATTTATTGATTCGCTTGAGGCACCTTTAAAGCACACAACGTCAGCAAATCTGATTCTGATGTGCAGGGAAATCTGAATCCAAGGTGCAGAGCAAATCTGAATTGGAGGCACTGCAAGATCAGCATGCCAACCACATGACTATGTATATATATTGATGCATCATTTTGATAAAAGCATGTGCTTTGTACGACAAGTGTTTATACCCTGTGTGATGGAAGTGTTTAAATGTTCGCCAGAGATCGCCCTCCATCGCAATTTCTCTTGTGTTGATGACCACAACGTGATCACCGACATCACCTGAGGAAATACAAAACTTGTTAAGTGGCATTAAATGGCAATAATATAATTGCTAAACACTGCACAGATTGTTAGTTACATTGTTGCAGTTACCAAAAGAAGATATTAAGCAATATTGTAGACTGATTCGATTTCAAGACAGGCTTTGATTAATTACTTTAAAAGAACTGTAAGAATACGTACTGAAATGAATGCTAAATACTTGTCTGTTTCTGTGTTTCATGAAATGTTTTTCTATCATTGGACTTCAGCAGCATAATCATCAACTAATGAAGTTATCTTTCTACATAATACAATTAATAACTTCTGAATACAGAATTCTCTTCAAAGGGGCACTAACTGTGTCTGCACTGCTTTAGCCACCCAGAAATAACAATCATTACTAAAAGTAACAAGGAAAGTAAAAAAAAGCTAGTCACTATGCAAAAAGTCGGTGAAAGGCCAGTCAACTGTAACAAAAATAGCATTGTGGTTTTCCTGACCTATAGGGGCGTGGTGGCTCAGTGGTAAGTTCGGCACCTTGTGACCGGAGGGTTGCAGGTTCTCTGCGTACGGACCTTGGGCAAGTCCTTCACTCGCAATTGCTCGTGGCGCTTTGGCGTGAAAATTCCGGCACAGTATCAAATGCTGTAGTCGGGAGAGCCTCTGAGTAGTAGATGACTTCGAGAGGCGCTATAGAAATATCTGGAATAAATAAATAAATAAATAAAGGCAAAATATAATCCTGTCACACCTTCATCGATGACCGAGATAAAATTAAGAAATCACCAAACTAAAGTCTGTATTGTGTACAGTATATATAGGTAAACACACAAGGATACGTCCTGAAATTGTTTGATAAGCAAAAGATTATATCTTACTGAGCGGATGATAAATTGGTTTGTGTTTGCCTTCTAAGTAGCGCTGAATTAAACGTGCTGACTGAAACGGACTCTGCCACTTCGCATCGTACAACCACCAAAGTCGTGAAAAGGTTGCCCATTGCTACAACAAACATAGCAAAACAATCAGTATTTCTGAACACACAGCTCAATACTAGGGCAGTCAGGGCCAAATCAGGGTACAGACATGCTTCTCAATGGGGTTGACAGAGAGTAGCTCAATGGTGTGAACGCATTCTGCTAAGCAAGGTTATGCTTCTTATGCATCTGCTAAATGTTAGGTTGCATAGAGAGAACTGTGTGGTAACATGTTTGGTCATTGGTTGCGAGATCACCTCGGACTGACTGTGTATGGGTTCACTGAGTTGTGTAAAAGTTTGTTGTGTAATATCTGCTGGTTCAAGCCTTCTCAGAAACATCGAGAGATAGAGACCGACAGATAGCGAGAGAGACAGAAATAAGGCAGATAAGCTAAATTGAAGATACAGAAAAGCATAAACCTTTTAATTATTAATTTGACATACTAAGAAAATAAGAATTTTAGGCTTGCATTTAAACTGTGACAAGCAAACCAAAACTGTCTTAGCTTACCACTTAACCACTTAAAACCCTTGTTATGTTATGTTATGTTACCAATATCCCAGCTTCAAAGCATGGTTTGTCACTTCAATCAGCAGACTACAAAGAGCTAGAGATAATGCTGCCGTTAAACGCTTTCCACACGACCTGAACATACTGATGTATCTCCAATGCATACCTGAACTCTGTGATGAGCCATAATTTAATATTATACAAAAATGTCAAATTAAATCCACAAAGTTAACGACTTGAAGGTCTTCCACCTTCCATGCAACAACTGGCTACATATCAGTATAGACGCCACATTCATTGACGTAATTGCACTAGACAGCTACGGTACCACCATCGACCTATATTAGGTACAACGCGACCTCTCGTGATTGACTGCTTTTTGCTGGTAATCGTAGCCTATTCGTAGGCGTTGTAATCTCCAAACTTTTAAAGCGCCACTCAAAAGCCAAGCGCAGAGCACCAGGTTATTCACAAGAGCTGTTCGAGGTCATCAAGAAAATTGTAATCAAAGCTCTTACAATTTAATTGTAATCAGAAACTCAAAAATTCTAAAGTCCTACCGTACTCAGAAGCCGATAGCGCATTGGATAACATCTGGCGTAGAGTGCGAGAGGTACAGAGATCGAGTCCCATAGGCGGACATGCTTTGTAGGCTGCAATTTGCGCCGTGTATTGCAGGCTGTCTGTTCTGTTAGTAGTTAAGATTTATCGCATAACATGTAGGCTACTTGTACAGCGCAGTGCGTTCGCAGGCGCTTAATTAAAGAATAAATATTATTATTATTATATTTAATTGGGTTCTGTTCAATGTGTTAACTCCACCAATTCATATCAAACATCCAAAACCGAGTTATGGCCAAAGTTGACATCAGAGCATAATCACAATCGATCGTAATGGTAATCTCCAAGCATACACAGGATTATCACTGGAAACATTACTGGGAATATTCTTTAAAATTACAATGAACGTTTGGCAGCCTGAGGACACAGATACAAAATGTTTAAAAAATTCAGTGTTTTAAAGCAGAAATTATTCAATGCAATAGTACGTGCAATAGTTTGAGTGACAGAACTGTCTTTAAGAGCAAGCAATAGGATATATTGGCCATAGAGTTGCTTATATCAGTTGCGTGCATCCATGGGCGACGACTCTGCGAGGCCCGTGAGTGCCCAGCACCACCAGAAATAGGCCATGCGAGGCCCACCTATGTCTGGGCACCACCAGAAATCAGCCCGCAAAGAGCGCTTTTTAAGAGATAATTTTTCTATTGTCATTACTTATCTATAAAAAGATCCAAAAAAATTTGCTTTGACTCTCTTTGGGCATTCACACTTTTTTGGTAAACTCGATGCAGATAGGCTACCTACCTGGTCTCACTATAACCTAAGATATTTTGCTTCGTTTTGACTTATCACTTGAAAAATGCAGAGGACAAGGGTGTGACATATGCCATGTGCGGAGGGATAACTGGATTACAGTCGAATCAAGGACGTTCAACAAAAGTTTCTGTGTTCACTAAACAAATCATTCACTTTATAGGCATTCAGGAAGCATAATCGAGAGTTCCAGAATGCAGAGACTAGATCAATATAGTCAAAGATTAAGTTAATTTTGTCAGACACCTTCCTAAAAGAATGATATGTTTTGAAACAATGCAGTTTAAGAGAGAAGCCATTTAGTTGTGAATCATTGTAGCATATAAAGATATCATAATTATGAAACGAAGGAATTAAGAATTCCTGGACGAGAGAAGCCACGGTAGGCTATTTGTAATTTGACATTAATTTGACATAATTAAAAAACAAGAGAATTGAGAATTGATACTGGAGAGAACCATGGTATACGTTGTACATTAAAACATTGTAAAAAAAGGTTAATAATTAATCATTTAGGCCTAACTCTCTTTGGGCACTCACACTATTTTGGTCAACTCGGCGCCTATGTATAAGACCGACACTCATATTGTCGGCCTTGATATGACTCCTCATCCCTCAGTTTCCTCACAATCTCAGAATCAGTAGGCCTTACTGTCCTTGGTCAAACATACCCGAGCCGGCTAGCTGAAGACAGCTCCCTCCGTTACACAATATGAACATTTAAGAAGTCGTTGATTTTGACTTATACACGTCGTGTTCATATTTTGCTGATATGGAAAATGGCTAAATTTGTTCTTAAACGAAAACGAGTAGATGACATCGTACACGAAACAAATGCCATTATATTGTATTGTATTGTACCTAAACACTTATAAAGCGCCTCTCACAGTATTCGCTAATCGGAGGCGCTCCCAGTGCGAAAGACCTAGTGAGTAGAAAGTGGTTTTAAGACAGCTCATCAGCTTTTCATAATCAGTTACTGGCAGGGTAATAGGCCTATGTCCAAAATGGTCTCCATGCGAAAAGCTAAAGTGGAGAATAAATTGCTGCCGCCCCCCCCCACTCCCACTTTTTACACAAAAGTTACTCCCCTGGGAAGAGGCAGGTTGAGCTGAATTCAAAGGCTTCAAACGCCGTATACCATTCGTACGCTTTTCCTGACCTACCAACTAAGCTTTCTCTACCCCTTTCCAAATAAAAGATCAAAATCCTATCCACTGAGTATACTAAAAATAGTCTGTGAGTGACTATACAGTATCTAAAGGTGAGTACACGCTGTTTGCCCGCGTATAGGCCTAATAGGCCTATACCATCGTCAACAATCCTGACTTGAAGTGAAAAATTCAAAGTACTTTCAAATGAATGCATATCAATTGACGCTAGATGAAATTTGCTACACAAGCCGTTTAAAAAGGTTCTACATAAAAATAAATATATGCATGTACAGTACAAATAAAATTTGTAAAAGCCCCCAAAATTCAGAAACTGGGAAAAATCGTGTCACTGCGCAGGTGGGGTTCGAAAATCCGTCCTGAGCCTAGCTTTCATAGGCATGAGCTAGTTAAAATTGTTTTCATTATACGTTTGAAACTTGTACCAATAAAACGATTCGAGTTTCTTCTTTAGTATTTAACAGTATTTTGATGTAGTTAGAAAATTATAAAATGGAAAAAAAAATCATGCCTCCGACCAGCCCGGTCGCGAACCGGGGTCCGCAGCTCGGCTGGCCAGTGACATGGGCAATCCGCCACGGCGCTAGGCCAGTAGATAAGGGTTAGAAGGCATAGTTATTCAAGAAGAGTCGATAACGCCTTTGTCATTGTGAATTTATGATGCTGTGAAATTGGGATCCATTTGTAATCTCTCGTATATAATATTTATTACAAATATATTCAAATGACAATTTTCAAATAAACCCCAAAGTCCCTATCAGCCAAGATTATAACCGATGTATTATCTGTCTTCTACTTCATTATCATTCGCTAGATGGCAGACGTCGGATATTTTGTTGGTAGATTATCATTTCATTCGATAGATAGAGCTGTAACTTACCAACAAGGAGCAATGGACGGGCTACAGTTAGCTTCCGTATTTTTTAGATTTTTGCTCTCAACCACATTAAAGTTTCTAAAATAAATTTACCGTGTTTTTTCACGGGTTACAGCTAGTCTATTAATAAATAAATAAATAAATAAATAAATATATATATACACTTGGGTCACATACTCAGAGGAGAAATAGAAGAAGCGATAAAAAACCAAAAAAAGAGGAAAGCACCAGGGGAGGATAACATCACAGCAGAAATGATCAGGGAAGGAGAGGAGTGCTCAGTAGAGATGACGCACACCCTGTGCAACAGGATATACCAAGGAAAGAAATGCCCGGAGGACTGGGGAAAGGCGATCATAGTCCCCATACATAAGAAAAAGGACAAGACTATCTGCAGCAACTACAGAGGAATCAGCCTCCTAAGCGTACCTGGGAAAGTGTACACCAGAGTCCTGCAACAACGACTACGGAGGTATGTGGAGGAAATAGTGGGGGAGGAACAAGCGGGATTCAGAAGAGGAAGGGGAACAGTGGACCAAATATTCACAATTAGGCAACTGTCGGAGAAGTACTATGAAAAGAACAAGGTGATATATAACAACTTCATAGATTTCAGACAAGCTTTCGACAGTGTCTGGCAGCAGGGGCTGTGGAGAGTGATGAGGAACTACGGAGTACCAGAAGAGCTAGTGGAACTACTGGAGGACCTGTACAGTAAAACGATAAGCGCAGTGAGAGTAGACGGGGAGCTAACGGAATGGTTCAGAGTACATGTTGGAGTAAGACAAGGCTGCGGTCTATCCCCATACCTATTCAACCTGATATTGGAGGCAATGATGGACATAGCGCTGGCAGATACAGAAATAGGGGTGAGAATAAATGGAGAAATAGTCAACAACCTAAGATTTGCAGACGATATAGACCTGATGGCGGAAACCGAAAGCCAACTACAGGAACTAACGACCAGGGTACACGAAAGTAGTAAAAGATTCGGGCTTAGGATCAACGGAGAGAAGACCAAAACAATGACAATTGGCAAGGAAAAAAAGAAGATAACCATCACCTTGGAAGGAGAGGAGACGGAACAGGTGGCGGAATTTGTGTACCTTGGGGGTGTAATTACGGAAGATGCAGAATCGACAAGGGACATAAGGAGAAGAATTGGGCTAGCATCAGCAATGTTTGGGAAGCTGAGGAAACTATGGAGATCAAGCAACATCTCAATAAGAACAAAAACCAAGCTATATGAAACACTGGTAATACCAGTCCTTATGTATGGAGCAGAGTCTTGGTGCGTGAAAAGGGAGGACGAGAGAAGACTGCTGGTGGCGGAGATGGGTTGGCTACGAGGACTACTGAATAGATCACGGAGAGAAAAGATACGGAACGAAGTGACACGAGAAGAACTGGGACAGAAGAAAACGGTAGTGGAAAGAATAAAGAAAAGAAGACTAACATGGTATGGACATGTGATCAGAATGGAGAGCGGAAGAATGCCGGCAAAGTCGCTGCACGGAGAAGTGGAGGGAACGAGGAGCAGGGGACGACCGAAGAAGAAGTGGATAGATAATGTACTGGAGGACATAGAAGACAGAGGATGGGAGTTAAAAAAGGCAATAGAACTCGCAAGAGACCGACCGAAATGGAGAAGTTTTGTTGGAGCCTCATCGTCGGTGAACACTTGACGGAGGAGAAAAAGAAAAAAATACACTTATTAAAACTTTCGATGAAACTCATGTAGGCCTACACCAAAGTAGCCTACGGTTTGCAGTTGGTTCAATAAACTAAAGGATATACTTACTTACTTTACTGTACACTAATCTAATTACTTCTATAGCGCCGTTATAATTATCCAAAAGCACCAATCGACGGTCACTTGTATAACAATCACTTTGAAGGATTACTATTAGGCCTAAAATTATGTAGAAGGAAATATATAATGGGATCTGATCCGTCCTTCTTCGACCTGAAATAGCGCAATGAACAGTGGATAACATCTAGTGATTTCTATAGCGCCGTCATTTAATCGATGGTCGTTGGAGAAGAACGATCGAAATCCTATGGGTAGCCTAACCTTAAACTACTGCATAGGCCTAGATGATTTTAGGCAGTGCCTGGTTTAGACTTAATTGGTGAGGTCCTAAGCTAAATAAAAGTTAATTGGCGGCCCCTTGATAAAAAAAATTATACCAGAAGGTGTCACAAAACTTGAAAACATTATACATGGGCGTAATTTGTGGGGGTACGAGGGGTACCCGTATCCCCACTTTTCTGACTGGGGTACCGTACCCCCACTTTTTAAATAATGCCATTCAATATTTTATTATTCTGCCTTCCCAGAGCAGAGATCGCAGTCTCCGCCTTGCTTCATGTATGCAGGCTGAGTGAGGAATATGTACCGCAAACGTACGATATACAGGTCATCCGAGAGCCAGACAAACTGCAGTCAGACAGGCAGACTTTCAGCCACACAAGTCACCCGACAGACTGACCGCCGTGACCAGTCCGCAGGCCTCAGGCGCCACAGACCTGGACCACAGCTACCCTCTTCTTAATTGGAAAGATCTGACATCACCCTCACTCTCCGCCGTATAAGACCCACACTCATATTGTCGGCCTTGATATGACTCCTCATCCCTCAGTTTCCTCACAATCTCAGAATCAGTAGGCCTTACTGTCCTTGGTCAAACATACCCGAGCCGGCTAGCTGAAGACAGCTCCCTCCGTTACACAATATGAACATTTAAGAAGTCGTTGATTTTGACTTATACACGTCGTGTTCATATTTTGCTGATATGGAAAATGGCTAAATTTGTTCTTAAACGAAAACGAGTAGATGACATCGTACACGAAACAAATGCCATTATATTGTATTGTATTGTACCTAAACACTTATAAAGCGCCTCTCACAGTATTCGCTAATCGGAGGCGCTCCCAGTGCGAAAGACCTAGTTAGTAGAAAGTGGTTTTAAGACAGCTCATCAGCTTTTCATAATCAGTTACTGGCAGGGTAATAGGCCTATGTCCAAAATGGTCTCCATGCGAAAAGCTAAAGTGGAGAATAAATTGCTGCCGCCCCCCCCCCACTCCCACTTTTTACACAAAAGTTACTCCCCTGGGAAGAGGCAGGTTGAGCTGAATTCAAAGGCTTCAAACGCCGTATACCATTCGTACGCTTTTCCTGACCTACCAACTAAGCTTTCTCTACCCCTTTCCAAATAAAAGATCAAAATCCTATCCACTGAGTATACTAAAAATAGTCTGTGAGTGACTATACAGTATCTAAAGGTGAGTACACGCTGTTTGCCCGCGTATAGGCCTATGCCATCGTCAACAATCCTGACTTGAAGTGAAAAATTCAAAGTACTTTCAAATGAATGCATATCAATTGACGCTAGATGAAATTTGCTACACAAGCCGTTTAAAAAGGTTCTACATAAAAATAAATATATGCATGTACAGTACAAATAAAATTTGTAAAAGCCCCCAAAATTCAGAAACTGGGAAAAATCGTGTCACTGCGCAGGTGGGGTTCGAAAATCCGTCCTGAGCCTAGCTTTCATAGGCATGAGCTAGTTAAAATTGTTTTCATTATACGTTTGAAACTTGTACCAATAAAACGATTCGAGTTTCTTCTTTAGTATTTAACAGTATTTTGATGTAGTTAGAAAATTATAAAATGGAAAAAAAAATCATGCCTCCGACCAGCCCGGTCGCGAACCGGGGTCCGCAGCTCGGCTGGCCAGTGACATGGGCAATCCGCCACGGCGCTAGGCCAGTAGATAAGGGTTAGAAGGCATAGTTATTCAAGAAGAGTCGATAACGCCTTTGTCATTGTGAATTTATGATGCTGTGAAATTGGGATCCATTTGTAATCTCTCGTATATAATATTTATTACAAATATATTCAAATGACAATTTTCAAATAAACCCCAAAGTCCCTATCAGCCAAGATTATAACCGATGTATTATCTGTCTTCTACTTCATTATCATTCGCTAGATGGCAGACGTCGGATATTTTGTTGGTAGATTATCATTTCATTCGATAGATAGAGCTGTAACTTACCAACAAGGAGCAATGGACGGGCTACAGTTAGCTTCCGTATTTTTTAGATTTTTTGCTCTCAACCACATTAAAGTTTCTAAAATAAATTTACCGTGTTTTTTCACGGGTTACAGCTAGTCTATTAATAAATAAATAAATAAATAAATATATATATACACTTATTAAAACTTTCGATGAAACTCATGTAGGCCTACACCAAAGTAGCCTACGGTTTGCAGTTGGTTCAATAAACTAAAGGATATACTTACTTACTTTACTGTACACTAATCTAATTACTTCTATAGCGCCGTTATAATTATCCAAAAGCACCAATCGACGGTCACTTGTATAACAATCACTTTGAAGGATTACTATTAGGCCTAAAATTATGTAGAAGGAAATATATTATGGGATCTGATCCGTCCTTCTTCGACCTGATATAGCGCAATGACCAGTGGATAACATCTAGTGATTTCTATAGCGCCGTCATTTAATCGATGGTCGTTGGAGAAGAACGATCGAAATCCTATGGGTAGCCTAACCTTAAACTACTGCATAGGCCTAGATGATTTTAGGCAGTGCCTGGTTTAGACTTAATTGGTGAGGTCCTAAGCTAAATAAAAGTTAATTGGCGGCCCCTTGATAAAAAAAATTATACCAGAAGGTGTCACAAAACTTGAAAACATTATACATGGGCGTAATTTGTGGGGGTACGAGGGGTACCCGTATCCCCACTTTTCTGACTGGGGTACCGTACCCCCACTTTTTAAATAATGCCATTCAATATTTTATTATTCTGCCTTCCCAGAGCAGAGATCGCAGTCTCCGCCTTGCTTCATGTATGCAGGCTGAGTAAGGAATATGTACCGAAAACGTACGATATACAGGTCATCCGAGAGCCAGACAAACTGCAGTCAGACAGGCAGACTTTCAGCCACACAAGTCACCCGACAGACTGACCGCCGTGACCAGTCCGCAGGCCTCAGGCGCCACAGACCTGGACCACAGCTACCCTCTTCTTAATTGGAAAGATCTGACATCACCCTCACTCTCCGCCGTATAAGAGTGCATCTATACCGGTGGTCAGTGTTTCGAACCAGTTAATGTTGTGATTTCACTTGCACACGTCTCAATAATGTTGGAAAATGCCACATATGGATTTGTGTGATCCAGCACGAATAATCATCCAGTTTAGCTGTTTCTTCGATTTCAGAAATACACTTACTGCCTATGACTTGTTTAAATGCAGTGTAGGGGGCCTACAGCTTAAACTTCATGCAAGTATACAGCATATTCTTGTACCTATTTAGATGACTCTATTCCAAGTATGGCAGCCCGAAACTTAAAAACCTTTGGTCCCTGTGATGCAAAAAATGAGTGGGTACAATTAAGTTGATTCACGGTAACTTCAGTTACTACATACAAAGGACTACATTAGTTTTGTATAATGGTATGTAATAGTTTGTATAATGAAGGCTAGCAGGCCTAAAATTGAATAATTTGTGGGCTTTCAATTAAACTATAATAATTAACAAAATCGTTGGTAGCAACAACTGTTTAGTGGTACTAAAGACAATCGGTGTGTGAACACAGCAGACATTCTTATAGCAGCATGAACATTTAAAATATTTTGTCAGAAGCAATTATGTTTCAGAAAGAAAAGCCTCTCATGTTCCACTAGAATGAATGACTGTTGACATTAAAATTATCGTCAATGACATTTCATTTGAAGAAACAGTTCAAGAATTTGCTTCATTACCAAAGTTTACTGCTTAGTGAATGAGGCACATGTGCACAAGCTGCTTGTCCAGGGTCTTTACACAGAGTGCACTCAGCAGGTTTAAACCCAAAATTGTTAGGTTACAGAAGAAGCACAGTAACAGAATAGACCAGTGTTGCACTACTGCATCAATTGTATCACAAATTATTCAATGATATATCACTTATTTATTCAAACATAGATCTTTATCAACATTCAGTAATTGAGTCTTTATCCGTTTTCCTTAGAAACTGTTAAATCTTGTAATCCTCATGGATTAATATCGCTACAGACAGTGAATAGTTTAACAGGAATGTTGGAAGCTTGGTAAGAAAAATCTTAGCACAATACCAGTCACAAAAACAATGTCATAAAACTTTTAGAAATTCTAGATTTTACAGTTTAGAGACGATTTCCAACACAGTTTACATCAAGGGAGGCACATCTGGATCATCTACAAAATCAGCACTTGGGCTTTTCTCTTCTAATTTCCGCGCCCACCACGGTTGGTTTGAGCCGAGTGGTCCTCGCACAGTAGAAGATTTCTCGTTTTCTTTCACAATGTTGGTAAAGTCAACCATTTTACGAGCATTTGGATCGACTTCGAGTTTTTCAGTTCTACAATGAAATATCATATTGAAATAACTGAAATATCATATTGAAATAACTGAAATATCATATTAAAATAATTGAAATATCATAATGAAATAATTGAAATACCATACTGAAATAATTGAAATATTCTATTAAATTAGAGTTACATGGTATCAAGAAATAAGCTGAATAAGCATGCCGTGTGCTTGGTCTTTGAGTCCTGCTTTAGAAACTTTGAGATTACGATTACGAAGAAATCAAGAAATGACACATTATCGCCACGAGTAAAACAAAGATATGAAACTGTCACAAATCTGAGTCTAACGTTAAAATGAAACGTTCAGCTCGAGTGTGCATAGGTTGCCTTTAAAACAGGGTTCATAATACAGTATGTAATTCTTGCAGTGTCTCCATACTTCCAAGACTTCTACTACCATAGCTCACACCACTCACAGTTGCAGTTCTAATAAAAAAAACAACTGTGAAAACCAAAACAACTAAAGTCCCAGAGGTTGAGCTCATGCTGCTTAAGTCTTACAAATAACATAACCTTCAAAGACGAGCATGTACTAAATGTATGGAAAACTAATCCCTCTCGTCGTTAAAACTAAGTTCATTTGTGTTTCTTCATACCTTGCAAATGAACCTTTTTCATAATCATAATCTCGAGATTTCTACGGCGCCCAAAAAAGCAAAGTCACGGGAATCACCTTATTCACAGGCGCTCAGTCAAATCATAATTGATAGGCAGGGTGGTCAAATCAGTTCCAGGTCAAGATCCAAAGGGGTCAATCAGGACACATTTCATACCTTGGACCGTGTGAACTGTTCTCATCTGCTTGACGTGAATCTTTTGAAGGTTTAGGTTGAGGAGCATTCACTGGTTTTATGATTTGTTTAACCTGACAGAAAAGAAAAAGCACAACCAGTTTTGTCAAGTAGCGCACAGCACATCTTCTCCCAGCCAAAATGAATGAATCATAAGTAAGTCACATACCATAAACGAAAACTTATCTAAGGACTACATTACCACCGTTAATTTAAGGTAAAGTAATTGTAGTGGCTTAAACTAATATACTTTGAAGTGTCCATGTAAACACTTCTGCCAAAATCTGTAACAGATATTAGCTTATTAATACATAATTTTTTACTAATTTATTATGTCACGGAGAAACACCTTGGCATTGGATAACACATTACCATAGGAACAAATGAGACCATGGCTCTTGGCAGCACATTCCAGAGGATGGCAAATTTTAAAAATTAAAAAATAAACGTTAAAAATTAATCATTTAATTTAATTTAAAACTTCGAGCAACACAAAAATAAATAAAAATAATCAAAATGATGTCAGTGAAGTTAAAATTTTGAAACATAAAAATTGGGATGGCAAAAAACTTCAGTAGGTGGTGACAGATTGCTAAATCTGAAAACCAGTAAATTACATATAAGCGTCGTCTGGGTTAACTGCAAAAAAATAATGAAATAGGTCAGAGGTTCTGACCATGAGTTACTCTCCTAACCCTCAGTCTGTTTTTTCCTTGTGTTTATTTCGGTTACAAAACCCAACAGTCATGTCCCTATTGACTTTATTAAAAGACTGGTTAAATTGTGCTGTGTAAATTTAAATTAGAAAGATTCTTACTTTTGGCATCGTTAAGACTAGATGTCCATTGGTCATTACTCGCTGGGCTTTACTCGACATTGGCTGGACTTCTTCAGGCAAAACTAACTGAAAAATCTAAGTAAAACACAAAGAAACCTTCCAAGAATCCACACATCACAGATAAATAGGCAGCTGAGTTACATTATCAGAATGTCTGCAAGGTATCTCTTTAACACTTAAAACTCATGTTATGTTATGTTATAATGTGTAATACTATAATGTGTTGTTATAGTGTGTTATGCTATACCGTATGTTATACTAAGTTATGTTATACTAGGTTATGTTATATTATAATGTGTTATGTTATAGTGTGTTATGGCATAATGTGTTATGTTACAATATCTTATGTTATAATGTGATATGGTTATAATGTGTTAAGTTAGAGTGTTGTGGTATGTGCTACGTTATAACGTGCTATGTTACGTTCTAAAGTGCATGGACTGACATCCATCAAAACTAATTTCATTGTTGTGATTCTCACCTTTCCTCGAATGAATCCCCGAACATAAGTGGGGTTGATATCGATATCAATCAGAGAGGTATCCATGTACCTACAGCAGTAAACATCAAATAATCATCCAGTTAGTAAACAAGGCAGCTTTACAGTTACAAATTTTCCAGAAAAAAGCTGAAAAGCTATAGTAAAAAACCTGCAGCTTAAGGTTTAACAATAGAATTGCTGTGACAAAAACCAACAAGCAAGCAGCCTAGTCTAACAGTTAACAGTCTAACACTAGTTTAATACAGCACCACTGTCAAAATGTTCCACTGTAAAACTTTCTACTGTAACAATGAGCCACTGTAATAATGCACTATTGCAATAATGCACCGCTGCACTAATGCACCATTGTAAAATATGGCACTGTATTAAAGCACAGCTGTAATACTGTGCAACTGTAAAAATGTCACTGTAAAATGTGGCACTGAAAAAATGTGCTGCTGTGAAACAGTGAAAATGCATCACTATGAAATGCACTACTGTAACAAAGTGCCACTGCAAAAATCCATACATGGAAAAATGTGGTACTGTAATAATGTACAGCTGTAACAATGTGCCACTGTAAAAATACACTACTATAAAACTGCACTAGAGTAATAATGCACAACCGTAGACACGTGCCACTGTAAAAATGCACCACTGTAACAGTGTATTAACACTTTAACGATGGGAGTGTACTTAAATTGACTGGGAAACCAATGCAGCTCGTCATTAAAATGTTAAACTGATGGAAAATTCACAACAGAATTCATTGTTGGCATAAGTGAATCCATGCATCAACTGCAGTGTAACGAAGCTCTAGTGTATTATGCACTGCTCACTTGTTGACTGCAATGTCCAGAATCAAGGCCTGCGATTCATCGTCTTCAGTTAACGTAAACTCAAACCTACAAAAAACACATTTTAAACACAGATTCAGCACAACCAAACCAGTAATAATTTTCATAAGACACTGATTTTCAAAGGCAGTCATGTTGAAAAACTGGATGGCCATAGAAAGGCATTGGAAAGGTTAGGTCTCCTGCATTGCCAGTTTTTCGATGCCAACCGAGGCTTTTGAAGAAAGCCACACTGATTCACTGGGCCAAGAATTTATTATTCTATAATTATTGTTTTTGTTGTTTTCTTACTAGGGTAACTATGATCCCTTTGGATTACAAAATCAGGGCTAGAATTTTTTTCAGAATGGCCATTCCTGGGCTGACGTTATTACTACAAATGTTATTATTATTATTTTCAGCACTATCATTATTTGCAATTACCCAAGTGAATGCCACAAACTGACGCCTAGTGCATTACATTTAAAAGATTAGATAAGAT
Organism: Allolobophora icterica; assembly: GCA_963556255.1. NCBI lineage: Eukaryota > Metazoa > Annelida > Clitellata > Crassiclitellata > Lumbricidae > Allolobophora > Allolobophora icterica. The sequence continues at coordinate 9,868,435 of OY744608.1, forward strand.
CAGGATTAGCGATAGATTAGAGATTAGATTAGATTAACACTAGAGAGATTAACACTTACTTTCCCTCATTGATGTTTAAGATTCGTCCGTCGTCTGCTTCTAACTTTCTCTCCTTCTTCTCCTTTTTTGATGGTTTACTGACAGAAAAGACATTTGTTCATAAATCCTCCTCCAATATTTTGTATGATATTGTGATAGTACATTTATATAGCACATCGGGAACCCTTTTAGATGAACCTAAATTATGTACCATTATGCCATAAAAAGTATTTAATCCAATAACCCAATACTTTAAAATATTCAAATATCATCTGATCCATGGTGAAAGGTTTCAAGTAACAATAATTATAGCATATGGTTGAATCAAACTTTAAAACTAATTAGGGCAAAATAATGAGCTCATTTAGTGGTTTTAGTAGTAGCAGTCACTTTATCGATAACCAAAAGCTTCCAAATTTAGAAATAAGTCAACATCAATAGATGTCAAAGGGAGGACTGAAAAGGAACCATATGGGTCCCGCTATGTAGAGTCACCCAAATACAAAGCAATGTTGTACAGGTGGTAGCATTAATTGTTTTGAGTTTGAGCTCATGGATTTCGTTAACCACAGCATATTATTCTGCAGGCAATTGATAAATTACATACCCGGAATTTTCATTTTTCTCTTTTGTTTTCTGTATGTGTTCATGCACTCTTAAACGCGATTCTGGCGTATAGGACACTTTCTCTTCCCAGAAACTATAGAAACATATTTAACCTGTTTACACCAACCTGATTCTTAAAATTTCTTGCATTATTCTATTCAACCAGTCCATTATGTGCAATCCATCTGCATGCTAGTTTGGCAAAATGTCCCATCCTGGGTGAATCTCCTGTTGCTCTCTGTTACCTAGCTATATCTTTCTGTTTATATTATTCACTCTTCCTCAAACCACTGTGTAACAACTTTGGACAAGTTGCTCACCCACAATTGTCCAACCCTCGTGAATAGGTTGGTGCCCTGCAATTGGCCTTCAAGAGGTGTTTTAGAAGTTTGGAGACAACGATTACAAAGAGATAAGGTAAAGAAAGGTATACAGGTAATACAACATTTATTGCACATGTCTACCAATTAGTGTTAAAAAAACCGTTACACTAAAGAATGATATTTACCCTATCAGCATTCATAATCGTAAACTTAAACATATCTCAAGTGCTACTTAAGAAGCTATGAACAGCTTCTTCATGAGTGCCATGTCAAGTCAGAAAGGTTGGCAAGATATTCCATAAAAAGACAATGATCTGGCTGCTAAGAGTCCAGAGTGAGAGAGCAATGGAGATCAACATGAATTTGCCAATTTTCCAAACCTAATAAGGAATCAAACCCTAAATGCAGCAAGACCAGGCTGACAAATTTCAAATAAGTGAAGCAAAGATATGTGTGAAGACAAACATGAAGAGGCCAAGCCATGAAGATATCCTGTCACATAATTTTATCTTCATTAACTTGCCTTTTCTCTTCTGCTTCTTCATCTTCTGGTGTTTTCTTTACCTCAGTTCTGCAAACAACAATGGAATGATACTTGATTAAAATTTAATCTAATTTTGATTTAGTAACTTCAATCACGATGGTATCTGACATCAACCGATAGCGCACCAAATCCAAGCCATGATCAGGTCAATATCCAGAAGATCAGTCCCCTAAGATGGCTGATGGTCGATAAGCAATTTAAAAAAGATTAGATCATCTTTCTAAAATGACTTCAGTCATTTTAGAAATGGCCTAACCTTAGCTATTCTAAAGACTTCTATCAATATCATAATACAGAAGGTGATGGTCACTTCAAGCCTGTCTTCTATCTCTGCCATCTCACGGTTATCGACTGGACCTCTTCAACTGTTTTCCATTACACAGAATACTTTCACTTTCAAGCAAACATCAGTTGATGCCCACCTATCATGACAATGGCACTAGAGAAGTCTTAAGATTAGAATAATTTTTTTTATAGGTTTAGGTCTAGTGAATATAAGTTTTTAAGTATTCAGCCGAGCAAGAATATTAAACTTTCTGTTGGCCAAATACAAACACTGAAAACTTAATAATTACAACATAATAAAAACTTCTAACACTGAAAATTTAGTGCTAAAATATTAAACACCTCTAATGACCCACTGGTGAAAGTCATGAAGTTGAAGTTTGAAAATGAACTTAAGTACATGGAAACAATAGAGGGCCTAAGGGTATTGAACCGTGTCTTTCAAGATCTTATGTTCTTCATGCCAGAGTAATACCATTCATCTATCCCAGCATCCTCCTTGAAATTGGCTTTTGTGAATAAAGACAATGCACGTAAATGTTTTAAACTGCTTTTGAAAAGACAGTCATTCAGTGGAAACATGAAGAAATCACTTGAAGAAAAGTTCATAGATCTTACATTTCTTCATCACCTGCAACTTCCTGTGATTTGGCTTCTTCTCTCTCTTTTTGCTACAACAACACATCATCATCTTTATTATCTTAATCATCTTCAATACTAAGTCATTATCATATCAACATCATCATCTTTAGCATCACCATTATCATAATAGGATCTTTGGCTTAATAGTCATCAACTCAAATGAATCTAAATCAATGACATAAAATGCACTGAGACAAGTAATCAGTGGGAAAGGAATGCAAATCCAAAGCAGCAGTGTCTACCACAACAATAATTCCTTACTCTATGCATTTTGCACGAAAGTGTGGTGGTTAGCTGTCAATCGAGAGGTAAGGGGTTTAAATCCCCACCAGGGCAGAAATTTGGTTAAGATTTCTGCTTTGCATGCACCATCACCTAACTCAGCTGTAATGAGTACACTAACCATACACTGTCAGTTGGACGATGAGACGGCGAGGGAGAGGACTGGCCACCCGCCCTCAAATGCCGAGACTAAGAAAATAATTCACTAACACTTCATACCCAAGGCTGCCTCAGGGCTAGTTTTAGGGACTGCTCTTCTTCTCTTCGTTTATGCATGTTAGGTTTCAGAAGTTTCATGTATTTCAATTGAAAAGGACATTATCAAATTTAATTCGTAATCTCCATATTTCTAAAGCGTTATTCTAAAGCTAAGTGCAGGGCACCAGCTTATTCACGAGTGCCATGTCGTACCAAAGATGCCAAGTGAAGAACTGAGTCTGCTTGCCAGAGAGAGAAAGCAGAGAAGCAGCTAAGGTGGATAATCAAACATTGAAGATTGACTTAGTGTGCAGCATACCACAAGATGTAGGACTCAAAGTCATGTCATGCCGCTGCTATCCTGAGGTAGTTTTATTTAACTTTGGCTCTGTTTAACTTTAGCCAACACAGCTACATGAGTACACTGACCGTACGCTGTCAGTTAGAAGAACAGATGGCAAGGGAGAAGACTGACTACTTGCCCTCATACGAAAAGTGAATTCGCACACACTTCATACCATAAACAGACTCTTGCTTTTCTGTTTAACTGCCCAGCTTTGCAGTTTAATAGAATTAAAATATGAAATAAATTTCATTAAAACGAAGTGTGTATGTGTCTCAAAAGTATGTATGTTTGTAATAGTAGGTATGTTTGTAATAGTAGGTATGTTTGTAATAGTAAGTATTTTTGTAACAGTGGTACCCTTCTGAGAAAATATTTCTTCTGTTGTTGTATTATGCCTGAACGAATTTCATGAATTTCCTGAAACAGAAAAATTTATTATAAAACGAAATACTTTAAAATTACCTTTGTTACAAAAGACAACAAAAGAAAGACTGAAAATTATCTTCACTCAATTCATCAACAACTTCAGTGACTCTGATTCAATGTATTACTCACATTTATTCACTTATTTATTTTATATTTATATACCACACAATAAGCACAACCATCAATTGACACTAGTACAACTACCAATGCTGCTATTGCTGCTGCTGCTGCTACTACTACCACTACTACAACTAATAATAACAATACTAAAAATAAAAATTATAACGAGCATCCCAACACTTTCTGAAACAATTTTGCTCAGTCACATGAGTTCTAATCTCTTTAACACTTTAACGACAAAAGTGTACTAAAAGTGACAGGGAACCAATGCAGCTTTCATTAAAGCATGTTTTACATGTTTTTTTGATGCAATATGTAAAAATTGTTTACTTGGAAATGAGGCAGTGAACAATAAAATTGATTGATTGATTGATTGAAAGTATTAAATCTCTGAAGAATTTAAATCCCAACAGCTAATAAAAGGAAAATTAATTATAGCGTAACCTTCTTACAATACTCTTTTTCACAATACCAAGTACCATGTAATAATGAGGTCATGTTGCATTTGGTTAAGATGTTATAACAAACCTGCATAGCTCGAAGACGTTCTGATTTCAAAATCTCGTGGCCATCCAAGAACTACAGCAACATTGTATAATGTCCATTTAAATAGCAATAGTCTTGAAATTTCTACAGTGCCCAAAAAGAAACAGATGACGAATAACGCTAAATTTTCTCAAACAGCGTAACCTCCTTGCAATACTCTTTTTTGCCATACTAAGAACCATGCAATAATGAGGTCATGTCATAATTAGGTTATGTCACAATGAGGTCATGTAATAATGAAGTCATGTCATAATGAAGTTGTCATAACGAGGTTATGTCATAACGAGAGGTCATATCATAACAAGGTCATCATACTGAAGTTATGTCATAATGAGGTCAAGTCATAATGAAATCACGTCATAATGAGGTCATGTCATAATGAGTTCATGTCATAATAAGGTCATGTCACAACGAAGTCATATGTTATGAAGCCATAATGAGTTCATGTTAGAAGATCATGTCATAATGAGATCATATCATAATGAGGTTATACGATTATAAAACATAACATAACAATTTGGGGTCCATGTCTTCAACCATGTCATATCCGAATTTCCATATCAATATCGGGTGTTTTAAGGTTCTGGTGTTTCAACATAGCAAAATTACTGACTTTTAACACATAGAAAGTCAGACTGTGGCCATGAGGTTTAACTATATCTGAATTTCTAAACACATTAATTATCTCTAAGTGGGATACGATAGCCAATAGTTTAAAGTGCTCACCTTGTAATGCAAGTATGCATTGAAGCCAACCCTAAGATGGTTACTGTGTAGGGACATTGAGCAAATTGATCAGCGCCATCGACTGATGCTTAGTCACTAGGTAGCGGTGCTTAATAAGTGCATAATAATAATAATAAAAATAATAATTTTATAACAATAATAAAAATCTTAATAATATTTCATGTTATCTGCACATTCCATGATACAAGTAAGCCTTAAGCCTTTGTCTGCAAGTAATTGCAACACTACATCTTTAGCTGATAAAGCAGTGTAATGTGCAGGAAAAATGGTTTTGTCCAGCGAAAGCACATCAGGTAAAGACTATCAGAAATAGACCTTGAGTTTCGGAAGGGTCGCAGTTACAAATTCACGATAGCCATCAAATTCAGTGCAAGGATTGCCCATGAGATATCTGTAATCACAAAAGTAATCTTGAAATTAGACTTATAAATATACCAAAAAGAGAGCTAAATTGTGGGAACTAGCTTACTCATAGGCGCTTGTTCAAATAAACCTCTTATTTACTTAGTTTTTCCCTGTAGCAAATGAAGAAATGCTTTCTGACCATCACACTGACGTCTTATTACATTTCTACATAGAAACCAGTTAATGTCAAGAAAGATTGAAAGTCAGACACTCCATTACTCAGTGCTCGTGAATAAACTCAGTGCTCATGAATAAGCTGGTGCTTTGTGATTAGCTTTAGAGTAGTGCTTTAGAAGTTTGGAATTTACCCTCTAGGGCGGCGCCTTGAATGGCTGCCAAACCATGTGTTAATTAAGATATTGATTGTACTTTCATGTTTCAATGTAATTTTACTGCGTCTGTCGGTTTGAAATAATAAAGAATATAATTATTATTATTATTTATTATTATATAATTATGATTACTTACTTACTTTTTGTCCCAGCTAACTCAGCTACAGAATGAGTATACTGACTGCTATCACGAAGAGGTTTGGCCACCCATCCTCAGTTGCTGAGGTTAAGAAAATAGAGTCAAAAACATGTCACACCCTGTAGGGGTTAGCTTCAGCTATTCTTTCCATACAAACTATATTGAAACAATTGTCACAGCCGATTGTTAAAGCCACACCACAGAGTATAGTAACTACACTAAAATTCTCTCAAATTCAGGGTCACCCAATTTCTACATTATTTTGTTTGCAGCCAAGTGTGAAAAATGTTAAGTTTATAAACTACAAAAGCATTGACAAACATTGATAGACAGTTTAGACACACATTTCCCGCAAGTGTTCGAGACCCTGGAGGCTTTCGATGCTTGTCAGTTCACCAATAAAGTTGACTGTCAGGTCCAATTTTTTGAGTGACTCACATCCTGAAAGAAAGAAAGTATCGGTTTAGCAGTTACAAAGTTCCTACTTACACCAATAAATGATTTTAATCCCTTAACGACGAGAGGGATTAGTTTTCAATGCATTATAGTATATACTCGTCGTTAAAGGGTTAAGGGCCGGTGGGTGGGTGGAGATGAGGTCAAAATTCAAGCCAAGTTCCAGGTTTAACTGATGATGTGTCAAGAAAAACGTTCATGTACAGAATGATGAATCAGTAATATAATTGAAAAAATACTTAAAAATACATAAATTTGTGGCTGTATTGTTGTTGCCAACTTTGATACTTTGCCAATTTATCATTCCCATCTTAGGACTATCATAGAACTGTTCATAATTATTAGCTCACAGCTGTGACTATGAGTTTGGTATTTGTGTTTTGACGACTAGCTGCTGCTTCACTCACCTTCCAAGTTTTCAATTCTTTCAATGTTATTGAGACCTAATTTCAGGTATTCCAATTTCTTTAATTTGTGAAGATTTTCTGAAACACAGATGGTAAACATATTCAAGTACAATGTGCTCAACTCTAACCTGAGATATTTAGAATCAATAAATTATTATGCATCAAACTGCAGTATATATATATAAAGGCCACCTTTCAAGACAAAATTTTAACAGTCTTGTAGTGTCTAATGCATAATTTTATGCTGCAGCTGTGTATTGGCCAGTATGTGGCACATGTCATACACTTTAGCACTGGTGTAAACTTGTCCAAAATATTGGGGGGATTTGGTTATTTATCCTACACTTGTTGCATTGTATATACAGTAAATCTCAATTATTGGGGGCACGTGCCCGGCTGCCCCCCCCCAGAGTCAAACCTATGCACTTTAGTGTGTTTACGTATTTATGCACCTTAAGCTAATGATTACCTCATGTTAAGTCCATTGCATCAGGTTTCGCATAATGACTCTGTGTTAAGCATGACACTGAGTTAACTGACCGTGCATTACTGAGCCTTGATAGCAGAATCCAAAATGAAGAAACACTAGAAAAGATGCTTAACATAGAAAAAAATAAAGACAAGCTGAACCATTTGTTAATCTTATAATTGTTGCAAGTACTAAATCAGTGCATTGAAGACAATTTTACATTTTGCAACAAAGACAAAACTGCAATCTTACCAATCTTAGGAATGAGATTACTTGTCAGGTCTAAAATCTTTAAATCTCGACACCAGTTCCCGATGTGCTCAATTCTACCACAAAGAAATACATCAACAGTCAACAGAATGCTAAAACTGTTAACAAGTCAATCCTCTTCAATATTGAAAACAGTCTGAAGTGTAGTGCCCACAAAGAAAAAACAAGAATCAAGACAACTCCTTTACCTTTCAATGTCTCGCTGATGAAGGGCAACTTCTTCTAAAGTGGATATCAAGCCCTCGTTGTGCTCTGAACTTTTGCGAAGCAGCTCTTCAGTAACTGAAATTTAAAATATACAAAAGTGTCTAGTTATGAACTTTAAGTGTCTAGTGTGACACTTAAATGCTAAGCAGAGAGCATCAGTTCATTCACCAACTGTGCTACATCGAATCAGAGCTGTTGCCCAGAGATACTGTAGTAAGTAAATGATCCAACTGCAGAGAGACCAGAGAAAGAAGAAGAATGGAAAGTCTTACCAGTGAGAGACAGATGTACTTTAGGTAGCTGATAATTAATATTCACCAACTGGGAACAGGACAGCATTGAACCTTGCTCAACAGATGTTTCTGCATGACACAGCCTAGTTCCATGGAAACATCAACATCCACCACCGCCGACAACACTAAGCCCTTAAGTTGAGACCAGTCACTAAATTACTGACTACTAGTGACCTCCTGCACTTGATATTTTGCTTATTGTTTTAACCGCAGTTTCTGAGTTTCGATTTGATGAAGATATCAGCAGCTCGACAGGAGCAACAATTGCTTATAAGGTACGAGTCACAGTGCAACAGACTAACAAACAGTCTAACAATCAGTCGATGTTAGGTCACCAATTCTTTACTCGCTACCTGCCTGAGTGATGTCTGTTACGTTGCATGACGTCACGCAATCATTTACATCGAAAAAAGCGTCTGCTTGTACAGGCAAAAGTCCTGTTGAAAATACTTTGATTTAAACGTCTACGGCCAGTTGACTACGTCGTTAAGTCAGTGGCTAACTCAATAAGTCAGTCAGAAATTCCTCAGAGACTGACTACGGGGACTAACTCAGCCTACTGGGTTACACACTTTGAACCACCATAACCGTTTACTTGCTCATTTATTCTAGTCCACGAATTCACCGGCAGTGAAAATACAGAAGTCAACATAGAACGCTTGTAATACAATCTCTGGGCAAGCAACATAACAAAGTTAACACAGTGTGTCTATAGCACGTTTGCATTTTTCGTGGATTTTTGTAATAGCCTTGAAAGCAGTATTGGAAATCCAGAATTTCCTTTGTGCTATATTCTGCACATTTATTGGGGTAAAGAAATTATAAATTAATCAATTTTCATTTTCGGAAATCCTACTTACTTCTGACCATCCTAATATAAGAAAGTTAGCTGACTTTTAAACAGTTATTAATAATTTTCACATGTACTCGTTGTTGACGACGCCAACTTTATAGTAACTGCTTCCGGTGAGCACAGCTGAGTGCCACTTTTGTAGCGCTAGCTTTGCCGATATTGCTACATTAGTCGTTAGTTATACTCAAAAAATAACATTGTGGATGTATTTTTGTCTTATTAGCCTTTGTTTATTTAATTCATTCAGCTAAAGTAGCCTTTAAAATTTCATTAATTCGTTGTACTGTAGTCTGACGATATCGACCGGCAGAGGGCGTAACAGCTCTGTTACCATGGCGCGTTTGTTTTTGGCGTGTTAAAAACAAGTTGTGTAAATTTAAAACAAGAGTTTATTGATTTCGTTGTTAAAATTATAAGTAATACAATCATCGCATAAGTTCATTTGGAAATATGGCAACAACCTATACATTTGAGCACATAAATCGCCCAAAGGCTACACACATAAATGCGGATAACAGGTGAAATTAATATGCGGGCATGCGAAATAATCAAATTAAATCATACCAATTGCATGATAATTTAAAGAGAAAAGTTACGTTCTGTTATAGATATTTACTGCGATACTATGAGTGCATTTTAATATTTGGGGAACCTTTTTGTTAATTTTTTTTATTAGCCTGAGATTATAACTGAGATTATTGAAGGTTACAACGACAATTACAAACTGATTTGTCCAGTACTATACCCAATCAGTCAGTCAGTGAGTCAGTCGAGAGTGTAAATTAAATCTTGTTCCTGAGTGCTTTTAATACAGTGCCAAAGTCATTCAAGTCCATGGATCAGAAGACTTGTGAAGATCCCATTTTAACAACAGTGTCTGACAGAATAGTCAGTCTTGTGTAAATTTAATCAATGTAGCTGCATTATAGACATATCATTAATGGTATTTATAAGGTTGACTGGTTGTTTGAAGGGACTTGTTGCGTGGACGAGAGCGACCTTATCCCAATGAGAACTATCTATCTGGAAATGGCATGTCAACTGTGTGGATGGGCCACGGTCACTACGCGCCGCACAATCGCCAGTGGCAAAAGCATCACGAAAAGATCGCTCTGCCAAACGAAAGGGTCGCAGGACAGATCGAATTCCAGACAGAGGACCAGTGGCGCGACTGGACTTACAGGCGTGACAGGCCGGATTCAAAGCACTGCGGAGGAATGGGTTAGTCTTTGGAATTGTTTATTTCTTGTAGATTTGTCTCACTGTCAGAAATTAATCCACAGCTAACCAACTCATGCAAGTGATGTTTTTATATTGTGAAAAGATATCCAATTACTGGATTGCTGTGGTTCTGTTTGCACCTTTACCAGTATGCTGAGACTAAGAAACTGAAGTTGTTAACACTTATACCCATGGCCGCCTTCAGTGGTGTCTACCAATGGGGGGAGGGGCTGGGAGAACGATCTTTCACGGTTGCCAGAAGGGGGTTTAAACGTTTCCAGTCAGAACAGTTTTAATGAACATTTATAGTATAATAACTTCTATTTAAGTTTTTGGCTTGTAGTAACTTTTGTTATGGACTATACATATAATAAATTAATTTGCATTTCTAATTGGCTTTTGAGCCTCTTATGTTTAAGTCAGCCAGAGTGGAGGTTTGTTCTCCAATTCCAGGTGGGGGATTAGCTTAAAATACTGCTCGTTTTCAAAATACTGCTCGTTTTTAGCGATGGTTAAATGAATAGTAGGCCATGATTGGCGCCGTGTGGCTGCTGCTTTAAAAGTTATATTTGACTCCTGTAAAACTGTTATCATGTGCTTCTACTGTATAACCTACATGTATGTAAGCCGCCCTGTGTGGCTGCCGTTTCTACTATATGTATGTTCACTGTACAGCGCAGTGCGTTTGCAGGCGCTTAATTAAAGAACAGATTATTATTATTATTATTATATCATTTTATAATCTGGTTCCAAAATTATTTTTTTCCAGGATTTAAGAACAGTTTCCCACCTGAACTGAAACTCAGCGGCTACGCCTTCAATCCCTACAATCTCTACCGCACAGGGGTTCCTGCTCTAACCCTCTACAACCCACATACCCCATGGCCCAAGACAGAGATCCGCACCTTCCCCACATGGCGTGGCCCTCGTGGATACTACGGATACTATCATGAAGAGCTGGACGTCCATAAAAACGGTGGCTACCGCTTCCCACGAGATCCTAAAGTACTCGTCAATGATGAAGACATCATGAAATATGAATACATGCGCAATAATCCAGCATGTCATCAGAAGCTGCCTGTCGAATTTCCAGTATTGATGTAGATAAGGCCACAGCCGTAAGCGTGTGACATGAATAGTGGAGTCATTGTTGATAGTTAAATATATATTTTATTTGTATATCATAGAAATTTGGTCATAAATTTATTAACTGTTATCAATCATATGCATGCATGCACCTTTGGACTATTGACTGCTGTGAATCTTCCTATAAAATGTGCATGCTTACCTACTTGATTCAAAGTTTAGGCTCACATGGCTGACACAGGGACAACATTTTTACTTTTTTCGTAAATTTTCGACAGTAATTATGAAAAGTTCATACAAGTAGCAAACATGTCATAGGTGCATTGTTATAATTTACAGTTGTCATCTGCCAGTTTTACATTTGAAATTAACCGAATCATGAAAGACATACGTGTACGTTATGGCTAGATTTTGTAACTCTATGAATTTATGTACTTTTGCGAATTTTGATCCCATTGTTTTTATATATAATTTTATTATAAAACCAAGTATTAACAGTATTTATAGTCTCCCATGAGATGTTTTCAATTCATTTTCGGTTGCTCACCAAATCTTGTTGAGCTTTGACTTCATTGTGGGCAAGGTTTTTGTTGCGATGTGTGTTTTCAAATCTATGATTAATATTGTAACTTGAAATAATTAAGGAAAACAGAACATCTGGATGCGCTTCCTATTTAACTAGTATTATATCATTACCTATAAAAACGAATATCATGGTTTCTTGTAATAAAGGTTTTTACTCATATTGATGTCGTTTGCCCTTTATTGCTGCTTGTATTCATTATGATGCAGAAACATAAGTGAATGACAAGTTAATTTGAAGAAATAGAAAAGCTGATTTTGTTATCTTTCCATTCCAAAACATGAAAGCACAGATCCAACAATATGCAAGGTACTTGACCACATTTCTAGTTCATCACCCATACCCATAGTCACTAATCGCACAATGCACATGATAATCAGCCTAAGTCAATTGTCTGCTTGGAATAATTACAACTCCACTGATACTGAAGAAGCAAGTTGCTCAATAGGACCCTTTGCAGCAAATGGTGTGAGATAAAAAGGGGCACCTCTGCTGTGCCTCTTTGTTCTGAACCCAGGTTCATGTTACAAGATGGCATCATAAAACAGGGTGCCATTGAGTTATTAATTCTGTGAAGATATAAATGTTAATTATTTTGTTCTTTCAAAAGTCAAGCAAGCTATCTTAAATTCAACATGTAACTGGGGACTGGTTACCAGGATGCCTTTCTTACTGAATCCAGAATTCGTGCTTTTTCTTGATCCATGACATGATCATTCAGATACAGTTGCTTTTACTTTAAAAGGCAAAAACTAGAATCATTTGAGACTCAAGTTTGTATGTAAACAAAGTTTTTAATTGAAGGATCAACTTATAAAAATTTATGCTTATTTCAGAAGGAAAACAAAAAAATGCTACTGTATAAAAATTTGTACCGAAGATTTCAAAATATAACAACTCCATTTCTTTAGTCACAAATTTATCCCACCATTGTTCTTTTTCTCCCTCTCAGTCGTACTTCATTAAGTTTCCTAATGACCTCTTGTGAGTCCTTAGCCTTTACCGTTATGTAGCTGTTTAGAATGGCTTCTAAAACTGGTTCCGTCGAAGGATGGGTGCTGAGCATTGCCTTTTCCAGGACGTACAGGTCAACGGCTTTGTCCTCGGCCGATCCTTCAATGCTACCAAGGCCAAAGTCAATGAAGACTACCTCGAGATTTTCGGGTTGGCCGACAAGTAGCATGTTTGAAGTTGTCAGATCGCCATGAATGATACCCTTACTGTGCATGAGTCCAATGGCACTGCCAATCTTTTCTGCCAGAGGTCGCAGAGAAGCAAGGTTGCTGGAAGCAGACTGAAATTGCATGATGTGATCCTTGACCGTAACCGAATCCTGGAGGTACTCCATGTAGATTTTATGATCTTCCATGTCAACAAAGTAGATGACTGGAGTTCGAATACCTTGAAAAAAATTATAAATCCACATAAATATATCCGATAAATGAAAAATCATTTAAAATTCCTAATTGTAATCATAACTGTTCATTATTTAGCACCAAGCTTCTAAGAAGTAACTTTTCCCAGTACCCCAACATGACCGCTATAATGTGCTACATGCATATAAGATCAGGAAGTCTGGTTATGATTTCAACTCTTATGTTGGATAGAAAGTTATATAAATTTGCTAGAATCTTAACATGTAAAAGCCTGTCAATGATGTATTTCCTAGTTAATTATTCACATGGAGATGAACTCATCATTCTTAACAAACTCCAACACGAGGAGCACCATGAGAGGCTGTTAGAAGGTACCACCTAACTGTTTAGATGCATAGGTCCACAAACTACCAACCACATAGGTACTACCAAAGCAAAAGCTACATATGATTGCTATATCTGACAGTAAGTCACACCTCTTCAGATCCACTAGACAGTCATATATCACTTTCAGAGGTGTTTAAAAAGCGTGCAATCAAACATTCGAACACATACATACAAACAGGTATAAATACAAAACAGTAAAAGGCGCAATTCAATTACATACAAGCACACACACAAGTGTAAAAGCAGAATGTTTAAAATTACTTTGATCCTGAACAAGTTATGCATGAATATATCACAATAAGCAAAAGAATACTCAACACATTCTTCACATGCACAGATGAGCACAATTCCTTATCCGGGACAAGGCCCAGGTCTCGAGACGAAATGTGACTTAATATGAAAATGGATATTTAATAGAACTAAATTACTAAGTCAAAACTGACAGTCTTTGCACTGTCCATGCACTTAAATAAACAATGTTTTGTAAATAAATGAACTTGGAATGCATTGTATCGTATGGGATGGCTTTAACCGAGTGATATTCATGTGAATGAGAGGCAGAAGACTTTCTTACCATTGGCACGGCATCGAGTCATGCACCTGACCTCTGCTTTGGTTCGCTGCACCGTCAGTGAGCTGTCTAACGAAGGATGTCGGTAGGACTTTTTAAATCGTTCTTTGATGATTGTTGGTTTACCAAGGAAAGTGCAGGCGTATATCTTTGCCTCAGCCCCTTGCTTTATCAGCGTCGGCGTTGGATGCATTTCAATTGCCTGAGAAATTAGTTCGGTCATAATTACACCTAAAAGCATACAAGAGTTAGTTAGTTAAGTGAAGTGTTTAGTTTATATGCATATACACGAACATTAATCGTAATCTTCAAACTTCTGAAGCGCCTTTCGAGAGTCAAACGCAGGGCACCAGCTTATTCACAAGAGCTGTGCCAAGTCTGAGGGGTTTTCCAAATGGTAGTCAATTAGAAAATCTCCGATTACTGGCATCAGTTCATGCCAGTGTCACAATATAAAGTCTATTTACTTATTGACGGCGGTGGGCGATAATCAAGAATCGTTTAACTAGGATCGAAACAAATTACGTGCGTTGTACGTTAAGGAAAAAATAATATATTATAAAGTACAAGCCAATGAAATCAATATTACGTCGATTTATTAGACTTATAAGTACAAAATTATTGCACTAATAAAATTATGTCTACCTTTCAACAATTTTGTAAGCACCACAGCAACGGATATACGGAGCGCGTGAAAAATAGCTTGCTCTCGCATATCCCTTCATCTCACCGCTTAAAATAAATTATAATCTGAAACGTTTCCTGTACCTCAATGAGTAAGTAGGTAAGTAAATAGCCTTTATTGCTTCTGACACAAGTAGAACTGTACATTTTACGTTACGTTTAGGTAAAATGTGAAAAAACGGCGCTTTGGTAACTTTATTGTCTGGTATCATAGCTATAAACTGTAAATATGAAGCTCCCGATAGCGCATTGGATAACATCTGGCGTGGAGTGCGAGAGGTACAGAGATCGAGTCCCATAGGCGGACATGCTTTGTAGGCTGCAATTTGCGCCGTGTATTGCAGGCTGTCTGTTCTGTTAGTAGTTAAGATTTATCGCATAACATGTACATGTACAGCGCAGTGCGTTTGCAGGCGCTTAATTAAAGAATAAATATTATTATTATTATTAGTCACTGCGATGAAATTCGATTCCAAACGATTTCGTTTAAAATCTGAAACCGGTTTTTCTAGGTGTCAAGATTCATAAGGTGTTCGATACTCAATTTTAAGTTGTAATAAATAAACTGAAATGGCTGAAAATATTCTCAAAACAACTTTTACTTTAGTAGATAAGGTTTATCAGAAAACTGGTAAAATAGCAATTTGTTATGTATTACTTATTTTCAGAGTTGCTGCTTCCAGAGTCTATTTTGTTGTGTAGAGTCTATTTTGTTACAAGCCACGAGTGCTCTCGGGAGTTGCCTATGACACGAAACACGGGGATACACGTCGTGGTTTTGAATTCATCAAGTTCATTATTTTTAGACTGATAAAAGGCATACCATAATTGCTAGTAAAATTAGTACATAATTATATTGCTTTTAATTTTCAAAGCTTGATAGCCGGATTTTGTGGATGTTAACTACATGTAGCAGTTTTTACTTTGCCTTCAACACCACTTTAATAGGTGGTTTCCATAAGAAGAAAGACCTTTTGACCAAAGTATTGACAAAACAGCAGTTATGCATTATAAAAAATAAGTTCACGTTTCGAATAATACATAGTATGACTCTACTGCCATGATTTTAAAACCCTGAAAGGCAACACTAATTGACATTCTGGTGTTTTACACATTGTGTGATAGATTGGATGATTTGCTTTGTCAGTCCTGGATGGGATATTGTTAATCTGACCGTTTTAACAATAATTGTGCTTTAATGTGTAACCAAATTTAGATCACATCCTCTGGCCGAGTTCTCAAACTAGAGTCATGCATCAGGCTGCACAACTGCGTCTTGCACTCTCTTGCCAAAACCATTTCACAGCTGCTTTTCGTTCTGTACACTGGCTTCCCTGTATGTGAGCATATCCATTTCAAGCTGGAACACATCATGTGAAAAGGACGTGCAAATTACTTTACCTTTCTACTTTATTATCCTTGGTCACCGGTGACACCCTGTAGTTCTGTTAAAAGCTGAGCCTCTCTTCAATGAGCATCTTCTAGAAAAATGTCTTTTACATCTTGTCTTTGACTGGCCCTCCGTCTGGAACTCATTCTCGATTTTGTTAGCAAGACTATCTATCACCCTAAACTTAAACTTGCAAAATTTTCCAGTAAGGTCTGTGTTTGATAGTATTTTCTGTTGCCTGGCTACAATGTTTGAGCCTAAACTTTGCAAGGAGGGCATTATCAAATTACAATTGTATCATATTTAGACACCCTGCAATCAAAATCTGGCTTGCAAAATAGTCTAACGCAAAATTTGGTATGCACGTGCAGTGCACTTTGATATTAATATATAGCATCATCTAAGAACATGTCAAGATGCTGAGAAGCTCACTTTTGTTCTTTAGACTTTACAGACAAACAAGATGCTCAACTCTACTTTGATTGTCTGAAGAAAGAATTACCTGCAACGGCTGCAACTCCCGATGGCTCTAAAATCATCACCAAACTTACAGTTCTTGCAAAGACTGCCACAACAGAGGGTACGTTTAAGGACATGATCAAAATCATTTGGCGAATGATTAAACCTATGACTGGTACCCCGCAGTATCGACTGACACTGGTATTCCTTGCCATTGGTGCCATGTGTACATCGCTAGCTTCGTCTTCTGCCAGCACTAGTCTGCCACAGTGGATAGAAAACATGGAAGATTGGTTGGGAAAACAGCTGACAATTGGTGGAAAGGGAGTAGCTGGAGAAGGTGAGGGTACGGTTAACGATCGCGTTCAACGTTTCTTCTCAACACCCTACTTGCATGATTTTGACTGAAGCTGGACTTCTGTTAAGTTGAACATTCTTTTAAAAACCGTTCATCTGATGTAATTTATTATGTATTATGTTTAACCAGTTACCATGGCTGCAATAGCGTAGTGGTTAGTGTGCTGGACAGTCAACTGAAGGTTAGAGGTTCAAATCCCTGCCAGAGCAGACATGTTTTGAAATTTCTGTTCCACTTGCGCCTCTGCCAAACGCGTACGGTGTCTGTGGGAAAGTCAGATGACAAGGGAAAGGACTAGCCACCCACCATTGTATGCCAAGGCTAAGAAAACTAAAGTTGGTAAATACTTCATACCCATGACTGCCTCTCAGGCTGACTTGATACGGTGATACCTCATCTTAATCATAGTTTAGATCTGTGGTACAGAAAGTCACATTTTTATTGGATAAACTTCTTAAGAACTGAATAATGAGGAATGATTTGGTTTGCTCTCAAAAACGTTATAATGCTTTACTTACTTTCTCCCATTAGTCAAATTGTGTGCTTGTGTAAATAGCCGTGACCTGGTAGCTGAACTAAATATGAAATCTGTTGTGATCTGGTGAGCTGTTTTTTTGCTCCATGTGGCGAGATAGCTATCAGTTTAGGAATCTGAAACTCGTTAGCTCTGTTTATCCCAGACTTTTATTTACAGTCATTACATATAATTTTAGTACCACTACATACATCTTTCAAAATAGTACATGTACCTACAATACTAGCATGCCAAAGATTATGTTGTAAATTCCTAATATGCTAAAATGAATTACTGCAGGTTTTTAAAGTATGTTTGCAGCCAAAATGTAAGTTTTGATTACTGTCCTGTAGAGTCATTAAATTGCATTAAATGTGTCAATGACTTTACTGCTGTGCATTTTTTGTCTTAATTAAGACAGACATCTCTTTGTTATCCTGATTGGTAAAATGTCTTTATACAGACAAAATGCACCTTTTATGTATTGCTTATTTCAACTTTGTCTGTCCATCCTATCATCATAAACACCTTGTTGTATAGTTCATGCTGAATGTAGCCAAGTTGTTGTAAGCCATACTTAGGTTATATCTGTATTTGTCAACTGTACATGTATACTGGTAACTACCGTAAATCAAGAAGTTGTATACATGTACCAAGGTTGTGTTACAATGAGACTATGTTCTAAAGAATATGTTCTAAGCTAACTTGCCTTTGGGATGCATATCCCAAAGTTGTTATGATAATTTGGTTCTGTTACAATGCAGTTATGTTCTAGAGCTAATTTCTCGTGGGAATCCATATCCCAGTTCTAGTAATTATTAATGAATTCATGTCATAATGAAGCGTGCTAAAGCAAGATGCATTGCATGTTCATAACAGCACCATGTAGAATTAGCCATATCATAAAACATACCATAGTTTATGCTTCAATAAATCTTGCATGCTCATTATATAAGCATAACAAAGCTAAGATCACGGGGATTGCTTCAACAGCTATGTATACATCTTAAGTAAAAGCTAAACTCGATGTCAATGGGTCAGTTTCACAAGAAACATCGACAGGTTTGCTGCACAGTCTTGGAGTAGACATGTTATTGCATCGCATCAGGGAGCTCTTTAAGCAGAGCTCTGCTCACAAGCCTCGCCAGTGTAGCCTCCGGGGCACTGACATCTGATGGGCGCTGGTTGTTGCTGCGGTTGTTGAGGTTCCATAATGCAAGTGCCGTTATTCTGGCAGGTGCAAGGTGCGGTCGTGACTCGGACTTCGATGAACGCCTTCTTTTCACAGGTGTCTTCTACTATCACGGACATTGTCTCCTGCGTTTGACGATCGGGTGCCACGTATCTGAAAGAACACGTGTCTAGTGTCTATATCATACAGTCAAATCTAGTTCCATCATAGCTAAGTCATGAGAACCAGTTTATTGACTGGCACAAGTCAAAACAAGATCAGTAGGCAGGTACAGTCAGGTTCGGTCCAGGTCGAGATCCAAGGTTAGGCAGGTAGACAGACAGCTATGATGGTTGGTGTTTACAGTTAAAACAGCTGGAGATGCAAGAAGAGGAATCAGAATGGGATGTTTAAAAGGAATCTTCTCGAGTTGGAACGAAAGACCTGTGCACAGATTGCAAGAGGTGCAGAGTTGGTAGGATGTGTCTGACAGTTGCGAGAATGTCTATTTCTGTATTCTTGTTACGTTGAATTTCAAAACTGTACAGCCAAACTTGTTAAAATAAAGCTGACAGAGTCAAACCTACATCACACAGGTCCACATTTACACCAAAGCGATGTAATCAGCATTCGTTAAAGTGAATCTTTGGATTAATTATTGGTAATCAGCTGCTAAATTAGACCACAACGCCGTTGCTTATCTGCACCACAGGAAATGCAGTTAGGGTCAATTACGTGTCAGGATTTCATCAGTGTTTCAGTACAGTACTTCATGTAAGTTCCACATTTCCTACTTAATGTCTTTATTCCAAACCTCCAGACTGACATTCATTCTCTTAGCTTAAGAAATTTAGCAGTGATGATTTGGTAGAACCTGAATGCAACAACTGACCCTTAATAACAGTCATTAAAACTCTAAGGTGCATTCTGATATAATGGCTGCTGTCTAAGTAATCTTTTATTTAGTATAAGACAAACGCTCCGGTCTTCTGGCAACCGAATTTTGATTTCGTTTTTCATCTTTGCACCACTCTGACTTAATGCAGGCCTTGTGAATAAGATGATGCCCCGTGCTTAGCCTTTAAGCAGCTTACTAAAATTACAAATTACATTATACTTTGAACTCTGAATACATGATTACCAGTAGTTACTGTAGATGTACATGGCAACAGGTCAGGCTGGGTGGATTTAACAATCTGCTGCCCCAGACCAAGTGTTTTGTTGCCTGTAATAATTTAGTGTAATTTTGTAATCAAGCATTTATAAAAGCACCACTCAACGAATCAGACGCACTCCTGACCCTAGTTGGTGCTATCCCTAACAAATTGTATGGACTATAGGCGTTTCCAAAACAGAGGAAGAGAAGGACCGAGGAGCTCAAGCCACAAGTCCTGTGGTAGGTGGTTCCAACAAGAGGGGCCAATAAAAGCAAAGCTTCTAGATTGAGCAGTGGCCCTGCACATGTGGGGAACAACCAGAAGGCCCTTGGCGACCAATCTGAGAGTGGAGCTACTAGGGAGTGAAGAGACTGAGGTACAGAAGGTCCTAAGGTATGAAGGAGCTACCCTGACATGACCGTTATGCATAAGAGTTACAGTTTTGAAATTTTGCTAAAATCTTCATAATTTGTATTTATAAAATTACATTTATATTTATTTAGTGTCATTTTACTTGCAGCTTTCAATTAAATCTAATGTTCAATTTTTGATTTTTACTTTCTAATTTAAGTCCTATCCTTATTTGCAGGTTTCAATTAAATTTAATGTTCAATTTTTAATGTTTTCTTTCTAATTTAAGTCTACCCTCTGGAACATGCCACTTCTAGGTCATGACCTTGTTAGTTTCTACAGTGAATCCGTCACTGCAAACAACATGTGATGTACTTTTTAACACCTAGAAGCATTTCTTTAAGACTACTGAAAACTGCTAACAGTGAGATATATTGAAGCTGGAAAGAGCCATCCCTTGCACTTACCTGAGAAGCCCCGACGGTGTCATACTAATGTATGAGTCGGAGGACTTGAGTACATAGTACTTGAGTGTTTGGCCTTGAACTGGGTGACCTGCCTCAACCTGGAAGGTCATTAGCTGTCCTTGTATTGCAGTCAGATTGAGGGCAGTAGTGCCAACAGTGGGTGGCCGTGTGTCTGAAGATAGAGAACAGCGTAATGTAAGGTGGATGACCGAAACTACTGACAACAAAAAGCTAATCCATCTGCCCTTGCTGTCTTCTACCAAGATAAGGCAAAGGCAAACCATTAGGAGGGACAGAAGGTGCTCGTGCCGAGGCCCCCCGGCACTTCCACTCATCAAAGCATCTGCACAATCTGCACACACAAGACAAAACAACGAAATATAAAGAAAACAAACAAAACAATCTACGCCTTAAGAATAGTTCTTTATAATATTCCTAACCATAGGCGCCGACTTTTGCTTTTGTCTCTGGGTGCCTGGGTCCTCCCCTCCCTTCCCCACCCACTCTCCTTAGGAAGGTGAGTTTTAGCAGATTTCACGAGAAAGAAAATTGTTTTCTTGTTAAAGGTTATGAGGTTAGAAAAAGTATTGGAAATCGGTGACGACGTTCCAATGTTATTATTTTTTTAAATAATAAATAAATTATTTATTTATGTACGGGATGTGACTGTAAGATCATGCAATGTTGGGTATTTGTGTTGTTGTATTCTCAAGTTGTGAGATTACTTAGTTGTACAAAATTTGAATTTAAGGTCCGAATTCTTCTGGGTGCCAGGCACCCACTGAACTTTCTCTGGGTGCATTCGCACCCAAGGCTCCCAAGAAGTCGGCGCCTATGCTCCTAACGAAGATCCAGTATTTATTTTCATATATTTATTTTCATTTATTTGTTTTTATTTATTTATTTTATTTATCTTGTTCTATTACCAATTACAAGGCATATTAAATCAATAGCAGCAAACAGTTACCATTCAAGCATAAATGACTCTTAAAAATAATTGTCTCTTGAACATACCAAGGCAGAGTGGATTTGGCATAGTTGTTGATCCAGCCACAAAAGCTACTGAATAGTTTCTCGAGACTGCCACAAACTGACAATGATCGGTTGCTTGAACTTCAAAAGTATAAATCCTCTCCTCGGCACTGACAACCGAAAAGTGGACCCCGGTGTCGCTGAGTGCATACTCGAGGCCGCGTTTGCCTGTATGGTCGATCACCCGATAGGTGATGTTGCATGAACCAACCGCAGACATTGTTTGCTGCCAGAACTGACCAACAGTCAACCTGAAGTCAGTAGTTTCTGGCCTCAACATCAGTTCGGGCAGACCTATGAAAACAAAATAATCATATTTCGCACTGCATACTCTGAATGTCACTGAGTTAAGCTTCAAGTTGTTTCTTTGGACAGACAGAGTTATTGTATTTATTAAAGATCACAAATGTAGAGTGAATAACTTTATTTTCATCAGGCATATTCACATGAATTTACAGATTCATTGCATTGGGAAACGTTTATTCTGTATAGATTCACATGAATTTAGAGATTCGTTGCATTGGGAAACGTTTATTCTGTATAGATTCACATGAATTTAGAGATTCATTGCACTGGGCAATGTTTAGTCTGGTTAGATTCACATGAATGTAGAGATTCATTTGCATTGGGAAACATTTATTCTGTGTAAGTTCAGTATATAAAACATCTCTTAACCCCTCTATTGGCAATGGATGAATCCCATGGTTCTTGGCCAGTGATATCACAGGATATGTTGTTTACTTCCCAACTTATGCCAGTAACAAATTATACTGCTTTTTGACAGAAGCGCAGTTTGTGCAAACAACTTGCCCAAGGTCATTGCATGAAATCGAACCCGCGACCACACAATCATTGACCAAACACGTTGCCGATAGACCACTGTGCCACACCTTAGCCTCACTTAAATACTGACTTACTAATTTAGTATGCAAACAGTATGAACAAACTAAATAAATTACTGGAAATCATAATACTTGAAACAGGTGTGAAGGAAGACGTTGACTGCGATGCACTGCATGCCTGGCAGCAATTCAGTGAGTCTTTCTCGCCATCCAAGTAACATCGACCCCCAATAGTACAGGTTCTGTCCTATTAAAACAGAAAAAGACCAGTCACGTAAAGCAGTCTCGAGATGCACCACGAACATAATTCGTGACAGATTATAATTTCTTAGCAATGGAAAATATAGGCAGGTTACCTGGCCTCCTTTGTTATCATATCCTCATATCAAGTACTATACCTGGAGTTTAGTTATTATTTCAACTCCCAATTTTCTACAGTGTGCACATGGAACAGAAATCTAAGTCTGTTTCTGTCCTGGCTGAGTGACATTCTAGCATTCTAACCACTACACAATCGACCCAGTGTAAATTCTCATGATTTCTCAGCATCCCTCAAAAGCTCTGTTAAACAACGATATTTCTACTGGCACTCCATTAGGTCAACTATCCAAGCACATGTAAAGTTGGGGCACACGAGTCAGTCACATGTTCGTGTTAACGAACAGAATTACAGTTTTCAAGACCAAAGCTTCAGTGCTTTGACTGGTAACAGCACCTTGTAAAAGTTACCTCAAAGGGAAGTCTAATTACATACCGGTACACTATAATTATTACAACTAACTTCCCTCTTGGTTTTCAACTGGACTCTCCCTAAAATCCCTAGATATTGGCACGCACACTCATTTTGCTTAACAGTAACCATTGATCATTGTCATGAGCATCCTAACAGTGGCGCTACAGAAGTTCTTCGACTAGACTAGATTAGATCAGCCAAACGTAGCTCTATACAAACCCTTTTCGAACAAGAGAAAGTTTTATTCCGAATAGCACAGTTCTGGCACTTGGAGTTAAAGATGACGAGCAGATGTTCCAAGCTGTGCAGACCATCCTGTTGGAGGGTCACTGAGAAGGCTTGGTGTGTGAGATTGGTCTGGGTGCCCTGTGGATTATTAACCCCATGTTCAGGCAGAGGGCAGATGACCTCTTCAAACGTTATAAAGACAGCAGTCGTGGTGTGTAGACGTTTTGAATGAGATGCCTGTAATAAGAAACCAACAGGACATTTAAGAACTCCCTGATGATTATTACAACGTTTCCTTTGGTCTGCAAGGGTTTGTGCACCTCAACTGATTCTATTAAAATTACTCTGATCTGGAATGAGATTTTGCTGAGAAAGTTTCCATCAGTTGATGCCTTATGCATAACAGAGTATTCTGAATAAAAGAGAATTCAGATAAGATTAGTTTACACCTCAGATTCAGATTTACTCATTCAGATTTACTCGCTCAGATTTACTCGTTTAGATTTACTCGTTCAGAATCACATTTATTGAATTTGTTCTCATAGTAAGTACTTTAAATGAAATAAATGTTGGCATTGTCACTGCCTTCTCTTCCTCAATATCATCACCCTCATCATCTTGCTCAAGCCAAAATACTCGATTTATCAATTTTCTTTGACCAGTGTAAAAATTCAGTGAAGCTGTAAAAACTTTATGTTATAAGTGATATTTAATTTCCTCTTTCTGCCTTTGGTTGTGCTAAAGTGCTGATAGACTTCACGTTTCAAAGAAACTGAAAATATTGCATCGGCAAACATAGAACAGACACCAAGGAAGACACCCCACATGCAACAAGTAGATCTCAGAAAATATATGTTTCGATTTTAGTAAATACCTCACGAAACTGACAGTAAATTGGTGTGGTCTGTCGGAAATTTCTCCCATACACTGAAATCTTCTGACATGGTCGCATTTCTACGTCGCAAAGTGCACCATCAGACAGAAAAGTTATCTACAATCAGTTGGCAACACAGACACAAAACTAACAAATTGTACATGTCATAGCAGCAGCAGTATTAGTAAAAAAATTGATCATTATTAAGGCTGGTTCTTCTGCCACAACGATGCATCATGTAACATGTAATAGCAGCAGCAGTATTAGTAAAAAAGTTATTAATTATTAATTCATCTGCCACAACGATGCATCATGTAACATGTTATAGCAGCAGCAGTATTAGTAAAAAAATTTATCATCATCATCAGCATGACTCTCCAAAGCGTCCTGATGAATAATTACCAACGATTCCGGTAAATCACTTTTTCAAGGTCATGTGCAGCTGATGTTTTTTGGGTGTTGGTCACACGGACATATTTCAGATAAAATAATAACTGGCCTCTCCAATGCACAACATCTTTATGCTAGTTTGGCAAAATGTCCCATCTAGGGACTACCCTCTGTTGCTCCCCATTAGTTACAGACCACGAAAGTAATTGAAAAACACTCCAAATTTTTTAGAACTGTACCCCAGCATATTTCTTCCATACACAGAAGCATTACATACAGAAAATCAACAAACAGTCTAATCCCTTTTTGTTCCAATATTATTTGCTAGATGGCACTAAAGTTCACCACCACATGCATAAACCATACCACTTGCACACGTATCTCAGACTATTATTACAGCTATAATAAGAGATTGGGCTGTGTGTGTGTGTGTGTGTGTGTGTGTGTGTGTGTGTGTGTGTGTGTGTGTGTGTGTGTGTGTGTGTGTGTGTGTGTGTGTGTGTGTGTGTGTGTGTGTGTGTGTGTGTGTGTGTGTGTGTGTGTGTGTGTGTGTGTGTGTGTGTGTGTGTGTGTGTGTGTGTGTGTGTGTGTGTGTGTGTGTGTGTGTGTGTGTGTGTGTGTGTGTGTGTGTGAGTCTACCACTGGTGACTTCTAGTTATCTGAGTAGTTTATGCTAACTCACGAATGTTTTGCTCTTAATTATTGACATTCAACATCACTTAGCATCGCTGATTAGTCTCCTGGAGTGGCATTACATAAATTTCCTTAATAAAAAACTACTATAATTATGGCTGATGAGATGGATGACTGACCTGTGGAGGGGAAGCGAGTGGGATGCTACAGTCGACTCCGGTATATCCAGTGGTGCACCGACATTTGCGACGGATGCAATGGCCCTTCTGTGAGCACCCAGTGGGGCAGACTGTGTTGAGTATGCTCTCTCCAAGTGATGTTGGGCTTCTTCTTGTACTTGTGCTCATGGTGGTCATCATGGTTGTCAAGTTCCCCGTTGCCTCGGTCGGAGGAGGGTGGTTGTTATGCCACAATGATGCATCATCGTGAATCCGGTTCACACACTTTGAAACCATCGTATCAAGTGATGACTGTAGCCAGGCAAAGCTATCAGTTACCTAGGAAACAGTAAGACCAGACAGACATTTGCAGCAATTGCTAAATTTTGGTTAACAGGTAAAAAACTAATTCAATAATGAGCTAAGAATTGAAGATATTTATAAATTACTTGCGGGAGAAAGAGCTATATTTATAAATCACTTGTGGGAAACTAGGAAACTGTGGCAATTGGTAACTGTAGCTTGAGAAACTGAAGGATCCTGTTATCCTAAAATCTAAGGTTAGATAAGGCAAGATAAGCCATTACAGTTTTGTTATCTGTCAAATCTGAAGTTTTTATGGAGAATTTTCTTGATTGCAACTTTAGTCATTCTAAGTTCTAACACCAGATCCTAGGTAAGCCATTCATACTGGGTTATGGAACCACATCCAATGTAATTCTCGCAGGCATTTTTTCTAAACCTAGATTGGTTAAGAGGTTAAACCAATTCAACAACCAGCATCCATTGGTTAATGAGGCACAAAATAGAAATCCCAACATCGAATGTTGCCAAAAAATTAAGGAAAGTTGGCAACATGCAACAGGAAATGGCATTAAAACTTAACAGTTGCTGGTTTTACTGAACACGTATACTTGGACATTCGTAATCACAATCTCAAAACATCTAAAGCGCCACTCGAAGGCCAAGCGCAGGGCACCAGCCTATTCATGAGCACTGAGGCACCAGTCTATTCACGAGCGCTGACATT
This sequence comes from Allolobophora icterica, assembly GCA_963556255.1. Classification (NCBI taxonomy): domain Eukaryota; kingdom Metazoa; phylum Annelida; class Clitellata; order Crassiclitellata; family Lumbricidae; genus Allolobophora; species Allolobophora icterica. The sequence goes on from OY744608.1 coordinate 9,895,065, forward strand.
TAGAAATCACCTCAAAGGATCTCTTCATCTCAGTGGTAAGGATAAATATGTGAACTTACTTTGATATCAACAATACAAGCATCTATCACTTTGTTGATCTCCTCATAGATATGTCGATAGCAAGTGCGGCCAACATCGCTCTGCACCAGAGTGTTGTAGCACAGATTCCTTGCATAAGTTTCTGTTATTCCACTTGGAGTTGGAAATTTTGGTTCCTGCAAGTACGTAAGAATACCCAGTAAACCACAACTGTCATAACAATCCACCCATGGGCGTCCACAGGAATGTTTTTAGGTTGGGTAAAAATTTTTAGGGGGCAAAATTTTTTAAGGGGAACCAAGTGACATTTTTGCATAGCTGAACACAGAACATGTAACAACTTTAAAAATAAATAATGGTCAAGGACTGACCTAAATAATTAAGTGTTTTTGCATTGAAAATCGTGTTGGCACGGAGGCAATAATCATAATAATCAACAGATTTTATTTTTTTTTAAATTTGAAAAATTCAGGGGGAAATGTTCCCCGTTTCCCACCCCCCCACCCACCAGACGCCCATGAATCCACCTGAGAATATCGATCTATCCAATGCAGCCTCAAACAGTAGCATAAACTAAAAGTAATACACTTGTTTACATTTCTCTCTTTGGCGATCCAACAGCATCACCATCAGTTATCATTACAACCATCCCATTAATACCGGTAATAATAATGATATTAATAAATTCAAACGCTTCCACTTTGCAATCAGGAATATCATAAAATTATAGCCAAAGTACATAAAAGCAACAGTCCTAGTTGTCTGGCTAATTATGTAGCAACTACGAAACCCACAAAGAATTTCCTTGCGAGTCTAAATGATTTTATAGTTTGATAAAAATGAAGAATCCATCCGTACATGAACAATATTCTAACTGCTGGATATTTTCACTAGCACGCATGAGAAACCAAAACCATTACTGACTGATTGTGGGTGCTGAGTTCCTGATCAAATGTATGTTGTGCAGAAAGCAAGGAATCAGTAATCACTAATTACAAAGTATAGAATATCAACCACAACACAACAATGATGAGCAAGAAAACCGTCCTAAAATCATTTAATCAAATTTAAATCATCATCATCATACTGCACTCTCACACATACACACCTGGCCCTTGAACTCTTCGTTATACACAAACGTGCTGTCAAAATAGTCGTTCATTCCTTGATCAACGTAGATCTCCGATCGCTTCTTTCGGTGACGTGATCGGTACATGATATCGTTGGTCTTATCGATCGCATTGTTGACTTCCTCTTCCTGTTCGCAGTTTTGTTGGTCAAAGTGATAATTACAGACAACAGTTGATTTGCTTGACTTCTCCTCACACTTGCAATAGCGATGGTTTGCAAGCGGTCGGCGACGTCCATTTGGTGATACGTCAACAGTCTCCTTGAACAAGGATTTGTTGTCAGGAACTCTAAAAATTAAAGGAATAGTTTATCAGCCAACTGGAGTCTACCTTATCTGTTACACTCACTTAGCCTGACGTCTTGTTTCTCTGATTTGTTGCATTTCGATTAATCTTCTCGAGCCTTGAGCATTGTAATAATGGCACCATAGAAGCTAGGAGCTTAGATTCGGATTAGACTTAAACATCTAGATTAAGCAATTCAAAGACCAGGAGTTTGGACTCGGCTATTCCACTTCAAATTATGTAACTACGTATCTGGTTAATCGTAATTGCAGCTCAAATTTTATATGGTGCCACTTTAAAAGAAACTAATCAGTCTAAGCTTGTGTAAACTATGTTAAATGTCACTAAGAACTGAAAGTTTATATGGCATTACGCAATACTCAGGTAATTAGAAAAGTCACCAGCGGTGGGTTTCCATGCACATACAGAGCCCAATCTAATCTAATGTAATGTAATGTAATCTAATCTAATCTTGAGCATCAATCGATGATTGTTTCAAGTGAAATCATAAAAAATTATAATCTGTTGGAAAAGCAAGAGTTATAGACTTTTGATAGTACAGAGAATTCTAAAGTTGGGCTATGGTGGGTAAGCGTGTTTAAGGAAACAAGTTTTAATCTTAGACCCGATTGATACCAAAGGACAGAGAACAAATAGAAGTGGGAAGCAAATGACTTCTATAGCGCCGTTTTTACAATGCACAAGGTATCAATTGATAGTCAAGAACCCAACACTGTCCTGGCATAAGGAATTTTTTTTATTATTATTATTTTTATTATTAAGGGCCATTATCTAATAACCAAACGTCAATCGATGGCACTGAGCAATTGCAAGTAAAGGACTTGCTCAAGGTCCCTACACAGTAACCATCTCAGAGGGGGCTCATCTGAATGCTCCGTGTTACAAGGCAAGTGCAACAACAACAGATGTTTACAACTTACCTCCATGCCTCTGCAAATCTGCAGACATCAGACGAATTTCCACAGGTCTCGTGCGCTCGTGGCGTTGTATATGTTCTTTCATCAGGGAAGAGGAAGTCATTGTTTGGATTACCATCAAATGTTCCACACAGGCCGAGGGTCGATTTATAGTCATCACTGGAGCCATGCAGGAATATGTTGACCCAGTTCTCTCCCACGTGGAAGTCAATGTATGCCCCAGTAGGAAGCTGAATCTGCAGGACACAAACTTTTTAAATTTTCATCAAATTTAAACAATTATTTCATTCAAAATTTCATTATTATTCACGGATCTTGGCAGCCATTCCATCTCTGATGCTGACTTCGTACTCTCTTTTCATTAATGTTAGTCAGTTTGTTAGTTATCTGTGGATCTGCAAGTCCTTCTGGCCAGGGAAACATGCTGCATGTATCTTTCACCAGCACCTGAACCAGTTCTTTGTGGCCAGGGCTGGGATAGGAGCATCTCTGAGTAAATATCTTTTCTATGGGTGCTATATAAATATTCTGAATTAATACAAACTCAGACATTGAAAGCTTGGTAACTGTTCATTTATCACATTGCTTTGATGTACCATCAATAAACTCTCTGCAGTGTGTTCTCAAGGTTAACACACCTTTCACCTGAGGCATAGTCTATATATCAATCAAATAAGACAATCTCTTTGTTTTTTTGTGTGGCTGACAATAAATTTTCAGTTTCTTGCCATACTCTCTGAAGTGTTTTCCCAAGGTTAATGCACCTTTCACCTGAGGCATAGTAAGTGTATCAATCAAATAAGACAACCTCCTCTTTTGGTTTTTTGTGGCTGACAATAAATTTTCAGTTTCTTGTCATATCATATCCCCAAAAAAGATGACAAAACAGGAACAATCAATCATCGTCCCATCCTAATTGCCCTACCAGAGTCATCAAGAGATAAGAAGACATGGTAAAAACAGAACATGACTGACTTACTGTATATCGTCTGCCCTCGTCATGTTCAAACAGCTTCAGTCCATCGACGAATGACTCGCCCTGCTCGAGGGCATGTCTGTGGATGGTATTCCAGCCATCTGGAAAACTCTTTCCCTGCGCAAGGTTTCTCTTCTCTCGACGACATCTGTCAATCACGATGACGTCATCTTCCGCCATGACTGCCACTCCACAGTTGCAGCTCACGACCTTTCCACATTGCTCCATTCGAGTGTTTATCTGCACAGATGAAATCTCATTGATCAAGGCTCAGCATATCTCACACAGAATTACATATGTTTGCACACAAGTAACTGAACATTTACATAGGCATGTATGTATGTATTTATGTATGTATGTATGCATTTATGTATGTTTGTATGTATGCATACATTTATGTATGTATGTATGCATTTATGTATGTATGTATGTATGCAAGCATGCATTTAGGCATGTATATATGTATGTACATATGCATGCATGCATTTATGTATGTATGTATGTAGGTATGCATTGCACACATGCATGCATTTAGGTATGTATATATATGTATTTTGTTACAGTTGTCTGAGGTAATTTTTTATAGAAATTGTCTGAGTTATGGAACAATTTGGTTGCAAACTTTTCCCCAGTTGAATTGTTTAGTGGTTTTTGAATGTTTTTGGATGAGTCATTTGCGGTATAATGGATATGCTGGTCGCAGCTACACAACTAACATTCAACAGGAAATTACTGCAACAGGAAATTGACCAAACAAATGACAAATACTCAAGTGGTAATAACCTGAAGTGGAAGCCTGGTATTCTTGTAAAGAACAAACTCTCCCTCTAGATAGACGTGGTAGTACCTGAAATTAAGAAGTGGTAATCCCTGCTCAACCAAATTCTCTAATCAAAATCAGTCTGGAGGATCTATGTATTAAGCTGTTTTACTCTAAGAAATAGGTTAACGACGACAGTGTACTGAAAGTGACTGGGAAACCAATGCAGCTCGTTGTCAAAGTGTTAAGCATAGACCCAGGCTGATGACTGGAAAGTTAACAGTGCACAAAATTAACAAATCTCTTTTGAAGAATGACTGCAAAATTCCTCAGCCTTTATGGTATGATAACAGCATAAACATTATGAAGTAGGCCAGTCAAACATTTTATATTCGAATTTCACTTGAAAGACACTATATAATAGCTACAGTCCATTACAACACAAGTCCTATATACGTGTTTTGTTATATTACAGACATTACATTATAATACCAGTCTAGTTCCTGGTCTTGAGTCCAAGAGAGCAGTTCTACTTTCAGTTTCAGTTCAAGATACATACGGTACAAGAGTATATGACAACATAGTGGAATTCCACAGAGAATTCCGAAGCTCTGGACCAGCTCCGAGAACATCCAAGTTAAGCTGTCCTCCAAATAACCAGTCACCACAATACCAGTGTAGTCAAGCTGTTCTCTGAGCAACCAAACACTATCATCTACATTGCACTACACTCTCACGATCATCCAATCAATCAATCATTCAATATTTATTTAGCGCCCCTTCAATATCTCAGAGGCACTCCCAACCCAGGCCAGGTGGAAGAGAGTAGCTTTGAGTAACTGATAGAGGAGATGCATCCCCAGGGGAGCCCATTCCACGTCGATGGGCTGAATCAAGGAGAAAGCCCGGCACTACATAGTAGCTGTGCGAGCGAAAGGAACAACCACGTCCCTACATTTCACCACACTACATTCTGATCACATGCTACACCGACATGTAGTCAAACTGTCAACTGATGATAAACCAGATACTTGCAGTCCATCGAAAGTCGTGTAGTGGGGGTCACCAGTTGACGAACACATGTGAGCCGGAGAATCCATGGCAACAACTTCCACATCAGGCAGACGGTAATCATTCCAGAAGTCACTGGCAATCGTGGAGAAGATGGGTTTGAAGCCAACCCTCATGACCTTGTTGCCGTCACTGTAGAAGTCGCGAACGGCCTTAACAGATATGTTGTGAACCTGTCTCCAGTTGTCCGGAGTGAAGCTGATGTGACAGTCTCCGAAAACCACCTGACGCATCTTCCCAGCTAAAACAGAAGACAATGAGAGATGCTCATACGAAAACAAGTAGTAGATCTATATAGAGCAAGAGACACACGATCACACCTTCACAAGCAAGAGTGGGACACGGTAGCCAATTGGTTAGAGCGCTTGCCTAGTAATGTGGAGAGCATGGGTTTGAGCCCCAGAGATGATTAACGTATAGAGACCTTGAGCAAGTCTTTCACTCAATATTGCTCAGCGCCATTGACTGATGCTTGGTCATTAGACAGTGGCATTTGACAAAATGTGTGATAAGAATAACAATACTTACAAGACAGTCAAAATGCATTGAAATATGCATGTATGTCTGTACTCATCTGGTTCTCAACAGGAGCTATATAAATTTGCAGATACAAAAATAAGTAAGGTATGATTATCACTCATTTATTACATGATTGTATCAACATTACTTCTCAGAGGTGAGGCCAGGATAGTCTATATATGGCTTATAGATGTACATTTAAAGTGCTCTTGAAAGGTTTCTCAGATATGCTATGTAAATTGACAGATGCACCCCACACATATGCACACATCAAATGATAGATATCTAATGTCTAGATGATGACAGTCACTATCTATTGTTATAGTTGATTCTGCATATGTGATTGCTACCTGGTAAATGAAGTGGTTATACATAGCTAATATAGTTTAAATGCATTCTCGCTTTTCCTGGTGGGTATCTTTAGCAAATGCAAGTAGACATCATTAATCTTGGGAACTGAAATTATTAGTAATAAAACATCGTGTTTACATGATGTGGCAAGCCTTACCAGAAGTCACGTTAATATGCAAGATACTTATTGTGGCAATTAATTCTTGTTTGTTGTTATATTTATAGAACCTGATACGAGTGCAAGGCGAGTAAATCTAAATCTTAGGCATGAAACAAGCGTGCGAGAACAACTTGTCTGGGTTGTTAAACAGAGCCTAACAAGCAGGTTCATACTTGCAATCGTTTGATTACAGCAACAGTGTGCTACCAAATAGACCATATATAGCACAACACATAACAGGTCAGTGTGCTGCACAGTGCCAACACATAGTGCGACACATAACAGACCAAAGTGCTACACAGTCTCAACACATAGTGCCACACATAACAAATCAGTATGCCGCACAGTGCCAACACATAGTGCGACACATAACAGACCAAAGTGCTACACAGTCTCAACACAGAGTGCCACACATAACAGACAGGTGCGCTGCACAGTGCCACTTGTGTAAAGAGATAGGACAAGACGACGTTGGCTTACATACGCACTGCTTCTCTTGCCAGTTGGAGTCGTGAGCGACCTCAACGGTTACTTTACAAGTGTCCTCAAACTGTGGAAGGCAGCTGATGGGAACGGTCGACTGGAGCTGGATATGGGCTTCTCCTCCAGACTCACTCACGTTCAGCGTTCGACGAAGAATCTGAACACAAACGAGGAACGTTGCCAATGAACACTACTGATTATCATTATTATTATCATAATTACTTTGTAATATGACAATGAAGCTAATAAATGGAATCCTTCTTAGATGCAAATAAAGGCTGCTTTCTTACTTAATTTCCTTCAAACCTCTTTACTTGTTTGCTTAACCCATCTGATGTGATAGCTTGTCATTTGCCGTGAACCATGAACAATGGTTTTCCCAACAAATCCTTTAGAATGCTAAAATACAAAGAACCTTCACCTTAATGCCAGCAAAGAACTTTTCACTTTCAATTGGTGGGCTCTGAACACCCTGCTCGTCACGCCATCTGGCTCGCATACGACAGAAAATCTACAAGAAAAGACAAAGTTCATTCAATTTAAACAACAGTTAAAATGAACACAGTGTATTTTCTTCACGTAAATACATAATTTAAGGCCATAGACTTTCTACAAATAAAATCAGAAGAAGAAGAGCAGTCCTTAAAGCTAGCTAGCCTGAGAGGCAGCCATGGGTATGAAGTGTAAGCAACTTCATTTTTCTTAGCCTTGGGTGACCAAAGGCATTTGACAAATTCATTATATAAATAAACAAAAAAAATTTGCATTTTTTGTCAAAAGATATAAAATAAAACTAAATAGATTAGTCTATTTATCACAATATTCTGGTCTCTGGACTCAATGTTCAAAACTCAGCATATCACACAAAACTTGAAGTCTGTTGTCGAACCATTGAAGTATCGGCTGAAGAAGAGCGTGATTGAACAAAAACCCGCTGTAACTGATACTCAAAAGCTAATTAATTGCAAAGATGGACTGGAGTCTGAATCTACGTACAGATGATCCCAGTTTTCCGACCCAGTATCCCTCTGTCAGAGCGGATCGACGCCTTTCGATCATTTCATCTGTCCAAACCGGAACATCACCAAACATCCTTCGACCTGCTTTATCACCTGAAAACAAATCAATTGATCAATCAGGCAATCCATGATTAGATTAATTTATTACTCATTAATCGTAACTGTAATCTCCAAACTTCTAAAGCGCCACTCGAAGGCCAAGTGCCGAGCACCAGCCTATTCACAAGCACAACTCAGTATTTACCAATCAGTCAAACGAAATACAAATACCTGCTGCGTTAATAAATAATTAATGTGCCATATGTGATATATCAATCAAATCAGATATCAATCAACTAGCAAATCAGTCACCAACAATAAGCACTCATTAAGCAACCAATCAAATCAGCAATCAGTCCAATCATGTAATGCACACAATCAAACACCTAAGGTTGTTTATTTATTTATTTGTACTGAAAATTTATATATAGCCCCCCTTCAAGGTTATCTACTCAGAAGCACTACAGACCCAACCCCGACTGAAGAGTACTGTCGTAAGATTAATGTAAAATGTTTAACATAAGCTTTCCTCAGCTTCTCTGTCTCTTTTCTACAAGTGCCTAAAGATCATTGTTTTTTATCGTCATTTCATCGTGTTAGGTTGGGAGCACTGATGAGCCTCTCTTGATGTAAATTTCCAATTATAATGACACGTACAATAAGCATGAGATATGAACAGCTAACCTTGGACAAACCAGTCGACATCAATGACCGTCTGTCGAGCAATTGTTCCTTCATAGTCGCAGTAGAATTTTACGCTCGACTCATCAGGACTCAAACGTAACACTGCCTGGCCAGGAAGAGTCGGAAAGTTATCTACACAGGCAGCAAAAGTAAGATTGCCAAGTAGCCACTAGTTCACAGGTTGCCATAGCTAATCTGTTTTCAATTATGTGGTCTTATTAAATATTGTTTCATTTTGCCAACAGTGAAAACTTTGTATTCCTAATAGAAATAAATATGCTTTATAGTTATCATTGACAAATCAAGTTTAATAACAATCAATTACAACTCAATTTTACAATAAACAATGGAACAGTTATGACTTACAATTACAACTCAAGTTTTATCACTGTTATTTATAAGTCGAAGTTCATCATTACAACTCAATAATTACAGCACCAGTCTAGTTCAATAAAATTTTACAACTACTGTATCAATTACAAATCACCTCTTACAATTATAATAAAAACAATTTAGGCTGAATCATAAAATTTTACAATTGTCAATAAGCAAGTAAACTAAAAAATACTTTAACTTGTAGAACTTTAGCACCGTTGACTCACCACTGCATCCTGGGAAAAACCCAGTTGGTGAACTCTGACCTGGCGGACAAGGCATCTCGTTTCCTAGAGAAAAGCAGACTATGATGAGTATTCTTATTAACGGATGTAAACTAACTTACTACTGTAATATGACATATGGTACTTCCGACATTCTGATATCCCTGTTCCTGGTATCATATTCACTAGGGATTGGTTTTGATGCATATCATCAGTTGCTGCCTTGTGACATTAAAATTTATCATTCAGTGTGTGGAATTCCCAGAGGACTCCCTAACACTTAACAACTCTGCGATGACGCTAACACTTGCCTCTATGGGGCTGTCGTGACGGACCCAGGACACATCCTCCACAACTACTACCTCCAAACAAACCCACCTACTACTCCCTCCATCCCCGTGCCCATGACCGCACAGTCCTCTCTGATGGACAAAACATTTACTACCACGATGTTTCAAATGTGTTTATTAGATGTCAAAGTGCAATTAGCGATTGGTTAATAAAGAATACACTTATTAACCTGATACACTAAACTTGATACTGGAGGCGACGATCAAATTTACATAATGCACTGTATAGTATTTATTCATCATCATCATCATGATCACCACCACCCGGCACCAGCCACTTGGGGTGCAAATGAACGAACCCAGGTCCCACGCTTTCCTTGTAATTGATGCTGTGATAATGGCGCCATAGAAGTCATTAGATTAGATCGTTAGTATTGTTATGTGATTAGATCATTAGTATTGTTATGCGTTCATCTGCATTGTCCTAACATCAAAGCCTCACGTCTTCCTGAATTTCTCTTAGCTATAAATCTTGCATGGACTGCTAGTGATATGATCTGATTTAAAAGTGACATAATGCAATTATGTGATATGTAATATGCAGTGCTTTTTTCAGCCGGAACGCGCCGGAACGGCGTTCCGGCACCTTTTTCAGCTATTAAAAAATTATTTATTTACTATAATAAGAACAACAATAATTTAGTTATTTAATTTAATTTCAGCGTTGTGAAATGTTTTCAGTGGTTATTACGACCCCTCCCAACCCCTAGTCCCATGTTTCTTGGGATTTTAGCCCTTCTATAATTGTTCAGTTCCGGAACCTATTGTTCAGTTCCGGAACCTTTTTTCTAGAAAAAAGCACTGGTAATATGGGATATGTGATATGGAATATGTGATACATGATAATGCATTTTGACATGACATGATATGGAATATAAAATAATTCCTTCGATTATGGGAAGTGATACGAGTTAATCTGGGATATGTGACATAATCTTATATAAACCTGTACCTGCACAATAAGCCATGTGACAGCCAGGAGTGTCCGTCAAAAGGTAGGAGTAGAAGTCACCACAGTTTGCCACCCTTATGTACCACCTTCGACTGCAGCACTTTCCGGACAGACTAGCACACACCTCACGATCAACCACCTCACCGTGTCTAGTTGGATGCTGTCCTACAAGAAAAACCGGCCACTCTTGGTTTGCACTCTGAACAGTAATGTCTCCCTAAAGCAGACATGACTGTGGCTAGAATGTTTCCACACACAGATTGTCTCGTGCGACAGTACATTCTTTATTGCTACCTGCCACCAGAGTGTTTTGCTCAATTATTTCAAAAGGCCACAGCAAGTGACAGTACATTCTTTATTGCTATTTGCCACCAGAATGGTTTGCCCAATTATTTCAAAAGGTCACAGCAATGCCTCAAAGTCATTATTTTTATGCTTCATGCTCGTGTTACATTATTCAACTAAAGACAACCAGGCTCACTAAAAAGGCATAAAAATACAATGCTAAACACAATTGTAATTGCAAATTAATACAGCACCAACACAATAAAAATACTCGGAGGCTCTCCTACTCTGATAACACAAGACCACAATCAAGCAGAATGGTCTTCAATCACTGGTGAAATAGATGCACAGGAGGGCAAGAAGCCCATGTTGCAAGTTACATGGCTGTCTCTGTTTCAGAGTGAAGGGCCAAGGATGGCACAGCTACAATGACAGTGCATTGCAGAAGTCTTGAACTGAGGAACGATTCAATCACCTTGTGCTGCAGCACGAAGAGATCCACGACAGACGACACTGAAATACATAGCTCCCTATGATAGAAAGGAACACAACTGGCGTGGCAGCTACAAATCACGAAGAGGAAACTCCATATGCCTTCAAATAGGTAACCAATAAAGCCCATTCAACAATATGACCGAAAATTGGACTTCTACTGATTTATGGAGCCCCGGTGTTTACCAGTTAAGCACACTGAAGTTGGTTAATGTGAACAAGAAAGAGGCTTCATCATCATCAATCAATCAATATTCGTTTATTCATAATGCACAAGCTGACACAGACACAACTTGGAACAGACGTGCAACTAATTGGTTAGGTTTTTGGAGATATATCAACCCAGATATACAAGTCAGTAGGCATTCTAATAGAGGGTTTCCATCAGGTAGATATGCTAAGTTATTTATGTCAGACTATTTGATCCATTACATGTTGTAGAGAAGTCAAGATGTTGTTTTGTAATTGATTTGTACGTACCATTCAACCATATTGGTGAATGAGTACCACAGCTGAACTCTTCCACACACACCTCTGGCATAACTCCACCAGCCGGACCAGAAAACCTGTACCACCTCCTCCGAAGGACGCGATCGCAGAGCATGTTCGGAGCATTCTGCGTGATCCGGTTTGTGACTCTGCGTTCCGGTTGATTGAGTTCAAGGTATGCATGGCATGGGTGGCCATATTCCTCTGTCAAATGGCAACAAAACCTCATCATCAAAGCACATAGTAAAGTAAACCACTACGTCCCACTTCTAAAGCACATGGTGAAGAAACCAATATTTCCTTCTTCTAAAGCACATAGTAAAGTAAACCACTACGTCCCGCTTCTAAAGCACATAGTAAAGTAAACCACTATGTCCCACTTCTTGAGCACATAGTAAAGTAAACCACTACCTCCCGCTTCTAAAGCACATAGTGAAGTAAACCACTATGTCCCGCTTCTAAAGCACATGGTAAAGTAAACCACTACGCCCTGCTTCTAAGGCATGTAGTAAAGTAATCCACTATGGCACAGCAATTAAAGCACATAGCAAATCACAATGCCATGCAATATTTAAACATACCACATTAACCACTGACAATGTATCACACACTATCATTGTTTACATACACTAAGATAAATACATGCCTGTATCAGTTCTTTGAGTCATGGTCTCTGGTTTATAGTATATTTCCAGCAAAGTGCAAATCCAACAATAGATATCAAACAGGACACGGGACACTGGTACAGCATACATGAGAGCAGGGCTGTAGTCGAGGGTATACGCGGGTATACAGCGTATACTTACCTCCAGAGAAATTTGAGAGCGTATACTCATGGCTGTAGAGGAGGGTATACGCGGGTATACAGCGTATACTTACCTCTGGGAACGAAAATTTTTCAAAAAAGAGAGGTTTTTAAAGGTTTTTAGGGCGAATGACTAAAAAAAAAAAAAAAAGTCATCAACTTTTTCAGAGACGAAATCGTAAAGTCAGAATATTTGAAGGGAATTTGTGAAATTCAGAAATTTTTCTGAGACGAATTCCTAAAAACAGGTCTTCAAATTTTTTTTATGCCGCTGGTCACCGGTAGCGTATACTCACCTCAAATTTTACCACTACAGCCCTACATGAGAGTTGGTTCACAGTGATTTTACATGACATTCCAAGATTTGAACAGTGCAACCTTCAAACATAGAAATTTCAGTTGTGCTGTTATTTAACAATGGGGCAGGTGCGAATCAAAATAATTAACTGTCGTTGAAAGTTAAACCCCATTTAAAACAACACATGATAAATTACAGTTGGATGCATATAACGCCAATTAACGGCAGCATATACCTCTGTGAAGGTATCTGTTGTGATTATTTGCGTATCGTTTCGTTCGTCTGTTTCCAACACAAGCAACGAAATCTGAAAACTAATTGCAAAAACAACCAGTAAAGCAATAAAGTTAATAATAAAAAAAGCCAAATTGGTTTTCTATATATACATTACCTCGTCATCTAGTTTGTAACTTTGTATGCCCAGGAATGGATAGAAAAACCACTTATTCTGCCCAGGTTCCTTGTTGTCCCCACAAATATGTTTAAATTGCATACATGTGCCAGTGTGTCACATGATTTCTATAGCATTTTAACACTTTCACTCTGGATAATAAATAGTCAATATAAATCCAAAATTCAATGTCAAAACTTAAAAAATGCTTTATTTCCAGTGTAAGCTAGGTGTGGGCATGCAAATATGCATTAAAAAGCAAACTGAGGTTTTAAAATTCTTACCGAGTTCTCGTTATCCAGTTTACCTAAAACACAGAAAAATTATAACAGTGTCACAACCCTAGCCAAGGTGAGCAACTAAATGTAATTTGTCCTCAGCATTGAGACTACAAGTGGCATATCTAAATAAGGGATCTTAAGAACATATATTATTTCGTCAGAGCGATTAGAATACTAATATTTAAAATGATATTCCCTTACGCCTGATGAGAAGGCTAGCATTTACCCGAACCCAGTAAGCCTGAACGACTGCCTCTAACTTATATATACTGAATTTGCCCGACCTCAACAGCAATTGTCACGCGTTGGGCATATGAAGCCCATATGTTCATGTCCTACATAAGGACCCATATGGTAGGCGAAGACCACACTAAGCCACTGTGGGATCAAGTACGGCAGAGCAGACATATTCCCGATTTGGGTAACCACTCGACGATAGTCTATAGACTCTATACTCTATAGAGTCAGTGAAAAAATGTTTAGACTGAAACTAAATAAGAAATGTTAATGCAATATTATAAACAGGTATTAATGAAAGTTTTTAATAACTGTAATAAACAATAAATTCTGAACTAAGGGGCCGTCCATAAATGACGTCACGCACTTAGGGGAGGGAGGGGTACGAAATTTGTGACGACGTGACACGAGGAGGAGGTGTTTGAGAATGTGACTCACATCAGGTCTACGTAATTAAATTTAACAGTTTAACAACAATTTAATTTGAACAATAAGTCAATAACAACACTAATTTTGAGTAATTGTCTATTAATTTATAACAAATAATACAGATTTTTATTATTTAAATAAATACTATACGGTCACCGTCATTAGGCCTATTAATATTTGGATTATTCAAACATTATTTAAACAATAGGGGAGGGGATAGAATAATGGCAACACTCATGGCCAGGAGAGCATTAGGTTGGCGGATCAATTCACGTAACCCCCCTCTAGGGCGGCGCCTTGCATGGCTGCCAAACCGTGTGTTTAATTAAGATCTTCATTGTAGGCCTTACTTTCATGTTTCAGTGTAATCTTACTGCGTCAGTCAGTTTGAAATAATAAAGAATATATATATATATATATATATATATATATATATATATATATATATATATATATATATATATATATATATATATATATATGCCTATGGTCACCGTCAGATCCATGCTCTCCCTGTTTATTCCATGAAAGAGCAGTAATTGCTTTGCCATGGGAGAGTGGGAGAATGGAGAAGCATAAATTTTGGGCTTAAAAAGGCTTAACCATTATTATTAAACATTTTAATTCTAATGATTCTACCAGAGCTTTTCATTCTGTAGAATGAATATGCGATTGTAATAATTCTACTCTCTCCATTTTGCTTTGTTCTACTACAAACTTTCAAGTATTAGGCCTATATATTTATTACTTTTCACTTGGAAGTATTCATCGTATAATCAATAATACAGATGTTCAGAATATTAAAATAATGTTTTGAAAATCTGTAGTAATTGGTTAGAATTTAGATGATGAATATTTTCAAGTTAGTTTTATGCTAATTTCAGCTTTTCAACACCTCCTTTTTAATACATGACTTTCTCCCTAGGATTCTATATTAGATTCTATCAGTCTTGTTGTCCTCGAGACCAAGGTCTTGGTCTCGAGTGCACTCGAGTTCGTTTTTAAAAGTCTTGGTCTTGGTCTTGGTCTTGAGGTTCAAGGTCTTGGTCTTGGTCTTGGTCTTGAGGTTCAAGGTCTTGGTCTTGGTCTTGGTCTTGAGGTTCAAAGTCTTGGTCTTGGTCTCGCAAGACCAAGACCAAGACCGGCTGTCAATATGAACAGTCAAGAACTCAAGAATTCTGTATCAAGCCTGCTTGCATCATACGACCAATATCTATGGATGGATACAAGTCATGTTGGTCAGGAAAACCCATTGGCAGCAGCAACAGTTATTCTGTATCAGACGGTATGATAAACCATGGGAAGATTTCAAAAGGACTCACTATCTGTACATTTACATCCAGTGCTTGAAAAGCTACTCTGTGTGTGTCAGCGACTTCAGCACCTGTATAGGCCTAATGTATTTTTTCACATGGCGGAATTTTTATGAGGCCCACCAGGCACGTCTTGGTAAGAAAATGCTGAGCGAATTGGTTTTTATAAAATACAAAAGGCATTTGGTATAAGAGTTTGCATGAAGGACTTTTGAATACAAATTCGGATTTCTCTGCAGTTTGCATTTAAAGTTAATTTGCTTGAATAAAATAAAAGACTCATGTTTTCATTAAAATAGCGAATATTCCGACTTGACAATTTTTATAAGTCTTGACCTGATTTCGATTTTTTGGGTCTTGGTCTTGGTCTTGGTCTTGAGGTTCAAGGTCTTGGTCTTGGTCTCGAGGTTCAAAGTCTTGGTCTTGGTCTTGGTCTCGAGGTTCAAGGTCTTGGTCTTGGTCTTGGTCTTGAGGTTCAAGGTCTTGGTCTTGGTCTTGAGGTTTAAGGTCTTGACAACAAGACTGGATTCTATTATTCTATTAGATTCTATATAGATTATATTATTCTATATTATATTCATTCATTCATTCATTCATTCTGAAAATTTATATAGCGCTTCTTCAAGAGACCTACTCAGAGGCGCTCCCAGCCCAGCCACGGCTAAACAGATAGGTATATTGTACCTAAATTATATGTTAAGATATTGTATAAAAGGTCCTTGATTTTCTCCTTACATCATCAGAGTGCAGCGCCACATTAAATACTTATTAGAACGACAATAAAATGTGATTTGAAACGTGTTTTATTATCATTTATGGACGGCCCCTAATTGCGTCTCTGCTACCAAAGATGTTATTAAAATTGGAACCGATGAGACCAGTTCCGGTGTGTCATATGTGACATGTTTAGGTCTGGTTTGTCTTTCAACAGTAATTCGATAGCGCGACGGCTTTCCGATCTTTACTGCAAGTAGGCCTATCGCATGATTTATTTCTTAAGGACTGTCACACAAAACGACTTCATACTAAATGTACTCATAGTTGTTGGATTTTTGGTCTAAAACGCAGATCTTATTTTTAGGTAAATAAATCAATCTAAGATAATCTAATTTAACCTCGATGTGTTGGGTACTATTTAAAAAGTAGCCTAAATACCATTTTAAACTTATTTACTTCATAACTATTTACGTCACTATTTAAAATAGTAATGCAAAAGGACCTATTGAAATAGTATTTAAATAGTATGTGCCTATTTACTATTTATTAAAGAGTAAATAGTAAACCACCAGTCTGCAGAGAATGACTTTAAATTTACTTCTGTAGTTACTTATTATTATTATTATTAACTTCAGTTCATTAACCCACTGGCGGCGATCTTGTTTGACAGGTAGGGGACACGGGACACTTTTGAACTGATCTGGTCAAAAAAGAGGTGAAATTTTTTTCACGCTCACCTGTTTTTGGTGTTTCTTCCAAATTTTAGGGAGGGACTGTATGGAGTGTCCCCCCCACTGTTAAAGGTGGGGTCTAGTCCCCTCGACCCCCTGGGGTCGCCACCCATGCTTTAACCCTACTTAAAAATATAGGCCTACCACCTCTGTGCTATAAAAACTCTATCCATTGATCTCTGTGGTCATGGTCTGTTGATTTTGCAGGACACAAGTTTATCGTGCCTTGCCCAACCCGTTGAAATTCGTTTAGTTGATGCTGAATCCAAGCTGAAGTTGATGATGATGATGATGATGATGATGATGATGATGATGATGATGATGATGATGATGATGATGATGATGATGATGATGATGATGATGATGATGATGATGACGATGACGGTGACGATGACGATGATGATGATGAATACGACGATTTCTACAGCGCGTAGGCCTAACACGACGCATGCCGTTACAAGGGCGCTTTGACAAGTTCAACAAGGTCCATAAGCAAGCCAGCTTGAAGTAGCGCGTCTCGAGTCTGGTCTTAAATGACTCCAGTGAAGTTGCAGAACGTTAGCGTGCACTATCATAGCCTGTTCTTGTGCAGCAGGAAGTAGCTTTTCTACAAGAGCATGTGTCACTTATGTGACCGATTGGGATATCCTCCAAGGTGACATGGAGTCATGCCTTGGTTTGGTGCTGCCAAAACTGGAGACGTTGAAAATCAAGTTAAATGCAATGCCAAATTATTACACTGACTAAAATCTCTTGTTGCTGCACTACTGGTGTGGTGATCATCGATAACCGAGTTGGACGTCTTTTTGACGATACATATAGTGACTTCCTCATGGCAGCATTTTGACAATGATTTTGTCGTCAAAATTTAAAACTTAATTGGATTGAAAACCCGGAAGTGAAAGCAGATGCTCTATATATATGTTTCTGCAGAAAGCAATAGAGAACGTTAATGACACTGCTGTTCGTATTGACAAAGCAGTACCGTCCACAGCGACGGATCCAGAAGGTTTATAATTAGGGGTTGGGAGGGCAAAAAAATTTGCGTTTAGTAAGAGAGTCATGTGCTAATTTGTGTAATTTAATAATTAGGTATATGCCCTTATAAAACTTTTGGTTAATTCGTAAATCTCGTCGTTCCACTCACAGTTCGGATTCTCCATTGCTGGTGCTATTTTCTTCATGAAAGACTACGTAGTGATCATCGTCTACTTCGTGATGGGAAAAACCTCTGCAGGGAAGTGGCCAGATCGGCAGAGTTAATGCATAGAGTTATTATTAATGACGAAACCGGAATATTAAGTTAACAGAGCAGCACCACGTGAGTAAGACAAAGAAAACCTCCCGGCCTGAATTCTTTTATTTTCTGAAGGATTGTGGGGGCCGGATAAAAAGTGTTGGCGGGCCGGATCCGGCCCGCGGGCCTCAGTTTGCCCACCTCTTGGCTAGTGTTTCTGCGCTTCACACAGCCATTCCATCCAATAGAGAGACTGTTCAGTAATGCAGCACTAATTCTCACCAAGAAAAGGAATTGCTTACCCGATGAAACTTTTAAACAGTTGTTCTTACTTAAAGTTGACCAGAACTACCAACTGAATGCAATACAAAATTGCAAGCTTTCTAAACAATTGTCTGTAACTGAAGCCGATAATTAATAGTTAAATAGTTTTTAAATAGTCATGTGGTACCAGGTATTTGCAATAGTCAACAAATATTTAGACATCATTTAGGCCTAAATGGTTACTATTTGCCTATTTTGTCACTCTTGTCAAATAGTCAGAATCGGGTAGGCCTAGTTTTCTAAGTTCCCCATGTTATTCATACCTTCAGACTTTGACTCGAGCTAATTCCACTCCACATGTCTCACATATGATATATTTAGGCCTGCATATTAAGCGCTCGTTAATAGCTGGTTTCAGTTTGTTTAAATCACTTTGTTTAAATGGTATAATTATATTATGTATACAGTGCTCTGCTAGCGTTGAGTTCAGCGGGGTTCCGTGTTTGGTACGGTACTCTTGTTTACATTAGGACTATACATCACACCACTAGGAACGCTGCTAGACAAACTTTCACTGGGATATAGTTTCCCCGCTGTTAATATCGAAATCTGCATTTCACTTGACAATTTGTCTTGTCACTCATCTGTGTTGTGTTGTTCACTGCCTTTGAAAAGGTGCAGTTAAAGACGCAGCTTTATAGAGTGCTGAAGATA
>OY744608.1:9919102-9964748 GCA_963556255.1 Allolobophora icterica
ATTAGCCTGACCCTGACTGGCCAGTGGGTGACTCAGAAGATGAAGAAGACTATGGGAGGTAACGCAGACACTAGACAGATAAATCAGACAGGGCGCAATGCCGCAATTGGGGCGTAGCCGCAATTGGGGCTAGTAGATAATATCGAAGCGGTCAGTCACCAAATATCTCAGGGACCTCATCTGCCCCCCTCTTTCTGCAGCTTCTCACCGACCTCTCCGCTCTCGCTGCCGACATGTTCTCTTTGTTCCGCGTTCCAGGACCACTCTATCTCAAACTATAGATCTTTTGCCAACATAGGGCGCCCCTCCCTGTGGAATGCCCTTCCTTCCTCTCTACGGGTAACCTTACTTTCTGGATCTCTTCCTACACCCCTTTCCATGGTTAAAACCTTTTTCTTCTTTAGGAGCTGTCGCTCTGGAAGTGCTGCTGAGTGGCCTCAGCTGTGAGCGGCGCCACACAACTCTCCAAATACGAAACAATACGATATAGCCACCCGCAGGCTTTCCGGACGAGCGGTTGGGGAAACAGGTCGAGGAGTTTACCATTAAGCCTAATTTTTTCTTTAAAGTTTTCTGGCTCCACCCCCAGTATAAATAAATGCACCTTAGTAGCAAAGCACTGCAGGACACCAGCTAATTCACCTCACCACTCTGGTAGTTTAATGTGGTTTCAGAGCAGTACGGACTATACAAACCAACAAAAGACATTGTTATGAGTTCATAACATTATGTATTGTTGTGTCTTCGTGACTACAGAGGCCTGGCTGTCATAACGGCTTCGCAGCCAAGTCGCTGGGGTAAGTAGGGGTCTGCATGCAGCCAGGGTTGTCCGGGCCCAACCAAAGAGTGGCTTGTTTAGGGCTCATAGATTGTAAAGGGGATTCGCTGAATGCCTGGTAAAATACAAAGACACTTTTGGGGGAGGGGCGACAACCGAAGATATGCACCCTAAACAAGCCACTCTGTGGTTAGGCATGCGTGTCTCGAGGCGTTCTGTATGGAAACAATTTGAAAGACTCACAAAATGGCGCATGGTTCTGTTCTGGAAACAATTTGAAAGACTCACAAAATGGCGCATGGTTCTGTTCTGGAAGGGAAGACGAGGCTGTTGTCTTGTGAAAGGACAACAGATTGGCGGTGAAAACAACCGATAACAACAACGCAATTGTAGAGTCGCCTGCAAATAAGAAACATATCTTCAACACTAAAGATGTTGACTTTATCATGTTACTTTACTAAAGAGGTAAGGTAAAGCCCCATGTCCCATACGTAACGTAGCGGCCTCTGAATCGTTGAGTGGCACTTTTATAAACGTTCAATTACAATTACGATAGCGGTGGAGTTGATTTTTCGATCCCTGAGCTGGAAATTGACCAGCCCCTTAAGGTCCTGGACACGAGGCCAGTGCATCGGAGAAATTGCAGTTTACTTCACAGCTTAAGCCGATAACCAAGATTTATACGGCAGACAATTAAGTCTTGTTTAGCCTATAAGGGGCCTATACGTGAACAACTTAATTATCCAGGATTACAATGAGTCCGTTGATCAATCTCAAAACCGCAATCTTCTGATAACATACCAAACGCCCAAGCGATAGAACATTGGGTCGAATAGACATACATGGCCTAGGCTGTATACTTGCAGATAGTTTTAAACGCAGGCAATATGAAACCATTAACGCGTGCAGTTCTGGCTGGGACTGTGGTTTCGCAGCAGGCTGAGTGTCGCCTCTCGCATTTACAACTGTACTACACGACTAATCTATCGTTCAACTCACCGGTCAGCGAACGTTGGTCTATCCGTCGGCTTCGAGCCATGTTTCGCTAATTTCGCTCTCGATTCTGAGTTAACTGCGCAGAATTACAGCTTTGTTTAGTTGTACACAGAGAATAAATCAGATGGGAGTCTCCTGCATCTCGCTTGACCTTTTAATTCCACTGATAGATGCTGCAGTCCGTAGAGATAATGACGGGCCAAAGCCTCTGACTGTCTGTTTATACGTACGTACTAGGCCTGCCAGCCTGTCTACGCTGTGTCTTACATCAACGTTACTCTGCATGCAGTCTATGGCCTCACGGCATACGGATGCTGTTGCCGCAGATATATAGTCCAGAAATTCACCATTCGGATTTAGCCCATAGATAAAAAACGACTCTTGCAAACTTTGTCTGTGTACTAAAGACTAGAATTGTTGTTTACAAGAGAGGAAAAATTAAAGTTCCTGTATGCATGGTTTGTTGTGAATCCGTAGACACGCGTGCGGTCGATAAATAGTACAAACGTCTGACATCGGCGAGCACGGTTTACAGCAGAAAATTGCTGATATCGGCCGCAGCAGAACATTATTGCACCCTATCGGTGCAGGGATATCAGTACGTCCCTTTCCGCCTCTCTGTCTCTGGCTGTGTCTCTGCCGGTCTGTTTCCCTCTCTTACTAAACATACCCGTCTCTGTCCGTCTCTTGCGCACAGTAGGCAATTAAAAACATTGTGGGGGTGAAGAGGGATATATACGTGTAAGGTGTCTTGTTTCATCCGCCGCGGAAGAGTGGAAGGAAATCCTGGCTAAACCCCAGCAAAGCAGCCAGCGCATGTCTACAGTAAACAAGAGCCGAAGCCCTGCAGTGATATGTAGCCAGGGCGAAACCAGACTAAATCTCTGAGGGGTGTATGACATATTCTATTGTGTCAGAGGCCTGTAGCTTCTATGCTGGCCAGATATTTGTTTTTCAAGCTGGTGGATTTGTTTGCTTTAGGCCTATAAAACCCAAGGCTTGTCAACAACTGCAGTAGTGTGAAATACGGTTAGTGTTAAGTAGGCTATGCATGGCTTTATAAACCATACCTCCTACTACTGATCTCACCCACGGAAATGTCTTTTGTGGATTGGTTTTATTTCACGGTTGTTTTTTACTGTCTGATCTGGAGCGATGACAGGTATGAGAAGCGGCAGAAGCCTGTCTAAGGGCCTTTTTTATGGCCTCATGGAAAATATCCTCAGATCTTTTCACTTCTTGGTCTATTCGACGCACGATCCCATAGATTACGTGTACGTAATCTTGACTGGGATGTGACGGACATGGGCGGATCCAGAGGCCAAACAGGACATACCCAGTGGCGGTTTTACCGGGGGGAGGAGGGCTATGAGTACCGAGGGGCTAAGGGAGGCTGTAGCCCATTGCTGAAAAGTTAGCTCCCTCGTTTGTCTTAGCCCCCCTATACCCATTTTAGCCTCCTCTCCCCAGTTTAACGGTTAATTAGCCATACATTTCTTACAATGTTTGTTGGTGAGCCTCCTAATTTCCTAAAGCAATTTTAGCCCCTCCCGTCCAAGAACTGTGGAACCGCCACAGGACATACCCCTACCTCTGATAGCTACGTTCGTTGGCTTTTAGGGGGAGGGGGTGCCTTCTTTGGGTTTCTGACTGCCATCAGTCGCCATAGTGACTATATTATATGGGATAATGGGAGTCTGCTCGAGATCCAATACATGTGACTATAGGATTTGATTTTTGAAGAGCACACAAGTGAACTGGCTTCCGAACGGGTTTGGGGCGGAGGTCGCTTACTATACTCGTAAGAAAAAAGGTCAAAATAAGCAATAACTATTCATAACATTCTTTTCGTCTAAGTTAAACTGTGTACAGTGATGACTTTGTGTCAGATGAGTTTTAGGCAGTTTGCACAACTACACAAAATACTTCGTGAGAACTGCAATTTACTGTAAATTTGTTGCATTAGTAATTTTCGTGTAAGCGTTTATACAAGCATTTTTTTTTTCAGTTAGCTTAACCGTTTATTTTTTCTTGTTGTATTTGTATCTTATTGTTTTGTGCTGCCTAATAGTGGCGAAGAAAAACTTTGCAATGATAGTGGGAAGCAAAATAACTGGCCATCAACTACTGCGGAATAAAAGAACTATGAAAATTCCTGGAAAATCCATGATGAGAAACATCAAAAAGAAAAATTCCGAGAAGGCCATGCAGGTTGTCCCTGTAAGTCAATTAATAGAGGTCGATAATTAAATCGTTGACTAAAGTAGGACATCATAATTATAATGGAAGGAAATGGTCCTCGAACGTTCCAACGAGTCAATAGGCCTATGGTTTTAAAAGTGGTCAAAACATTTCTGTCAAAGATATGAACGCCATAGGGCCTACTTACCTACCACATGTATAAACTAGCATATAATAATTGTTCCTAACAGCACACAGAGACAGGGGCGTCTACACCATAGAAACCTTTGAGCAAATGCTCCATCCAAGAAATATGGGAGGGAAGATCTGTCAGTGTGTGCCACCATTTTAGGGGGAGGAAGGGTAAGGGGAAGAAGAAGGAGGGAAAGGGGAAGTTGCTCCAATGACTTAGGGGGATAGACGCCCCTGCACAGAGAACAATCTATATGTAGTTACTTTCATTGGTCTATAGTAGCGGGTCCTACTGATAGCTATAGCTACTTGTGGTTTACTGAGTCAAATTATTGTGACCTAAACAGAAGTCTTTCAGAGAATGGTAGCTTTGAAGTAATAAATCGTAGTCTCTATCGATATCCATTGGAGAGAATCCGAGTCGAAATGGACCAACTCGAGGTGCAATACATTACATCAGTGCTTTCAAAAAGTAATACTCGTAATCGTAAATTCCAAATTGCTAAAGCGCCAACTAAAAGCCCAGCGCATGCATGCAGGGCACCGGTTTATTTACAAGCGCTGCAACGTGTCGGAGAGGTCGTCCTTAGATCTATGCCATGTGCAGATCCAAGTCCGGCTGCCAGAAGATCACGGATTGGTGGCAGAGGATCTGCTGATGTGGACGGGAGAGATTGGAATGCGGCGAAGTGGATGGAACATGCGATGCATTCTTGAAGTGAGGTGAGACTTTAATTTAGAATGGAAATCCTGAGGGGAATAGATAAAGGAGCATGAGGCAGATGATGGTGGGTTAGCGGTGATAGGTCCTATTGTGGAGGAACTGATAATTTACGGAATTCACAATGAAGGTCGTTTGGAGTTCAGTGGTGCGGACGTGCAACACAATATGGCGGTGTATAGAACGTAATATGTAAACTCAGAGTTAAGTGCTGTGGTTGTGAGATTATAGAACAATCTCCCTAGGTGAGAATTACATTTTTTTAAAAATTAAATAGATATATTCTTAATTAAAACATTAATACAGATAATAGTTCAGGACTTGTACATGGAAACGGAAGGGAGGTGAGCACCTGCTTCTATCGGGCAGGTGACGACCGAATCTGAAGTGGCTTACGATTGGTCAGCGGGGCGTCAGCTACCGCAAGGCATACAAGACAGTGAGGGCGTAGTTACTGACCGGCGGTTATGGTAATTAAACCGGCAGGAGGGCTAGCCTCCGGCGCGGGCCAGGCGACGGGTAACTGTCAACCATAGCTCAGGCACGTCTACAATGAATAAGAAATAAAGATAACGAGCAGCCTATCATATAAGGGGGGTGGGACGATCCACTAAACGGTCAAACACATAATCCAGCCAGGAAGGAGCTAAATAAAATAACTCTGATTGGACAGCGGAATTACCGACTGTAGTAAGGCTTTATCAAAATTAACTATAAAAATCGATGCAAGCCGCCATTCGACAGTCAGCTACGGAGGAAGAAGACGACCCGGAGAAAACCTGGAAGAAGAAGCTCGCTCAACCTGGAGAAGAACCAACAGACGTTCACTCCGCGCAACCGAGTCAGCCAAGGAGAACAAAGGAAGAAGACGAATCGAGCAGAGTTATACAAAGGCTCACTCGAATATACTGCCGTGCTGATCCAGAAGTGCGATTGAGACGCGCTATCTACAGACCTACATACTGCCGTGCTGATTCAGACGTACAAATGAGACGCTCTATCTACACACTGCCGTGCTGATCGTGCCAAGTGCTGACGAGAGACGCACTATCTACCGACCTACTGCCGTGCTGATTCAGACGTACAAACGAGACGCGCTGTCTACCTATCTACACACTGCCGTGCTGATCGTGCCAAGTGCTGACGAGAGACGCACTATCTACCGACCTACTGCCGTGCTGATTCAGACGTACAAACGAGACGCGCTGTCTACCTATCTACACACTACCGTGCTGATCGTGCCAAGTGCTGACGAGAGACGCACTATCTACCGACCTACTGCCGTGCTGATTCAGACGTACAAACGAGACGCGCTGTCTGCTGATCTACTAACTGCCGTGCTGATTCTGGAGTGTTAACTAGACGTACTACCGAATCGCTATCCTTCATTCTACACGATTTTGTCCAGGATCTACCAAACCTCACCTTCTGCGCAAATTCTTAAGCTACGAGTTCCTCTCATATTCTTGCGACGGCCAAAACACCTCGGGCCGCCATTGTGACCTACATGCGATCACCGTCCTCGTCCAGGGTCGCGAGAGAAAACGTCGTCGTGCCTCGCTCTGCCGATAAGCGCCGTCTGTCGACGAAATATCTGGGCCACTGCGACGAATGCGTGTTTCATACTTGAAAAGCGCATTACAACCGATCGTTATATATATATATTATCTGAGCGTCGACCTCCTCTGCGCCAGTCTGGCTACCCTTCGTATAGTTAATAGAAATCAAAGGCCACTCGTTAATTAGGCCTATTTAAGTTGCGAAAGCGTTGTCTGATTTGCGAATCTCTACGTCACTTGCGTGTTTAAGCGATTTATAGTGCTGTCGTGCTGAGAAAGCGGAATTCAATTGCGCGTTGTCTGAATCTTACGACGTCAATCAACCCTAGTCCCACCTTCGTCATAAAAATGGGGTTTTGAAACTATTCCAAATTAATAATATTAAGGCTAATTAACAGTACGATCACAAGAAGACTTATCTTAAACTAAAACTTTAATTAGTCATCGAGCACTAAATAAAAATCTCATTAGTGTTAAGTAGTGCTTCAGTGTAACAGCTTCTAGTAGTCTTATAAAAGAAGTGTTGAAAAGGAGTAATACTAATTGATCAACACAATGTCTTCGAGCAGCGTTAATTCGTCAGATAGGGTCAACCGTGCGGTAAGCGAGTATGGAAGTGATGACGAACAAGAGCATCGACAACCTGAATCTTCAGGTGCTCATTTGAGTGAATCTATGGCTAGATTACATGAGGTGATAGGGAATATGGCTAATAGTTTGGCCGCTGTAGCTTCTCAACAGCAGACCGTAACCTCACAATTAGCGACCGTAGTCACCCAACAAAGTTCTGTAGATTCGAGACTAATGTCCCTAGATTCTAGGCAGGCTCATGTGTATGATTCGGTCGAGTATTTGGCTCACCGATTAAACCGGATGGAGAAATCCATAAGCCCCATTGTGGTATTCCAGGATCCAGGTCGTGACCCCCCCACGATTGCAGAACCATGTTCTGCCCCGCCTACCACTCGAGACCACTGCTCGTCGATCCTAGTGAGTTCAGATGCACATCTGGAAACTGGGGGTCTCACTATGGACACCATTGGGTTACGGAGGAGTCGAAGACTGTTGGAGCGCCAGTCAAGATTTGATAATGTAGTACCTTCGACTGCTTCTGTGGCGCCAATTGCCATCTCTCTACCTCTCTCTCTGATGGGGAGAAATGATAGTCAATCGGGACGCGATCCACAGCTTGACCTAGCAAATCAGGTGCGTCTCGAGGTGGCTGAACCATCGTTCTATGATGACACAAGATACCACATGGGCGGAAATCGAACTTCCGGGCAAGGAAACGGTTCCCTCCCCAACGAGGGACCTGTGGCCTGGCTCCCGGAGGTCGAAACCTTCCATACTGGCGACGCTGATGTGGATGGTTTAAATGTAGGAAGAGGTTTCCATACTGATGAATTGGATTCAGATATTGTAAGTAGAAGAAGAATTTCATTAGAACAGAGGGATGAAGGCGACGAGGTAACTAATCAGAGGGGAGAGGTAAGGTGGAATCAGAATAACACTAGACAGGATTTGAGTAGGATCAACGTTGGTGAGAATGATAGGATCATGGAAGCCAGCGGTAGACAAGTAACTTTTGCCCCAAGAAGCATTTATGTAGAGCCAGAATCAAATGAAATGCAGAGCAATGAATTGTATCTAAGTAACAGAGATGAGTACTTGCGATCGTCAGAGATTAGAAATAAGGAGAATTTTGACTTTTTGGCAAATTCTAACCATTTGATTAATGATAACTCGGGGGGACGAAAGAGACCTGCGCTAACCGAAATGTCAATCAACGAAGCAGACCGTCATCAGTCGGCCTTTCAACCAATCAGACGCATGGATGGACACCCTACGCAAACGGAAGACTGTCGCTACAACAACCGGATGGAACCAGTAACAGTGCAACCGCGTGACGTCATTCGCACTTCCGCCGCGCAGATCAACGGACACATGCGAACAGACCACCAACCCAGACCAGCGTTTCTCACTGTCCAAGAAGTGGAGTCAGCCATCTTCAACCCATACGTCACATCAGGAGTTACCAACCAACCACGTGATCAACCTAGACGGATGACTATGTGGGAAGATCGATTTCCGGTGTCGATGGCGTACAACTACCAAACACCAGAACTGCGTCGACCCGAAGCCGTTCGAGAGGAACGACTGATCTATTCGTCTGCACTAGGAGGATGTCGCGCTGCGATTGGAGAAAGACCACCTTATGTCGGAAGATTACCTAATGACGGGGTAAGAGATAATCATCTTACTTACGAGCATCGTCAGGAACCTAACATGGCTGCAATGACCTCTTGTATGCAGTATCCCCGGACGAACCTGACAGCTGCGGTTAGCTATGAACGTCCGCCTGATTTGAATAATTGGATGAATCAGATGCCTAGAAATGGATGCGAACAAACCGGAAATGCAGTTTCGCAGCCAGAAATAAATGAAAGGTACGTCACAAGGACGGAGAACCAGTCCAAGGGAGTGTTAGCTTTGAATTCTTATGATGGTTCAAGTTCCCTTGATCTATTCCTTACGAGATTTAAAATATGCAGAATACACAATAACTGGGGAGAAGGAGACAGTTGGCGCCATCTAGTGTGTGCACTACAGGGCCAGGCCGCTAATTTACTTGCAGAATGGGATGCAGAGGAGTTGTCGACAGTAAGTAAACTGGTCGATCGATTAGAGCAGAGGTTTGGAACAAGTTCGAGGGGGAGGTACTTTCAATCATTGCTCCAGAACAAAAGGCAGAAAGAAGGTGAGAGCGTGGAGGACTTAGCTTCTTCCATACGCCAATTAATCTCGGTAGCCTACAAAGGTTTGTCATCGAGTCATATTGACGGTTTAGCGATAAAGAGTTATTGCGACGCACTAGCAGACAGAAAATTAGCTTCACAACTTAGCTTACGCGAGTGCAAAGATCTACAGGAGGCGGTGGACTATTCAATTCGATGGAGACACGTAATTGCGGATGAAAAACAGCGCCATAGAGATCAATCACCTCCTACTAAGCGACTACGGCATATTCAGGAAACAGTGAATCAGCAGACGACACCGATAAGACCCCTCGTACCAGGTCTGACACAGTCAAGAAGCCACGGTCGTCAGAACAATCCACAGCACTTTCGAGCGAATAACCAGCACTTTCAAAATCAACAACCGTTGTCATGGCAACAAAGAAATGACTGGAGACCAGAAAGGCGCTGTTTCAATTGTCAATCTAGCGAACACGTGATACGTTTCTGCCCATACCCACGTCCTAACCCTTATGCTGCGCCAACCAATATTTATCACATACCAGGAAACTGCAACGCTTACCTGTCGATCAAGCTGCATGGAAAGAGTGTTCTTTGTCTTATTGACACAGGATCTCAGGTGTGCTTGGCGCCATCGAAGTTCATTCGGAAAAACGAAATGAAGCCTGCGAGACAGAAAGTTCTGGCTGCCAATAATTCAGTCATACAGATTTTGGGACAGACGAAAGTAAAGTGTCTAATTGGAGGAAGAGAGTATTGGCTTGAAGTTCTAATTTCCGATCAGATAAGTGACTTTATTTTAGGTTTGAACTTCCTTGAGGACAACAGGGCGAGTTGGGACTTTCAAACTGGACGATTGTGGCTTAACGGTAATTTACTGCCAGTGCAAAGACGAGCCAGCCCGTTAAACTGTAGACGGATCGCTATGGCCTGCGATGTAAGCGTGCCACCGCTATGCGAGATGAATGTCCAAGCGTTTGCTGTTATACCTAATTTGCAGCAATCACCTTCACAGTGGGCTACTAAAGCAAAGATATTCGACACTGGACTGATTGTGGCCCGCACACTTCTCCCACCCCGGGAGTTGGACCTTGTTATACGGGTGATGAACCCGACACCGAAAGCCATAAAGATAAAGAGAGGTTGTCGATGCGAGTTGGACGAAGTGCTAATCACCGAACACGCTGCGTCTAATGAGACTACAGTGAAATGTGCGATGATAAATGGACAGACAGATGAATTAGCCGAGACGGTCCTTGCACCGCTGTGGGCTGATGTGGATGAAGAAGTTACGCCGGAGAACAGGAAGAGGTTACGCGAAGTGCTATTACGACACCAGAAAGCCTTTTCAATGGGAGATTGGGACATGGGTTATACGGAGATAGTGCGACACGAGGTCCCGACCGGAAATGCAGCACCAATTCGTCAAACCTTGAGGAGACAACCGTTAGCACTACTTCCGATTATAGATGCGCAGGTCGAGACGATGTTACGTCAAGGAGTGATTGAAGCTTCAAGTGCTGAGTGGGCAAATAACATTGTTATCGTGACCAAGAAGGACGGAACTCCTCGTTTTTGCATAGACTATCGAGCGCTAAACAAGATAACGCATAAAGACAATTTCCCTCTGCCAATAATTGCGGAATGTATCGACCTAATGTCTGGTGCTAATTGGTTTAGCACTCTGGATCTCTTTTCGGGCTATCATCAGCTGGCACTTCATCCAAGTGCTAAAGCTAAGAGTGCTTTCCTGACTAGGAAGGGCAGCTACCAATACAACACTCTCCCATTTGGCATGGTCGGTGCAAGTGCAAGTTTTTCACGGATGATGAGTTTAGTGATGTCAGGACTAAACTTTTCAATCTGCTTGACCTACTTAGATGATGTCATCATCTTTGGCGTAGACATAGATAGCCATATGGAGCGACTGGAGATCGTGCTGGAAAGATTGGCAAGTGCAAACCTGAAGCTAAAACCAGCCAAGTGCAAATTACTTCGCAGCAGTGTTGAATTCCTGGGACATGTTGTTAATCGTGAAGGAGTGGCCACAGACCCGAAAAAAATTGACGCAGTGAAGGACTGGCCAAGACCCGTCAAAATGAAGGACGTCCGTGCTTTTATAGGCCTGTGTTCGTACTACAGAAGATTTGTAGCCGATTTTGCAAAGATTGCCAGACCCCTGCATAACCTGACCAAGAAGACGGAGAAGTTTGATTGGACGAATGAATGTGAGGAGTCATTCTTAGTGCTGAAGGACAAGTTGACAACTGCACCGGTTTTAGCACTACCTCGAGAATCCGATGCATATGTTCTAGACTGCGACGCTTCGAACTGGGCTATAGGTGCAGTCCTTTCACAGGTGCAAGACGGAGATGAAAGGGTTATCTGTTATGGAAGCCGCGTGTGTTCTCCTGCTGAGCAAAACTACGACGTCACACGACGAGAGCTCTTGGCGATTGTATACTTCATAAAGTACTATAGAGTATATTTGTTAGGCAGGAAGTTTCTGTTGAGAACTGATCATTCTGCTTTAGTATGGATTCAAAAGCATCCAAACCCTGTGGGACAATTAGCCAGATGGGTTTGTCTGTTGAGCGAATTCGACTTCACAATACAACACCGTCCTGGAACCGCCCACGGTAATGCAGATGGACTCTCTCGTCGTCCGCTTCGAGTAAACGCAGCCAAGTGCGTAAACCAGCGTCGTAATGAAGCACCGCTTCTACCAGGGGACTGGAGTGCAGAAGTTATTGCCAAGGGACAGCGAGATGATCCAGATTTGGGATGGATCATTAACCGGAAAGCCAGCAGTGCAGAAATGCCCTGTCCTCAAGAAATACGTGACCTTAGCGGCACTATCAAGAGACTCGTTTATCAATGGCCTCAGCTAGACGTCGTTAATGGGCTATTAACGCGCCAGTGGCTGAATAGCGACCCGACGACCACAGATCTTAATGGCTCGGTGCGATGGCAACAGATGATACTACCTCCCCAAAGACGCGCGGCGCTCATCAAGTTGTGTCATACTGGTCTCACCGGAGGTCATTTAGGTGCTAAAAAAACATGTAGCCACGTTCAGAGGTATGCCTATTGGCCAGATTGGCATAATACTGTTAAGCTGGAGCTGATGAAATGTGACAAATGCGCTAGATATTTTCGCGGAAAACCACCACACAGAGGCCTGTTGCAGAAACTAACTGTAGGAGAACCAAACGAAGTCATTTCTCTGGACTATTGTGGGCCTTTCCCGACGTCTAACCGTGGACATCAATATCTGCTCACAGTGATAGACAACTTCTCTAAATTTGCTGAAGCTTACCCTACCCGACGGCAAGATGCGCAAAGTACAGCCCGCATTCTGCTTGACCAATGGATCTGTCGATATGGTTGCCCCATTCAAATTATTACTGACAGAGGATCTTGTTTCGAAGCCCAGATGTTCCAAGAACTGTGTCAGATGCTTAAGATAGACAAACTGCGCACAGTTGCTTACAAACCGAGCTCTAATTCTACCGTTGAACGATGGCACAGGACATTGAACTCACTAATTGCTAAAGCAGTGGAAGGAGATCAGAAAAACTGGGATTTGTGGTTACCTTCCGTTCTATGCTCGTACCGATCGTCTACCCACACCAGCACTGGCTTCACACCAAACAAATTGTATTTGAACAGAGAAATAAATCTACCAATCGACATTATCCTAGGTAAAAAACAAGAAGAGGTAGGACAGAAGACGTATGTGGATTACGTGCAACTGCAAGAAGATAGAATGCGAAAGTCTTTTGAGTTGGCACGCAACTGTCTGAAGAAACAAGCAGAAGCAAGAGCGGCCAGATACAACATGAGAGTAAAGGGCCACGAGTACAAAGTGAACGATTTAGTTTACTACCATTATCCGCGGAACAAGAGAGGAACAAATCCAAAATGGAATTTTTCCTACCAAGGCCCATACAAAATAACAGAGAGGTTAGGCCCTGTTTTGTTTCGCATACAGCGCAGCAATAGAACTCAGCCCAAGGTTGTGTATATCGATGCTTTGAAGCATTGTCATAATGAGGGGATCAAAGAAAAGGCGCTAGAAAAAGAAGTGGAACTGGAAACTGACGATTTGACTCGACTGTTTGACTTGGATGAAGAAATAACGGTGTCGAGACCAAAACGTGTTACCAGGCCACCACAGATGTATGGATTCGACGATTAGAGCGCAAATCGCATATATATATAGATTTTGCAAGTAGAGACAACTGTAGTTTAGAATATATAGCATATTAGAGCGAAGTATGTCAGTGGACCGTTCCCCCTAGGTAAGATGAGACATGCACATGTGCTGGTGAACTGTCAGCGACTCCAGCGGCCGAGGTACAAATTGTTCCGCTATGACCAGGCCGAATCCCGGCGTTAATGGATGGCTAACAACTGTACGTGTCAGTATCTGGACTTAAAAGAGACCAACTCGACGATCTTAATCTGCAACAATTCGTCAAAATTAGGTTTGTAGACAGGCTGACCTTTTCCCACACCCCAATCGGACTCCTCAACCTAGACAGCCACTTCTACCTTATAAGGAAGCAAATTAAGATAGCCATTCTCATTCGATTTGAGTCTTGGAGAGAGAGAGTTAAAAAGTCGAATTTAGTGCCTAATAAATTTTTACGAGCGAAGTCGGATCGAAGGATGGAAGGAGAAAGGAAGCAGCATGAGGAGGAGTCAACGGATGCGGACAACGTAATGGAGTGCGAAAATGCTCCTGAGGCACATTCATTTAGCGAGTTGGAGCAACTACTGGCAGACTGGGATAACGATGCGAAAGCTGAAGATGTGGGTCTGTCTCCACCAAGGGATACGAACACCCCTCTACTGGACGAAACCGAGGACGCGGATACGAAGCCAGGAGAGGCTAGTGGAGGCGCAGGGAATCTACACACACCACCACCTCCGGTCACTCCCCCACCTCAACAACCGGACGACTCACCGCCACCAGCCGACGCATCCTTCGCCTCTGTGTCTCCAATATCGTCCGTAGACAGCTCCGTCAGAACCGCACACTACTGCGGCATGACATGTCTTGCTCCAAGTTGGAATGTCCAATGCAGGCCATGGACGACAGTGTCTGTGACCTCGTGGAAGACGACGGCGGCGGGCATGATTTTCCTTGTCTTAGACGCTTTCCGTGTGCAAGGTCACGCAGGCATCACGCATGAGGATATGCTAACCATGCACCGATACCTACCACCCGTGGATAACAACGAAGAGTCTTTGCCAATCGTTATAGCGACGGCACAAGTTTTGGCTACGATTGGGCACGGAGAACACGTTCTGCGCCAATGGGCCAGAAATGATGGGCGAGCCGTTCCACCACCAGTCGTACTACCGGAAGTCGTTGCACCAAATGTACAACCGTGGGCCATGAATGGCTACTGGTCGTATAACCTCTGGAGTCTGATTGTATTAATAATTAACCGATTCTTGGCACAACCAGAGCTGGGAGAAGAGGAGACCTTTTTGAACAGCATCAGCGACATCTACGTCACTGCTTACAGAAGTCCTTGGGTGGTGACGCTGACCGTATTCACTGCACGATTCATAGCCTTGGCACCGTGGATTTGGCAAGTGTTGTTTCGTGAGTAGTACACGTAACGTACAACGATAAAACGCTAAAAACGAGAAGGAGACAGAAAACAAGTAGGTGAGGAACGGTAACTGTCTCTAGTAGTGATTAAAGGAAACGTCATACGTATTGACCATTTATATCCTCCTTGTGTAGCAAAAACAGTAGTTATGAGTAGTCTCGTAGTGTTTGATGAAGTGGAGTAGAGTCTGATGAGAACAAATGTTAGAAAACATAACTCTAGTACTAATTGGTCTGAGAATAACATGTAAGACGTACGTTATTAAGTAAAGTAGTGATTTGTTTATTTTTCTTTGCTGTGGTTTTGAACTGTAAGGAGCTAAGTATTATAGGAGCTACATGAGGAATTCAAGGAGCTCGGAGCAAGCTAAATAAATTAAGGTTTATCTTACTTGATGACCCAGGTGGGTCATCTCAGGTCATGTAGGAGGGCTGTGTGAGATTATAGAACAATCTCCCTAGGTGAGAATTACATTTTTTTAAAAATTAAATAGATATATTCTTAATTAAAACATTAATACAGATAATAGTTCAGGACTTGTACATGGAAACGGAAGGGAGGTGAGCACCTGCTTCTATCGGGCAGGTGACGACCGAATCTGAAGTGGCTTACGATTGGTCAGCGGGGCGTCAGCTACCGCAAGGCATACAAGACAGTGAGGGCGTAGTTACTGACCGGCGGTTATGGTAATTAAACCGGCAGGAGGGCTAGCCTCCGGCGCGGGCCAGGCGACGGGTAACTGTCAACCATAGCTCAGGCACGTCTACAATGAATAAGAAATAAAGATAACGAGCAGCCTATCATATAAGGGGGGTGGGACGATCCACTAAACGGTCAAACACATAATCCAGCCAGGAAGGAGCTAAATAAAATAACTCTGATTGGACAGCGGAATTACCGACTGTAGTAAGGCTTTATCAAAATTAACTATAAAAATCGATGCAAGCCGCCATTCGACAGTCAGCTACGGAGGAAGAAGACGACCCGGAGAAAACCTGGAAGAAGAAGCTCGCTCAACCTGGAGAAGAACCAACAGACGTTCACTCCGCGCAACCGAGTCAGCCAAGGAGAACAAAGGAAGAAGACGAATCGAGCAGAGTTATACAAAGGCTCACTCGAATATACTGCCGTGCTGATCCAGAAGTGCGATTGAGACGCGCTATCTACAGACCTACATACTGCCGTGCTGATTCAGACGTACAAATGAGACGCTCTATCTACACACTGCCGTGCTGATCGTGCCAAGTGCTGACGAGAGACGCACTATCTACCGACCTACTGCCGTGCTGATTCAGACGTACAAACGAGACGCGCTGTCTACCTATCTACACACTGCCGTGCTGATCGTGCCAAGTGCTGACGAGAGACGCACTATCTACCGACCTACTGCCGTGCTGATTCAGACGTACAAACGAGACGCGCTGTCTACCTATCTACACACTACCGTGCTGATCGTGCCAAGTGCTGACGAGAGACGCACTATCTACCGACCTACTGCCGTGCTGATTCAGACGTACAAACGAGACGCGCTGTCTGCTGATCTACTAACTGCCGTGCTGATTCTGGAGTGTTAACTAGACGTACTACCGAATCGCTATCCTTCATTCTACACGATTTTGTCCAGGATCTACCAAACCTCACCTTCTGCGCAAATTCTTAAGCTACGAGTTCCTCTCATATTCTTGCGACGGCCAAAACACCTCGGGCCGCCATTGTGACCTACATGCGATCACCGTCCTCGTCCAGGGTCGCGAGAGAAAACGTCGTCGTGCCTCGCTCTGCCGATAAGCGCCGTCTGTCGACGAAATATCTGGGCCACTGCGACGAATGCGTGTTTCATACTTGAAAAGCGCATTACAACCGATCGTTATATATATATATTATCTGAGCGTCGACCTCCTCTGCGCCAGTCTGGCTACCCTTCGTATAGTTAATAGAAATCAAAGGCCACTCGTTAATTAGGCCTATTTAAGTTGCGAAAGCGTTGTCTGATTTGCGAATCTCTACGTCACTTGCGTGTTTAAGCGATTTATAGTGCTGTCGTGCTGAGAAAGCGGAATTCAATTGCGCGTTGTCTGAATCTTACGACGTCAATCAACCCTAGTCCCACCTTCGTCATAAAAATGGGGTTTTGAAACTATTCCAAATTAATAATATTAAGGCTAATTAACAGTACGATCACAAGAAGACTTATCTTAAACTAAAACTTTAATTAGTCATCGAGCACTAAATAAAAATCTCATTAGTGTTAAGTAGTGCTTCAGTGTAACAGCTTCTAGTAGTCTTAT
Source organism: Allolobophora icterica (assembly GCA_963556255.1). Lineage (NCBI taxonomy): Eukaryota > Metazoa > Annelida > Clitellata > Crassiclitellata > Lumbricidae > Allolobophora > Allolobophora icterica. Next base: position 9,936,204 of record OY744608.1, read on the forward strand.
AAAAGAAGTGTTGAAAAGGAGTAATACTAATTGATCAACACAATGTCTTCGAGCAGCGTTAATTCGTCAGATAGGGTCAACCGTGCGGTAAGCGAGTATGGAAGTGATGACGAACAAGAGCATCGACAACCTGAATCTTCAGGTGCTCATTTGAGTGAATCTATGGCTAGATTACATGAGGTGATAGGGAATATGGCTAATAGTTTGGCCGCTGTAGCTTCTCAACAGCAGACCGTAACCTCACAATTAGCGACCGTAGTCACCCAACAAAGTTCTGTAGATTCGAGACTAATGTCCCTAGATTCTAGGCAGGCTCATGTGTATGATTCGGTCGAGTATTTGGCTCACCGATTAAACCGGATGGAGAAATCCATAAGCCCCATTGTGGTATTCCAGGATCCAGGTCGTGACCCCCCCACGATTGCAGAACCATGTTCTGCCCCGCCTACCACTCGAGACCACTGCTCGTCGATCCTAGTGAGTTCAGATGCACATCTGGAAACTGGGGGTCTCACTATGGACACCATTGGGTTACGGAGGAGTCGAAGACTGTTGGAGCGCCAGTCAAGATTTGATAATGTAGTACCTTCGACTGCTTCTGTGGCGCCAATTGCCATCTCTCTACCTCTCTCTCTGATGGGGAGAAATGATAGTCAATCGGGACGCGATCCACAGCTTGACCTAGCAAATCAGGTGCGTCTCGAGGTGGCTGAACCATCGTTCTATGATGACACAAGATACCACATGGGCGGAAATCGAACTTCCGGGCAAGGAAACGGTTCCCTCCCCAACGAGGGACCTGTGGCCTGGCTCCCGGAGGTCGAAACCTTCCATACGGTACAACACATCTGCTTAAGCATATCGCAATCACAGAGATGTCAGTTAATTGAAATTTTTCTAATGTAAAAACAAAACTATAGGACTTTCACATCTAAAAAATCTAAAAACCTAATTTGGGACTTTCATGGGTCTTAAGTTTAAAATAAGCTATAAAACCTATTTCTTGCAACCGTTGTAAATCCTCAAAGCCAGAGTTATTAGTAGGCCTACGTAAATTTGTTTTAGGCCTAAACGTAAATCTTCGAAATTTTATTTCAAGTATCATCGTAATCGTAATCGTAATCTGGAGATGTCTACAGCCCTCAAAAAGCGATGTCGCGGGAACCAGTTTATTCACAGGCGCTCAGTCAAATCATAATCGATAGGCGGAGATGAGCGGTGTGAAATCGGTTCCAGGTCAAGATCCAGAGGGGTCAATCAGGCATACGGTCAGCGGGTACTTGGTGCTTAGGGTTGAAACGGTCAGTGAGGTAAGAACAAGAGGAAGAATCGGCATAGGATTTGTGAAAAAGCAGTGTTTTCAGTTTTGAGTGAAAGATCCGGCCGTGGAGAGATAGCACGACCTCTGCCACCAATCCCTGATCTTCTGGCAGCCGGACTGAGTTGAGGGCCAGGCTCCGGGATGGATGGAGGTCAAGCCGGCGAATCAACGTGGTGCTACAATTGGAATCGTTTTTAATGGTTGGTCGTGTGATGGTGCAGGAGCGAAACCAGAGTAGGATAGCTTGAGAAGTCGACTGATTTTGATTAATTTATTAGAATATTACACAATGCCGTTATGCAGTAGAAAAGGAAATAATGTGACTGCTGCATTCCAAAGGACGTGAAGGATAAGCACTGACCAACGTCACGAATAATAATTAGACCATTAACAGTGTAAATGCTAAATACAATGAAAACACTAGACCAATGAAATACTGATAATATTGAATGGATTCGAACTATAGTCGCAGAGGTGAAAACACATTAGCAGTGTGCCACTAAGCCACTATTTAATGTAGGCCTATGACGTAAGTGGCCCATCAACATTCACTAGGCCTTAGTCATCGGTTCATTGGAAAGATCACACAGCTGCTGCCGAACTAAATGCCTGATGAACAGTTTCGCCCACGCCTCGCTGCCTTATGAATAACTGAGTTATCGCATGTTTAGTACTTCAGAGTACATTCGGAATAAATTCTAATTTGGCTTTCCATAGCCTGGCTGGCCGGGTCGAGTTGCACGGTGTATTTTGGAGCACAAGAAGATTTTATCTGGTGCGCCTGCAGGCAACCGATACCTATATCACGTAGCGGAAAAGAATAAACATCTCCAGGACAGGGTGCTCGTGATTTATGTACGGCTGAAACGCAGATGCAAGGGTTCGTTGGTTTAAAGCCTGGAGCGTCACTGGAAACCATGAATCAAGGACTCGGCTGAGCGAGGAAGGAACATCGCTTGACCAACAAAAGGAAGGAATCGAGGAGGTCTTTTATTCGGGGTAGCGAGATTCTATGGATGAGGAGGAGGAGGACGAGGAACAGGAGGAGCAAGAAGAGCAGACGCAGGAAAAGGAGCAGGAGAGAAAGGCGAAATAAGAGGAGAAGCAGGAGCAGGAGGAGGAAAAGGAGTAGGAAAAGAAGGAGGAATAGGAGAAGAAGAAGGAGAAAAAGGAAGAGGAGGAGGAGGAGAGAGAGGAAAATGAGAAAGATCGTGATGATGAGGAGAAGAAGGAAGACTAGTGGTGGAAGATGAAAAACACAATGATGATGTGAAGAGGATGAGGATGATGAGGAGATGGAGGAAGCGAAGGAGGCGGAGGGAAGAAGGATCATGATGATGGTGCAGTGAAGGAAGAGGAGGAGGAGGCGAGGAAGATGGAAAATATGAGAAAGACGTCAATGATGATGATGATGAGGGGAAGATTACAAAGATGAGAAAGACGATGACGACGACGATGATGATGATAGAATCGAGGAGAAGATGACGATGAGGCAGAGGAAGAGGAGGAAGAGCGGGTGGGAATTGTTGGGGTGGGGTTCAACCTCCTAGTCTTTCTTAGGACCCCCCAGTTAAGTCTTCATTGCACACCCCAGGGGGATCGTTTCAAACCCCTCAGTAGTGCTAGTGTGATTTATCATTATTTGACTCTGAGTCTCTGACAAAGAGAAGACATTTCCATGGTGTATCATGCATGCATTCTGAATTTTCTCAACAAAGGAATTGATATTGATTCTTGTCTGACTTGCAAAGCTGCTAGGGTTGAAATCAGCTGCTTTCAAATTCCTTTGACATCTGTTTGCAAGATGCGGATAAAATGTTGAACCCCCTCCCCCAGTCTTTTTTCTACAATTCTCACACTGGATATATGCACAAACTGACCGGTCGCCTTTATGCATGCACATCTCGCCAATTAATGCTTACAACGCCTTCATTGCGTGGATCCCATGAAGACCTGGAACGGTCTTTCGACAGAGATTCCGTTCACGGGTCAAAGATGCTTTCAGTTTTCGCAAAACGTTTAATGGCCTCTGACATTATGCTTTCATTTTCGCGAATCTGTAATGCAGCCTTGAAATGGCTTTCCCGATGAACTGTATACTAGTCTATCCGATGTTTTCCCTATGAACCGTGCCGATCATAAATTGTCTACTTTGCACCACACGATAGGCCTATGCGATTTTTAACAGCAGCCAATCCTCAATTACGTGGTGAGAAGTACCCGAACACTGCAGATAAAGCGGCTCTCAACCTGTGGTCCGCGAACCAACAGTGATAACTGATTAATATTATGAATAATATGATGGTAAAAGGGTAACCTATTTTCAGCTAATCACTAAGAAAACTCTATATTTGTGTGCGTTTGTGTAAGCGCATCTGCGTGTGTGTGTGTGTGTGCGCGCGCGCGTGTGTGTGTGTGTGCGTGTGTGTGTGTGTGTGTGTGTGCGTGCGTGCGTGCGTTGATCGGTCTCTGCGCATGGCAAACGAGGCGCAAGTGCTCGTCGGTGTCATCATAATAACGACGCAATTTTGTCGCTGCATTGAGATACAGAACTAACATTGAAAATGTTTCGGCTCATTTGTTATTATGGTTTGCATGCGATTAGGTTAGATAGTTTGGTCGCCGTAATTAACCCAATTAGGCTGCCAATTATTTATTACGGATACAGACAGACAGACACAAAATGACAGACGGACAAACAGACAGACTGACAGACAGAGGAAGGGTGGAGATAAAAAAAAACAATAAACAATGACGAAGGTAGACCTTAACCTCCACCCTTCCTCGTCATTGTGTTTTGTTTTTTAATGGACTATCATGGGCGTCGACGTGACTTTTAAACTGGGAGTCAAGATAAGGATTCTAGGGGACCAAAGTCCGTCGGGGTCTAAGGGAAACCTTAACAGAGGTCTTCGACAAGAAGATGGTTTGCCAGAAACAATACGGTTATTTAAACGCATTTTGATAGGTGTTTGCGTTTACATAATTGCTGTCCAGAGTGTTGACCAGGATCAACGGTCAGCTGGGACAGATATTTCAAGGGACATTTCGGTGTAGCACCGCGTTCTGTTCGGTAGAGCGCTAGATTTGTAATCCAACGATTGCGGTTTCCAGCCTGCTGAGCGGATTCCGCGTAATGGCAATTTACATTTGTCGCACAGCTCAGAGATTCAGATCAACAAACATTGAGAGCGTGACCAGTGCAATAAATAAATAAACAAATAAATAATAAAAATAAATAGATTAATTACTGTATATGCAAGTGGGGCCAAAAGACCTCTGGCCCCTATAGGTTTGCCCTGGAGTTACGGCCCCTCTGACTCCAGTGAGCCGAATCGTCACAGTCATTGGCACAATGACTGTGACGATTAAGACATGTCAGATTAAGACTTGTCATTAAGACAAGTAGACTAATTAACATTAATTATTCACACGCCAATTATATCGCAGTAGACAAATGACGGCGTTAAGTCCAACTGAAGGAATACAGCCAGTCTTGTTGTCAAGACCTTAAACCTCAAGACCAAGACCAAGACCAAGACTTTGAACCTCAAGACCAAGACCAAGACCAAGACCTTGAACCTCGAGACCAAGACCAAGACCAAGACTTTGAACCTCGAGACCAAGACCAAGACCAAGACCTTGAACCTCAAGACCAAGACCAAGACCAAGACCCAAAAAATCGAAATCAGGTCAAGACTTCTAGAAATTGTCAAGTCGGAATTTTCGCTATTTTAATGAAAACATGAGTCTTTTATTTTATTCAAGCAAATTAACTTTAAATGCAAACTGCAGAGAAATCCGAATTTGTATTCAAAAGCCCTTCATGCAAACTCTTATACCAAATGCCTTTTGTATTTTATAAAAACCAATTCGCTCAGAATTTTCTGACCAAGACGTGCCTGGTGGGCCTCATAAAAATTCCGCCATGTGAAAAAATACGTTCTACAGGTGCTGAAGTCGCTGACACACACAGAGTAGCTTTTCCAGCACTGGATGTAAATGTACAGATAGCGAGTCCTTTTCAAATCTCCCATGGTTTATCATACCGTCTGATACAGAATAACTGTTGCTGCTGCCAATGGGTTTTCCTGACCAACATGACTTGTATCCATCCATAGATATTGGTCGTATGATGCAAGCAGGCTTGATACAGAATTCTTGAGTTCTGTTAAATGACTGTTCATATTAACAGCCGGTCTTGGTCTTGGTCTTGCGAGACCAAGACCAAGACTTTGAACCTCAAGACCAAGACCAAGACCAAGACCTTGAACCTCAAGACCAAGACCAAGACCAAGACCTTGAACCTCAAGACCAAGACCAAGACCAAGACTTTTTAAAACGAACTCGAGTGCACTCGAGACCAAGACCTTGGTCTCGAGGACAACAAGACTGAATACAGCTGCCCTCTGACTGTATCGTCAGTTACAACCAAGCGTGTCCTGTGCGTGGGGGACTTCGGGTGGAACCAGTGACATCATCGATGCAGCCTTTCCAAATCAACAAAGTCGATAGCACAATTATCGTGTGAACCAATGATCAACACCCAACACCCGACAGCTAATGCTGCATCCTATAGTTAGTGTCAGTGATTATGCCTATCTGTTTACGCTTCGCATCCTTATCTCCTAATGCTATTTCCTCATCCATCGCTCGTTTGTTTACTTGGGCTTGTCATTCACATCTCAAAATGTTGGCCTATATCCTCAAACTTGTCATTCAAATCTCAAAATGTAGGCCTATATGATATATCCTCAAACGTAATTTGCCCTTAACCACGCCAATACTACATTTGTTGTTTCTCCTTCTTTGGCGTAACAAATGTGTTCAATATATATAAAGGTTAGTTAAGTGGTAGTTGAGCAACATATATAGCTAAACGTACGCCCTCTTAGCTAACCCTTAATTGTCAATTCCCCAGTCATTACTCATCTTAGCTTCTCTTTTTTCTTCTTATATCCCTGCCAGAATTTTCATGGATATTAGATGGGAGTGGGACCCATATGGGCTCCGTGCAGGTCCCATATGTAAGTATGAGCTCCATCTGGGCATGCTGTCAGGGATAACGTGTGCTTTTCCCACGATCCCAATCAGTAGGCCCTACCTAGATAGCTACATGGGCGTCCGCATGAATTTTTTTAGGGGGGCGCAAAATTTTTTAGGGTGCAAAATATTTTTGGAGACGTTCTTGCAGATAAAATGACGTTCTTGCAGAGAAAAAAATGCAGAGAAACAAATTTAAAATAAATGATGATCAAGGACTTTATCTAAATAATTGTTTTTGCATTGAAAATCGTGTTGGGACTGTTGTAATAATAATAATAATCAAAAGATTTTATTTGTGTAAAATATTTGCAAAATCCAGGGGGCGCAAATGCGCCCCCTTGCGCCCCCCTCCGGACGCCCATGGATAGCTACATCGTTAGGCCCATATTGGTCCCATACATACATACATACATACATACATACATACATGCATACATACATACATACATACATACATACATACATACATACATACATACATACATACATACATACATACATACATACATACATACATACAGCTGGCACCAGTGGTACTATGTGCGCTCAATGAACTTGGCTGACTGTGATGTTCTATAATAATCGACCCATATCCATCTTGCCACAGGAACGGAATTCCACAAATTCTCCGTCGCTCCATCTGTTCTTTTGTTAATCCAGTCTGTCTCGTATCTTCGATCTATCACTCCGACGTTTTCCATGCAAGACTTAAAAAGTTCCACTTCTTCGAAGAATCTTACCCTGATCCATCCAACCAGTCGCTTTCCAATTTCTTTCAACCCAAACGCGGATTAGGGACAACTACGTCAAGGCAAAGGGCTTGATGATGTCGGTTCTCATACCGATAGTAACAGTCGCTCACCTCAATAATTGGAATCTCAGGCTAGTACACTTTAAAGGGCATGGCACCTACAGGGCCACCGACAGAAATTCCGGGCTCCTAGGCAGAGCAGTCACGGGCCCCTATAAACTATCATTAGGCTTTATGAGAAAAGCTGATTGCGGGCCCGGCCTGGGCCCCTAAAATTCGCCGGAAAATCGCCGGGCCCCTGGGCATTTGCCCCCCGCCCCCTCTCGGCGGGCCTGGGCACCTAATCAAACGAGCGGCAGTACGTGGTTAAGCATAATCCATTGAAATATAAGCAGGATCGACGCCATAAGGTCACTATATATATATTATAGTCTATGGAAAAGGTATGCATATATTTTTAGGCCCTATATATATATATATATATATATATATATATATATATATATATATATATATATATATATATATATATATATATATATAAAAGGTGTGCATATACTTTTAGCCCCTAGGTATACAGTACGGGTATCGCATCCTCAATCTCTTTGTTCTTCTGATAAATTCATTGGAAAATGAACAGAGCGACACAATGCGGTCACTGTAGAAAAAGCCAAAGGCGTGAATATATGTCTACACAGGTAACCAGCCATTGTATACAGCACATCTATCGCTTTTTCGATCTCTCTGTTCTTCTGACAAACCGTGTTTCTTCTTCCAACGCTATCTCGATCTGAATAATCACTTCGACCTGCTGCAGTGCTTCTGCATAAACTGCTGCCCGTTACCTCGAGTCCTTGACCTACCTTTGACTTTACGCAGCATATTTGCAAACTGTCTGAAAACGGACTTGTTTAGATCAATTGTTATATATATATATATATATATATATACATATATGTGTGTGTGTATGTGTGTGTGTGTGCGCGCGTGTGTGTGTGTGTGTGTGCGTTTGCGCGCGCGTGTAGGCCTATGTGTGTGCAGCGCTTTTGTGAGGTACGTATAAATGCGCTATATTAAGTGTCTTTATATATACATACGTACATACATACATAAATAAATAATACATACATACATGCATACCCACAAACATTTCCATTCATATCCGTACATACATACATACATACATACATACATACATTACATACATACATACATACATACATACATACATACATACATACAATACATACATACATACATACATACATTACATACATACATACATAAATACATACATGCATTCATACGTGTATAAATACATGCGTGCATACATAATACATACACACATTATACATAATACAAAATACATACATACATACATACATATGAGAGTAACATGCATAGGCCTACATAGCCCCTGGCTATATATAGCTAGCTACCTTCATGCGTATACATAATACATGTACTTGTTGATTGGTGGCAGAGAAACAGTACTGTTGTGAAACGTTAGATTGCGGTTCTAAAATTATGATCTCAAAACAATGACATCAAGTACAAAGGGCAGCAAAGAGCCTCGAGTGAATCAAGGAGCGCGAAACATTCAGAGGCTATAATGCCTCATAAATTACTCTCGCAGTCCGAGGCCACGACCAACAACGCTTTTATAGCGCATGTATATATATCCTCTGAAACCGTCTTGTAAACCGCCTATGTAGACCCATTACTTATGTACAGTACTTAACTTGGAATCATTGACGTCACTAGGGTTGGTGTTACCCAGTGCGATAAGTCAAGGTGTCACGGTCACCCCATGAATCTCCTCCCTTAGTCCCTTACCAGACCATACAGTAAAATGACGGCACTGACAAGAGTGCATTTGAAGGGTAAAAAAGTGAATTAGCATAGAGTTTCAGCTTCAGGTAAATTGATACTGACACAGGACATGTAAGCTGGGCTTACGGAAAATGTTTTTGTTGTCATCTGTTATTATTGTTCATTTAAAAATAATAATTTTCTGCTGAAACGCTGCACACAAATTTTTTAGTGTCATTTTGTCATTTGGTGTCACCCCGTCTATAGGTGTCACCCGGTGCGGCCCAAAACCAGTCGCTAAGCTATCGAGTGCTAGCGATTTCGTTCACTTAATATTTTGCTTGTTATTTTAATCGCGGTTTCGGAGTTTCGATTTGACGAAGACATCGAAGATGACAACTACAGGAACTTTGTTGAAAACGGTAAAATTTAAGAGTAGGCTAGGCCTATATATGCTTTAGGCTATTAAGAACTGTAGGCCGCCGCCTATTAACTTAGAGGCATTAGATTAGGTTGTACTGCCTCTGATTAGGTTGTACTGCGAGAGGCGCTTTATAAATGCATAAATACAAACACGTGCACGTACAATAGACGCCCGTGTAGATATTGAAGTGACCGATTATATATTGCACTGCAGTGCTGACACAAGCTTACCAAATAACTGCGAATTAACTTTTCTCCGAAAACTTGAACAAACACTCGGAACGTCGTAAAACATAAATCTTTTGATCACGAGAAATGAAATAATTAATACGCTAATTATTACTAGTATGCGATTCAATCTGAAATGCAGTTCGTCAAGTTCATCAAATGATTACTGATAACTTTTAATCAAAACAAAGTTTACAAAACTGTTCAATGAACTTTGCCTAGGCCTAAGTAGAATCGAAAACCGCTGGATAGCACGGCACTCCGCCTACATGTACCATAGGTAGGCGTCTGGAACCCTGACCGTTAAGAGCTGGTTTTGCGGAAAAATGTCCAGTTATGTCGAAGCTTCGCTCAAACTCCCTCTAGGGCAGCTTAACGGAGCTTCCTCAGATCCCCTTAATGACAGTTTGAGGAGTGCGCGCGCGCGCGTGCGCGCGCGCACACACACACACACACACACACACACACACACACACACACACACACACACACACACACACACACACACACACACACACACACACACACACACACACACACACACACACACACACACACACACACACACACACACACACACATATATACACACACAAACACACACAAACACACACACACACACACTCACCCCCACCTAAACACACACACACACACATATACACACACACACACAAACACACACACACCTAAACACACACATATACACACACACAAACACACACACACCTAAACACACAAATATACACACACACAAACACACACACACTCACACACACACACACACACCTAAACACACACACATACACACACACAAACACACACACTCACTCACACACACACACACCTAAATACACACACCTAAACACAAACACACAAACACACACACAATCACACACACAAACACACACACCCACCCCCCACCTAAACACACACACACATATACACACACACAAACACACATACACACACGGGCTTACGGGGTTTTACGCCACGCCAGCGGCCCTCCTGCCCATAGTTTGAGAATTCGCATTTTACGAATTTTAAGAATTTTTAAAATTCACGAATTTTAACGATTTTTAAAACTGCAGTTTTAAAATTCGTAAAAATTCGTAAAATAATAAAATAATAGAATTTTTTGCCATGGCAACAAATTTTATTATTTGTTTACTTTTGAACTTTTGAAGCAAGTAAATGTCAATGTCATAGGCAATCAATCGGCCGTAAAAGGTAGCTGACTAGCAACACAATAGTACTGATATTCCGTTACTGTTCTACTTGATGTCTTGAACTTCGATTTCTATCATAGTTGGGTGTATGACTGTGTGTCAGTCAACAGAACGAAAAACCACCAGTGCCCCATGCAGCTCCAGTGTCACCAGTCAACCTCTAACACAGCTTTCAACCAAACATGGTTAAAAAGGGTTGGTAACGTTCACCGAGCTGTGTCTTCTACTTCATCGTCCTCTGATTCTGAGTCAGAAACAGCCCATTGCTCCCATTCGACTCTGGTTTCTGTATTTTCGCCATGCAAATGCTCCCGAATTCCGGCAGAACAACCAACAAATTCCTTGTCACAAAAACAACACTGTATTTTCGGATTACCATTTTCCTTCTCCTCCAAAATTACTACATACTTCCACTCCGGTCCATGTTCTTTCATCTTTAAAAAATTAAGACTTTAAGTGAATTAACTCGTTACGTAATAAACTTTTATATTGAATTTTACTGTTTTATACATTAAATTCTAAGCAGAAGCTTAACACAACAAATCATGACGTCATAACATTTGTTTGTACGCTGTTTTTGCATAATCCACTGTCAATGTAAAAAAAAGGCCCAACAATGGCCCAACGAATTTTTACGAATTTTTACGAATTTTAAAATAGACCATAAATTCGCGAATTTTTACGAATTTTAAAACCAAAAGTCACGAATTCTCGAACTATGCTCCTGCCAAACAAGGGCTTACGGGATTTAAGCCACGCCAGAGGCCCAGCAGGTCACACACACACACACACACACACACACACACACACACACACACACACACACACACACACACACACACACACACACACACACACACACACACACACACACACACACACAACACACCCACACACACACACACACACAACACACCCACACACACACACCATCACGACACGGAGCCATATACAGTGCAGTCGTAACATTCATTGATCGATCCCATCTCCCCATGGAAAGGGCAAAATCTTCACCGTCAGCCACAATTAAGTACCTGTAGAAACAAGGTATTCACGGCAACCCTCTTCAGGTAATGTCCTTCGCTGATTGATGAGTTCCGTTTGTGGTGTTGAGTCATCCTTATGACAACCCTCTTCAGGTTACTACTTCCAAGTCAAATGAGGTTTCGTTTCCGGGTTGGGTCGCATTTATAGGAACTCTTTTGAAGTCGTTTACCTCGCAATTAAAAGAGGTTTAGTTTCTGGGCTGCGTCTCATTTATTGGAACACTCTTGCTGAGTCTTGGAGTGATTAACTTCGTAGTTAAGTTGATTTCGATTTCTGCGTGTTGAGTCTCACTTATGGTAACCCTCGTCAAGTCATTTACATCGTAGTGAGAATGAATTTGATATCTGGATTGATTCAAATTTATTGCAAAATCTCTTGAGGTCAATTCTGTCGCAGTCACATGGATCTCGGTTTCTGATTTGAGTCGCATTTACGGTAACCGTCATAATGTACTTTACTTCGGCTTTGGTCATGTAAGTTGAGGACGTCATACGGCTGGCCAGGGATCTCAAAGTCTTTTGTAGGCAACGGTGGCAACTTAAAATGATCAGTATTTTAGTTGGTTGTAATGAAAGATTGAATGAACGAACGAATGATGGATGAAGAACGATTAGGAAGCATTAATGAGTGAATGGAATAAAATAAATGAATGATAGAAAGAACTAATGATAGAAAGAAAAAGAGCATGAAGGAATGGATGGATGGATGGATGGATGGATGGATGGATGGATGGATGGATGGATGGATGGATGGATGGATGGATGGATGGATGGATGGATGGATGGATGGATGGATGGATGGATGAAGTTTACCAACATGTACGGTCAATACCTACGATCTTTAAACAGTCTTCTCGTATGATGTCGCTGCACAGTTCTGTTCTGCTGGTTTAATTCGTCGCTAGATCGACGTAACTCTGGTCTGGGAATGCTGTTGTCTGTCATCAAAACGAAGCACTTCAATATTCATAGAATTCAATGTGTACAAACTAAGGCAGGTAAATTAGAGAAGAAAAATAGATTGAGATAAACAAGAGGAACAAGAAGGCAGAGAGGAGGAAAAGGAGAACGATAAAAAGGAGGAGGAAATTTAAGAATAAAAAAATATGAGAGGAAACCATGTACGAAGTGTCATAGCGACCTCATTTTCTTAGCCGTTCAACCTAACTATCTTACCTCACAATACCTCACGTTGCCTAATTCATTACTTTACTGTACCATGACCATATTATTTTACCCTACACCGGTTTACCTGACCACAGCATCATTATCTTCCTTTTTTTATCTTATCTGAACAAATCGCAATTTCATAAAGCTAACTTAACATAAACTCGTTACCTAGCGTGATCCGACCGTATCACAGTCTCGTTGTTTCACTTGCGTCACCAAACAACTTAATCACATTACACTTATATTTACCTTACTTTCCTCAACCAATTCTGCAGGAAATTCAAACTCTCCCACCTCCACTTGCAGAATGCTGTCTGGGCAACGAATCGCAAGTCAAACTCGCAGAGAAAAATCTTCAGAGAATCGCCAAAACACGCAAACCGGACCGGACATAAGTCACATAATTATTCAGTTCTTCTTCGACAATACCGATGACGTCACGGGAAGAATTCATCAGCGGTCGATAATGACGTCGTCGTACTTGCACCGCTTCCGCCGTGAGAATCTTATAATTTATGGCGTAATTTTATAAACGCATAAACTTTATTCTAATAACTGCAACAATATATAGTTACAACAACAATATAGTGACGATATAATTAACTTAAATAATAGTGATAATAATAAAAAATATGTATACGAGGCAGAAAATATTTCTGCGAGTCCCCTCTGCTTGACCTTACCTTACAGTTTTTAAAAAATATTTAGCTCTGCGACAGCCGATAGCTCGAGAGCCAACATCATCACTCACAGTGTCGGGGTTCAGTTCTCCCCTGGAGCAGAGACCTTAAACCAGCGGCTCTCACCCTGTAGTCCGCGCGGCTAGGCCTATCTGTCTGGTGGTCCGCGAGCAAGGCCTACAATTTAATCATATTTTTTTATATTTAAAAGCATACAGACGAATTTTGTCAATTTTTTAAAATTTTTGTTTTATTTCTATCGTTAGAATCGGCTAGAGGGCAGCATGAAACTAATAATACGCCGATTTATGGCAAAAATTCTTTTGTATTAATTTGTTTTTGGCACAATTTGTAGTGGCGGTCCGCGACCGAGACAACATTTCTGAGTGGTCCTTGAGTCTCAAAAGGTTTAGAACCGCTGCCTTATACAATTATTCATTCACACACCGTGACACAACTGCTTTTGATGGTGGTGTGGTTGTTGCTGTAATTGTTGTTGTTTAGTGCCAAACCAGATCATTGAGATGAGTTGGGTCTCAGAAAAGAGTTAACGTTAAGTCGATTTCTGGGTTACGTGACATTTAAACACACGACAGATAATCACGCGACACTTAAACACAGACACTTAAACACACGACAGATAAACACATGGACAGATAATCACAACGACATATTAACACAAGAATTCCAAACACTGATTGACCCATTGACTGACTCACTGACAGTCAGCGAGTCACGCTGACTGACCCACTGACTCACTCAATGACTGACCACTGAGTGACTCACTGACTGACCCTCTGACTGACTGACTGACTGACTGACTGACTGACTGACTGACTGACTGACCCGCTGACTGACTCACTGACTGACTGACTCACTGACTGACTCACTGACTGACCCGCTGACTGACTCACTGACTGACTGACTCACTGACTGACTCACTGACTGACCCGCTGACTGACTCACTGACTGACTGACTCACTCACTGACTCACTGACTGACCCACTGACTCACTCACTGACTGACCCACTGAGTGATTCACTGACTGACTCACTGACTCACCCACTGACTGACTCACTGACTGACTCACTGACTTGCTCGCTGACTGACTCACTGACTGACTGACTCGCACTCACGATCGTTCGCTCGCTCGCTTACTCACTCATTCACTCACTCACTCACTCACTCACTCACTCACTCACTCACTCACTCACTCACTCACTCACTCACTCACTCACTCACTCACTCACTCACTCACTCACTCACTCACTCACTCACTCACTCACTCACTCACTCACTCACTCACTCACTCACTCACTCACTCACTCACTCACTCACTCACTCACTCACTCACTCACTCACTCACTCACTCACTCACTCACTCACTCACTCACTCACTCACTCACTCACTCACTCACTCACTCACTCACTCACTCACTCACTCACTCACTCACTCATAATCTGTCTAAAAAACACAAAAATGCAAAAATATATATTTGCATTTTTGTGTTTTTTAGACAGATTATCAAGATTATCAAGGTTCATTTATTTGTTTTTAACCGATTCGGAAAAATATTTATTATATCCTATATATTGTGTGCTTGGAATTCTCGTGCTAACATGTCGCTGCGATTATCTGTCGTATGATTATCTGTCCATGTGTTTAGGCCTATCTGTCGTATGTTTAAGTGTCTGTGTTTAAGTGTCGCGTGATTATCTGTCGCGTGTTTAAATGTCGGCACACCGATTTCTGGACATCCAAGAGTGGAGATCATGTAACAGGGAATCAATTAATCCAACGAGGGAGATCAGCTCAGATGAGGAGCCTTGGACAAAGATGTGAATGTCATCTGAATAAAGGTGGCCAGAGTTATACAAGGTATTTAGTAAATAATATAGACATTTCAGCCGTGTAGAGTATGTATAGGCTATAGGTCTACAGAATGGGGCCAAGGACAGGAGGATGAGCTAGGCCTATTGGGCCTAGGGGTCGATCGCATAAACTCTCGACAAATCCAATGCTTTTATTGCTTGTACCTGACTTATTTATTTATTATTATTTATTTATTACGAACATTTTTAGCGCGCGCAAGTCACACAGACATGCGAATCTGAGGGGCGGAAAAGGACTTTTCCGGGACTTTGCCACACACATCGATTTTACTTTGCAGGGACTATTGATGTATTCATTGTTAAGGTTTTAGTTGAGAACGTCAACCGCAAAAGTGAGTAGACTGAAATTAATATGATAAAAAACAGTGGGTAAGAAGAAAATGGATCTGGTACCTCATAAAAGAGTGATGAATACTTCGTACGCTCTTACTGCACTTTTAGTCTTTTACTGATTTCCGGTTTGTTGCGCAAGTAATAACAACAAGTAAAGTCAGATTACTGTTGCAACCATTTGTTTGTTAGTTGTTACTGACTTCTTCATTTTTCCGAACAGCGTGTGACTGATAACATGTCTAGTAGAGCACTGCGTAAACTGCAGCACAATAAGGATCGTGTGGATGTTAAACTTCCCGGTGGATCCGAAGTCCCGGTCCCAGATGGTTCGAGCGATATAGCGGATGTTGAAGATGACGATTCCAACGACACCCCTACCATCAAAACGAAGTCGTCCAACAAATCTGCGCCACAGAACTTATTTGCTCTGGTAACGTAGCATATATTGAAATCTAACGTTAAATGGAACATTGACAAACTAAGTGGGAGGTCCAACATCTCGCAAGGAATGTTAGGTAGTTTTGGGACGTCTTCCAAAATCAGAATGGGCTGACAAACTCATAAGAGTTGTCTCCAATAAAATAGAACAGTTCAGATGGGCAACTCTGGGTCGAGCGTAGTAATATAGGTGTGACTTTGGCAAATAGGTAACTCATAGCACAGCAGTTGCTGTTTATATTAAATGAATTTCATTTTCAGTTCCTCATCTACCTGTAATCATTTGTTCCAACCATTTTTGTTTATGTAGACTAGTGTACTTATTGATTCATGATAGCCACTGACAGTTTGTCTTCCATGATCGCTGCCTCATGATGTATTAGATGATAATAGAAGATTGTTTGCTTAAGTTATACACTTAGGATAACCATACTCTGGAATGGTGGTCTGTTGTTTGGCGAGAAGATCTGCGCGGTAGCATGCAGGATCTATGATCCAACGGCTGCAGGTTTAAGTCTGCTGAGCGGACTTCATGTAACGACCTTGGATAAGTTGTTCGCACTTGTCCCTCATCTTAGATTCTGATTTACTGACCTTACTTGTATAATAAATGCAATTAATAAATAAGTAAACGTTAAAAATACAAAGGCTGCAGTAGAAGTAGCATCTACTACGTATCATCAATGATGACATTTTCTAAGATAGGAAGTAGTCTCTATTGCATAATTACCTCTGATGTTCAACTTTTCTGTTGAAGCTGAGCGAGGAAGCTGAAGGAGAAAACAGAGACGAAGATGATGAAGAAGCCAACGTAGAGCCTGAGAAGGAGGTTGCCGCAACAGTAAAGACCAAGAAAAAGAAAAAGAAGAACAAGCATAAAGGAAAGGAGAACAAAACAGAAATTCAGAATCAACAGGTGGGTGATAGTGAATTGGAGTGATAGAAGGGTAAAAGGTTATACTGGAGAACAAAAAATGTGTCCAAAGCTGAAGTTTTCTCATGATTATTGCTTGGTTATTGACTTATGTCTGACTGATGCAATGTTGTCTTGTCTGATCTCCAACTGTCCTCAAGTCGAGAATGGACTGACCGCAGACAATTGTTTTCCATCAGCTTCTGTCTCTTGTCTCTCTCAGTAGCTGATCAAATGATAAATCAGTCCATGATGTTATGTTATCAGTCTATCTTATTTTAGGTCTTTGTTGAACTCTTGATCCAGGAACTGTGCCTCGGATAATCTCCATATCCATGCAATCGTCACTTTTCCAAAGCACGTATCCAAAAATATGAAAGTTTCCTCTGCTTGACTGATGCCATATAGACATGCATACTATAGGCATTCAGGAACAATGGCTTAGAAATCAGAAACTTGTACTCTGCCAGAAACAGCAAACAAAGCATTTTTGGCTTATGTTCACGTGAATCAATTTGGATCTGTCAGATGGCCATATGTCAGTTTTTGAGAGGTTCTTGAAATGTGCTTTATAAATGATCGGATGCTCTAATGATTTTGTGTTTATTAGTCTATTGTTGAGATTCTTGTGATTGATTGTGCTGTTGTTAGGAAGACGAAATTGAAGCTACAGTTCGACAAGTCGATGAGCTGATGTATGGCAAACAAAACCAAGTGAGAGCTCAGAACAATGCCAGGTCGGCTGACAATATAGGTCCAGCCATGAAGCCTGTATTATCGATCGAGCACAGGTAACCATCTAATTATGCTGTAGCTAAACTTACTTTTTAAGAAAGGGCATAACAATTGCAATAAATCAAAATTTATTTTGATTTATTGCAATTGTTATGCCTTGCATATTTCTGTACTAATCTTATCATGATGTCATATGATGTTTATTTACAAATTACTGCTTATATTTACTTACTTACTGCTGACATTACAGAGCTATGGCTTGCCTTGAAGATGTTGACTCAAAATTGTTATTAACATTTTTACATCTGATTCAGCCAAAATGTTGTGATGAATTATTCTGGACTTATTATTTTAATCATTTGGTTTTCTGCTTTTTCTTTTCAGAAATTTAAATCCTCAAAATGAAATCAAGCGTATTTTTGGTTCTAAAGTGGTGGAGCAGGAGAAAGCGTAAGTATGTCAAGTGAAAACTTGCCAGTACTTCGATTACAGTATCCCAATTATGTGCAAGTAAGATGGCATGTAGTCTTAAAGATACAGAAGGTAAAGTAATTGTAATTGTAATTGAAAATTTATATAGCACCACTCAAAATGCAAGACTAAGCAGAGTCTGTGTTAGCCTATATGGTTTCTAAAGTCATTAAGAACTAGACTCGGTTAGCAAACCTTGCACAGTTAACTAGAAGAGTTGTATGGTTTTTAGACATTGTTTATCACTGTGCTTCAACTTTAAGAAGGACTGGTTTTAAAACATGGATGACAATACTGAACGGATTTCCATTGCACGCTGAAGCCTTTTAGTAGTATAATGTAATGCTGTGTTTATTGAGTACCGCTCTGTGACCAGGGGTTGTTGTAATGAGGTCCTCACATGAAGCTGAATTTAGTTTAAAATTCATTTGCTGACCACATTATATTAGGATTCATATATAAGTAAGTTCTTGTGCATTTACAACAGAACTCATTGTTGTTACAATGCATCTTCTAATATATATTCTTGTGACAGGAGCCCCTTCTCTTTCTTTACCTCTGTTCTATTCTGTAAGCGCTTGAATACCATTTTGTTTGATCCTGGTTTACCGTCATTAGGGCGAGAGTGCCTCTGATGAGTCTATCTGAAGAGGCGCTATATAAATTTGTGATTATCATAATGCTGTTGAGAATATGGATCCAAATTTAATTTGGCTTTAGACGTTGGTTGCGATTAACACGGCCTTGTTATAACTCAGCTGTTTTATTGTTTGTGTTTTCAGTCAGAGGAGACAACGTGGTCATCCACCTCGTCGAGCGTGGCTTGTACAGCCAAACCCTGACTGGGGAGCAATGACCAGAATTGGTCAGATATTTTATTAATTACAGTATTAGTACCTCACAAACTATATAAAAAGGTCCTTAATGTTCTGATAAATGCAACATACCTACATGTATGTACATACATGCATACACACACATATACATATATACATATGTAAATAATTGCATAGTTACGTGCATGCATAAACCAATACATACATATGTACATAAATACTTACATAAATACGTACATACTTACTTAAATACATACATAAATACTTACATACGTCCTAAATACATACATGCATAAATGCATGTACATTCATATACATGCACGCATGTATCTATGTCCAAGTTATTTGAGTCTGGATCTGTTCAAGTACCGGTAATGATGAATGTAAGTCGTGAATCTATCA
Organism: Allolobophora icterica; assembly: GCA_963556255.1. Classification (NCBI taxonomy): domain Eukaryota; kingdom Metazoa; phylum Annelida; class Clitellata; order Crassiclitellata; family Lumbricidae; genus Allolobophora; species Allolobophora icterica. The sequence goes on from OY744608.1 coordinate 9,955,928, forward strand.
GCATATAAGTACTTATCACTGCAGACTTATCAGTTGCCCTGATTAACTAACACACAACCATTGATATGAAGAGCCAGCTACTGAAAGTTTATAGTCTGAGTTGAAAGAATGGCTAAAGATTCAGTCTGAGAATTATTTCAGACCTTGTCAAAACTCAGACGGCCCAAAACTAGAGCAGAGCTCTGTTGATATCCTTTTACACAAATTACATGTGTGTGAATTGAGGTGACATGCTTTGATGTGTTTCTGAATATTTCTTTACGAATTCTTCAGAAACTCTCAGCAGTGCTAACTAAGGTTTTATGTGCTTTGCACATGTGACTACTTGCCCTGTTTGAAGAGTGGCTGAGTGGCTAATGTGTTGACTTTTAAACTCTGTGACTTTGATTGAAATCCAGAGACTGGCATGTGAAGTCGACATGCAGTAGATCGCGTTATGTGTGAGGTAACTTGGGCATTATCGTCTTTGATAGAAGTGCTTCCTTAACTCCATTACTCAAGAGTTGATGTTATTTGTTTTTTGTTTTAGGTTTGTCAATGAGATTAGTGGAAACTAAGAACGGACTGCAGTATTTTGCATTTGAACACAGCAAATCCTACCAGAAGATTCAGTTTGAGTTTCTTGATGCTGTTGAATCTTTGAATCCTCAAAACATAACGGTGAGTAAAAGAAGATCATTTGTGCAAATACAATCTCTTTTAAAAGGTCGACGGTCTTTCTGCTGGATGCAAAATCGATAGTTTCACAACTTAATCACTGTCAGAACTGAATAATTAACTCTGCTTGCCACATGCCTTGAATAGGTAACTTAACATTTACATCGCACATTTATAAGAACCTTTTGAAAGCACTGACACCAGTTTTATGTTGCAATTTAGTGTATAGATCTATCTCAGACTTTTCTCAGTACCACGTACCAGTCACGTGGCTTCTGCCCTCGGCTGTCAATCTCACCTATCCTTAGCGACTGACAGTGCCTCTTATTGAGTATTGATTGACTTGACACGCAAATCTATTATTATTGGTTCATTCATTCATGTGGAGGCATCTAACACAATGAATTGTAGCATGTTAGATGCACTGAATGCCATACAGGAAATTGTGAATTTTGAGGCATTTTAAATGAATCTTTGCAGAACATTCTGAAATTATATCCGTTTCACATCGACACTCTGATGCAGCTGAGCGAAATCTACAGAATGAGTGAAGACGCACAGGGTGCTAGCGAGATGATCGGTAATTACTTTAGATACTGTTTTCAATAACATTGGTGATTAAATTTAAAATAAGGCAGAAAGGTAACGGATCTGTTTCAAATTGGCAGGATGAAGAACATCAGGATGATCAAAAGTATTTGTGTATGCGTGTATGCATGTGTATATGTCCGTATGCAAACATGCATGTATGTATGACTGTATGAGTAGCAGGGAGCTTGAAGAAGAGGAAGATATTGCCAGGGATGGCTTTAGGCTGTGGAAGATTGGTGCCTAACAGACTTCGTAGCTGGACTCTGGTGACACAGAACAGAGAGTGTTGAGGTCAAAAGGTTAAATGTAAATTGGACCCTGTGTGCTATTGGCCCGCAAAGAATGGGATGACTAAAGTTCATAGACTTGTTTGTATAGACGCTGTGATCACGGGATCAAATTATCTTTGAGCCGAGGGGCAAATACAATGTTTGAATGATCCGGTGTCTATTGACATCGCTCTGAATCAGTTTGATATTGACCTGATTACCGCTCATTTTTGGTACACCATCAGTTAATGCTTTGTATATTGGGCACTGGCACAATAGTTCTAAGTTTCTAATTAATAATGATAGTAACAATCAGACTGAAATTAAATTGTCTGATGAAGTTAATTTGTTCTTTCATGGTGTCTTGTCGGACATCCCATGGACGTCCAACAAGACACCATGAAGTGATTAGAGGAAATTTAATAAAAATAATAATGACTGTTATTTTAAGTAGATGATGAATAAACGTCTACTGTAATTGAATTACTTGATTATTCTTAACAAATGCAGTGACTTGAAGATAATTTGATATGGTTTTTGTTTGCCGTAAACAGAGAGAGTCCTCTTCGTGTTCGAGAGCTGTTTCCATTCTATGTTCAGCTTAACACAAGGCACAAGCCGGCTTGACTATCGTCGAAATGAGAACAGGTCTGTGTATTTGTCCTACAATGATTGTCTTGAGAAGCCCTTTGTCATGATTTATGTACATAGATGATGCCTCCTGCACTTAGACAACAAAAATGTCTGTCTTGTCCGACGTCTGTATAAACTCTTAAGCATGCCCATTTTTCCATTGTAGTCATAATTACGATAACAATTTATATGGTAAATTACGATGTCTATTGTCAGCACCAGTGCAAAGAGCTAAGTTACAGAGTTTCAGTAGCTTTTTGACAGTGTGAACACTCACAGCCTTGTGAATAGATGCCAGAAGGCTCTGTTGAATGAAAGTTTCTATATCGGTGATTTTATTTGGGTATCTGTTAAGAATCTTTTAAATGATTGAACTCCATGTATATGTGATTATTTTGATTCATATCTTGTTGAGTTTTTCTGATAATGACCACCAGAATTGACAAGCCAAAACTAGAAAATGTACCAAACTTAGGAAAACAAAATAAAAATATATATACGTCTTGCATTATGATTTACATCAAATCTTTTGCTCTGTTTTTTTTCTAGGTCGTTTTTCCTTGCAGTCTTTCAACATCTTACGTCTGTTGGCCGAAGAGGTTGTTGGAGAACAGCTTTGGAATTCTGTAAATTGCTCCTAAGGTATGTGTATTACGTGTAATAACAGAAGAACGCTTGGGTGAGTATGTTTGAGTGTATACACTACACATATGTACTTTTTGATTGTATGTGCTTGTGGAATTTCAGGCATTGCATTGGTTTACTGGTACATTTCAATTGTTTCGTTAGCTGATCTTGCTGACATTAACCTTAAAAGATATTTACTGGAAGCAGAAGATGCTGAGGTAATGCATATTCCTTAGGGTATATTTTGGATGTAAGGGTTGCATGGGATGGTTGGTTGGCCACTTAGAAACCCATACTCTTTTTTCACTATTTTATCTGAGAAATGATATGAGAATTAATCGTCATGCCATTGTAACCTACAGGACAGAAATGTTGTTGAGCGGTTTTAAGACTACATCTTGATGCCTGTATTGTTAAAGGTGCAAAATTAGCTCAACTTAATTTACCAGACCATGTTTGGCTACTCAATATCTAATCGATGTTGTACTGGACTGTCACCCAAGAGGTCGGGGGGGGGGGTTCAAATCTCGCCAGGGAAGAAATTTCTTTTCATATTTATGCTTCACCTGCACCCCTAGCCAACTCTGCTATAACGAGTACACAGACTGTACACTGTTGGTGGGAAGATTAGACGGTGAGGGAGAGGACTGGCCACCCATTCTTATAAGCTGAGGCCAAGAAAATGAAGTCACTAACATTTCATACCCATGGCTGCCTCTCTGGGTTAGCTTCAGGGACTGCTTGTCTTCTTCTTCGGAAACATTGTCCAGCATTCATGATTAAGCTGATGCCATGCCCCTACTACATTTAAGTAGTGCTTTAAGTATTTTTAACGTACTGTCTATGATTTATGATTTTAGCTTTGATCCAGATAACGATCCGCTATGCGTTCTGCTCATGATCGATTTCTATGCTCTCCGATCGGAGCAGTACGTCTTCCTTGTTCATTTGTTTGAAGAGTGGGAATCACATCGTAATCTGTCGCTGCTGCCGAATTTTGCATTCTCCGTATCGTTGGCCATGTACCACATGTCGACGAATGGTGAATACAACATGGAGAGAGCAGATGAAATGGTCAGTCAGAGTTTATCTTCTCAACCTAACAGATTCAGTACTAAAATAGGGTGGTAGTGGTGGAGGTGGTGGTGGTGTCAGTGATGGATTTTGATGAGGTTTGACGATGATTTGATGATGACCATTAATTGTTGCGATTATGATCATTATGATGATAATAATAATAATTTTTTTAAAATTTAGAAATGCTTTAATATGTGCATACTTGTGACACCTCTGTGAGGGTCAGAAAAAGTGCTGTACAAATAATGAGATACATACTTTCTAGCAGTAAAAGGTAAACGGCGAAGATAGCACTTTTATGAGGTCCTTAAAATGTGGTTTAATACTGGTAAGTGTCGTGATACATGCTACATATGATGTACAATATATGCCAGCTGAACATGAAACGATATTGCTTTTGCAGATGAAGAATAAGCCAACAGTCATGTCTGAGCTTTTATATGAGTAATTCCAATTATTGTTATTAACCCGTTTATTTATTATTATTGTTACTATTATTATTCCTTGCTATTTATTATGTAAAGTGTCTGTTTTCTGTTCAGCTTCAAAAGTCACTCATCATGTTCCCGGGCCTTCTCTTTCCTCTCCTGGACAAGTGCTCAGTTGCTCCTGATGCAGCAGTCCAGAAGCATGACTTCTTCACGGCCAAAGCTCAGGCCAGGTGTGCTGGTGTTTCATTACATTACAAGATGTTATGTCTCTCTCTCTTTCTAATCATTAGGACTAATGGTAAAAGATGAAGGTAGAATGCTTGTTCACGTGCCTCTGTAAGATTCCTCCAAAACAGGGTCCCAAGGTGGAAAGACAGCTGCAGCAGCGCAGTAACAGCTAACCTTGTGCAACCTCACATCTTGCTTTGCTACTCATATACTTACGGACTGATCTTCTTGATATTGTCCTGATTATGGCTTGGTTTTGGTGTGCCATCGGTTGATACCTTGTGCATTGGTGCAATAGAAGTTACTAATTACAATTACTACCTCCAGTAGAACAAAGCACCCCTAGGAATGTTGTTTCGGAGGCATTACATCATCTGGGGAAGGTTACACGCTCTAAAACCAACACCTTTGAGATCTTCATAGTCTCAACGTATGTTATACATGTCTTTCTTTGGGATGATTTATATTATGATACATTAGAAATATTGTAATGATCATGAACAAATTGTCTTTTCACACTTTACTGTCATCAGGTAGTATAATTTCGTACCTCCTTCAGCTTGGAAAGAAATGACAAGTCCTGCAATGCACTGCACTTGTGTCTCTGGGACTAGCTGGGACTTGAGATTCATCCATTGCCAGCGTAAGGGCCGAAGAGCAAGCAGCGAACTGCTGCAATATATTTCTCATGCGACATCAAAGCTTGACTTGGAAAACATTTGCCTACACCAATACTTTTGAGCTGTCCTTGAAGATGCTGTCACAGAAGTACTTATGCATGCATTGTTTCAGATGCATTTTATTCCAGATATTTTGGGCTGTGATGTATCAACTAATTATATAATCATGAATTTGAGAGATGACAAAAAGGTGCTATATAATTGTCTAGGTACATATATTTAAATCTGTAAAATCATTAGATTACATTGCGTATGTAGTCTGAAAGCGGTTACATTACCGGTGGACATATTCTACTAAAGAATTTTGTTGATTATTAAGCGATGTGATGTTTTATGTGATTTTTCAGTCAATCAGCTGAACTGGAGCAGTTGATTCGGCTTTATGTCGGAAGAAGTCACTATTGCTGGAAAGAACCGGATGTGATGACCTGGCTGGAACGAAACGTCAGACGTGTGCTAGAACGCGTAGACGCCAAAGATCCCATTGTTGAACAGTGTGCCGCTAAGTAAGATTGGCTGATAACATTGTTTACTATGAATTTAATAGTAAATTGTATCATGTAAAATTTATTAAGATTGGCTGATTATATTATTTACTACTAATTTAGTTAGTAATTTACATCATGTTCAGTTTATTAAGATTGGCTGATAACGTTATTTACTAACACTTCATAGCCATGGCTGCCGTAGAGCTGGCTTATGGGACTGCTCTTCTTAATTACAAATTTGATTTAGTAGGAAATTGGTGTTTGTTTAATTTATGTTTCTTGTCAATTACTTACTAATATTATATTAATTACTGTATTGTTCTGTATTAATTTAATGTTGGTTTTTGTTAATGGTGAAATATTGCATTGTAATTTGTAACAGTAGATAATCTTGCAAGTCATTAATAAACTTTAGCTGTTAAGATTGTGAAGCTGAGTGCCTTGAGAGTTATAACAGAGCTTAGTTTGATATATATTGATTGTTTGAACCAATGTTAAGCCTTTTGTAGTGTGTAGTAGTTCAGAACTGTCATTGGTTGATGAGATTGCTCTAGGGCAGGGGTGCCGCCAGGCTTAAAAAAATTGGACGCACGCCCCTCCCGTCTCCTCCCATCCACAACCGTGCCCTGTCTGCCACTCGTAGTCATACACTGAAAATGACTCAGAGTGACTCATAAAAGTACGGTATAACACATGCATATGATATCATATGATATTATTTATATGTACTGTATGGTAAACCAAAATTACACAGTAAAATTGTCAAAAATATCGATGTGATACCTGATTCTTGTGTGGATTTGATTTGGTGGGTGGACGCACGTGTGTCCAGTGCGTCACGCTGCCAGTGCCCCTGCTCTAGGGAGGACCCAAGACAGCATAAGTCAGGGAAGCCATTCATTTTCTTAGCATTGCTTGCATACCCCAGAATTTTTGTGTAGCATCTGCTCATAATCACTTTAAGGCAGTCTTTAGAATGTAAATAGAAACGACATTCGTGTTCACCTGAAGCTTCTGTCCTGTCCAGGAGTAAACGTGGCAAAATGATCATCAGGAAAAAGTATGCTGTTTCGCTGAGGGAAAGTAAAATTTCTTATATCCCAGACATCAAGGAAATGCTCATTTCCTTTCCTAGGTCCTGAAATGTTCGGTTCCTTTCCTATGTCTTGCAATTTTTGGTTCCTTCCTGAAATGCTCGGTTCCTTTCCTAGGTATGCTTGGTTCCTTTCCTAGGTCCTGAAATGCTTGGTTCCTTCCTAGGTCCTGAAATGCTTGGTTCCTTTCCTAGGCTTGCTTGGTTCCTTTACTAGGTCCTGAAATGCTTGATTCCTTTCCTATGTCCTGAAATGCTTGGTTCCTTCCTAGGTCCTGAAATGCTTGGTTCCTTTCCCAGGTATGCTTGGTTCCTTTACTAGGTCCTGAAATGCTCGATTCCTTTCCTAGGTCCTGAAATGCTCGGTTCCTGTCCTAGATCCTGAAATGCTCGGTTCCTTTCCTAGGTCCTGAAATGCTCGGTTCCTTTCCTAGGTCCTGAAATGCTCGGTTCCTTTCCTAGGTCCTGAAATGTTTGGTTACTTTCCTGATTGGTTAAGGAAAACATCCAAGTCCAGCACACAGTAAGTCTAAATGATCTGTATGTGCCATTGTGCCTCTGATTTGTTTTGCACTTTCAGTGGCACTGTATTAATGTTCAATTACAATTGTACTTTATCATCGCCTAATTATGCAGGTACAGCAGCCTGTTGTAAGGAAGTGTTGTTTGGTACAGGCGCCTGAACATGTATCGTGGTACACCACGCAACATTTATCGTCACATCATCATTTCGGATATAAGGGAAGCCATGTCCGCTCTTCCACGCGTAAGTGATCGCCATTTATTTTGATCGCTTTTAATGAACTTACTAAAAGGTAGTTAATTCTGGGTATTTGTGTGATAAACTGGAAAGAATCTTCTGTAAGTTTTTGATGTCCGTATTTTTTAGTCTTTAAGACTTGGACATCAGTTTTCAAATCGGCTTGTTTCATTTATTCACTCACCAGTCATTTACTCCCACACTTTCTGTCAAAAGATTTGACTTATCATGCTGCTTTCCACTTTCCTTCCCAGCAGACCCAAGACTTCGAGCTCAACCCTGGGAAATTAAATTTTCTGTTGACTTTTTGCTCTGCGTGACTTTTCCAACGTTTATTGACTCATCACTAGGGAATGCAAACCCGAGGGCTTTTTACAAACCCGGGTTTCCGGTTTTGGTGCCAGTAAAAACCCGAGTACCCGGGTTTTTACCGGGTTTCCAAACTTTACATGATAAGTGTTACTGCACTATGTCTTGCAATAAGCAAAACGTCGTCGTATGCAGCTACAAAGTCCAAAGTTCTGCAGACAACAAGGGTCATCAACTCCTTGTGTTTGGGCAGGTTTATCTGATGCTTCGACGGGAGATGAATATGCATACATTGTGTTGAACCGCTGACAATTTTCAGCTGCGATTTGCATAACTGGCTCTGAGTCGTCTGTTCCACAGAATTGCGAACGATAAAGTGTTCCCAAACACCGCTCTTTAAATTTGCTGATTTAAGCATTGCTTTTTAAGTCACTAAATTTAAATTAGAACAGTTTACCGATAATAAACGAACTGGATGCCAAGAGTCAACAAACTCAACATTCGGCCTACTCACTGGTCGTGTGAAATGTGAAGCCTCACTCATACAACGTAACCAATAAACGCATGGGAAGAGCCGATAAATAATTAAGTAGAAGTAGTATTACATAACCCCTTACCAAGCGCATCACTATCGTTATATTTCAATTACTCTGCATTTGTGAGTTTCGCGGCGTGAACGACGATGAGAGTGATGCTTTTCAATCACGTCAAACTCGGGTTTGAACCGCGGTTTACGATGAGATAGACGGGTTTGGCAGGCGTCCGTCCCTCGCTTTGTCTTTGGGGATCCACATACTTGCTTTCGATGCAGAGGACAAGACGCACGTGCGTGGCCAACCTGTCACGAAAGCGACATTGTCTCCGTCAAGTCTTAAGAGCGGAAGCTGTCTTCGTCTACGGTGGAAGCTGTTGTGACTTATGTGGTGCTCAAAGTTTGTGTTACTCTCAAACATAATTGTTAAACCTGTAGGCCTCCGT
>OY744608.1:9964948-10214948 GCA_963556255.1 Allolobophora icterica
TGATGCAGTAGGTGCTTTGTTGTAATGCTGCCCTTGAAGCTATAAGGTTAGATTTTATTAAAAATAATAATAACTCAGATTTAATTTAGGTACATTTCATTTAGTCTGTCGAGGCATAGGTTCTAGTGTCTGGTGACAACTGAATATTAGTGTGGCTTTAATTGTAGGAGGTGAGCCTTACACCAATTCTGAGCTATGATCCGTTGCCTCCACTGGATGCGATCTCTTCATATGAGCGTCCACCAAGGTTAAACAGGATTTTTCAGTGTGACTGTTGTGACTATTTGTTGCTATTTGGTAGTTGAATATTTCTTTTGCAATAATAAAATTACTGCATGCTCACTGTTGTTATAATCTGATGTATTTATAATATATGCATGTATGTGAGTAGTTTGTAGTGCCATCTAAGTACTTGTCAAATGTTCTCCCCACTCGCCTAATGCAGTCGCTTGTGTCATTTCATTCTCAGCTTGAAACTTACCTATTTCAAATTGCTTATCCACCATCGGCTGCCTCTCTGCCTTACTGATAGATCTTCCGGATATTGACCTGACCGTGGCTTGGTTTTGGTGTGCCAGTGGTTGATGCCTTGTGCATCAGACACCGGCGCAATAGAAGTTACTAAAATTACAATTCTAGTGTTTTTTCACACTGTGTATGATGTAATTTCAGACCGACTCGAGCGCAACAATCGGGTAGCCCTTTGTCTACGTTCATCCAGTCACTGTGGCCCTCATTTGATCCTCTGGTAAGTGAGAAGTTGGCAGTGCAATTTATAATCTAATTTAATTACTTGTATTATAAGTTCTATGGAGCCATTATCATGATGTCCAAAACATTAGTCAATATTCGCCTAGAGGGAAATTGCAATCAAAACTCATAATCCATTGCGAAAGCCAGGTTGAAATCCAATGGATCAGGGAAACCAGAAGCCTGGCTCTCTTAGTTAAAAGATAGGAGTCTTGAGCTAAGACCTGAATGACAAGATGTGCTTGCAGTTCATAACATGTCTGCTTGTATCTCAGTAATTATGTAGCGTCTCTTGAAGGTGTTTGTCTGTGCACACTTGTCTCACATCTCAGAATTAGATTGACTGACCTTGCACATTATAAATAAATAAAATAAATATGTAAAAATATCATTGCAGGAGCCAGCACCTGAGCCGGCAGAAGGAGCGGTTGGAGGTCAATGGGGAAACACAAGACTACCCGATGGAGTCCGTGCACTCACCCGCGCATTGTCCGACCTGCTGGCAGATATTCGTTTCATGCCACATCCAGTGGAAAATGGGGCACAGGCAGACAGAGCGGAGGAGGCGGACAACCACAATGAACCGGAGGATCCGTACGAGGATAACGATTGGGACTGAAATCTTAGAGCGGAGACATTGAAAGCATGTGTGGTCTAGAGGGAACGTGTAAAAAATTGACGACAAATTAAACTTCAGTGGTTTAACGGATGTTTATATAGTTCTAGTAATTATTATTTGTATTAGCAAGTAAATGGTTTGAGGGTAATTCACAGAGGACTGCAGAATACTTGCTGGGATGTTATAGCAACATCATTGCAAGTATTATAATATATTTTGCATCAACCAGTTAATGTTGACTTATGTTCATTTGATGAATATATTGGGTATGTTTCTATCAAGACACTTGGCAGAGCACATTTTAAGACCCGTCTAAAGACCATTTAAGACCTTAGAAGTGCATGTTTGTAGGTCTGAGACTGTAAAAGAAGTCATTTCAAAGCTACCACTGAAATCATTGTAATGAAAGTATAAAATTGTAAAATATAAATTACATACTCGTCTTTACATTATATTTACATTGCATTGCTTTTATCACCCACTGATCAGTCCGGCTTGGTAAAACTTGAAAAGTGCCTCTCTTCAGTGCATTCATGTTTCTGCTTTAAATAACTGACTATAAGGTAACATTTTAATTAATGATTTTTTAGTTAGCTCAAATCTTATAAACATTTCCAGCAACTACAAAATGGCGATTCATGGGGCAATTTATTATTGTTTTTTTTGGAAAGCAACGATTTAATGTGTCCAAGAGCAACACTAGCGCAACACTTTTGCATGATCCGTGTTGGGCGCTGTAGAAATGTCAAGGACCTTGTGATTACTATTCTATAGTAGCTTTCAACATGAAGTTAGGACTGACTAACGTACGTTAAGGCATACGCCTTAAAATGACGACGGGGTTCTATTCTAAAGCAAATGAGAAGTCTTCTTAACGGCCTGTAAAACCCCAGGTTTTGTTATGGCAGTACAAAGCCACGTTATATGACTAGTATTATGTTCCATTAATGACCGTCTTCTGTCTGTTCCGTTGAGCTTATAATGTGAGACAGTCTATAAAACGGATTCCTTTCAACTTCCACAGTGCCTTATTGTCAAGGGTAGGCCTATAATAGGGAAAGTCGACGGATAAAACCCCACTGCTTCAGTACAGAGGCTGAATACACACATACATACATATATATATATATATTCAGTATACGAGCTGAATAAATTATATATATATATATAAATTATATATATATATATATATATATATATATATATATATATATATATATATATATATATATATATATATATATATATATATATATATATATATATAGGCCCCCTATATTTCGCCTCTTACTGAAGCAAAATATATTTTCTATTTTGCTGTCTATATGGGTCTCAAATCTTTTATTGAAGCCATTAGATAACACAGCAGTATCAACAGAACAATAGGCCTATATCAGCATTTGCAACAAAAGAAGTCTCTCTCTCTCTCTCTCTCTCTCTCTCTCTCTCTCTCTCTCTCTCTCTCTCTCTCTCTCTCTCTCTCTCTCTCTCTCTCTCTCTCTCTCTCTCTCTCTCTCTCTCTCTCTCTCTCTCTCCCTATCTCTCCTCCCTCTGCCTTTCCTCTTCTCTCCCTGCTTTTGATCCCTTTCCCTCTGTCTCGTTAGGTAGGCCTATGGACCATCAAAACGTTAAAAGCTAGCGCTGGACAGTGAAAGCAATTACCAAATGGTTTCATATTTTTCTCGAGACTGCGCCGCTGTCGTACGTATCTAAAAGCGTATTATTATATAAATATGCGTGTGTCTGTAAGATTGTGCACGCTGTGCGTTTGCACGTGCATGAAAAGCTGTACATGTGGTGGTGACAGCTAGTGTCTCGTGTTTCCAATAAAAGCCTTGTCAAGACCACCTGGTGCGATGGAGGAAATTCAGACTCGCGGCTCCTTTCAGGATAATTCTTTTAAGTGACACAAGGTCGACCATTAGCCTACAGTGATATGCGAGACGCAGCTGGGTGCCTGGAAACCTTTGCACCACGGCTCGAAGCAAAACTAGACACAGACGATGCAGTCTCTCTCGAGATCTGTACCTGTCTGTCCGCCAGTTTGTCTTTCTCTATCTCTCGGTTTCAATCTGTGTATCTGCCTGTCTGTATGTCTCTGTATCTACCTACCTACCTACCGACCTACATACCTACCTAACTACCTATACCTGCTTGCTTGCTTACCTACTTATAGGTATAGGCCCTACTTCTCACACGCCTCCTCTTCTTTTCTTCCTTCTGTTCCTCTTCTTCATCCTCTCTTTCATCCTCTTCTTAATCTTTAGTCTTCCTCCTTGTAGCTGTCATACTCTTCTCATCTCCTCCCTCTCCTAGTCGTCTTCCTGCTCGTGCTCTACATTTCTTCCTCCCCTTTAATTCTTCTCCCTGCCTTCTCTTTTCTTCCTCCTTCTTCTCTTCTATCCTTCTTTCTCCTTTTCTGTTCTTCTTAACCTGTTCTTCTATTCATCTTCTTTGTCCTTCTCCATTAGTCTACTTCCTCTGAGCATCCTCTGAAACAGACTGCCAGGAAACGCCATTGAATTGAGTTTTCCCTTTCTCTGCTTATATTTCGGCTTACCTGTATTATGCCACACTAACGGTGAGAACTGTTCAAAATAATTGCACACCTCTTGTGAGCTTCATATTCGCCCTATAAGCGAAAGCAGAAGCGCGGTACTGTAGTCATGTACCGGCAATTCTTAAAGCGGTAATATCCCGTAAGAAGGGCGAGTACCCGGTAGGCCTACTGTTCAAAATAGTATCTGCTGACGTCAACGGCCTTTGTTGCCGCAAGATGTCGTTAAACTCCGGATCCTCGATTCTATTGCACCATGCAGCGCTTGGAGACGGTTCTATCTATATAAACTTTATTTCGCCACGATCGGGCAGCAGAAAAATAATTAAATAAAATGTAAAGAAGGAAATTTGATCTAGTTTTGTGTTATCAAATCTGGAGTACCTCTGAATAGTTTTCCTGTAGATGTGCTATATAACTGTGCAATTACGATCCTCATCTTCTTCGGCTTTCTCCACCTGATCCGCCTCTTCTCTCGCCTTGTCCTGTCTCTCTATGACTCTCCATTGGTCCATCTATCATCCACATTTCTGTTGTCTCTCCTCTTTGAGTCATCTCTCCATCTTCGAATCCTTCTTCGTCTGTCTTGCTGTTTTCCAATAATGGCTTCAATGGTTCCCTCCGGAGTCCACGCGTCGCTTCAACCCCGCCTTCAGCCGCATCATAGAACTCGAAGACAGGAAGGGACGGAGAATGGCTATTCCACACAGTTTACCATCTGTCACCCGCCTCTTGTAGGCTAATTGACGGGCAACGGACAGACGGACGAAAGGAAGAAAGGGAAGGAAGGATGAGTGGATGGATGGATGGATGGATGGATGGATGATGGATGGATGGATGGATGGATGGATGGATGGATGGATGGATGGATGGATGGATGGATGGATGGATGGATGGATGGATGGATGGATGGACGGATAGATGGATGGATGGATGGATGGAACGGATGGATGGATGGATTGCAGGGCCGCATTAAGGCTAGTGCGGACCCGGGTGCTGTGATTACCTATAATTATAGCCATCAGCGAGGGGCCGATTACAAGTACAATAAAAAAAAATAATGTACTTCCGAAAATGCGGGCCCCTCATAACTGCGGGCCCTGGTGCTGCAGCACCCTTAGCACCCCCTTAATGCGGGCCTGATGGATTGCTAGAAGGCTTAATTATATAATTATGTGATTGAGGTCAAAGCCCTGGCGCTTGAGAGACGGAAGACCCGGACTCGTTTCTGGGAAGCCGGGAGTGCACTCTGACCCAGGAATGTGTTACGGAGCGGATGCAAAAACGTCAATAAATCATCAATAAAACCCTTGATTAAAAATGGTGGTAAATGGTCCAGTTCACAGGATTTAGCAGGTGACTCCAACGGGAGGTGACGACGAACATCCAAAGGCAAAGGCTTCCAACGTGGAAGCCTGGACGACGTAGAAGGAAAGGAAGGAGGTGGAGCACCTTCTGTAGGTTGGCGGATGGAGTCGATTTTCGAGCGCTTGTGATCAAGATAGCCGATCGCCTTGAACGGAGGCTGGACTGGAAGTGCACTCTGGGCTATAGTGGCGGTAGAACGACCGAGGACGGATTGCTCCTCTCCCGATCAAGTAGACTGGGGGACGGGGTAGGGAGGGGAGTAGACTTTGATGAGTGTGATCGACGTGGACTTGAATATTTTATCCGTGTTTTGCAAACTAAGAAAATTAAAAAATGCAATATAAAGCATAAACTTCTTAAAGTGATGATATCACCAAATTTATTAGTATATGGAATCAACTCCCTCAATTGACACGTGCCCCTTTATTAGCTGGTGGCCCAAGTGCCTCGTTCCGCTGTTTTAAAACCACTTGCTATTCACTGGGTCTTTCGCACTGGGAGCGCCTCTGATTAGCGAACACTGAGAGAGGCGCTATGTAAATGTTTAGATACAATACAATACAAATACAATACAATTCACATGTTCACAAATCTCACAATAAACCAGAGCATTACTTTATTAGTAACCCACAAAGTGAATTGTGAAAGGAAATGCTAAAATATATGTACAATATAATCACACTGGCACAATTGAGGGGGTTGGAAAAGATTTCCTGGGTTGCGCAATGAAGTCTTAACTAAGGGGTCCTAAGAAAGACTAGGGGGTTGAACCCCCGACCCACTGACAATTCTCACCCTGACCTAGCTCGAAACTCCCGACGAATTAGGCGAAGATGACGGATCCAGGCGAGACGGTCATCATGACCACGTCGATATCGTCGCTCGTGCTGCCTGACGTCACGACGTAGCGTGCGGCAGATCCGTCAAACCCAGGGGCGTAACTTTGGTCTAAAAAGTGGGGGTACCAATTTCTTACATACACAAAGCAAGGCGGAGGCTGTGATCTCTGGTAAGGCACAATAATAAAATATTGATTAACATTGTTCAAAAAATGGGGGGTACGGTACCCCAGTCCAAAAGTGGGGGGTACGGGTACCCCTCGTACCCCCCACAAATTACGCCTATGGTAAAACCTACCCCAGAATATCTATTGAAAATAACAAATAAGTTATGGAGTCATTCTTCGTGGAAATCCAATTTGATATTTGTGATATTTCTCCGCTGTTATTTTTCTTTGTCTGGAGCTTCTTCCTCCAAAACATGTTTCGCCTACGCCTTAATTCCGTTGACAACGCCCAGGGTCCGACATTCTCCGTATACGACACTGTTCGCTCAACGAAGGAAGGGTGGGTGGATGAGAGTGGATGGGAATTATAGGATGGATGGACGGGAAAGGAAGGAAGGAAGGAAGGAAGGAAGGAAGGAAGGAAGGAAGGAAAGAATGATTGCATAGATGGATGAATGGATGGATGGATGGATGGATGGATGGATGGAATGATGGATGGATGGATGGATGGATGGATGGATGGATGGATGGATGGATGGATGGATGGATGGATTGGTGGATGGATTGATGGATGGATGGATGGATGGATGGATGGATGGATGGATGGATGGATGGATGGATGGATGGATGGATGGATGGATGGATGGATGGATGGATGGATGGATGGATCGCTAGAAGGAAGGAAAGAATAGATGGATGGACTGATCGGAGAAAGAAAGAAAGGAAGGAAGGAAGGATGGATGGATGGATGGATGGATGGACGGACGGATGGATGGACGGATGGATACATGGATAGATGAATGGGTGGGTGGGTGGGTGGATGGATTGATAAAGGAAGTAAGGAAGGACTTAAGATGAATGAATGGATGTAATAAGTGCGTAAGTAAGTGCGGAAGTAACAGCATAAGATAATAAGTACGTAAGTAGGCAAGCAATATTTCTGTCGGCTTAACCTATAAAGCCGTACACCGAAGTGAAACTAAACATTCTTTCCGGTGTAGAAATTCTGTAGCAACACTGGTGCTGGTTGTAAAGATGGATTAGTTGGAAAGCAGTCGCGTGTACTACTCGGACAGTTCGATCCCAAAGATAAACCTCCTTTCAACTAATCCTCTCTTTCGTCTGCAACCGTCGTCAGGCGGCAAAGCTTCCTCTCCCATAAGTCGGACAAACTCGCGCATGCGCACGTACGCGCACGCGCTTTGATGCATGCAGTGCAGTGAGCCTCCTTGCGACGAATGTAGGCGAATTATCGATTTTGGAATGGTGAGTCATATTCGGTCAGTATTGAATACATAGCAGCCGAGACACGCGAGCACACAAATATGATCA
Source organism: Allolobophora icterica (assembly GCA_963556255.1). Classification (NCBI taxonomy): domain Eukaryota; kingdom Metazoa; phylum Annelida; class Clitellata; order Crassiclitellata; family Lumbricidae; genus Allolobophora; species Allolobophora icterica. The sequence goes on from OY744608.1 coordinate 9,972,581, forward strand.
CGCAGTGTACAGTCAAGCACATGCACAGCATTTATGTGGCGGTCGCATTCATTGACAATCCTATTTTTAGGTGACGGCTAGTTGAAGAGCTGTAGTTTATATGAGCACGGTGTATCATTTATATAGCGGCTTGGTTTGATGGCTGCTTGACGACTCCTTCGTCTAATTAAGAACCTTCTTTACATGATGGGTAATTTATATGGCACCTGTTTTATTCGTTTAATTAAATTCAGAGCCATTATTCATGCTTTCGCCCACACACGAACAGCTATAGAAATTTATTAATCCATAAGGCGGCAGGTTTTTAAGCGCTAAAATGAATATGAGAGTTATTATGTATTGGCTTATTGGGTCGTTATTATATTTGCCTTGGCATCTTGAGATGACGCTAAGACCTTCTTTGCCCTTATGACATCTCAAGGTGATAAGTAGGCCTATCTAATGCTCAAGATGATAGTTATCTATTGGTCTAGGCATCGGGCTGTAAAGTGATGAAACAACTGTTTATTCCGATCGCCACTCGCTCTTTCCACGGGTCTAGTAGTTACGCGAAATGACAGGATACATTTTGCCAAGTCCATCATCCATAGGTGACAAACCTGCATCGCTTATAGGCCTAACGCGCAACGAAAGACAAGTATACATGCAACAGCAGAACACAGCAGACAGAGAAAGCAGAATAAACAGAACTGAACGCATGTGAGCGTAAGTGTGCACTGCGTGATTATGTTTGTGATCGTGCATGCCTCGGCTGCTAGGTATTCAGTCATGACCGACTGAGTCACCATTCACAAATAAAAATAGAACTGTATGCAACGATAGGATCAACAGAATCAAAAACAGAATAGAATTTGAAGGAACAGAATCAAAAGCGATAGAATCAAAAGCAATAGAATCAAAAGCAATAGGATCAAAAGCAATAGAATCAAAAGCAATAGAATCAAAAGCAATGGAATCAAAAGCAATGGAATCAAAAGCAATGGAATCAAAAGCAATGGAATCAAAATCAATAGAATCAAAAGCAATGGAATCAAAAGCAATGGAATCAAAAGCAATGGAATCAAAAGCAATGGAATCAAAAGCAATGGAATCAAAATCAATAGAATCAAAAGCAATGGAATCAAAAGCAATGGAATCAAAAGCAATGGAATCAAAAGCAATAGAATCAAAATCAATAGAATCAAAAGCAATGGAATCAAAAGCAATAGAATCAAAAGCAATAGAATCAAAAGCAATGGAATCAAAAGCAATGGAATCAAAATCAATAGAATCAAAAGCAATGGAATCAAAAGCAATGGAATCAAAAGCAATGGAATCAAAATCAATAGAATCAAAAGCAATAGAATCAAAAGCAATAGAATTAAAGCAATAGAATCAAAAGCAATGGAATCAAAAGCAATAGAATCAAAAGCAATAGAATTAAAGCAATAGAATCAAAAGCAATGGAATCAAAAGCAATAGAATCAAAAGCAATGCAGTCAAAACCAATATTATCTGGCGACACAAATAAAATGCAATAGAATAAGAAGCAATAAAATCAGAGGCAAAAGAATCAAAAGCAATAGAATCAGTAAGAATAGAACCAATAGAATTCGTTCTAAGCACAAGACATGCAGGCGTTACTCGAATGAGATTCAGAGGAAGGTGAAGCAGCAGCAGCAGCAGCAGCAGCAGCAGCAGCTAAAGAAGCCGAGATCAGACGAAACAGAATCCGAATTAGAATGACAATCAGACGACAGAGCAACCGAAGCATCACTTCCACTGATAAGCTGCTGCTGCTGCTGCTGCTGTATCTTCGTCTAACGCAGTCGACGCTCCTTCCATCAGTGCTGCTGCACCGAGGCCATCCATATTAGGAGGGAGGGAGGGGCGAAGGGAGGGAGGGAGGTGGTCGACAGCGCATCTCCGCTGGGCCGCCGCTGCCGCCGCCGCCGCTGCTGCCGCCGCCGCTGCTGTAGATGGTGGGCGTTGGTCATCGCATGCAGCTGAGAATCGACGCACTTGTAACGGCCACTGGGATCGACACGCGTCGCACCAACTACACACCAGACCGATACAGGAGTAGTCAAACACTCACGAGGTTACGCTACTTTACATTCTTCGTCACAGCGTGTCTTCGACCAAAACCGGAGCTGTATAATAAACCCCGATCGGGAATCTTGAGCGTATAATTCTAGATATCGACACTGGATTTCCGAACAGCTATCGATCGCTCGTGTTGTGCGCTTGCAGATCCCGTTAAGGCTTTCGCGTGTATAATAGCTCAATAGGCGTACACATTGGACTACTCTGTTTTCGAAGCCTCAGGATTATCTCGTAAACATTATTCTCTGCATGCTTTGTAGCGTCATCGAGTAAAACTTAGGACCTATGTCTACTCTGAATCATCGCTATAGAACTCACGATTTTTCTTGAGGTAATTTCTCGTTTGCGACCGAACTAGGCCAGTATATCGCGCTTTGGGATTAAAGAAGTTTCAAAACGGACCCCCATATAAACTGACTTTGTGGATCTGCTTTGAATAACCTGGACGCTCTGACGCAGCTGTTGTGTAGCGCTGATACTTCGGAGAGTTACATTACATCACTGGAAATCAATAGTCGGAGGTACAGACCTGTCTACATATATAACGTCAGGAGAGGAATTCTCCTCGTCTTGTGGCGTCCAAATAAGTGTACCCTGAAGGATCGATCCATCAAGCGAAAAAGAAGAGGCATACAGTTGCTGTTTAGTCGGAGCTTCTTCTATGGTTTAGAGGATCTTGCAGTCTGAAGAAACTTGAAATTTAGGTAGGTATATTCTATACAGATGGTGTGGAATGTCGGACTAATGTTGAATGCTACGCGTTATGGGGACGCCCTGTGATCATTTGGGCCATCAACAGGCTGGAAAAGTGCTACGTAAATCAACCAGATCTATGCAAACAATCACACTGATGAAGTGATTAAGAATTTATGAATCGTGTAGAGCTCGCCAAATTATTCTTTTTCATTAAGCAGACTATAGGGCAATCCAATAATGAGTATACCTATTTGTCAAATTGTTTACTGACGTCTGAAAGATTATTTGGCATAAACATTAAACATCTATGTCTTGGTCGACAGAATAAAATTTAGACTAAAATAGAACACTAACGACCGTCAGCCAGGCCGTGATTAAGGGCTGCTGGGTTCATTGGACACTAGGTAAATGCTCGTGAATAAGTTGGTGCCCTGCGCTTTGCTTTCGAGTGGCGGGGTAGAAATTTGGAGCTTACGATTACGAAATGTAAAGACACGATTTTGTGTAACAACCCTGAGGCCTCGACCCTGCTCACTTTTAATGAATCGGTCGGGTGAGATCATTCACCACCGCTGCCCGTTGGATTAGGTGCCATGCCATTTAAGGTCCCCGTGTACAGACCGTGCTAGCCAGAGATGGTGGGTCCTTTCCCGCATCGCGTAGCGGCTCCTTCGTACGCGGAGGGGATCGGGCGTTTCGGGTCCATCGGGCAGTGTCAAGGGTGGAGATCCACGCCTCCAGCGCTTTTCCATGCACTTAAACGTTGATTAAGGACCCTTAATGCTGCGGATCGTGCTAGCCAGTGCTCGTGAATAAGCTGGTGCCATGCGCTTAGCTTTCAATTGTCGTTTTAGATATTTGGAGTTACGATTACGATTACTATTTGGTATTCGTGCCTGACTGTAGCAAATGAATACTTGGAGGAAGAATATTGGAAACATACCTTGACAAAATGTTGAGTAACGTGTTAAAGCAGACTTCGTAAATTCATGCGCACAGGTCACCAAACCTCATGCAGCAAGAAAGACGTGTTGGGTTTAAGCTTTTACTTAGGCCTTTAGAAGTTTAGATGATAGTGATTCGGCGAATAAACTCAGGATCATTAAGGAAAGTGCATTGAACATGTAATATGAAATGCATAACGGTGCATTTAATAGGACATTGCTCTATGCAGTATGCTTAAGTGTGCAATAAAGGATAGGGCCTACTGAACTAATTGCTAATGTGCATTAATATACCACAAGCACTGCGGAAATGTGCGTTAGATAATTAGATATAGGTGGGCATTGAGTTCTGCATAATTGTTAATAGGATATGCATAATACTTAACCCGTATGCATTAAGTGACTACCGAGTAATGCGCAGGCCTAACTGTGCATATTAGAACCGGACAGATTTAACAATCTGCCACACATATGACAAGTTTTTTGCCCCCTTATATTTATGTTCCAAAAATTTCAACTTTAATTGATATAATTATAATATCTGCTTATTGTCGTCTCCTTCGCAGTTTCAATTTAAATCTGTTCGATTTTTTATTTTAAAGTTTATAGCTACCCTCATTGGCGTCATCAGGAATTTTTCTTGGGGGGGCAAATTTTTCTAGGGAACAAAATGACGTTTTGCATAGAATAGCCATTCATGAACACAGAAAACGAGACAATTTTGAAAATCTAGGGGGCAAATGCTCCCCTTTCCCCCTCCGGACGACCATGACTACCCTATGAAATGTGCTGCCCTTAGACCAAGGCCTCATTTGTTTCGTATAATGAACCCGCCACTATTTTAGAGGATATTGAGTTTCCTACATAATTATGGAACAGTGCGTGTACATTGTTGACAGGTTGCCTTGGCATCATCATCAGAATGGCGTTGCCATTCGGGAGACAAACGTCTCGCGAAGCTCTCGAGGAGACGACACGATCGATCAAGTCCAGTCTGACGGAGGGCTCTTCACGAATCTTCGGATCGGTGATGGGCGCCAAGAGAGGACTGATCGGGGGGATTACGTCCACCTTCGACCAAGTGGTAAACATCGTCGGCGGAAGCGAAGAGGCAGAGGGAGGAGGGTCGTCAGTAGCTGCAGGGACATCCGAGGCACAGCCCCCGAAGGACGACGCTCCTCCTGTTCCTCCTCCTCCTCAGCAGCCGGTCAGGCAGAAGCCGAAGCCGCCGAAGCCTCCTGCCCCGGTGACGAGGCAGAGGTCGGACGTGGACGCCAACGGGACCGTGAAGCAGTTCGACGGAGGCAGGGTGTCGAGGCAGAACACGGTTCCCGTGGGGAACCTCGTCCAGACGGACGACAGCTGTCCACCTCCGTCGACGGAGACTTCTGGACAACCGGACTTTGCGGACGGGAAGCAGCGAAGGAAGATCGACGCAAAGCCTCCGTTGAAACGAAGAAACACGAATCCGTTCATGGAAGACTACGACCCGAGTGCAGTTGAGCCGGACTACGCAGCCGGCGGCCCACCAACCGCAGCTGGAGGAGGAGGCGAGGTCCCTCTGGTCGCAGATGTCGGCTCTGATGACACCGGGGGCTGCGGCGTCAAAGTGGCCCCGACGCAGAGATACTCGGAGCCGTCGGAGGCCTGGAACAGCCGCGATGTGGGACCTCCAACCTCTTCCGACACAGTCAGCAGTCTTCTGCCGGGCATCCCGACCAACGTCCGCGGCAGAGTAGACGAGGGAGGCAGGGGCTGCGGCGTGTCATCGCTGTCCGCCCCCAGCCGGGATCTACTGGCAATGACCCCGACGTCCGGGGCGGCCCTGCCCGACCCGCAGATCATACCCGAGCGCCGCCGGCAGACAACGGAAAGCGACGCCGACTCGGAGGGAACGGAAGGATGCGACGAGGAACGGGACGAGGAAGACCAGCTGGCGGCTGCGGATGAGGACGCAGACACCGGCGGAGGAGGAGGAGGAGGAATGATGCCCAAGTCCGGGTCGAGGAATTCCGATCATTCGTGGGGTTGCTCCGGGGGAGCAGACGACGAAGGAATGGACTCAGTGTCAGCCGAGTGCATTGAGTTCATGAAGTACTTCGTCCAGAAGATCTTTGACCCGACGTAAGTTCATGCAAGTGCATCTAATTAATTACCTGAATTTTAATTTTAATCACCGTTTTGTATGACGCATCTGTTGAGTGTCTCTTGAAGCTGTATAAATCTCTTGTTATAATCGCAACTCGTCTAATACTATATAATTAGAAATTGTCTTACACGATTCTATCAAAATAATGTGATGTGAAATAATGTCGTGTGATAGGATCAGACAAAATGGCGTGTAATAAAAATGATGGAAAATGCAAAAAAACAGGATATGCCTTACAGAAAAATAGCTCGAGGGAATATAGAAGACATAATTATACAGCAGCTAGGCCTACACAGTAACTGTCTCGTCATATTATTTCGTGATCGGACGAGACATGGCTGCCGATTGGTCAGAGCGTTCGGTTGGGTGCACTGGTTCAAGCTTCCTTGAGACAGTTACTGTGTATCATGTGAAATGCCATGATGCTATCTGAGTTCACATGATTTATTTAATCCAATGTCATTTAATGTTATGCGTAGATCGGATGCATTTCAATGCAATTTTAAATGTAGCCAAAACCTTGAACCTCTGCTCCCTGCAAACTCGTTCAGTATAGGCCCTATAGTCTACACTTTATGATGTGAGAAAATCACGATGGATCTTATTATACCCATCGGAGACTTTAAATATCACAAGAACCACCACAAGTATCTCGCTTCACATGGTAGCCATCGTGGTAGCCAATGAAGCCTTTTGGTGGTTCTTGTGATATTTGAATTTTCCGATGGGTACCGCCACTGTACCGCGTATACGAGAATGGTTGATCGGAGACAGACAAAATTAAATGCATTTGTAATGTAATGTAAACCGACAATTTTAAGATCATCGTATAGAGAGCTTGGTCGATGATAATGTTGTTGCGGGTTTGACGCCGTGTAACGACCATGACGAAGTTGTTTATGCACACCTGTCTTTGTCAAGCAGAAGAATTTTGGTAATGGCGTTAGCAGGGAAATAACGACATGTCATGCGCTGCGAAGCGCTGGTCCCCGTGTCCAGGAATTTGAGGTTCGTCCAATGCCGGCTGGAGGGCCTACGAAAAGGAAATATATATATCTCCACATAATATTATAGTCTCACTATGGGAAACGGGCATTTACATACAGAAAGCTACCTTTGATTGCTTTACGTACGTTAACCAACAAATTAAGTAATTTACTTAAAACACACTAATTGTTATCTTAGATAAAGAAAAATGTAGAACTAACAGTATGTAACGTAATGTGTCTTCATTACATTATGATTAATCTAATGTACTGTAAACACGTTATTTGTCAGTCAGTCAGTCAGAAAAATGTAGAACTAAAAGTATGTAACGTAATGTGTCTTCATTACATTATGATTAATCTAATGTACTGTAAACACATTATTTGTCAGTCAGTTAGTCAGTCAGTCAGTCAGTCAGTCAGTCAGTCAGTCAGTCAGTCAGTCAGTCAGTCAGTCAGTCAGTCAGTCAGTCAGTCAGTCAGTCAGGCAGTCAGTCAGTCAGTCAGTCAGTCAGGCAGTCAGGCAGTCAGGCAGCCAGCCAGCCAGCCAGCCAGCCAGTCAGTCAGTCAGTCAGTCAGTCAGTCAGTCAGTCAGTCAGTCAGTCAGTCAGTCAGTCAGTCAGTCAGTCAGTCAGTCAGTGTGTCTGTCTGTCTGTCTGTGGTCTGTCTGTCTGTCTGTCTGTCTGCCTGTCTGTCTGTCTGTCTGTCTGTCTGTCTGTCTGTCTGTCTGTCTGTCTGTCTGTCTGTCTGTCTGTCTGTCTGTCTGTCTGTCTGTTCCTTCAAACACGTGAAACGAGCCACAGACGACTCCCGAGCGAGTTATACAGTAGACCCACCTTATACACATTTTAGTGACTATACATCAGCTGATATGGTGCTGCCGGTGGTTAAAGGCAGGTATTATGTATAGTCTGACGCAAAGACTCCTTTGGCGCCTTATCTCTTTGTACGGACGCTCGCCAGTCGAGACTCTCCGAAGACAGACGAGCTTTGATTATGTATCGAGGTCAGACACGTGACACGCGCCACGGATGACGTCTGAGCCGATTATACAAAAGCCTCGTTTGCTTCTAATGTATTTGTCGAGCCGTCGTTTGATGGGTGGGAAAGCTTTAATTAATCGCTCCGATGGGGCATTCAGCTGCCGCATCCCCCAGCTCCATCCGCACTTCGCGCATCGTCGTTTGTGTACTGATGAGCAATTGCCCTGTTGCCCTGGAGGACGAGCGGATCGAGGGACCCCGTTCTGTAGGCCTACAGGATGTAGGGAGATCAGTGGACAGAGCTGCTGTGCAAAGTCTGCATGGTTTATTCATTACAACGGTCCCTGTATATTTACCTCTGTCTTCTGCTTTTTGGACTGTACACTACCACCGTCTACCCGCTATCAGTCAGGAGAGATCCTGAGTGGCCGAGTGGGTTTGTAGCCCGCTAGCCACGCCGGCGGCCCGGGTTCGATTCCCGGTCGGTCGCTTTCTCAGAGATTAATTTCTCGGATCTTTACTGCGGGTGGCTCGGTCGCAATATAAACGTGGAGTACGAGGTTGTACTCTGCCTCCGACACTGATCATCTTCGATATGAAAAAGTGTCGTTAAGCCGATATACAACAGCTATCAGTCAGTCAGTCAGTCAGTCAGTCAGTCAGTCAGTCAGTCAGTCAGTCAGTCAGTCAGTCAGTCAGTCAGTCAGTCAGTCAGTCAGTCAGTCAGTCAGTCACTCACTCACTCACTCACTCACTCACTCACTCACTCACTCACTCACTCACTCACTCACTCACTCACTCACTCACTCACTCACTCACTCACTCACTCACTCACTCACTCACTCACTCACTCACTCACTCACTCACTCACTCACTCACTCACTCACTCACTCACTCACTCACTCACTCACTCACTCACTCACTCACTCACTCACTCACTCACTCACTCACTCACTCACTCACTCACTCAGTCTGTAAGTCAGTCAGTCAGTCAGTCAGTCAGTCAGTCAGTCAGTCAGTCAGTTTGTCAGTCAGTCAGTCAGTCAGTCAGTCAGTCAGTCAGTCAGTCAGTCAGTCAGTCAGTCAGTCAGTCAGTCAGTCAGCCAGTCAGTCAGTCAGTCAGTCAGTCAGTCAGGCAGTCAGTCAGTCAGTCAGTCAGTCAGTCGATATGTTTGTCTGTCTGTCTGTGTGTCTGTGTGTCTGTCTGTCTGTCTGTCTGTCTGTGTAGGATACACATTAATATGAAGACTTTTGTAGTCTGTCTGTCTGTCCACTGCTTGGACTTATTCTATTTGTCTTCCAACGCTTTGGTTTTTTTTATCCCTTGCTCTCTGATTTTATATTTGTCTGTCCGTTTATATTCCTTAATATCTTCTGCTGCATCTTACGTATATCTCTGCATATCATCCGATGTCTGCCTTTCAGAAGCTCTGTCTCTGTTCGTCGTTGTCTTTGTATGCGTAGATCTTTGTCTGTGCGTTTTCTTCTTTCCTCCTCTAAATTCCATCTTTTGTTGCTGTTCTGATCAGTTTGTATGTCTGTCTCGTTGTTTTGATGTGTCTCGATGCCCCAGTGACCTCTTTCCTTCTCTTGCCCTCCCTCTCGTTTCATGGATTTTGACGCTGCTGTGAAATTAAGCGAAACAGCGTTCCCTAGCGAGTGGTTTTGTCCGTGTTTCCGGGAAAGGTTAGAATTTTATCGGTTAAACCTAAAAACAGCACGACTTTTAGGTAGGAGTGATTGTACAGCGAACTTAAAGAACGGCATGTTTGAAATTGTGGTAAATGTAAATGCTTCCTATAGCGATCGACCATGTGGCCCTGTGCTCAAACGAATCTGACAAAGCTGTGTTTTGAGTCTCTGGAAATCCCAAGTGATATCTGCTTCGTCTACAGAATCTTTTCGCTCAAGCGTATTTACAACTCACTCCAATCTTCAAATCAATCTCTTAATTTCGTAAGATTTTCACAGTTCAACCACCCGATAAACCCGCTATACTTCTCCACCGTAGCAAGTAGCAAAATCTCTCTGCTGATCTTTTAAAATTCATCAGTTGTTCAGTAGCTAAGCTGATCCACACTTTGGAACAGAAACTCTAGCCACAAGTAGGTTGCGACAGCTATCGGTATTATCTGACCCACCCTGTAATGCCTTTCATTCAAAGCTAAAACCAACACGTTAAAAATCCTATCTTCTGTGTTGCTTATCATCCGTATCGCTCCAATTCCAAACACCATCTACCCTACCATCTACCCTACCATCTCTACCCGCCTGTCTGTCTACTTGTCTCACCTTTGACTTTTGACCTGAGACAAAACCTGACCCAATATCGATTTTGTATTCGATTGCATGTCGTGCATGAGCTGGTTCCACGACTTGGCTTCCGCCACGCTGGAGAAATGCATGAAATATGGTTCGCGATGACCAATAAATTATTTCGTGTCGACAACAAACCCGATCTATATATATATAGACTAGTCTTTGTATTTCGACGTTATTATTTAGCGCCAGGGTTAGTAGCCTATTTAATTTTATCGACTTCGATATTGAATGCTGAAGAAGATGATAAATTGTGACACGATTACGAGTCTGGCAGGACATTAATTTTGTTAAAACTATATTACCATGAAATAAATTTCAGTCACTTAAAATGCAGTGCTATTTATATAGAATTTTTTTAAAATCAATGACGTCGTCAGCGAACCTGGCAGACGTAATTAGATGTCGTTACACAACAGACACTGTGTAATAGCCTATAATTGCTTGTGTCAACGTAAGGTGTGAGGTAAGGCAAAAGCCAGCAGTCATGAGAAGTAAGATAATTATGTCGTTAACGCTGAATAGTACCACCATAGGCGTAATTTGTGGGGGGTACGAGGGGTACCCGTACCCCCCACTTTTTGGACTGGGGGGTACTGTACCTTCCACTTTTTAAACAATGTCAATCAATATTTTTGTTATTGTGCCTTCCCAGAGGATGCAGTCTCCGTCAAAGTGCGAAAGTTCTTAGATACACAGGTAAATTGAGAGCCAAAATTAATGAGAATACTGACAGGGAATATGTTCACAATGGCCACCATGCGAAAAGCAAAAGTGGAGAAGAAATTGGTACCCCCCACTTTTTAGACCAAAGTATTGGTACCCCCCACTTTTTAGACTAAAGTTACGCCTCTGAGTACCACTATGGTATATTGATAACTGAAGACCTTTGTAATTAGGAAATTGTAAGTGCATAATATTTATGTAGCGCCTCTTCAATAAAACTCCCCAGAGGTGTTCCCGACCTGACAATATGAGACCACGATGAAATAGAATGGTCTTAATGTAAGTTAATGTTCTTCAACCGATGCCAAAGCATCGGTTGATGCTTTGGCATGAGAATTGGTGCATGTTTTACATAGAAGCCTGTTCCAGATTGGGTCCGATCAACGCAAAGCATCCAAGTTGCATTGTGGAAGTACTCGATGGAGAGACAAACAGATGTAGCATTTCATCATGCAAACGTGACGTCAAAAATTCGAGACTCCTCCCAAACCCCAAACCCGTTGTTTCTCGTGCTTCGCCCTCAATATAGCCGTTCCATAATTGTTCAGTTCCGGAACCTTTTTTCTAAAAAAAGCACCGTGGAAATGTATCTTTTAGTCTAACCAATGCCACTAAAATTAATAAATAAAGATGAATGCCGTCTAACTGCTGCTGCAGCAACTGTTTCAGAGATGTTTGCTTTTCTTTCAGTTCGGAAATCACAGCGCGAGACAAGGCAAAGTTTGGAGAATTATGCCAGGTAAGAATAATTACAGATCTAATCCAGTGTAATATAATTACGAGAACTTCTATAGCGCAACTATTATAATGCCCATGGATGATCGCTGCCAGGCACAAAGTCCACGGTGAGTTTTTCCTAAATCAAGAGGGAAATCCTAAAATGTATCACTTAATTGTGATCTTGTAATCAGGAATTGTAATCAGGATCAGAAAAAGAAGGATCACATGGTTAGGACACGTAACATGAATGGGCGACAAAAGATTCACAGCTGCAGCTCTACATGACCATGTAGAGGGAACACGAAGCCGAGGAAGGCAAACAAAGACATGGATGGACAATGTAAAGCAGGATTTAAGGGCACAGGGCTTGGGCATGAGGGATGCAACTGACAAAACCAGGGACAGAATGATGTGGAGTCAGTGTTATTTTAGTTCCAGCATTAATTTCTATTCCAGTTCTTATTCTATTCCACTGCTATCATTTTAGTTCTAGTTCTTGTTCCTCTTAAGAAATAAATTTTATTCTTATTCTAGTTCCAATTCCTCTTTAAAATTAATTTTAGTTCCAGTTCTAGTTTCATTTCCTCTTTATAATTAATTTTAGTTCCAGTTCTAGTTCCATTTCCTCTTAATAATTAATTTTAGTTCCAGTTCTAGTTCCATTTTCTCTTTATAATTAATTTTAGTTCCAGTTCTAGTTCCACAAAAAATGACCATAAAGCATATATTATTATTTATAGAATATAGCTTTAGTCTCTTATAGCGCCGCACCATGACGTCAATCAAAAGCCGTCGTCATTCCGCATAGTTATTAGTCAACGTTAGAATTAGGCTTATCGGTTGTGCATTTATTTTTTATTCTATTCCGATCTCGTTCTAGAAAAATATTGAAATTTTCGTTCCTGTTCTCTATTCTCGTTCTCCAATTATTTTTCGTTCCAGTTTTCGTTTCGTGGAACTAATTTAAAATAATTATTATTCCTATTCTATTCTCTGGAACGAAAATAACACTGGTGGGGACGTCATGTTGAGGCCTCATCGTCGGTGCACACCTGACGGAAGAGAGAGAGAGAGAGAGAGAGAGAGAGAGAGAGAGAGAGAGAGAGAGAGAGAGAGAGAGAGAGAGAGAGAGACAGACAGACAGACAGACAGACAGACAGACAGACAGACAGACAGACAGAACAGACAGACAGACAGACAGACAGAGACAGAGACAGACAGAGACAGAGACAGACAGACAGACAGACAGACAGAAAGACAGACAGACAGACAGAGAGAGAGAGAGAGAGAGAGAGAGAGAGAGAGAGAGAGAGAGAGAGAGAGAGAGAGAGAGAGAGAGAGGAGGGAGGGAGGGAGGGAGGGAGGGAGGGAGGGAGGGAGCGAGAGAGAGAGAGAGAGAGAGAGAGAGAGAGAGAGAGAGAGAGAGAGAGAGAGAGAGAGAGAGAGAGAGAGAGAATCAGGAATTTGTATAGTGCCGTTGCAAGATAAACTAAGCATAAACTCTGTCGTAGATATGCTAAATTATGTTAAAGTTCATTTACAATAAAACGTCCAAAAATGTTTATCTCATCTCCTCTGCTCAGCACCGTGTTTCTTGTTCTTCCTAGTCTCTTGTCGTCATATCTGTTACGGTCCGATATGTTATGGGCTGGTATTTTATGGACTGGTCTGTTTTGTTTTGGGCTGTTATGGTTGGGTGTATTTCGGTTTGGTCTGCTATTCTTGGTCTGGTTTATTTCAGCATGGTCTGGTTTTTGGTCTGATCTATTTTGATTTTGGCAGTTATGCATGGTTTAGTTGATCTTGTCCGTTTGGCGCGATCTCCTCGTAAAAATCCGCTAACACGCAAAGGTCAACACTGGTCTTATTCGGGATGAAATGATCGAAAGTGATCAATGTAGCGATCTCACTGTATTCCCATATAACGTGTAGTATTTGAATAATTTATTGTTGCCTATTATTATCAAAGTAAGCAAGGTTAATTAATTAACCGACATCATTAAAGATGATGATGCGTACGGCACATAAAATCCAAACAGAGAGGCAGTGAGGCAGTCTATTATGAAACCTATTATGGACGATGATGACGACATGCAGTCTCCATGGTAACTTAATTGTGATATGACGGCAATTGAGATTAACGCGCGGACAAATTTTTTAAAAGAAACGTTTTGAAGTAGAGCGTTAGAACAATACGTTAAAAGAGAAGGAATCGAAATAGATGGACGTTTGAAGCAAAATACGGTAAATTAAACTCGTCTGGTGGATTTAATAACTCGGCCATCGAAGTATGTTAAAGTTATACTATGGTAAGTTGAATCCAAAGTCTGCGATTGTTCTGAATTTGGCAGTTTAACCGTCATAGTCGATGACTCTACGTTCTTTAGTTTAACGTTGAAGCGAGTTTGCGATTTGAAGCGCTGCTTTTGGGACTACGTTGCTTAAATCTCCGAAATTGAATGTCTAAAAATCGTTACCGCGCGATGGTTTATAGTTTATTTCCCTGGCCTACTTATCGTACTCTACATTTTTCACCGACCTGTTCGTCGGAAATGTTAGGAACCTAACGTTTAGACCCATAACACTTCTAGATAACTCATTTACAGTCATTCCCAATGATCGCGACTGAATTAGGCTATAAGCTTATTAACAATTCCACAAGACACTCGAAGACGAGGCCATGATTAGCAACATTCATCAGAGCCTCTGACGCGCATAAACGAATACTACAAATTCGTTAAGTCTGGCGCTATATAAAGTCGAAATACAATTCATGTGTTCATAATGAAAGCTGTAGCAACCCATTACTAAAATGACCTCCCAACCGACTACACAACGGAGGCGATGCAGCTGCAGCATTCATTTGCTATCTGGACCGTGAAATTGAGTCTCAGAAAGTCAACGCAATATACAGAGACCATGTTAGCACGGAATTTTCCGTGTATAATGTATACACACATACACACACACACACACACACACACACACACACACACACACACACACACACACACACACACACACACACACACACACACACACACACACACACACACACACACACACACACACACACACACACACACACACACACACACACACACACACACACACACACACACACACACACACACACACACACACACATATATATATATATATGTCTATATAGGTATATATGTGTATAAATATATACTTCTATCATTCTATGTATGTATAGCCTACCGTGCCTACGCCGGGTATTTGCTGTATCTACAGCAGTATACACTACCGTACGTGTAATATATGTAGCATACATTTGGGCCACTGTGCATAAATGTGAATATAAACATGAACGTGAATAAGCTGGGGCTCTGCGCTTAGCTTCCAAATGGCAATTTAGAAGTTTTGAGATTACGATTACGAATACGTTTATATGCTTGTTTATGCTATGCAGCGCATGATTGGCATTAACTGTGAGTACATGGTTCCAGATTTTGTCGTTAGGGTACTACTGTAAACAGAGTCATTAACATCTCTTGGTCCAGAGACTCTGAATATGATGCTGTCAACTTTGGATGGGAATTACGTTGGTTGGGTTTCGCGTTTGTGCGTGGGTCCACCAACTGTGACGCTTATAGTTTTATGTGCACTACTTTACTTACTGTCGTGTGTTTAAGTGTCTGTGTTTAAGTGTCGCGTGATTATCTGTCGTGTGTTTAAATGTCGACACACCATTATAGTGCGTTGAAGACAAGATAAATAGAACTCTTTTCTGATTTGCCTGTGTTCTTAGCTTATTAAATAAGGCTTTAGGCTAGACTAACATTTACTCTTTCTGACTACCATGTTAGACTTCTGCTGATCCGTGTAAAGTTCGACTCAAAGTTTGCAAGAGAATCAATGATATACCCCTAAGCCGCCGCCGTTAGCCGCCGAGCCGAAAAAATGTCTGCAAGC
Source organism: Allolobophora icterica (assembly GCA_963556255.1). Classification (NCBI taxonomy): domain Eukaryota; kingdom Metazoa; phylum Annelida; class Clitellata; order Crassiclitellata; family Lumbricidae; genus Allolobophora; species Allolobophora icterica. Next base: position 9,988,128 of record OY744608.1, read on the forward strand.
CGATTAACCGCCGGAAATTTTGCGGCTTAGCCGAAAAACCGCCGAGAGTTATTTCACGGCTAGCCGCCGGAAAATGTTCGGCTACAACATGCACAGACATGTGTCTATAAAATTTGCACGCTGGGTTGCTACTTTCTAGTCTATTTTAGTGTTCTGTTTTGTAGGCCTATGACTTTGTGTGTGCCACTAGATGGTCATTTGTTCATGGTATTGTCTTACAGATGTTCTATTTTCTAATCAATTGCCTTACTGGAACTCAGAACTTTCTATAGTCAATACACTTTTTGTACGAACTATGTGTTTCAAGCCGTAATTTTTTTGCCAGATGCATTTGTAGCCGAAAAAGGTAGTTTACGCGCTTTTACGGGTAGCCGAAAAACCAGCCGTAAATTTGCTCAAGCCAGCCGTTAACCAGAAAAATTACGGCTTAGGGGTATAATCAATGATAAAGTGTCATTTCGAATTCTGATGTCCTCCAGAATGTAGTAGTTGTGATAGGAGTAGCAGTAATAAAAGTAGCAGTAGTAGAAATAGTAGTAGTATTCAGTGGTAGAAGTATTCAGTGGTAGAAGTTGTTATATAGAAGTTTAATGACGTCCTATGTCTGCCAAGGTTTTTGCTGATACCTTTTCTTAATATCTCATCAACGAGAAATAAATGTCCATTGAACGAAAATGATGATTATAACAGTGGTGGGCAAATCTTTTTAAAGGTGTTTAAATGCAACACGATCAGAGACAGAGTTTGACTGCCGTATTAATCTAATTCTGCTCATCGTGCTCTGGACTGTTCCTGAAACGTTACCTGGAATTAACCGGCCTTATGATTCCATTGAAACGATTTATTGTGCAGTGGATGGAGGGTGATGATGATGATAATGGCGATGGTGATGATGATGATGATGGCATATGTAGGATGAATGATACCTAGATGGATGGCAAACGAGTGGAGGTGCGCTCTCGACACCAACGAGCAATGAGCCCACGGACTTCCGGAAGGAAAGAGGATAGGAAAAATGGAAGGAAGAAAGGAAGGAGGGAGGGAAAGAAGAAAGGATGGAAGGAGGGAAGGAAGCAAGGAGCAAGGAAGCAAGGAAGCAAGGAAGCAAGGAAGGAAGGAAGGAAGGAAGGAAGGAAGGAAGGAAGGAAGGAAGGAAGGAAGGAAGGAAGGAAGGAAGGAAGGAAGGAAGGAAGGAAGGAAGGAAGGAATGGTATAATTGAACTCTGTAGTATGAGTAAGCCTGTATGCTAGCCGCAGAAACCCAACCACGTGTATTTCACTCACTCGCTCACTCAATCGTTTAGGCCTGCTTTTGTTGTGGGTTGTTGTCTGTTGAAATTGTTTCATTGTTAACACTAGCTTATTGTGCATAGTTTATTGCTAATATTTAGACTCTTTACAGCTGGTCATTATATTAATTAACTTAATTATCCGCTATTGATAAACCGATTACTAGAAAATCCATAGTTATTAAGAGCCTATTATGTACATATCATGGTTGTTTTAATGTGTCCATGGTTAATAATTAAGTCTATACTTTTCCTGATACCTATTGCTACTTCGTTTCGGTTATTGCTAATTTGTTCCCAGTTATTGATACTTATTCCTCTCTTATTGATACTTTCTCTTCGGTTATTGATACTTTGTCGTCATTTAATGTCTACTTGTCGCTGCTAGTTCAGCTTGATCATTGTCAACATCGGCTGCAGTGAAGCGTTTCCGGGTGTGCTTTATATTATCGCAGATCGTGCAATGATGACGTCCTATGTACGCAATCTATTAGGTCAGGTCACGCCATCTGGTGTTCGAAAAACGACAATTGACGCATAAAACGCCGAGAATTACATTTCCGACGGCGGCTGTTCCTGTAATTCCCTGTTCCCATCCGGTGATTACGCGTTATCCCGGCTTATGACATGCTGCAGGCAATTATTCGGGATTTGCGGATTATTAGGACGCAACAACTAGTCAGTTTTCGAAGGCATCCATTCATGCACGTATTGTACATAATAATTATAGAACATCTTGTCTAGTTGCTATCCACTATTTTCAAAATATCAAATTATCAATACATCAACCAACATACGTAGGTATATATTAGTTTAGAAGTCCATGTATATTACATAAGTAAGCGTATTCCCAATAATACTTAGGCGCTAAATCTATCCTAGTTGGAGCACCAACAATTAACTCATGAATAATTTAGATAATTTATATTTTTCTACTTGTATACAGATTCCTTTGCTCTTTATTAAAAGCAAATTAAGTAAAGTTTGCAATAAATATATATATATATATAATTTGCAGCCTGTATGTCACCAAACCTTTTACCCTTAATAAAAATAATAAACATGCCCATCTAGTTGACCTTTAAATAAACCGAATCAAGTCTGTTGCTAATGATACGTGAGCGATGAGAGGGATATAACTGTTGGAGCTTTGCAGAGATAACGCACGCACCTGCTGTTGGAGGCTTACATGTACACGCCTGATCGGGTGTGCATCAAGTAATTGATGCAACGCTGACATGCGCACCTGCAGCTTAATTGCAGGATTAACCCAGGATATCAGCGGCAGACATCAAAGCAAAGCAGATTTATTTCGCTTCCGTTCCGTCTCGTTGTCTTTTATGCCAGAGTTTCACTCGGCTGAACGCAGCTGATAAGCTTTCTTTAGGCATCGCTCCGTAAATCTTCGGTTCTTAAATACGTTGCTTTTTTGCCGAAGTTAAGAAAATGTAGATATAGAAGGAGGCAAAGAGCTACACATATTACTAAATATATAGGCATATGCAGAGGTTGGGCGCTGTTGATGATGACACGTTGAGCAGTTTCTCCATGTGATGACGGATTTTATATGGGTGCAAAGGAGGTTCTGGGCTAAGGGCTGCACATTCCAGAAGGTAGCATAACGTAAAACTGAAAATAAATGAATGATTAAAAATCGAACATTAGATTTAATTTAAAACCGCGAGCGAAACGGTTATTATTTTTAATTCCATAGCTCTTCATTATCATCGACAGCGATTTTTGTGCACATTGTCGAAGGCCTTTCTAATATCAATGATGTTATGCAATGCAGGAGTTTCTGACATTAAAGGCTTCTCTATTAGCTTTGTCTAACTGTGAAAATGTGCTAACAGCAGGGTCGCACTAAATCCCGCCTGTTCCTGTCTCAGCTTTTTGTCCACAGCAATCCTCATATTACGATTCAGAATTATCTTCGTCATGATCAAGTAATACTTCTCATGTTTGGATTCTCGCAGATATCGCTTCTTAGAAATTGGTGCGATTATGCCATCTCTCTACGCGGCCGTCTGTCTTCCCCTTTGAACAGTTTCGTTAACTATCATATAATCGTTAAAATACTTCGCTATATTATCATTTCGGCTCTTATTCCGTAACTTTCGCAGCCTTTTAATGCTTCAGACTCTTAGTTGCCTTTAGTGGCTGTTCTTCGTGTGTGGCCTCTGTATCAATTTCCAACTCATCGACCTCATCTTTAGAGTAAAAACTCCGAGTAGCACTGTTGGCTGTGGACAATAATTCAAAATATTCTCTAAGTGCTTCCTCCAATGCTTTTACCTGCTCTTCTTGAGTCTTTGTTATCTACCCATCGATCTTTCTAACTGGAAGGGTGTGTATTCTCGTGTCTCCTGTCAGTTCCTTCACAATGCAAAACAAAGGTTTTCGGAACCTCCTCTTTTGCCTTCCCCATCTTCCCCATTGTTCTGGTTAGGATATACTTGTTCTTGTCATTTCTGCATCTGCTCTTGACTTCCCTATCAGTTTTCTGAATGTTTTTCGTCATTTCCTTGGGTCGCCTGGTCTGTTCCATCCTCTGCTTAAGAAGTCTCCCGTCATCGATTGGTGCCTTGTGCATGTGCGCAACGTCGCTACAGAGGCAGGCATATTCAGAATAATGTGGGAGAAAGAGAGACAGAAAGACAGACAGACTCAGACAGACAGACAGACAGACAGACAGACAGACATAGACGAAAGGAGACGGATGGAAGACAGAGACAGGCAGACGCAGGCATATCTAATCTATTGCAGTGCAGCCGTTTTCATTATGCCCTCGGCTGACATCAGCTGACATCGGCTGACAGCGGCTTCCAAGTCAATCTGCAATTTTTAATCGCTTGGAGAAATCCAGTCGATAAAAGTCAAACAGGCAGATACACAGACAGACGCACAGGGACAAAAACAGACACATGCACACAGATACAGACAGACAGAGACTGACAGAAGCACAGACAGGCGCACAGAAACAGACAGACACACAAAACGAGACAGACCGACAGAAATACATACTGATATTCTGACAGACGGACTCAACAATCCATTCCACCCCTCCCGTCCTGTCATCCATCCTTCTCTCTTAATCTACCTGCCTTTGCCCCGTGTCTGTGGTCTCTGTGTGTCTGTCTGTGTGTCTGTCTGTGTGTCTGTCTGTCTGTCTGTGTGTCTGTCTATCTGTCTGTCTGTCTGGTTCTCATCACACACCGTCTCTTCGACTGTCTATTTAATCACGCAACTTATTCACAGAGCGACTAAAACACAAAGGCTAGAAAAACAGACAGACAGATAGACAGACACACAGACAGACACACAGACAGATACACAGACAGACAGACAAACATTGAGACAGACATACAGACAGACAGTCAGACAGGGATGACATATTCATACGACAAATGAAAAGCAAGATTTATGAAGAGATCACGTCACATATTCAGCCAATGAAATATTTCACCACCGCAATGAATTCCGGTGCTGATGTCTAAATCCTGAGTCTGGTCCGCAGCCTCAAGTACACAGCAAGGACTGTCTTTGACGAAATGCGAGAAGCCAGGCAATTTCCCTCGAGACGTCGTCATCCTCCAGACAATGAATTTATCCGTCCATCCATCCACCTGGAATCTGACCAACTCTGTAATAATAATAATAATAATTAATAATAATAATAATAATAATAATAATAACAATAACAATAACAAGAAGAAGAAGAAGAAGAAGAGCAGTCCCTGAAGCTAGCCCCAAGAAGCAGTCAAGGGTATGAGTCAGTGTTGTATGCAAGACTTAAAACTTCGAGACCAAGACGAGGCCAAGACAGTTGAGTTCCAAGACAGAGACCGAGACCAAGACACGAGGTAACTATGAAGTGTTAGCGACTTCATTTTTCAGCCTCGGCGTATTGAGGGCCAGTCACATTATCTTCCCACCAACAGGTTGCGGTTAGTGTTCTCGTTATGCCTGAGTTGGCTAGGAAGCCCAGATGGAGCAAAAACCTGAAAACTAATATGTGAACTGGAGGGAATTTAAACCCAACCTCTCTGGTTGCCAGTCATATAATATTCGCACCAAAAGCGTGCGGTCATTGTCCTCATTACAGCTGAGTTGGCTAGGAGGTGCAGGTGGCTAGGAAGCACGCTAACCACGACCCTCGCGCGCCACACTCTGTAATAAACGCCGGCGAAACATCAGATCATCGACTCCGACGACAAACCGTCCACGTGTTCTGTAGTCAACACCGGCATAACCTCCAGCACCATTGCCACCGCTGGCAGGACATAATACCCCACTCAGACCACCCCCACTAGAGACCACCCATCACCACTCCCACACGATCACTCGCCTGGCACTGGAGACCAACCCCGCCTTGTCGCGGCCACCCTTTTTGGCGATACACGCTGCGCTTTAGATCCTCAGGCGATGATATCAGACGGAGCAGCAACTACATCAACATCGCTTGAGTGGCTTCATCTGGCGGTGGATCCGTCGCCGGTGACCGAGGGTGTGGCACGCGACACACCATACACGCCGGCACTTGGCACGAAGTCTATAAGAAGGTCAGTAAGCCCGAGGTCGATTCCTGTTCAACCACCCGTAAAGCCAATTGGAGAGAGTGCTGGCTACGCAGTGCTATATTTTCCAGTAGTTTTTATTCCATCGATGAAGTGTTAAGACCACGTTAACACCAGAGTGGACATCATATCTGTACTCCAGTGAGTCCAGCCTTCTATCCGTTCGTTTTTACTCCGTCCCACCCACCAGACGGCTTCCCATCCGTCGAACCATCCATTCATCCATCCATCCATCCATCCATCCTTCCATCCATCCATCCATCCATCCATCCACCATCAATCCATAACAACTGATTCGCTGTTTCAGTTTCAATTAAAGTAGGTGCCACTTGATGTTACAAACAGAACATTGAATTGGAATCGACTCCAAAAAAACTCCACAAACCGTCACTCTGATTCATTCAGAAGTATCAATTGGTTCGCTGCAGGTCATTGCATTAACCTTCGTTTGCTTGGTTGCTGCATGGCCTATCATCAAGTTTTATTTGCTCATTGCTTGCAATTATGTAGCGTTAGGAGAAAGTGGCGAGACATAAATCGCTATGGTTCCACTCAGTTGTGCGTTGACGGTCTTCTTATTACGTCCTTCAATACAGCGACCGGCTCAAGACGACCACACGGCCAATCACTCAACTGCCGTGGCTCTTCTCTTTTCATCAGAGTTTGTCTATTGGTCGGATGGACCCAAGGGTCGCGTCTAGTAGAGTTGGGTCAGAATTTGTGGGAAATTTGGTGGGTCGGGCCAAGAAGACTCTATAAAGAATATTTATTGTAATATTTTCAATGAGCTATAGGCCCTATATATACACACTGTGGTGATCGATTATCTCGCAGTAATATCGAGTGTTTTGTTTATAGTTAGCGTTTGAAAGCCAATTTCTTTCTCAGTATGTGACGTAATATTAATTAGCTTTAAAGTTTTATTTGGTTTAACGATGGTCTCTTGTAAATAAATTGGTCGAATTGGATCGGGTCGTGTTGTGGTAATGCTGGGTCGGATCGGGTTGGTTCCGGTGTGTGATAGGTCGGGTCCATAAAAATTTGGGCCTACCCACATACAACGGTATAACTCTGATTTAAATGCTTTTACGGTTAAAGAGAAACATGAAATTATGATGAATAGAGATGGCGCGAGGTTTCCATCTTTTCCCATTCACGACATATTAGCTAATAGACTACTTAGTCATTGGCAAGCCATTTGCTTGATAACCCTCTATGGACAACGGACATGCCATAAATTAGGCCTATATAACCATGTATGCGAAGTTTGGAGGATGATTTCATGGTGCGGTTTATAAGGGAGGTGAAAACATAACGCTGAGATAATATTATGATTTGCCAATGGCAGTCATTAGACTTTTGGTTCAGATGCGTTTTGGGGCTTCGTGGGGTTGAGAGGCCGTGGTACTCCACTCGAAAATCTTGGGGTCACAGGTACACCTAAATTAACCCACTTGTTTGACTTGAAACGGTAACAGTTTATGACGTGTCTATAGAAATTAGAAATTGGGTACAAATGCTGGACTTCTGCTACGATGGGAAGTTAGTTAATAGGTGGAAGTCTGGAAAGTCATCCACTCAAGCGTAAGAAGTGGAATTTTATTACAGGTTGCGAAAAATTGCTTAATAAACGCCAAAGGTAGGCCTACTAACAGTTGTACAAGGAAATGGTAAAAGTTTTGATAGAAAGAGGTAATACAAATTTTTACGACATATAGGTCAGAGGCGTAACTTTGGTCTAGAAAGTGGGGGTACCAAATTTCGCAGTGTTTCAGCTTCGCGGCTGTTAAATAATTATAACGCCATCGTTTGTATTACAAGTATAATAATAATTATAGGCTTAATGAAGATGATGATGATAATACTACTACTACTACGTACTACTACTACTATTACTACTACTGATTATAGTAATAGTAATAATAATAATAATAATAATAATAATAATAATAATAATAATAATAATAATAATAATAATAATAATAATGATAATAATTACAATAATTAATTCACCATTAATTCAGCAACTACCCAACCTACGATCGTTTAAGCAAAAGCTACGGTCTTCCATGTTCGATGGACGCCAATTTGCACCTCTAACAGTTTAATCAACTGAAATACAATGAGCGAACACAGTTAGCCTATAGCCTCAAGATGTGCTATCGAGTCTTTAGTTAAGTATAGACTATCGTATCGTATCGTATCGTATCGTATCTAGAAATTTATAAAGCGCCTCTCGTAGAGGCTCTCTCAGCACAGAAGCCCGGGGAAACAGAAATGTCTTCATGGAACGCGAGATCGATGAGGAAAAGCCAGTCATTAGTTTGGCCCCGAGCAGGGGGAAGGTCGTTCCAGATCGTGGGACCCACTGTTACCATTACATATCTGATGATTTTAGATCGACTGCTTTTCATCAAACTGTAGGCCCTATTACTACCCAGGTGGCCCTCGTAGCGGGGTTTACGACCCCTTTTGGGTTTCCCGAGTAGCCAGATTATGTTAAATTGATTATAAACATTATATGTGTTTGTTTATCCTTGCAATGTTTGGTTACTGAACTAAAAATACAATAAAATTGCTACCGTTAGGAATAAGCAATTGCCTTGTGGTTTCACAGAGGATATTGCTACCAGAGGATGTGCATGATACCGCTAGGAATAATATTGCACTGTGATTTCATAGAGGTTATATTGCCTTAGCAACGTCTTCTAACCTCTCGGAGTAATTGCATTGTGACTTCATATAGGACGTGCTGCATTGTGATTTCACACAGTATTTTGTTTCCGTAGCAACCTCTTGTAATAATTGCACTGTGATTTCGTAGAGAACATGTTGTCATAACAACGATTGTCTAACCTCTGGGAATAATTGCATTGTGACTTCGTAGAGGATAGCCTATATTGCCGTAGCAACCTTTTGTAATAATTACATTGTGATTTCGTACAAGCTACACTTCCGTAGCAACGTTTTGTAATAATTGCATTGTGATTTCATAGATAGCCTGTTGCCCTAGCAACCTCTGTTAACTTCTTGGAAAAATTGCACTGTGATTACATTTTCACAGATGTATTGCAGTAGCAGCCTCTTGTAATAATTGCATTGTGATTTCATACAAGAAATACTGACACAGCAATCTCTTGCAATAATCGCATTGTGATTTCATCAGTCTTGTTGTCCTCGAGACCAAGGTCTTGGTCTCGAGTGCACTCGAGTTCGTTTTTAAAAGTCTTGGTCTTGGTCTTGGTCTTGAGGTTCAAGGTCTTGGTCTTGGTCTTGGTCTTGAGGTTCAAGGTCTTGGTCTTGGTCTTGGTCTTGAGGTTCAAAGTCTTGGTCTTGGTCTCGCAAGACCAAGACCAAGACCGGCTGTCAATATGAACAGTCATTTAACAGAACTCAAGAATTCTGTATCAAGCCTGCTTGCATCATACGACAAATATCTATGGATGGATAAAAGACTGCCTTGTTGGTCAGGAAAACCCATTGGCTGCAGCAACAGTTATTCTGTATCAGACGGTATGATAAACCATGGGAAGATTTCAAAAGGACTCATATCTGTACATTTACATCCAGTGCTTGAAAAGCTACTGTGTGCGTGTCAGCGACTTCAGCACCTGTAGAAGGTATTTTTTCACATGGCGGAATTTTTATGAGGCCCACCAGGCACGTCTTGGTCAGAAAATTCTGAGCGAATTGGTTTTATAAAATACAAAAGGCATTTGGAATAATAGTTTGCATGAAGGACTTTTGAAATACAATTTCGGATTTCTCTGCAGTTTGCATTTAAAGTTAATTTGCTTGAATAAAATAAAAGACTCATGTTTTCATTAAAATAGCGAATATTCCGACTTGACAATTTTTAGAAGTCTTGACCTAATTGCGATTTTTTGGGTCTTGGTCTTGGTCTTGGTCTTGAGGTTCAAGGTCTTGGTCTTGGTCTCGAGGTTCAAAGTCTTGGTCTTGGTCTTGGTCTTGAGGTTCAAAGTCTTGGTCTTGGTCTTGAGGTTCAAGGTCTTGGTCTTGGTCTTGGTCTTGAGGTTTAAGGTCTTGACAACAAGACTGGATTTCATATAGGTCATATTTCCGTAGCAACATCGTGTAACATCTTGTAAGCTTAATGATTGCATTATGATTTCACAGATAATATATTGCCACATCTTTTAGTTAAAAAAGCAATAACAATGAGAATGATGATGGTGATCACACTGTTGCTAATGCTCGGAAATTGTTTTGAATCTTGAGGTTTTCCTCAGATAAGATAATAATGGGCAAAAACAATGGGTATGAAAAGTAGGGGTACGGTACCCTCCAGTTAAAAAAGTAGGGGTACGGGTACCCCTCGTACTCCCCGTAAATTACGCCTATGAGACAGGTCTCCGGTCACATAAAGTCAAGGTCGTCACAAAATATTCGGCGAAAAAATACGACCTTGGTTAAGAGACCCGTCTCTGTCAGAATTTCTGGATCGTCACTGACCCCTCCCCCATTTTGAAAACCGTCTCGAAGCCCTTGTGTGGGTTCGTGGAGTTGAGGTCGATTAAGACATGAAGGCAGCTTTTGGAGATTTACATTACATTACATTAAATACACGTAGGCTCTATATTATAGCAGGAGAATGTTTGTGGTGCGTCAATAGGAATGTTTCCTCGGATTGCACTTCTTGTCGTCAATGGCGTTTCAAATGGCGCTGCACTTGAGCATTTGCATTTGCACCACATCGCCTGCACTTCAGCTGACGTCCGTCGCTCTCGACTTTCTTCGCACTCATTTCGCACTGACGAAATCGTTGCTTCTGGTGAACGGAAGCGGAAGTTGTATTCGAAGCGTTTTCTGTACACGCGATCCTGCAGCCTCGTTTCAAGGCCAACAAGGAAATACGATTCCCAAGAGACTACACCAGGTCCAATGACGTAGCATCGATCGGTCCACGGATGATGTATCGATCGTGCAATCTGTCGCTGGCTGACGTCTAATGCACGAGAACTGATAAGTTTCTACGATGGCGAGGGCAAAATGGGTTTTTATTAACTCCTGAGAGTTTCATATCTGTCTTCGTGCGCCTTGCGAATGAGACCTTTGATCAATGTGCTTATTTTACTAAACTTGAAATCGTGTCTTGAATCCATGATGCTTTATACAGTCTACAGTTGTAATAGTCAAGGAATCATTCAGAAATGCGCCCATTCAGGAACCTCTGACTACCCGAAAGATTGGATGTAGAATTTTCCCACGGGAAAAAACGTTTTTCAGTTTTTATTCTAGTGTGTTTATATAGCGCCCACACAGATTTTGTCCAAAACTCTGCGATAACCTAATCGATGCTATATATATATATATATATATATATATATATATATATAAACTGAATAAAAACTGAAAAACTATATATATATATATCATCCGATGCCATATATATACACACACACCTATGATTAGCCTATAGTATCCGATGTAGGGCCTATATACGATGGTGAAGTTGCGTGCCATTAGAAGTAGTTAGTGTCCCAAAGAATACCTTGACAATAATTACAGGTACATTTGCCTAAGTGATTGGTTATACTATAGGCTACTTAATAAAAATTAATAAAATAAACTGAATTTGTAAACTCTGCTACGGTACTCCGAAATTTATTGTAGCATTTCTGACTACTAGCTCTTGTTGTAGAACAACTCTTAATGCAAGAAACCCATTTTAACTAATAGAATGCTTTCTTTTGATTCTTTTACAGAATGGATTTGGAAGACTTTGGTTTGCGAGATGCATCAACAGCCAGGTAAGATGCTTTCAAGGCAATAAATATCATAATCATAATCCCAGGATTTCTTCAGCGCCCAAAGAGCTTAGTCGTGGGAATCAGCTTATTCAAGTCAAAGTTTCTGAAGCCACCTCGGTTTCGAAGGATTAGGGATATCCAAAGACCAGACAGGTAGGAGGACGACTACTCAGTGGTTGGTGTTTTGGAGTGACGTAAAAGGTAGGCCTACACAAAAGAGGTTTCAGAATCTTAGAAGGTATCATGAATAGGACATATCTATCTATCTATCTATCTATCTATCTATCTATCTATCTATCTATCTATCTATCTATCTATCTATCTATCTATCTATCTATCTATCTATCTATCTATCTATCTATCTATCTAATCTGTCTGTCTGTATATATATATATATATATATATATATATATATATATATATATATATATATATATATATAATCTATGTAGTTTAAAGCTAATCTAAACAAATTGAATAAGGCTGACGTATAATCAATCTTCATAGAATGACGTCTTAGCATCACATAAATTTCATATATATGTAATATGTCTACGACGAGAATGAGTGAGTGAGTGAGTGAACTGCCGAATGGACGACTGAATGATGGATTGGACGATCGAGTTACCGTGTTATGAATTTTTAACAGTCGATGAAATAGGTCTTGTCAGCTGACTTCAGTCGGCTGATAAACTTCAGGTTTCAGCCGAGGAATGGGTGCTGACTAGAAAAGGAAGTGTATGAAATAGTCTGTTGTAGGTTTTCAGTAACTATCAGCTAGCGTGTATGACTGCGTCTAATATGATGCAAAAATTCTAGACAGTTTTAATCTAGCCCTACCACTAATAATTGTAACTGTTATTAATATAGCTTCTCTCGCACTAGTGTTTAATCATTAATGTACAAGGAATCAACTGATGGAGCACAAAAGTCAAGCCGTGCTCAGGAGAAGACCAGTTCGCTCAGACAGAGAGACAGCCTGTGGACGACGAACAATTCGAAAAAGCAATATCTTAAGCTGAGAACGAAATGAAAATATTGCAAAACAGTCTAAATCCTCCATCTGGTCCGACATAATAGAGTGCATGCAATACCATTAAATAGCTTATTAATCTTTTATGTACTTTTAATAAACTTCCTGCGAGCCACCTCCGTCTGAGACGTTAGCGGTGAAAAAATTGTGGCTATTAGAAATGGGTCATTTGTGGCTATTAGAAATGGGTCATTTGTGGCTGTTAGAAATTGGTCATTTTAAATGACGCATTAGCCGTGCAGACTGTTGCTCCAGACGGCAAAGCGGAGGCGCGTTTTGTGGCGGATAATGGATACGTCAAAAACGCTGACATTTTCAGAATTAATGTCTTGGACCAAGTCAATAGTTCCGCCTGCGCAAAGGAAGCAAGAGACTGAATAATGAAAGAGATGCCGAGGAAAGAAATGACAGGGAGAGGGAGGCAACGCAGAGGGATTATGTGCAGCCGCGGCGCCGTTTCCTATTACGATCATCGCTGTGTAAACCGGTATCAGTGCGCACACAATTGTTGTCTTGACGACGTCCGTGTATTCATCCGCGTTTAAACGACGACAACGCTCAACGGGAAAAGGGCGGATTTACATACATACTGACGCACACCCGCATACATATGCTCAGACAGAAAGACAGATAAACAGGTAAACAGACAGACAGAAAGACAAACAAACAGACAGACAAACAGAGAGACAGTCATGCATACATATTATACATACAGACAGACAGACAGCCTAGACAGACAGGCAGGCAGAAGTACATGCGTGCACGCCTCATACAGAGACATAGACAGATATTATAAACATACACGCGGACGGACCATTCCGCTTACGACCATAATATACGACCTTATTCACTCAATTGGTGTAGCGTAAACATTGGATGTGCATACAAGACAGACGTACAGGGAAGCAGAGGGATGTAGAGGGAAACAGAGCGATAGGGAAACAGAGCGATAGGGAAACAGAGGGATAGGGAGACAGAGTGACACGCCAACGGAAGTTGTTTAGGGAAATTACGAAGATAACCGCGGATGCATGGGCCAGAAAGATACGCGTTTTCTTTCATTTTATAAGTCTTGCCCTTATAATCACAAAATCTATCATTCTATACCTGTCTTTCTATCACTGTATATCCGTCTGTCATCGCTAAATATCCGTCTATCTATCATTCTATAATGCATCGATCCCGACGTCCCATTTTGTGTAATGCTGATAATGATGATGTTTGGTGAAGCAGGAGAGTAGACAAGATAGAAGCCGTAAGTGAATCGAAAGACGGAATTAACTGCAACGTCGCACATGACACAAAGTATAGAGACTAATCGAAAACAAATGATGATAGAGCAGACGTTTGGAAAATTGTTCCATCGAAGCAAAACACGATAGATACGAGACAGTGACTGAGAATCAGGTCAACACAATGTAGGTCAATAGACTGTTATATAGCGCATTTTGCTACTGTATTGCACGTTTCAGTGTAGATTTTCTTTAGTGTTTTAATTCGACGTCTTGTTACACGAGTCCCATTGGTATTCCTTGGAAGAACATTAATAAGCTGTAGGACAACATGAAACATCCTTTACTAGGTGACAGTCAGAATTTATGCATTCAGTTCCTTGGATGTTCCAATTAGAATGCTCACCTCAAAAATGTGCACAGCTTAGGAAATAATATATCAGTATTCGCTATTTCAGTTAAAGTGGAGAATGTAGCATATACACTGGGCATTTCTCACGCATACACGCACGCATGCAAGCACAATTCAGTTATTTATAGGTTGTGTACATGTACATAAAATCTCATATCCTTTCACATTTCAATTAGGCCTAATGTGATGGCTATTTTTGTTATTATTCATTTCTGTGTTTGTATTTTGTATTATTATTGCTAAAGGTGAGTGATAAGTCAAACGCCAAGAATCAGTAATAGGCCTAGATCGCATAGGCCTATATTTTAGATCACACATCACACATTCGATGTTCGCAACATGTTTCAATAGTTTACGTAGAACAACACTTCCAAGTGAAATGTACATTGTTAAATGTATGCACGCATACATGTACCTTAATGTATGTGTGGAAATATTTATATATACGTATGCTACATACGGTATGTATATGTATTATTATTATTATTATTATTATTATTATTATTTTTTATTTTTTTTTATTTTTTTATTTAGGAGCAGGGTAATTGTCTGGAGGGTCAGGCCTCGTCTTATTATTATTATTATTATTATTATTATTATTATTATTATTATTATTATTATTATTATTATTATTATTATTGTTGTTGTTGTTGTTGTTGTTGTTGTTATTATTATTATTATTATTATTATTATTATTATTATTATTATTATTATCAACGGTATGATTAGAAGTGGTGCACTGTTTGTCAATTAAGCGTAGATAACAAAACTCGTCCGCCATTGGAAAATAAATAAGCGATTTATGTATCGCATTACCAGAGACGCGTAAATACAGCTAGACACTGCGCTCCGAGGATTACACGTAGCGGTCAAGATGGCTGCATCTGACGTCATAGCGACGCTCGCAGTGTTTGTTCCCAGAAGACTCGCCACCAGTAATCGACGCATCGATCTCGTATCAGCAATGCAGCTGCAGCAGCAGTCTGCATTTAATTAGCGCCAGCACATTATGCGCCCGGAGGAAGGATGAGACATGGAAAGGGAACAGAGGAAGAACTGGAGGTTGGGATGGAAGGAAGAGACTCACATCTGAACGAACGCATTGATGGACGGTTGAATGGTTGGGTGGATGAATGGTTGGGTGGATGAATGGTTGGGTGGATGAATGATTGGATGGATGAATGATTGGGTGGATGAATGATTGGGTAGATGAATGATTGGGTGGATGAATGATTGGGTGGATGAATGATTGGGTGGATGAATGGTTGGGTGGATGAATGATTGGGTAGATGAATGGTTGGGTGGATGAATGATTGGGTAGATGAATGGTTGGGTAGATGAATGGTTGGGTGGATGAATGGTTGGGTGGATGAATGATTGGGTGGGTGAATGATTGGGTGGATGAATGATTGGGTGGGTGAATGATTGGGTGGGTGAATGATTGGGTGAATGAATGATCTGTAAAGTGGATGATTTATTTGATGCATGGATGAATGATTGGGTGGATTAATGACTGAAAAGATGGAATGACTGCGTAGATGAATAAGTTGTTAGGTGAATGACTGGGTGGATGAATGACTGAGCGAAAGAATAACTGAAGGATGAATGATTGTGTAAATGAATGATGAAGTGGGTGAATGAGTGGGTGAATGAATAGATGACCCAATGGATGGATGATTGGGCAGATGGATGTATAGACTGCTGGACCAATGCATGTATGCATGAATTATGTTAATTCATTGCTGAATGGATCCATCTCATGCATGATTGAAAGTGCAATATCTGCGTGCAAATATAAAGATTGATGGATAAGTCAGTCGGTGGCTGGAAAGAGGGGTTAGGAGAGTGAGTGGAGGGCGGATGAAGCCGTGGATGACGATGGGTACAAATGACGGCATTTATCACTGGCGCCACGGACTTGGCTTCATCATCAGTCATTGACCGAAGATGCCGAAGCTGCTGCTGCTGCTGCTGCTGCTGCAGGAGATGCTGCTGCTGCCGACGACGATGACCGTTGGTCGGGTGGTTGGGTGGCAGTGGTGATTCGGGTACCCATCTATTTCTGGTGCAACGAGTTCGCTTGGCGGCTGAAATTCAATTAGAGCTTATTACAGTCTGAACCGACACCGAAAGAGCGTCTCAGACGTTCGGGAATGTTTAACTGAAATCCATGAAACGATGAATATACTGTACGGCGTCTGCCTCTGTGTGTCTGTCTTTCTGTCTGTCTGTGTCTGCGTGTGTGTTATTTGTGTGTCTCTGTGTCTCTTGTTCAGGTTCAGAATGTATGTGTATCTTTAGTTGTCTTTGTGTCTGTTTTGTTGTTTGTACTTATGTGTGTGCCTACATTTGCGTGCCTCTGCCTGTCTGCTGATATGCGTGTGTCTCTGGGTTGTGGGTCTTTGGGTTTGTCTGTCTATGTCTGTGTGTATGTCTATGTTCCTTGGCGTGTCTGCATATCTGTGCGTCTCTGCGTGTGTCTGTGTGAGTGTGCGTCTTTCTACGGTTGTATCCGTCTGTCTGTATCTCTCTTCTTCCTATCTGTCTGCCTGTGTGTCTGTCTGTTTCTTTTTCTGTCTATATATAGACCCTCTTGTCGTCCATGTGGCACGTGTGCTATCTTCGATGACACAGTTGCTGCTGCCTCGGGGTCTAGTAGATCTATCGGCTGAAGCGCCCATGTGACGCCATGTCTACGTCTTCCTTCTTTCAACGTGACGCCATCTGTCTGGCTGTGGAGCGGTCAACCGGTTCTGTCGGCATTCACAAGCACGTCATGACCAATCTACGTCTGACCACAGGGCTTAATTCACCCAGTCAGCTAAGAGCGATGCACGGATGGAAGGAAGGAAGAAACGAAAGAAGGAAAGGAATATGAACGTATGCAAGAGGAATGAAAGGAAGAGGGAAAGGAGAATTAATGGAGGAGTTAAAGAGGACGAAGAAGGAAAGAGAGATATATGAAGCAGGAAGACGGAGACAAGGATAGAAGGAGAGATGTATGAAGGAGGAAGAAGAAGGAAGACAAAAGATGTAAATGAGAAAGAGAGAAAGACAGAAATGAAGGAAGGAAGGAAGGAAGGAAGGAAGGAGGAGAAAATGAAAGAGAGTTCAAGGCAGAAAGAAAAGAACGAAGCAAGAAAGAAAGAAAGAACGAGAGAAACAAAGAAATAAAGAAAGGGAAAATGAAGAAATGAAGGTAAGAAAAAGAAGGAGAGAATGAATTGAGAAGAAATGGAAGACGAAAAGGGAGCAAGGAAGGAAGAATAGAAAACGGGAAAAAAGGAAAAAAGAAAAAAAGCGAAATATGGAAACAGTGACGAAAAGAATGAATAAGTAATTAAGGAAACAAAGAAAACAAATAGAGAAAATAAAGAAAGAAAGAGAGTCAGTAAGAAAGAGAGTTCGTTTGCATCGTTCAAAGGACCGTCTTTGTGCCAACGGATGATAAGACCGTTGCTGAGTCGATCGATCGATCGCTGGATCGATGGACCCCGACACAGTAGATCAATCAGCTGAAAAGGGTCAGGCGCAGTAAAAATCGCCCTATTCACTGGCCTCCATACACCCAAGCACGCACGGCAGCCATGCATCTTTGACATTGAGGGCAGCAAGACGTCTTCGATGATCTATGCCAAATACATATATATACACAAGCAGATATACTGCACAGTGCACATATATTGATTATAGATACATTATATATATATATATATATATATATATATATATATATATATATATATATATATATATATATATATATATATATATATATATATATATATATATATATATATATGCACAACCTATATTTGACCTATATGTACACAATGTGTATGCGTATATATTTCGTTACCTTAGAGATTGATAGTGCAAATGTTGAAGTCGTGGTTTCATTTTACGTATACCTGCAAAACACGCACACACACGTACATGCAGTGGCGTCTAACCCCCCCAAAAGTAAATGGAGAATCAACCCCCCCAAATTTACCCCTTGAAATACACATTTCGGTGTTTTCTGAGATTCTTCAGTGGGAGAGACGCCAATCGTCTTTGATATGACGGCGTCGTAAAACAAACGAATTAATCAGTCGTTCTGAGACAGTTAGGCCTATAGATTAATGAATAATAATGGATGACTTAGCTGAATGTTTTCTGCTGTAATAGGTGCTGAGTTTACGTCTAGACTGACAGTGCCCAAGGAGAGTCAAAGCAATCATCGCGCTACGCGCGAAAAAATTTTTGGGACCTTTTCGGATTTTAAATATTTTTCCATTGTTGGATTTGGCTATATTATCACACGGGACAAAAGAGCTATCATGAAAAAATGCAACCCCCCCACTTTCAGTCAAAATATGTCAAACCCCCCCACTTTTGAAGTTCGATGGAGATCGTTCTCCACACTCCACCATTGGTAGACGCCACTGCGTACATGTAGGCACACTTACACATGTACATATATATGTCTGCATATGTTTATGTATGCATGTATGCATACATTTTAAAAATGCCTTACCACCACAGGCTACCTCTGTCTTTGCGGACTAATCTTCTGAATATTGAGCTGATTACGGCTTCGTTTTGGTGTACCATCGGTGATGCTTTGTGCATTAGACACGGGCGCAATAGAAGTTACTAATTACAAGCATATAGGCATACGTAAGTTGTTTAAGGATTTACTTTATAATGGTATCCTCCATAGCAGTCCTTAATATTATCTGTAATTAATATTATTATTATGTTCGTTTGTTACGTAATAAGGCTGACACACCGCATCCTTGTACAGACTGGTTAAATCAGGGGATTTAAAGACAAAAAATATTCTAAACACAGGCTGGCATATTCGTCATTTCTAATAGGAAAGGCATGTTCGTCATTTCAAGCTTCTATCGAGCACGCGTGGTATATAGTTTCTATCGTCTCTGTCCGGAAGTGAAAAGTCACGTGGACGCGGCCTTAGGTTATAGAGTCGCACAGTCTGGTGGGAATAAACCCCTCAAGACATGGGTGCGTTCCATTTTACTGCAGAAAGCAACCGATTTTCTGCAGTCTCCACTCGCTCCTCGCTCCTGGAAAAGTTTTGTAACGGTTAGTCTATATAGTTCCACATTGGCAATGGAATCATCAATCATCCATGGCAGGACTGCACACTGTCACCTGCGTTGTTTGACCTCCCCATGCATATATTATTCATTGCGAATCTAAATTTGATGGCTGTCACATACAAATTATTTGTATCTGCTTCTCGTGTACGAAATTATTGTAGTTTTCCGTCCGGACTTGGTTGTCCAAAGATGTTGAAATCTTGCACTATAACTACAGCAATGCCCTATCTCTTAAGTTTAACCATGCTATCTCATTCCATCAGGTTTGATAAAGCGCTTCTTACACCAACTGATCCTATCGTATGCCGTTCAGTACTCTGCGTGTAATTGCATTTCAAATCGTGCCTCTAATTCGGAAGAACGCAATGCCTCATCACAGGAGAGTTACAGGGTGGTCATCTTGTCGTACGCTATTCCTATGTGTTGTGAGACAATTGAACGAATCGATTTTGCGCTTGAACTCCAAGCCGTAGCCGAAAATACAGCTTAATTAGGGGCGCTATATAAAATCAGGTTCAGTGGGCCAGGTTGTTTGGTTAGTTATGGTGCCAGGTCAGAATCCAGTAGAGGTCTCTCAGGCAACCAGACTCGGATCTCCACTGGACATCGATCTCTGGCCAACCCCTATGATATGTATGACAGAGCGCTCGTGAATAAGCCGGTGCCCTGCGCTTAGCATTAGAATAACTTTAGAAGTTTCGAGTTTACGATTGTCAGTTAGTCTGGTCCCATGAGCTGTCCGATAGGTTGCATGGTTCTGATTCGTTTATTATAATTCTGATTGTGAATGTCTATCCGCATGCTTTCGTCACCTGATGCCTTCCTTCACTCAACAAATAATCGATTGCTCTTATCCCTCCCCCCTCTATCTCCAAGGAGGCGATCTTCCTCAAAGCGATCTGGCCAAGTAACATTAGACGCGCCTTATCTGTGTCGAGAAGGTCTTTCCCTTTGAAGATGTTGGCAGTATGGCTGGCTGCTATTAATCACCAAACCTTCTCCTCCTTTCTGTCCATTAGCTGCTAATGCGCCTCAGTACCTTATACTGTGCTATACTGCACTACTTAGTTGCGCCTATGAATACTTACTTTCGCACACCATCAGTGTGGCAGTTCCTGCATTTGTGCTATAATTAATCTACTATCTAATGGACTGATTTGATCGCTAATTACCATAACAATGATTGCCTTTTATTGGTGTTTATCACAGGTAAACATGAGGCTATTAACCAAGTGCATAGGCAGGTCAATGACCTGTGTCTGCTCAGTCAGCGGAAGTTTATTGACCCCTGTACAACAATGTTATTTTATTTCGTTTCTTTACCTGAATTGTATTTTGTATATTTCTGTTGTTTTCTGCCGTCTGCAGAGGTCTTCATGCATACATACATACACATATACAAACATACATACAGGCATATATACATACATACCCACATACATACATACATACATACATATATATACAAACATACATACAGGCATATATACATACATACCTACATACATACATACATACATACATATATATACAAACATACATACAGGCATATATACATACATACATACATTCATACATACATACATACACACAGACATGTATAAAAATATATACATACATATGTATACATATGTATGCATAATTGCATATATATGTACAAATACATATATGTACTTACATACATACATACATGCATACATACATAAAACATACATTTATATATACATATATATATGCATACATATGTATGCATACATATATACATACATACATACATTTATACATATATATACATATGTATACAAATATATACATGCTTATACATAAGATCTTATTAAGATAAGATAAGATAAGATAAGAATGTTCTTTATTAAACCAGTTGCTACCTGCATTTTGGTGTACAACCGCTAATCGTATACATATTTTTCTCCTACCAACATATATTTATATAAACACAGACAGACATAGGCCTATATGCATTAGGGCCTATATATGTTCCCATATAACATTCTAATAATATAAGTTTTCCTCATCATGCATATATATATACATGCATGCATACATCCATGCATAATAATATTTTCCAGAAATTGATTGTGTGAGCCTGTGAAATAAGGGTCAAGTCGGAGACTTCAACACCGCAAAGACCTGACCTCTGTCTCGTCGAACTAAAAAGCAATTCCGTGGGTTGTAAATGAAAATCAAAATGAACGATGACACGTCAAATTCGTCACCTCGGTCCTCGATACAATGCTTCATAAAGGAGATTTGTTTCGCCATTGTCAGTTGTGTTTACATTTCCCACATCAGTCGAGCGATGACTTGCAAACAGATCCTGCGTTGAGCACCTTACTGATCCTGCGTTGAGCACCGCAGGACATTTGAACAGAAATGCATTCTTTTCAACTAATTAGCTGCCAAATGGGAGAGAACAAAACTGCCAATTCCATATCATTATGACATTGTGACTTAAAGGCCATATGGAGATATGGTTAAGACAGAATAATAATGAAAATACCATGATTGCCAATAACAAAATTATTGATATCAACAAAACACCAGTAATAATAGTTGTTATATTGACAGAAACAACAGTAATAAGAATACTAAAAAAATTAATGACAATAATAAGAAGAAAAACAAGAATAAGAACAATAACCACAATGAAAACAAGACTAATGACAATAGCAAGAATCAAAATAATAAAAACTATAGTAGGTAAATAAACATTATTTAGAACAGCAAAGCAAAATATGAAGGGAATATAACATAAACAACAGCTAACAGCAAAAGATAGAAACAAAGGAATGTAAAACGTCGCCTTGTGCATTAGACACTGCCGCGATAGGAATTACTAATTGCAGTCACAATAATAAACGATCAACAATCACATCAATACCATTAACAATGACGGCAACAAGGCCTAATATTAATACTATTTCGCATTTTCCCAAGCCCAATGGAATGCAGCATTACGTTCAGAGAGGTATACAGTGACTGATGCACCAGAGAGGTAAGCAGGCGATGCTACGTCTGTTCTTCATGGGAGACTGATGGACGAAGACAGGCTGAGGCAGCTGCAGAGGCTGCTGCTGTTGCTGTTGTGGCCCAGGATTAAGGAGGGAGATGGAGGCAGAGGCAGAGGCAGGGGAGGAGGCGGCGATCGATGAGTTGAATGACGAGGTCAACCGATCGATAGAAGGAGCAATGAAAGGCGCTTTTTTCTTGACGTCAGAGAATTACCAATTCTCACAAGGACAGCGGTGTGTGGCTAGGTACAGCCATTTGGATGGATAAATCGGATGGGGAATTCTGGGGTGAATTATTGGGGTAGATGAATTTGTGGCTGAATTGTTTTTGAATTGATGGGTAGATCGGTGGGTCAATGGGTAGGTCAGTTTCTGTAGTGCCTTAATTGGTTGGTGAAATGACGGGGAATGTGATGGTTGGACGGAGGAATGAAGAAACAGAAGCGAACCAAGAACATGTAATGCGTTGTTAGCAGATATTCGGAGATGTGTGTAGCCTTTTACGGTATCTTCAATATGTCTGTCGAACGTATGTGTGTACATACGTATGTACGTATGTATGTATGTATGTATGTATGTATGTATGTATGTATGTATGTATGTATGTATGTATGTATGTATGTATGTATGTATATATATATGTATGTATGACTGTATGTACGTATGTATGTATGTATGACTGTATGTATGTATGTATGTATGTATGTATGTATGTATGTATGTATGTATGTATATATGTATGTATGACTGTATGTACGTATGTATGTATGTATGTATGTATGTATGTATGTATGTATGTATGTATGTATGTATGTATGTATGTATGTATGTATGTATGACTGTATGTATGTATGTATGTATGTATGTATATATGTATGTATGACTGTATGTACGTATGTATGTATGTATGTATGTATGTATGTATATATGTATGTATGTATGTATGTATGTATGTATGTATGTATGTATGTATGTATGTATGTATGTATATATATATGTATGTATGTATATATGTATGTATGTATGTATGTATGTATGTATGTATATATGTATGTATGTATGTATGTATGTATGTATGTATGTATGTATGTATGTATGTATTGTATGACTGTATGTATGAATGTATGTATGTTTGCATGTCTGAACCACTGGGGCTGGGCATTTCCATTCCCCTACAATCGCACCTCTGGCAAATGAAGACATAAATCTCTTTGAAGGCCGATCACTAAATGGAACCAAGTGAATAGCAAAGAAACGAACCATTAACACCTAACAAAAAGCTCCTAAGCAAAACTACAGAATGACTGTGAAATAGCTGTCAGTGCTATTGTCGTTGTTAGTGCCATTGTCACTGACCACCGACAGCTCCATTGTCGGTGTGAGTGAGGTCAGTCAGGCAATGGAGTAACTTTGCCCCGTAACGGGTGGAGACCAACCCCCTCCTGCCTGCCCTCGCCACCTCCCTCCTGACATTTTATACAAACTGTCAGCTACAACAAGATGGATGACGTAATCAATTTATGCCACATAAAACAATAAGTAAGTAAGCTAACGTGAAGCATCCATCAGCATTGCTATAGTTAAGTATGCAAGAATATACGGCAGTTAATTGTCGTTGCTTGAATTTGCTGCGTAACAAAATAACCCATCATCTCGCAAAGAATATTTCAGCACAGGGCCAACAAGTGATGGTGACTGTCACCACCACTTTTCAAAAGTGGTGATGATCGGACAAATTCACCAAACAAATTTACGCCTGTGCATGGAGGTGTCAAGGGTAAGGTCGGATTACCATACACTATGCCAGTATGCCCGAGAATACCATATGCCGAAACCAATGTAATAGTCGTTTCATTGTCACTTGCAGTACTATCACCGCGTCATCATGCATCACTGACGTCATCGTTATTTTATAATTTATGAGGTCATTATTTTCATCTTGTTTTTCATCAGCACCAGTCAGTGTTTATGAAGCTTTTTATTCAAGGAGGTTCTAAGCAGTTAACCCAAAAATAATAATAAAGGTCACGCCATCTCATCGTGTGTGCGATTGCACTGTTTTTTGTGCATCTGTCTGGTCATCTCTCTCCGTCTCTTAGTCCCTGTGTTTATCTGTCCGGGATGTGTCCTGCCCACCTTTTTGAAGCGTCTCTTTCATCCTGTCTTGCTTTCTCTCTGCCTTACAGTCTTTCTCGCTCCTCTCCAAGTCTGTGACCTTTTCTGTCAAACATGTTTTGGCTGGACATTTCTGCTCGCCCTTTCTCCATGTTTGTTTGTGAACGGATCTGGTCTCTGCGTGCGTGTGGTTGGAGTAATAACCTCTTGATCCCTGCATTTAGTACTGTATTTAAGTATGTATGTTTGTAAGTATGTTTGTCTGTCTGTCTGTCTGTATGTATGTATGTATGTATGTATGTATGTATGTATGAATGTATGTATGTACGTATGTATGTATGATCCATGGCTTCTTAATATGGCAGTTTTAGGTGCTCTCAAAAAGCGATATACCTGTATAAGGCGAGGTATGTTATCCCTTCTGTTTCGGCTTAACGAATTGTTTTCCAGTTCATCCTTTGGTGGTAAATTTTCCACAGGAAGTCTTTCCGTTAAAGGTAGAGATTAAAGTGACACATGGATTTACCTGCCTCAAAATTAACCACTTCAACTTCCATTTGTGACGTGGTATTCTAAACAATCACCCATTCTGTTACTAATCAGGCTTGATCTGTCTTAATTAAACTGTCATATCAGCAAACCATATGGTTTTCATCCTTTTCATTTTGTAATTCTCTTTTATTCTTAATTCTCTTTCTTCTCATTGGTCACATCTCTTTATCGTTTTCTTCCAAGATCTTGGTCAAGGGCCTCCAGGGACGAGGTTCAAAGCCAACTTCCTCCGTTTCAGTCACAGATCGTTTGGCCTATTTTTCCCATTGGACGATCCACCCGACCATTCATCCACCCGCCTATTCATCCATTCATCCATTCACTTTTCCATCCATTCATGCTCCACCCAGCCATCCATCAACCCATACGCAAACCCTTCCACCCAAAGAAACCCACCCATCCAGCGCCAATTGACCCAACCGTCCATCAATCCATTCATCCACCTTCCCATCCACCCGCTCATCCATCCATTTATCAATCCAGATTCATCCATTTATCCATCAAGTTCCCTCCGCTCTTCCATTCATATGTTCATCCATCCTTCCCTTCATCCACCCATTCATCAACCCAGTATCTGCCCCCAAACCAATCCACCCACAGAACACACCTTCTCACTCATCCATCAGCCCATCCTCCCACCCGCCGATCCACCAGCCATTCACCAAACCATCCACCCACTAGTCCATCCGTCCATCCATTCGTCCATTCATCAACTCAACTCATAGTTCATTCTTTCATCCATCCATCCATCCGCCAGACTGTCCGTCCGTCAGTCCACTCATCCGTCATATACTAATCCATCCATCAACCCATTCATACATCCATCCATAAACCATTCTTTCATCCGTCCGTTCTTTCATCCATTCACTCATCCATCCATCAACCCATCCATCCATCAACCCATCTATTCATCAACCCATTCATCCATCCATCTCTCAACCCTTTCCACCTTTCCACCAGGCCTTTCGTACTTTCGTCCGACGGTCCGTCCGTCTGTCCGTCTGTCCATCCATTCATCCCATTAATTCATCCAGCCACCCATCCATCCATCCATTCCATTCATCAGCCATCTATCCATCCATTCATCAACCCATCCATTCATCAACCCATCCATCTACTCATTCGTCAACTCATCCATCCATCCTTCCATTCATTAACCTATTCATCCTTCCATCCATCCATCCATCCATCCATCCATCCATCCATCCATCCATCAAAGGCCCTTGCTGTCGTTCTTCGTCTCGGAACAGAAGGACGGTCGACCTATGTAACTGAACTGCATTCGTCTCTTCCTCTTCCTCTTCTTCTTGTTCTTCTTCTTTTTGTGTCGTGAACCCTTCTTCCGTCTGTTCATCTGCCGACGAAGACTGGAGAGAACAGAGGTAGAACAACTAAACAGCCGCAAATCAATAGACTAGATTTATCGTTGCCCGTCTATGTGTCCGTCTCTCTGTATCTGTGTGTATGCCTGTGTCTGTCTGTGTCTGTGTGGTTTTGGCTGTTGTTTGAGTGTCTTTCTTTATCTGTCTGTTTGTGTGTATGTGTGTTTCTGTGTGTGTTTTGTGTCTGTCTGTCTGTCTGTCTATCTGTCTGTCTGTCTACCTGCCTGCCTGTCTGTCTATCTGTCTGTCTGTCTACCTGCCTGCCTGTCTGTCTGTCTATCTGTCTGTCTGTCTGTCTGTCTGTCTACCTGCCTGCGTGTCTGTCTGTCTATCCGTCTGTCTGTCTATCTTTCTTTATGTCTGTCTGCCTGTCTGTGTGTCTGTCTGTCTACCTACCTGCCTGTCTGTCTATCTTTCTGTCTGTCTGCCTGACTGTCTGTGTGTCTGTCTGTCTGGCTGACTGTCACATCTATATGTCAGGTGTTAGCGCTTGAGATGTGTCGGCTGCGTTGAATTATCTCGTGTTCAGTTCGTGACTTCCTCACGCATTTAAGACGACTCAACTTCCCATCGTCGATCACTCGAGTGTTAAGTGCAAGCGTGTTAAGTGCAACTTAGCTGATGATAATAACGGTTTGGCACGACAACTAATAAGTGCACGATAGCAATGAGTTAGGAAGACGCAGTGCATAGACCGCCTGTGCATTGGTCTACTTCTCAGCAGTTTTACATTTCCATTCTGTCAACACCATTTGCTGAAAGCTATAATGGTTTTTGTGCTGTTTTGTGGCAGCAATGCTCAGGATATTCCCGTGGAAGGCGCTCTGTAAAGTAGCAGCTGTGACTGCGACTTTCTACGTTTAGCAACAAAATACTTCATGGGCGCTTATATGAAAATTTTTTTAACTAATCGCTTTGTAATAATTTCTCGGAGGATCACAGATCTCACGAAGTTAATTGCCTATGTGGTATTTTTAATCAGGACGTATTGGATTTGGCTCCTATCACTGGATGGTGTGGAATGCTTCTTGACCATTTGGGGCCACATCTGTCATAGCCACTCTCTCATCTGGGTTTAAGGAAAGGGCCCTCGATCCACCTGATACATCTGCTCTTCGTTGTTGTACTGCCTTGCTACGCTTAGATGCAGGAAGGCTTGGTCTGTGTGGCCACTGGATGCAACCTTATCACTGCTTGGAAAGGTCATATCGAGAGGAGAGAAGAGGATGGTTGTCAGAATGAACAATTAATTAGGTCCAGAGAGACAGACAGAGACAGAGAGACAGAGATAAGATGGAAGATCGAGGAGAGTGCATGGCTGTTGAAGAGGGAAAGTATTATGCATAAGAACAAATGATCGATAAGCCGGATTCTTGAAATAGACCATCGAATTAATTCTGACGAGGAGTCATCATCCATCGCTCCTCTCTATTATGTAGTCCTCCGCCCTTATTGCGTCCCTATGCTCTCAAAGGCCGCCGCTCTGTGTGTACACCGACTTGCAATATTTATTTGTACACAGAGGCTAACATGTATACATGCAGACAGTCAGGAGAGAGAGAGAGAGAGAGAGAGAGAGAGAGAGAGAGAGAGAGAGAGAGAGAGAGAGAGAGAGAGAGAGAGAGAGAGAGAGAGAGAGAGAGAGAGAGAGAGAGAGAGAGAGAGAGAGAGAGAGAGAGAGAGAGAGAGAGAGAGAGAGAGAGAGAGAGAGAGAGAGAGAGAGAGAGAGAGAGATGACAAAACACAGGAGAGGGGAGGAAAGGAAGAGCAGGAGAGGACCAGAAAGGAGAGGGCAGGACAGGATAGGAGAGAGGAGAAAGGAGAGGACAGGAGAGGAAAGAACAGAAGTGGAGAAGATAGGAGAGCACAGGACAGAGGACAGAGGAGAGAGGAAGTCAGAGAGATGAAGTGGAGTGATCGGCAAAACCGGAGATATATATATATATATATATATATATATATATATATATATAGAGAGAGAGAGAGAGAGAGAGAGAGAGAGAGAGAGAGAGAGAGAGAGAGAGAGAGAGAGAGAGAGAGAGAGAGAGAGAGAGAGAGAGAGAGAGAGAGAGAGAGAGAGAGAGAGAGAGAGAGAGAGAGAGAGAGAGAGAGCTATTACAGTTCAGAATTAGAGCCAGACAGAGAGACAGAGACTAGATGGACAAGACAACGATACTGGGACAGCCTGTCACAGAGATACACAGACAGGACAAAAACAGAGATAAAAGGATAAAAAAAATAGACGTGCCCGCACAGACAGACAGGCACATATAGAAATATAGACGGACACAGGTCTATTTGATTAGGTGTGCTCGTTCCTATAGGTGTAAGTCCCGGTCGTTTACTGCGTCCTAATTAATAGCATCTGAATAATGAATGGGAATTGGTGACGGACTTGGAAGACGGATGGAAGCCAGGTTAGCTACATGGGTGGTCGCCGGAAGAAACCCGCAGTGGAGAGAAGAGGACAGCGGAGGAGAGGAGAGGGGAGAAAGTGTCTGGCCTTGTAGATCCTAACCACTCGCGCAGTTACACCTCGTAACACAGGTTAGGGGTCTCGATCCCCTGCCAGCATTTCCATGGCCAAACTTAGAAATGCGCCCAACCAGGCGCGCAGCAGAACGTATACAGTACGTGTTAATTTCTTTGCACTTGGCCAGGGAGTGTGAGAAGGAAAGGAAGAGTGACAGGCAGAGGTAGAGGCAGAGATAGAAGCAGAGCAACAGCGGGTTTTCTCTAGTAGGGATATTTGCCGAGCTAGTTGGCAGATGCTCTACAAGACCCAGGCTAATACGTAACTGAATCAGTATTACTAATAAGTGATTCTGCAAGATACTATTCGGACTCGCGTCTCCCTTAACATCTCTGGACAACCCCAATGACACGACGCAGCGCTTGTGAATAAGCTGGTGCCCTACGCTTAGCTTTAGAGTGGCACTTTAGAAATTTGGAGTTTACGATTACGATTACCATCAATTATTACTATAAGAAAGTTTAAGAAAATTCGTAAACATAATCGTTCACCGGGCCGTTTAATCAGCTCTGACGTCAAGTCTGAGAATGGCTTTTAAGAGGAGCTATTAAATGCTGTGTCAGCAGTACGACTACAAAAACTATAATTACACCCGGAAGTAGGCTACCCCTTCTGTATTGATTCTTTCCAGTGTATTTTCTTGGTGCTTATTTCGTGCTGCGCTGTGTACTTGTAGCGTGCATACTTTTAAGTGCTTTCGGGTCCACGCATCGATCTGCATATTATATCCCGTATTCAGCTGCGCAATGAGGACAGATGGATCGATAGCTTTCCATTCGGTCTAGATCGGCGTTTGTGCCAAGATTAGCATCAATGGCTTCGTATTCGTATGCATGGACTGCTGTAATAACGTAAATGGACGCGAGTAACTCGGCTTGAACCTAAGCTCATATGGCTCAACGCAACGGATTTCAACGAGGGACTTAAGCCATGCGATCGGGACATTTCCCGTGCAAAATCGTTGCGCTATAAAAGTTGGCTTTGAGCTGACGAGTATAAGCAAGGAACGTCAGCGATTGAAGTCTCTTGATAGTCAGAAAATTGCTTAGATTCGATTGCACTGCTATATTTAGAACAGGGTATAACTTATGGTCATCGACCTCGCTGTAGTCTACGTGAGTGGACACACTGGCCTTGGAATTGATCGTTGATTTGTGGGCAATATTTACCGTCCCCCAAAATCCACTTACATTTTGACATTTTACTTGGGGATTTTCTATCCGAGTCTGAAAATCCTTACGGTTTAATTCTACGGCAGAACGGATTTACTTTTCAGCTGGACCCACGGCGATATTTCTGGTTGACAGCAGGGTGTAGATCTATGAGAAGGATCGAAATAAATAGGGAAATGTGTCGTTAATGGGATATACCGCAAGCCTTATTTTAGACGACGGGTCCCAATTAAACGCCGGACTCTAACAGTCGCGTGGGAGTGAAAACGATTTGTAAAAAGAACGCAGGCCGGTTTGTAAAAAACGCTGGGTTTCGTTTATGGCCGAATTACTGCTATCATGCTACGATTACGTCACACGAACATGGCACTGAGTAAGACAGGAAATGCGTTTCAGCCAGAGGCGTAGCTAGGGGGGGAGCAGAGGGAGCGGCCGCTCCCCCTGACACCATTTTCCAAGATGTGGGGCCTTTTCACAGTTTATTTATTCCAATCGTTCAAAATTTATTTATTCCAATCCTTCAATTTTTTTTATTCCTATCGTTCGAACGACATAATTTGTTTTCTGGAACTCTAGAAAGACTTTGCGATACCAGATGGGCATTCAGAAAATCAGCAGTACATGTACTCTTGCAGAATTTAACAGAACTGATACGCGTGGATGGTGAGATTAAAAGCTGCACTACGAAACGGCTTACTAAGGCAAAGGGTATGCTTGTAACCCTTGATACGTTCGAATTCTTAGTTCTTCTAATATTCTGGAAAAAGTGCTAGAGAAGGCTTTCAGTTTATTCACATATTTACATAGAAGTAGCATTGATTTTGTAACACCTCATTTGATTCAACTTTATGAAAACGATATTAAAATATGCGAAATGAATTCATATTTGAGTTTGAACGGATTTGAGAATGAAGCAACCGAGCTGGTTAAAAAATGTTATATTACTACTGACTATAAGCAACACCGAGTTCGAAAAAGAAAGAGATTCCATGAGTGGGTAATCGAATATCTGATTCATGGTTGAAACCTAAATAGTGTCACTCGAATGTTTCACAAATCTTGACTTGAGTAGGCCTACTGTAGCAAAATCAATGCTACTTCTATGTAAAAAAGCCACTCTACTATGGCTTAGTTTCTAGTCGCTTGGCGTGCCTCAATCGAGTGCAATGCTCTGCGGCACGTCTTATTGGTCGAATACCAAAATTTGGTCAGGTCTCTGGTTATATGCTGTAGGTCCTGCACTTGCTCCAGCCAACTGTCAGCCAACGTGTAGTATATGGCATAATAAGGGTTGTTTCCCTGGTCTGGAGATGCTTGCTGGGATGCGCTCTAGCTTATCTGCGGTCCTTTGCCGCTCCATGCTGGGAGTTCATGGTATACTCGCCACCATAGGCGCAGCTACCTTGAGGCAAGAGGAGGCAGTTGACTCCTCTTGGTTTTATAAATTTAAAAATTTTCCTTGGGTTATAGCCCTGGACCTGGATGTTGCCTCCTCTTGAACGGTGAATCCTGGCCCAAGAGAAGAAATTTAATTGACAGAAATCTCCCAAAAAAGGTCATCAAGTTTTTTGCACCAATCTCCCAAAAAAGGTCATCGAGTCAAGTTTTTTGAGAGAGAATTTCCCAATCAAAATTCTTTGAGAGAGAAATTTCCCCAAAAAAGGTCATCAGATTTTTGACAGAAATCTCCCAAAAAAGGTCATCAAAGATTTTTTTGCCTCCTCTTGAATTTAAGTCTGGCTACTGTGACGGAAATAGGTTTCCTGTGTTGGCGAACATTCGGGTGTTTTGTTGGCCGGAATGGGCCTTGATAACTATGTATGTACGCCAAAGGCGGCGGCGAACTTTTTAGTGTTCGCCAGGACAATTGGACGTTGTGTAGAACTTTATACTTTCGCCGTGCCATTTCCGGCTAACTTTTAGATAGTATTTGCCTGTGTTTGATGGTCTGACAGATAGATTTGTTCGCTTTAAAGTTCGCCTGTTGGTGGCGGAAATTCGCCTGTTCGCTTGGCTTGATCTATGTTCGCCAGTAGTCAGAATGTTCGCCTGTAAACGCTATATAAGGACCTTATATAGAGTAAGGGCGCTTACTTCGTCTTGTCTCGCTTGTGGTTATGCGTTCGGAGCGTGTGTTCGCTCGTGGATTTTCGTTTGGATCGTTGACATAGCTCTTCGTGGATCTTCTGTATTTTCGTGCAGTAGTAGATGTACAATTTATTGAAAGAAGAATCTCGGTCGTTGCGAAATAAAGAGTTTTAATTTACGGCGAAAACAGTCTTTTCTTATTTTAAATCTTTGGCCAAAAAGCTGAAGTCGAGCTCAACGGATATTAGCGACGGTCGTGAGGCATCCTGAAGTCGCGACACGAGCCGTCTGCTGCCTTATCGGAAACACCTTACAGAAGTCCGGTCCCCTGGAAGTAGTAGTTCGCGACACTACGCTCCTGGTCGCCACTTCCGATCTTCGGGAATGCCTGGCTACTCATTGTGCCTTTTGCCCGCTCAGCCACCATGTAGATCCGTGTTTTTCAGTGGTGGCCCGACGGCATGGAACGGGCTTCCCGGATCTATGCCTGTTATCGAGAGCTCTTATACATTCTATACTCGATTGAAAACTATCTTGTTTGGCCGTGCAGGAGGCGGGAGCACCTCTGAGTAGCCCCCCTAAGGAGGTGCTAAATAAATACTCGAATGAATTAATGAATAAATAGCACAACTCATAAATTTGAGCATTTCACAAATGTGGCTTCCAGATTGAGTTGCGTTAATTAGATTCAAAGCATTTTTGCAACGTGAATGCCGATAATTATTTATTTTGGTAGTTGGGGCCTTTTTCATGTGCTCGCTCCCTCTGGTGTTGAAACCTGGCTACGCCACTGGTTTCAGCGTTGCATATAAGTAGGTAAGTAAGTATATAGCTGCGTTTTCGGTAAAAACAAATACGGACGATGACACGAGATATCACTCTGGGTAAAAGGGACTTGTGAAAATAAACTCCGGTCTTACTTAAGCGTAGGCCTCCAACTGCAGCTATAGATATAAGTGACAAGATACTGAAGCAGAATATCCCACTTAAAGTCTCCCTGGTGAATCTGTTTCGGAAAAGATTCTCTCCGGCAGATCTGTTTCAGAATAAATTCGCCCCCTGGAGACTACAGGTATATTCTAAAACAAAGTTTCTGGGGAGAAAATGTTTCATAGTAGGCCTACATTGATATTATCTCTCCCGGAAAAACTTTATTCTGTGAGAGATATCGTCATATTTCTTTTAAAGTTAATGATGATTTAAGCAGGTGGCTGTTTCTAGCTTTATTGTAAAACTATTTAGTATTTTTAAACTATATATTACAATTATGACCTGAAATTTGCGAGGAGAACTCAAAGGCAACAGGGGAGACATTATTTCATTGCGGGGAGACTCTGTTTTTGGGGAAGATTTTATATCCTGACACCGGGGACGTTTATCAGATGTTTTAGGATAGTCTGGACCAGTGGAGGAAATCCTCTTCACTATAAATTGCACCATAACGATAGGCATTATGAAAGACGTATGGCTGAGTAATGAGTATCCATTGTGTACGAAAGGCAGGAACTCTAAACAGCAGAATAAACAGCTGCTGTGAATAAGTGATGGCAAGGACACGAGTGGTTTGTAAATGCGATGTACCCAGGAAATTTCCAACACTGAGCTGTAAACCTGCGTATAGTCAGTGGTAGGAAATGTTCTGTCTGGCCAGCAGTGCCGGATTTAGGCATAAGCTAAAAAAAAGCCACAGCTTGGGGCCTCATAATCCGCAGGGGCCTAAAAATCAGAATTTGTTTGGGGTGCTTTTAAAAATTTACATAGACCCTATATATTATTATGTAGAACCTAAACGCCCGCTGTAGCAAATTCCATCTCGTCTGAGTAGCCTAAACGCATTAATTTGAAAATAATTGGAATTTTTCGCTATAAATGCCTTGCTATTAGGCCCTAAATAATTTAAAGGCATATAATTTACGTTTTCAAGATTTGTGAGACTTTCTGGTGTAATTTTTTACAAGGGGCCTCCAAGCTTTATATATAGCTTAGGGTCTAACCATGTCTACGTTCGGCACTGGTGGCCGGAAGTATGGCTAATGACATCGGAACTCTTTCTAATCTCTACTCCGGAAACTTCTACGGTGCAGTGTGATCCTAATGCACCCTGCATCAATCGAAGATCGTCTGTGAGCAAAACCACATTTTAAACACAATCTTTTTGATTTCCTAAGCACTTCTGACAGGTGTGCAATGAAGACTTAACTGGTGGTCCTAAGAAGGACTAGGGGGATTGAATCTCTCCCAAACCCCCGACAATTCCGACCCTGGGTATCTTTATTCAAAGGATGAAGTTGTTGATGATAGTGTTCCTGATTAATATTCGTCGGATGAGCCGTGAAGCTAATGACGTCTACTGTACATCAATTGGGTTGTGTCATTTCAGTCCATCGCAATGATCGATGATTGTGTAGCATTTAAAAATTCAGATCCACGCGTTAGCAGTCATCATCATCATCATCATGAATAGGTTATAGAATTCATTATTAGGTGATCGAATTCATTATTAGGTTATCGAATTCATTATTAGGTTATCGAATTCATTATTAGGTTATTGAATTCATTATTAGGTTATCGAATTTATTAGTAGCTCGAATTCTTTTGTAGCTGACGGAATTCATTAATAAGTGATCGAATTCATTATTAGGTGATGGAATTAACTATTAGGTGATGTAATTCGTTATTAGGTGATCGAATTAATTATTAGGTGATCGAAGTAATTATTGGATGATCGAATTAATTAGTAGCTGATCGAATTCGTTATTAGGTGATCGAATTCATTATTAGGTGATCGAATTAATTAGTAGCTGATCGAATTCGTTATTAGGTGATCCAATTCGAATTCACAACCTTTTGTTAAGATGAAGCGCGCTGCATCAACACTGATCTTTTCGAATTTGACCTTTCTCTGACCTTTCTCTGACCTTTCTCTGACCTTTCTCTAACCTTTCTCTGACCTTTTGAATTTCGACCCGACTCATATCCAATGCATTATTGATTTCACTTCGAATCGATCATCGACTGACGTTTTATGTATCACGATCGTGGCGCTACATAAATCCGTAGATTAGATTAGATTAGTCTCGAATAGATAACATTATATTACATGAGATACACATACATACATACATACATACATACATACATACATACATACATACATACATACATACATACATACATACATACATACATACATACATATATTACATTACATTAAATCAAGCTATCGTCTCTCGAAAGGGCACGACCATAAAATGTATTATGGTTAGAGAGCATTATTCTACAGGCAGGAATAATTGTCTAGATGAAGATCAATCAGTTGAATAGATATCTCAACATTTAGCATCATTACAGTGGCCCTTCAGACCAAGTTGATAATGAAATTGGCAATGAAATTGAAACAGGCCTTTGGTTGCAAGACAGAAGAAGCACTCTAATCAAACATGTATTAATTACAAAGTAGAATAATTAGCAGGTTATCTCGATGATAAATGCCGAAGGTTGTTCACATCAGAAACCTCTGAATGAAATATAGTTAATGTATATGTGTGCACGTATAGATATATGTATGTAAATATGTAGGTATATAAGTATGTATGCATACATGTATGCAATATGTATACAGATATGTATGTATGTATGCACTTATGCTTGCACGTGTTCTCGTAAATGCCCATTAAACGGTGCCCTTCAAGAAAGCTTTTCCTGACACAGCAACGCTTCCATGCGCTTAAGGAAAGAATAGAGCCACAAAAGAGGTCTCATGGTGCAGGTTGCTAGGCAACCTGTTCCAGATTTATGGACCTGCTACAGCGAATCTTCTGTGTTACATTGTGGAAGTTCGAGACCATGGAACAATCAGGTCGCCCGTATGCAGTTGTATGTACAAACGTACTTCTGCACATACGTAGGGTAAAGTAGCCTTTTATGGGCACCCTCCATATATGGGCACCCCAGAAGAAAAGTGGTAACAAAAATATTCTCGTATCGCCAGCTGTCGAATTCCAGTAGAACTACAGCGCAGTGTCTTAGTTATTTACTCAAAATTAAACTCTGTATGGTGTATGTCTGAATTTTCACGTAAATCATCGTATCATTTATAAACGTTGGCAAAAAAGTTAACATTTTAACAATTTCCGTTTTCGTGCATAACTTTTGGTGTAGCTGATGGATGACGTTAAGGTAACTGTTTCTGTTTTGACAATTGTTTTATGATAACGTTGATGGGCGGTAATAGGTGATCGTGATACTGCAGTTTTGTATGGCTGACTTTGAAGCGTGCCATAGGTGCCAGCCCAATATGGGCATTATTCTGATTCCTTAATATGGGCAGGTGCCCATATTAAGGCAGCAGAATTAAGTCCATATTAAGTCTATTGCCCATATTAAGTCTATTGGTAATTTTTATAAGTCAGTATATTGTACTGAAAAAATACTTTTAGCATAATGCAAAAATATATAATCTAAACCAAACCTAACTTCATAGCTACGGGCTAGTGGCCTTTGAAAATGCCACTTGTGTTCAACAGGTCGTTTACTGTCACTTATACGTGTACTTTAACTCATGTTGTTTGTCAAAATTTCAGAATATGGCGTTAAAAGTGTGGGACGACCAAGCGCTTTCCAAACTCCTTCACCTTTTCCCGCTTTTTTACATGCCTTTGTTAAGTTCCCCGTGGAATACTATATTGTTTTGCTGATTTCTTTCTCCCCATTCCATTCTGAAGAACAGCTGCCACCGCTAGTTTGAGAATATTCACTCCAATGGCCTCTCTTCTTTACTGATGCCATATTCTGAAATTTTAAGGCAGTTTGTGTTTCCCTCTCACTGCACGCATAAAATGCAACCGCTCGATGTTTCTGTATTTAAAAGTATAAATCTCTACTGTGACAAAGCTTTATTCCGTAAGGAAGATTTCATAGCAGCTGAAATGACTGATCGAGACATGTCACCTACAAACGGACTAAATGATACAACAGTCTCGGCTGATCCATCATTAGATATTCATAACATCACGCCTCTTCAGTTAACATCAACCACTTCAGACATCTTGCTTACATCACCAACATCATATGGACAAAAGACATTGTCTGATGAACCAACAGTCGCTGGTCCAAGCACTTTGTCTGACGAGCCAGTTGCTGGTCCAAGCACTTTGCCTGATGAGACAGTTGCTGGCCAAAGCACTTTGCCTGATGAGCCAGTTGCTGGTCCAAGCACTTTGCCTGATGAGACAGTTGCTGGCCCAAGCACTTTGCCTGATAACCAGTTGCTGATCCAAGCACTTTACCTGATGAGCCAGTTGCTGGTCTAAGCACTTTGCCTGATGAGCCAGTTGCTGGTCTTAGCACTTTGCCTGATGAGCCAGTTGCTGGTCCAAACACTTTGCCTGATGAGCTATTGATATTTACATTTCAGGTTATGTTTCTGACTCCAAAAATATCTCTAAATCAGGAAAACGTAAAAGAAAATGTGCACATGCAAAAATTGTAACAGCATCTCCTTACAAAATGATTTGAAAGAAATCAAAAAGAAAGAGAATGAAGAAGCAGAAACAAAGGAAATGAATAATAAATGCAGACTTGAAAACAAACAAAAACACCAGTCCGTAAACTTCATACTGTACAAAAGACAACAAACAAAGACAAACAAGGAAAAAGCACAACTAAAGAGAGAGTAGTACTAACAAAAGCAATTGTCTCAATACCGTGTGCAGAAGGATACGGAATTCTAGATGATGAAAACTTCACTTGTCGACCTTGTGTTGAATAGCCAACATCGACTTGCGTGGTCAATCACTTTTAGGTTTTAAGCTTCTTGGAGTTTCAGATCTTTCAAGTGTTAATGCAGGCTTAGTAGTTGATAAACATATACGGATTTATTTTGAAATTTTATTATAATTTTGCAATTGCCATTCACAATTAATTTCAACGTTACATTTAACTTTTGACTACATACGTTTGAACTTAATATGGGCATGGGTGCCCATCATTAAGACACCAGTGCTTATTATGGGCACCACAGGGCTCTTTTTATTTTCAATATTTTCGAGGTAAATTTTGACATCTGATTGTTATTTCAATGAGCATCTAGTGACAAAAGTGTTGAAAATTAGTTTGCCAAACATTGTTTTGTTTGGTCCTAATTTGATTATGAGCTATAAGATAAAATCCTTAAGGTGCCCATAATTGGGCACTTTACCCTATGCTTGTGATGTATATATGTACGTATGTATTGTATTGTTTTATTTGTATTTACGAATTTGTATAGCGCCATTTATTGAACAAAGTACTCGGGGCTCTCCACAGCCTGACAGTCGCGGTGAAATAGTTGAGCTTTAAGACCATAAATGAACTAAAGTAATAGTTCTTAATTATCTCAGGTGATAGTAGCAAAAGCTAGTTAGCTTCGAGAAATAGTCAGAGGAAGGGAGAGTATTATTTTCAAGGATCAGTACTGATTTCGGACATTTGAGGAAGGAAAGGCATTAGACAGCATGGGATAGACATTCTTGGAAATCAGTTGCCTTGTTCCAAACCATGTTAGCTGCAGTATGTTATGCGGGATTAAGGGGAAGATCGCTACACGACATCCAGTATTGAATGGAATTAGACAGTGTACCAATGGATCCAGCAAACCTCTCAGAAGGAAATCCGTTGTGTCTTTTGAGTGGCAAATAACTTGAAATAAGCCAATGATTGCTACAAATTGCATTGTCAGAAGCAAT
This sequence comes from Allolobophora icterica, assembly GCA_963556255.1. Classification (NCBI taxonomy): domain Eukaryota; kingdom Metazoa; phylum Annelida; class Clitellata; order Crassiclitellata; family Lumbricidae; genus Allolobophora; species Allolobophora icterica. The sequence continues at coordinate 10,027,146 of OY744608.1, forward strand.
ACCTGTTAACTCAACGTCATTCTGTTGACAAGGAACGATTGGAACAGTTGTCTGTATCAGTTATCTTTGTTGTTTATGCAGCGCGTGAATAACAAGCGAGTGAGTGAGGAGACGTTCTATGCTCTCGTCCAGTTCTTTATCATCGTTCTGTTTGAGTGTAACGAGGCTGACGACTACGGTCCGGCAAAGACTCTCATGAACATGTGCTTCACATTCCACTGCGAAGGTAGGCTATATTACGTGTACCTATCTATCTATCTGTCTGTCTGTCTGTCTGCCTGGCTGTCTGCCTGTCTGTCTGCTTGTCTATCTATCTATCTATCTATCTATCTATCTATCTATCTATCTATCTATCTATCTATCTATCTATCTATCTATCTATCTATCTATCTATCTATCTATCTATCTATCTATCTATCTATCTATCTATCTATCATCTGTCTGTCTGTCTGTCTGTCTGTCTGTCTGTCTGTCTGTCTGTCTGTCTGTCTGTCTGTCTGTCTGTCTGTCTGTCTGTCTGTCTGTCTGTCTGTCTGTCTGTCTGTCTGTCTGTCTGTCTATCTATCTATCTATCTATCTATCTATCTATCTATCTATATATGATACACTTATATAGCGCCCCTTCAAGAAATCTACTCAGTGGTGCTCCAGGCCCAGGCCCGGTCACAAAAAAGGTCTTAAAGAAAGGTGTATATTTATGTATTCTTTAATATTCATTCATCCATTTGCTTATCTATCATTAACTTATTTTAATTTATACCTATATTGCACTTATCATGTTTGCATGGGAAGTAAATCAATCTAACACTCAGGCTAGAGTCGTGCGCGAACAATTTGAGTTAATCAGGAGTCGACTCAGCATGCTCGAATCCGCAAGCGCTGGATTACAGACTCAGCGTTCTGCTTGACAGACCACTATGTCATTATAATAAAGACACTTAAATGTGTTTCCGTGCATTGTTTGTTAATGTTTCGTTAAGCATTATGTGTCACAGTAATATTGAAGTCGCCGCAAGATGTGGCTGATTGTTATTTAGTATAATTTTATGTAAATCTCTTAAGTGTCTCTGTGCCATACCAATACTGCTGCGACACGTAGAGCTCTTTAGACCGGCATTCCAATAATAGATTAATGGCAACACTCTTGCTTGCAGAACATAAGATCTTGAAAGATGCGGTTCAATACTCGCCACCAAAAGGTCGACTCAGCCTTCCACTTCTTAGGGGGCAGCAGTAAAATGAGCGGGCGCCTAACAGGCTGCCAAGACGGTTCTATAAGATTTTGATAATTGCACTGTCATATGTTTCAATGTTACTTACTGCGGTGTGTCAGTGAGCTAGTCGATAAACACGATTATTATTATTATTAATTAATAATCATCGATTTCTTCATATATACCAGCATTATCTGTGACATCGTTACCGTCTGTGCCTTCATTCTCGTCATAATTTTTTACCTTCATCACCATTATTGTCTTCTTATCCTCATCATCGTACCTTCGTCCATTACCACATTTACCTTCGTCCTCACTAAGCAAATGTATGAGTTAAGGTAGATAAGAAAGTGGATGTTGTTTCCTTGATAGCGGCGCGTTGAAAATGAGAAATGATGGAATAAAAAAAGTCAAAATATATGTAGACATGTATGCATATATGTTTGTGTATATCTATGTATGAATAAAATGCATATATGTACAATACATTAGCATAGCCCGCGCAAAGCACCTGCCCATTAGTGCAGAAAATTGTACCTACTGGGGGGGGAAATGACCATTTGCCTCTCGTTAGTTACAACTTTGCCAGCTCCCTGTTTCTACTCTTCCCCTCCCTAATCCCTACACCTTCCCTTCCTGATAAACATTTCTTTTAAAGGACCCTGAATATGAACCCTGGACGTCGAGGTGCAAAGCCGACTCGTTAGTTCTTGACCACTCTAACCTTCGTTCTCCTAAATGGCGGCTTTCGACGAAATCCTGTGACGGCTGTCGGCAAAAATAAAGAGGAACATAATATGGCGATTAGACTGAAAAGCTTCCGCCGACAATTAGCAGATCACTTCTAACATTTCTTTCGACTCGTTGCCTGGCAACCTATTTTGTATCCTAGCAACCGTCAAAGGACCAGCTGTGCACAAGCTCACTGTCAGCGCCTCAGGATTAGAAGATGTGATGTCGCGTCGCTATGGATACCATCGACCAATAAAAAACCTGGGCAAGAGAGAAAGACGAGAACGGCAGAGGCAGCCGTTAGATGTCGCTAAGCACTGCATGCTAAAACTACTTTACACGTCAGCTGTACTTCGTCATCCGTGTAGAGAAATGACGAAATAATGGACAGTTTAATGCTTGACGAGCAGAGGAAGCTTTCATGTTTCGGGCATGTGCTGTGGAAGAGTGGAGACTGTCTGGAGATGGAGATTAGCCAAGGTACAGTTCCTGGATAAAGAGCTCAAGGGAGATCTAAAATGGCGTCGATTGAATTATATCATTCGATTGGTTGTTGAAAGAGACAAGAAACAGAAGTGGATGGAAGAAGATTGTCCGGGGTGCGAACAATCCTCGGATCGAGGGCAGTTTTAAGAGAGGACACAAATGCTTGACAAATCTATTTAATTATCAATTTATAACTCAGCCTTATTTTTAATTTTATACACAGAAATATAACATAACATAACATTTTATTGGTCCAAGTAACAGTGAAAAAGAAAGAAAATACAAGTGTATCAACCAATATTACTAGTTATATAGTGCCATAACATGCATTGTATATATAATGCCATAACCGATACTAGCTATATAATGCCATAATATGTATCAATAGCATACATAGATATATGCTGAAGTGAAGTAAGTTTGGTTCATGGTACACAATGGGAGACCCAAAAATATGTAAATATGACACAGACACAAGACGCCATAGAAGTTAGGGGAATTGACTGCGTGGTATTGAAGGTCAGGCAGAGAAGGAGATATCGAGAATAACAACGAAACCTGGATGGTACAGGATTTTAAAGCAGTTCTAGGTTGATATGACCGACCTATAATATGAACGAGATTACGATTACGATAGGCTAGAAGAGTTAGACGGACAGGAACACAACGACAATGACACACGAACGCACATGGAGGTATAAGGAGAGATACAGGCACATACTCTATAGGCAAGGGCAGTGATCTCAAAGAACTAGATTCAGTCGGACCTCAGTTTAGAGCATTAGTCAGCAGAGGAATCCTAGGGTGCTGGGCAGCCGCAGGCAAACAGGCACCGATATTAAAGGCAAAAGGTTCTGTGCAAGGAAATGACTGACTAGCCGAGAAGCGTCTAGAGCTAGACTAAAATGGTCACTTGAATAGAGCACAGGTAGAGATGGCATATTATTGGCTAAAGGAGTATTAGTAAGGTAGTGAGATTATATTAAGGAATCGAAGAACAGTGTCGAAGTGTACAGGATACGATGAGTAGCATGAAGTGGAAACAACGACTCGAAATAGCTGTTAAGAATAATTTTATACTGAAATAAAGACTAAGGGGAGATAGGAGATGGCAACAGACTGAGAGGGAGCGAGCCAGTGGACCGGCAGAGGTAGCTATCCGAGCGGTTTCTGAAAGACAGCCTGGAAGGCTTTCAGGTATAATATTTAGGTGTCTAACTGAACGGCATTTCGTGGTAGCTGATGTCGAATACGCACGGGAGCTCTGAGCGACCTCTGACGAAGAGGACAGGCTCACCTTTTGTGCTTCTGTTAATGGTACGTCTGTTAATTGTTGATAAATTATAATATTCGCTACCAAGTCGAATAGCTATTACCTTCATAGCTAGTTCCCCCCCCCGCTCCACAGCCTGACATAAACATGGTTCTAACAGCGGGCGACCAGTTGTTATTGGTTCCATGGGACCTAGCGGGATTTAACGTAATCCCTGATTGGGTCCTGTTAGGCAATTTTTGACCCGTTTTTAGTTTGGATGATTACAGTCCTGTGTTTTGCAGTTAAAACGGTCTTAACGTTTGGAAGGCAGAGGATCGGATGGATCAGGGTAGGAATTCTTCGAGAGGTGAGACCAATTTGGATTGGAAAGCCTGTGGAGTGATAAGTAGAGGAACCCGAGGCAGATGACGGTGGTTGAGGAAATGAGAAAATGAGGAATTCAGAAGGAAGTTCGTGCCATGTGTCGAATGCCGCGGAGGTCACAAATATGCATGAAGCAGGTGCGCACGAGGTTGGAGATACAGTGTTGGGCAATAGTTAACTAAAAAGTTGCTAACTTTTAGTTAAACTTAAATTTTTTTAGTTAAGGGTGAAGTTTAACTAGAAAAAAATAGTTTAGTTAAAACCACAGTTTAACTAATATTTTTCAGTTGCTACCTAAAAAGTTTAACTAACAAATCAGCAACTATGCAACTTTTTTCCGCAATGAACACGGTCAACAACTCAACGCGACGTTTACTTACGTATTAACACTGGTGTTGCCTCTGCATAGAATACACTATGTAGTAAGGCGCAGTGTAAATAGCGACATTGGTCTTTATCTTTATTATTCTTTATATGAGTTGATTGTAACAAAGATTTGAATTAAAGGCTACATCAGTAAAAATCAATAGTTTATTATTCACTACTTGCTTCACTGAGGTAAAACTGAATGAAGTCATTTTGTGTGAATAAAAGGATCTCTGGAAATATTGCGTCTACAACCCACTTTCTGAACCACATCAAGCTCTGATGAAACACCTGATCACCTTCTTTTCTTACGATCCAGATACAAATTTGACAGTGGTCTTGCTGTTGCTGATCATTATTGTCATGAGTAACTGGTTTTATTACTCAAGTGAACTGCATTTTTCAAAGTATTGTATTTAAAAACTTATAAAGCGCCTCTACCCAGTGACCACTAATCACAGTGTGAAAATCCTCGGGAATAAAGGCAAGGTTTAAGACAACAAAAAGCTGTGGCAGGACCACAAGCTATTAGTGCAACCCGGACTGAAGGAGGAAGCTGATTTCACAATGAGGGGCCAATACTAACAAAGGAACGAGACTGGGCAATGGCCGTTCTTACAACATAGGTCAAGTCGATCAAAAGAACGAAGAAGGTGAAGGGAGCCAGCTGAGGCGGGAAAACATATTGAGACACAAAGATATTAAGGAGCAAGTCCCAGGTAATATCGACAAATAAGGATAAGTACCTTTAGTTGGATGCGGGCAGTAAGAGGAAGTCAGTGAAGATGTTCAAACACGAATGTGAAATATGGGAGAAGCGTGAGAGACGGGCGATTAGTCTGGCAGCTGCGTTAAGGACAGATTGTAGAGGGGAGAGACGGTTTTTGGGGAGACCAACAAAGAGGGAGTTACAGTAATCTATGCGAGAGCAGATGATGGCATGGACAATGGGGTAAAGACTGGAGAGGAGACAGATATTCGGATAGCTTTCAGACGTCGAAGATGGTAAAAGCACGGGCGGGTGAAATTAGAGATATGGCCAGAAATGGAGGGGGAACTATCAAGAATGACATCCAAGTTACGGACAGATGTAGAGAATGTATAAGAAGGAAAGCTTTGAGCTGCGGGCTGCGCTAAATGAATATTATAACTGGCATTAAGGGCGAGTGAAAGAGAGAGAGGAAAAGAGAGAATACGTGTGTGTGTATGAGTATGCGTGAAAGAAGAAAGAAAGAGGAGAGAGAGACAGACAGACAGAGTGGGAGAGAGAGAGAGAGAGAGAGAGAGAGAGAGAGAGAGAGAGAGAGAGAGAGAGAGAGAGAGAGAGAGAGAGAGAGAGAGAGAGAGAGAGAGAGAGAGAGAGAGAGAGAGTGAGAGAGTGAGATAGATCGATTGAGAGAGACTGAGATAGATTGAGTAATCTAGAGATAGATAGATAGATAGATGGATGGATGGATGGATGGATGGATGGATGGATGGATGGATGGATGGATGGATGGATGGATGGATGGATGGATGGATGGATGGATGGATGGATGGATGGATGGATGGATGGATGGATGGATGGATGGATGGATGGATGGATGGATGGATGGATGGATGGATGGATGGATGGATGGATGGATGGATGGATGGATGGATGGATGGATGGATGGATGGATGGATGGATGGATGGATGGATGGATGGATGGATGGATGGATAGATAGATAGATAGATAGATAGATAGATAGATAGATAGATAGATAGATAGATAGATAGATAGATAGATAGATAGATAGATAGATAGATAGATATAGACAGACAGACAGAGACAGAAAGACAGACACCGAGGGAGAGAGACAGAGACAGAGAGACAGAGACGGAGAGACGGAGACAGAGAGATAGAGAGACAGACAGAGAGAATACTATTATTAGTATTACCAATATCAATATTATAATTGGCATTAAGGTCGAATGCAATTATTATAATTTTGTTATTTTTTATGATTATTATTTTTCTTCTAATCATTACTTTATTATTTTTTAAGAGATGAAGAGTTAGACGTTAGGTTAGTGTATGGAAGGGTCAGGGAGGGATGCTCTTCAACTGATCGGGAAGGCTTAGGACGATGCTTCTAGGTGTATATTGGAATATAGGTATTGTGTTTAGGTATACGTCTCGGAATAGCTATGCAATCGTAATTGTAAATTGCAATTGTAATCATGCTATGTGAATTACCAAATACAGAATAGCCTATGTTTCCGCGGAGTGGCATCCCCGTGTGTGGTTGTAATTCATAACTATGTATACACGTACAAGCACGTAGCGCTGAGTCTCATGGGTGCAGTGCACATATACATATATTTCAATATATGCATATCACCTGTACGTGCAGTTATTTTGATTACACTACCATTATTGCCTGTTGCGTGCATCAACTGCATACCTCAACTGCGTACCATCAGAGGTCTGAGGTACGTACGCCTTACTGCATTTAGGTACGACTTACGTATTTAGCACGATTTATTGCAGGCAATGGTCTTTGTCAGGCTCTAGCCGCCCGATGGAATTTGATTGCCAATCTCCGCTTTTAGTCTATACTAGCTGCGCAAATCTAGCATATTGAGCTTAAACTTGTTTGTACGATCTGCGCAGACCTAGTCAGATGAAAGCTAACTATATTTATTTACGGAATACTGCAGAAACAGAAAGACTGGAAATACGAGAATCCTAGCTCAGAATGCTATTGAGTTAGTTAGCGACATCTTCTGGCTGCCAGGGTATAGTTGAGGTCGTCCTTCTTCTTCCAGATCCTTGGTTCTCTTTATTTGATGTATTCTGAGGTCTCTGCTAATCTCTTCGTCGCTGGCGATTGGCTGAGACTATTATACTGTAAAGCGCTTGGGAAGACAAACGCTATCTGTGACGTCACATGCATTACCTATAATGTGACAATATAATGTTAATACGTCACAGTTGTAGTTGTTTGGGAAGGCACGCGCTCTCTATGGTTACAAATGACGTCATATGCATTAACTATAATGTCATACGTCACAGTTATAGCTATACTATAGGCCTATGCGATGTTATTAATAAGGCACTCCAGGGTAAATTAAGTAAATAAATAAGTAAGTATATTGTTTAATAAACGCTAGCAAACGCACAGCGCTTTACATACAATTTTACACAAAGAGGAAAGAAAATATAACAGTAATAATGACGTTAGATCATTAATGAAATAATAGCAACAGAGCCTAACTGTACAGCATTCTACCCAGGAAACCTCGTCGGGTAAGGGAGTCAAATCTAGGGAGAACCACATTATGAGAACGAGGGCGCAAATCATACCCGGTCTTTAGAACAGGTGGTAGAAGGTCATGGAGGAGGTCACTAGAGTTTTTGATAATGTTATTAAAGAGATCACGATCAGCTTTTTTGCAGAGTTCCTTAAAAGTAGGAAAAGAAGGAGGGAGGTAGCCAAGACGAACCAACTTACGGATAATTGCGCCCATATGATTACGTTCCTGCTTGTTGGCAAAGCCTAACCATACCTGGGAACAGTATAGCATACGGTTGACAGTGGTAGCCCGTATCACATCATGAAGCCTGGGGCCTGAGAACCCATGAGAGATCAAGATACGATGAGCATAAAGGGATTGTTTAGCGTTTATGCTTAGTTTTTGGATATAAGGAGAGAATCCAAACTTATCGGTTACCTGGTATTTCAATTCCTAATATGTTTAATGAAGATACCCTTGAGATTCCGCATAATTATATATACGTGGTGGATAGGATGTAGGCCTAATGATCGTCTTGGGCTTGGTGAAGATAATGTCGCTGGATTTAGAATGGTTAAGATGGAGATTGCATCTCTGGGCCCAGGCATTTATGTGATCAAGTTCTGCAACAGTGGTAGCCAGTGTGAGAAGATAGCAGTCATCTGCATATTTGAAGATGCATATTATATTGCATTGATTGTAATAATTACAATAATTAGGCCTATCCTGGTACTCTCTTCGGCCGCGCTCGCATAATCGTGAGGTACCGCGATGTGATCCCCTCACAGGGAAGGGTTTATTACCAGGTTGCTGCATAGATGATATAGAAAACACTTGCTTACTTATTCACTTATTTATTTATAAGTTTTATTACGATTTATTACTGCTATGTTTTACAATCAATGCTTCTAGCTATTGTTCCATTGTGCGTTTGCTAATGGTGTAATAAAGAATATACTTACCTTTACTTTTACAATACAATAATTATAATGTTGTCGTTCATGGGATCTTTTACAGAGGTTGGCCTACGTGTTAAGTCCGTTCACCTAGACTCCGCCCTAGAGTAGGCCTATCCAACATATATATCTGGAAATCGCGCTGTTTTAAGTCATCTTTTTGTTTTGACGTCAACAATAAACAGCAGTTCTATCTCCTTCACCGAAAGCCATTCATTCATTCATTCTGAGAATTTATATAGCGCCCCTTCGAGGTGCCTACTCAGGAACGCTCCCAGTTCAGCCACGGCTAAAAAAGAAAGACTTGAGTGATCTATGAGTAGGACCACTTAATGCATAAAAGAGAGAGTGCAGCATACTTTTTTCTAACGATCTTAAAACGCACTTGCGTCGATCTGTTGGATAGTCATAGGACGGCGCTTTTGTTACGTAGCCCCCTACTAAAAATCCGATATATTGCGTGTCCTGCTATATACATAGGCCAGCCGACAAAACGAATCTGCGGAAAATGAGCTGCAAGCAATGGACATAATCTATTTTGGTGCGAACCCATTCGTTCTCTTATTATCACGCATCTTGTAATTTACGTATTCTTTCTTGCGTGTTGACATGTTAATTTGTGTGTGCTCTGACGTGTAAATTTTTGCGTTTTGACGTGTTAATTTGTGGATATTGACTCGTTAATTATTCTGTCTCGGAGGATTGTTTCTTGTGTTTAAGTTTTGGTCTGTTTATGCATTTGTATTGAAACGATAATTTTTATGCACTGGTTAGTCATTTCTTCTGCATTGAAGTGTTAATTCTTGTGGTTTGACGTACACTTCGTGTATATGCTTACTACACTTCTTGGGTTTTGACGTACACTTCTCGTGTACTTGCGTACATTTGTTGTACTTTGAAGTACAATTCTTGTGCATAGAAGTACACTTCTTGTTTATTGGCGTTTTAATTCGTATGGAACAGCAGCTAGTCAGGGCTCTTCGAATGGTCGATCAACGAAGCAGTTCCTCTACAGTTTCTTGAAGGATCAACCGATCTGGCAGTCGCCTCGATTCTGGAACGCCGCGTTCTTCTATGCTGTTCAGCAGGAAAGAGCCTCGAAACCCCTTGCCACCAGGTCTGCCACTCCTCTGCCGATCCATCCATATATCCATCCATCCATCAATCCATCCATCAATCAATTAATTTATCCATTAATTCATCCATCAGTCCATTGATTCATCCATTCATCCATCCATCAGTTCTTTCATCCATCCCTTAATCCATCCACCAACCCATTCATCCATCCATAATCAATTCATCCATCCATCATCCATCTTTCCTTTCATCCATCCATCAATCAATCCATTCATCGATATATATATATATATATATATATATATATATTCATCCTCCATCAGTATTTAATCCATCCATCCATTCATCCTTTCTTTCATTCATCCTTCACTTCCATTCAACTATCCTTCTATACATCCATCCGTCAATCCATTCATCTTTCCTACCATCCATCCCTTCTTTGATCCATCCTGCCTTCCATCCAGCTATCCATCTATACATCTATCCATCAATCCGTTCATTCATACACCCATGCATCCATCTATACATCCATCCATCCGTTCATTCATCTTTCCTTCTTGCCTTCCATCTACCCTTTTTTTCATCCATCCTTCCTTCCATCCAACTATCGCACCGTCCTCACTGGGGCCTAGCTTTTGCTTACCTGTGTTAATTAACTGCGTGGAGCTGCATCTTACTAGTTCTTGGTCGTTGTGCAGGTTCTGGTTCTTAGTGGTTATGTAGGTTTTGGGCTTATTCGTATGCGTCCTGCTGGTTCTTAATGATTCCCTTTTACTTCTACTAGTTCTTGTTATTGTTATTCTTTCGCATTGGCTTCTGGCGGCCTCTGCTGGCCCTGGGGTTTTCGATTGACTCACACGTGTCCTATTCACTGATCGTTATATTGGTTCGCACTGGTTTTAGAAAAGGTGTCTTGTTACAGTTGAATTTGCGTGGTCATATTTTCGAAGCAGTCGAGCGATCCTTCGCGCTCTTAACCATTGCACACTGTGGAGTATTTTCCATAGAACTTCACCTCTATTTGTTCTTAGCTGTTCTTAATGGTTCTGTGCAGCAGCGAGAGAAAGGAGGAGAAGAGGGATGATCGCAGCTTTCAAGAGAATATCACATTTGGGCAGCTGGGGTAAGCTATAGACTCCTCTTAAATACCACACACACACACACACACACACCCACACACCTACACACACCTACACACACCTACACACACACAGACACACACCTACACACACCCACACGCACACACACACCCACACACGCCTACGCACACACCCCCACACATCCACACACCTACATACACACCCACACACCTACATACACCTACACACACCCACACACACACCCACACACACCTACACACACCTACACACATCTACACACACCCACACATACACCTACACAAATGCACACACCCACACACACGTACACACACGTACAGAAACACCCACACTCTCACACCCACCCACACCCACCCACACCTACACACACACCCGCACACACCTACACAAGCACACACACACACACACACACACACACAAGCTTATAATTGCATCACTGAAAATGAGACAGTATCGCGGGAAAGGTTCTTAAATTGGCACCAAGCGGTGTGACTCGAGGCCGGAGATATGAATTATACAGGAAACTTAGGAAAGGGCAGACGTTCTTCAGAGCAATTGGTACTGTTGTAGACTTGTGGAATGGTTTGGATGATAGTACTTGTTCGGTGCATTCATAGCTGATTTTCAATGGTTCTAGCACAGATTATACATGCCTTCCAAACCACTTAAAACCTTTCTTGTTATATTATGCTAAATATGCAAGCATGAGAGCATTATCTTTCTATATGCCAAGTTACAGCTGAATCTCGTTTCTTATTATTATCTAATCTCATTCAACGACTTCTAAACCGCCGATAGCATAATAGGGAGGGTCGCAGGTTCGAATCTACCTCAAGCCACTGCGTAGTGACCTTGGATAAGTTGCTCACCTACAATTGTCCAGCGCTCGTGAGTAGGCCGGCGCCCTGCGCTTGGCCTTCGAGTGGCGCTTTAGAAGTTTGGAAATTACTATTACGATGTCCAAGGCACCAGTCATCGGTCGCTACGAGTGAAATTGCATTCAAAATACATTGGAAAATCTGGCAGACGAGAGAAACGAGAAGAAAACTGTCGTCTGAAACTATAGGGGCGCCATCGTCACTTGGTTTTATTGCAGGACGTTTACGAGCAACATGAGAGCGTTTGGTCTGACGAAGGAACAGTGCTTAGAGTTCATACGAAAACAGGCAACCATAGCAAATCTACCACCCGGTCAGTCAACTGCACGCTATCTATACATATAATATCCATAGCGTAGGATGCTACGTCACAAACGGTTTCTGTTCTATTGTGAAACAGAAACCGTTTGTGACGTCAGTACTGCCGTCTTGACGACGGCGATCAGAGCAATTTAACCTACGCTCTGGACTGTCTGTAATAAGTGAAACCTGGTCAATTGTTGACGTCATAATACATACTAATATATGAGTTAAGCCTGGCCTTTTTGTTTACGTTATAGTACAGACTAATATATAAGCTAATCCTGGCCTATTTCTGACGTCAAAACATAATCTGATAAATGTGTTCAGCCTGGCCCTTTCGCTGACGTCATAATGTAGAGACAAACCGTCATATGTGACGGGAAAATACTCTAGTTCTGTCCATATATGCCTATACAAACCACAAATAAATACGTTTGTCCGTCTTATATTTGATCCAATCAATCAGTCACTCACTCATCATAATATTCAATCTGTCATTTCGTTCTTTCGTTTGTTCATTCAGTCGTTCATTCATCCAATTATGTATGTATGTATATATATGTATGTATGTATGTATTTATGTATGTATCAATCAATCAATCAATCAACTGAGCCTTTATATAGCGCCCCTTCAAGCAAGCTATTTAGAGGCACTCCCAGCCCAACCCTGGCGAAAGAGAACAGTATTTGGTATGTATGTATGATTGTATGTATGTACGTATTTATGTATGTAAAATATGTATGTATATATGTATGTATAATATATGTATGTACTTTTGTATGTATGTACGCATGTATAACGTATTGTGTCATTGTAATCTGACATTTATAAACCGCCACTTCAAGAAAACCTCATCAGTGGTGCTCCCGACCCGATTCAGCGAGATTACTATCGATTAATACAGACTTCAGGTGCTTGCGAAACTGTGGAAAGGATAAACTGAGGAGCTCGAGCCGCAGCTCTCGAGAAAGGCGATTCCAGGTGGTGGGCCCAACATATATAGGCAAAGCTTCTGGACTGAACTGCAGCAGTATGCATACGAAGGAAAGTCACCACTCCGTGGGCAGCCGACCAAAGGATGCCACGACCCGGAACCGACGAAACTAAAATTCAGAAGTCCCTGAGGTATGATGGAGCAGAGTCAACAAGAGACTTGCGCATCAGGATCTTAAACTGAATACGCTGCTGGATGGGAAGCCAGTGCAAAATAACCAGTATAATGGAAGTTATATGGCCAAAATTTGGACACTGCCTGTAAGACGGGCAGCGGCAATAAGAACAGACTGAGGCTTCAAGATATTAGCTAATGAAAGTCCAGCAAATATGGCGTTACCTAAGTCCACTCTGGTGCAGATAAGAGCGTGAATTAAAGTGCTTAGTGGTAGCATAAAAGGAGAGGCAGCGGCGGATGGTACGGAGCTGACGGAGGTGGTAAAAGCGTGAGCGGCAGACACTGTTGACATGATCAGTTAAGGAGAGCACACGGTCAAGGACAACTCCAAGATCCATCTCTCTTCTGGACTGTGGAAGAGAATAGAATGTCCGGAGACCTCTGACGTAAAGACGTGCGTATGTATGTATGTATGTACGTTCGTTTGTATGTATGTATGTATGTATGTATGTATGTATGTATGTATGTATGTATGTATGTATGTATGTATGCATGTATGTATGTGTGTATGTTTGTATGTGTATGGATATGGATGAATGAACGGACGGGTGGATGGATGTAAAAATCTTTTGCCAAGATGGAATGTCTGTTGTTTTCAGGTCAAGTGAAGCAGTTGAGGCAAAGCATGGAGCGATGGACGGAGGATTCGTTCCAGTAGAAACTCAGTTCTCTTTCCTTCCTCAGTAACCAACCATTGTCATCGCTCTTCCATCTCCAGCTCTTGTTTGTAGTTCTTTTCTTCCTTTACCTATACCACTTCTCCTTCACCTTTCCAATTTGCTGCTCTGCGGCGAAATCTTTGAAGCCGTTTACCTGTTGGTTCCACTTCTATCTCCTTTCATTCAGTAATTGGGGCATGACGTAACCTTTCAGTGCTGCTTACATCTATCTACTCTTCTTTCTTTTGTTTCATCCATCCATCCAACCAATTGTTCATTCTTATTTTTACTATTAAGTTTATTTATATACCAGTCATTATAACTTCGCTCTCTCTATCTCTGTCTCTCTCCTATCTCTGTCTCTCTCTGTCTCTGTCTTTCTCTCTCTCTCTGTCTCTCTCTCTCTCTCGCTCTCTTCTCTCTCTTTCTCTGTCTCTGTCTCTCTCGCTGTCCTCTTGTCTTTCTCTCTCTACCTCTGTCGTCGCTTTCGATCCCCTCCTCCCTCCAGTGGAGCTGATGACATCACAAACTGATTGGAAATTCCCGTAGATAAACTAGTCGCCTCATGCTTCATCAGGCGCTAAGTAATTCTCTAGAACTAATTGGACGATAGCGGAAAACTGCTCACCGTGTGTGTGTATGTCTGTGTGTTCAGTTCTAATTATAGTAGACTATATTGTTCAGCAATATGAATATTTGTAGCGTCAATAGATCGACTGAAAATTTGTTTAAAGTTTATGTTTCACAGCCTCTCGTATAATGCATCTGGAAATTTATATAGCGCCCTGAAAAGTCATCAAATCTCGAGTGTCTTTTTTTACTACGAATACCGCTAACTGTACCGCTGGAAGTCTTTTCCATCTTCACCAGTATGCGGGCAACTAAGCGAGACCAGCCGTTTTTTGAAGACCGGCTTTTATTTGAACATATCGATTTTATCCACCATTAGAGGCAGGCGTTTAATTAGTTTTGCGGTAGGTCTACGCTATAATGTGATTTCCGAATCATCATTACGAAGATAAACGGCTTGCGAATGGGTGATCGACGCTATTTCTGCCGAAGTTAAAACTGTAACTTTTGTACGCTTATTAAGTCATAGGCTAAATCATACTATAGTCTTGAATTTGCAACAGATTTTTATATAGGGCTTACCGGCTAAATCAATCAATCAATCAATCAATCAATCAATCAATTTTGTTTAATCATAGACTCAAGCTGACATTAACGCAGCTTGTTACATAGAAACAATTTATAGGAGAGGAAGTAACTATTAAGCTGGGGGTTAAACTATGGATTAAAGTATTTCAGAATAAGGTTTGTTTTAGATCATGGAGTGTTTATATACATGTACATGTATACTCTATAGAATGTTTATCATGACGATCGCTAGAGCTCCAGGAGTTGACTGCACAAGGTGACAAGGTGATACTCTATAGCAGCGGTTCTCAACCTTTTGAGACTCAATGACCACTTATAAATTTTGTGTCTCGGTCGCGGACCACCACTAAAAACTGTGCCAAACACAAATTACTACAAAAGAATTTTTGCCACAAATCCGCGTACTATTAGTTTCATGCTGCCATCTAACCGATTCTAGCGATTGAAATAAAGCACAGATTTTCAAAATTGACAAATTTTGTCTGTTTGCATGTTTTTAATTGTAAAAAAAATATAAATTGTAGGCTTTGCTCGCTGACCACCAGGTAAATGGCTGCGGACCACCAGTGGTCCGCGGACCACAGGTTGAGAACCACTGCTCTATAGTCATAGTTTAAGCACAGTATAAATAATTACACAGTAAGACGACTCCCGGCCGATGCTGCAGTCAGAATGTGTGACCGATCGCCATTTTGAATCTGAGCCGCTAACACGCCAATACACCGGAACCCAACACATCAAATATTATTAAACGTTACAACAACATTGAGGACTACACGCCGATACATCGGAATCCATCACATAATATATTTTTAAACGTTACAACAACATCGAGGACTTATTATAATTAACAATATTATTCTTAACGTTAATTTCGGTTTAAATCTATAATTCAAGAGCTCGGATTCAAAATGGCGTCACCCCAAAAACTAGTCAACAGTTAGCATTGCGAGTCGACGTACTGTGTAATTATTTATACTGTGGTTTAAGTCTTTAAGCAATCATGAGAAGCAAAAGAATCGGAAATGTTAATTAATAGATTGTAATCGGCGCATTACACTAAGAAAACGTGAGTTTCGCGCAACTAATTTAACTCGTTAAGATTGATTGAATGATTGAAAGACGTCGAACTTCTGAACTCGCCAGAATTAGGAATTTCTTGCTTGTTCGTAAGCGACTTAAAAGTCGAGTGTTGTAAGCGTAGAAATGATTGATCGCCTACCAATTGAGAAGTTATCAAAAGCTGACCTGTCATTTGATGGATGCGGTTGTCTTTTTTTCTCGTTATGGCAGTATAAATTTTCTATGTAACAAGCTGCGTTAATGTCAGCTTGAGTCTATGAATAAACGAAATTGACTGATTGATTTAGCCAGTAAGCCATAAAGCCAAAAATCTATTGCAAATTCAAGACTAGTAGGCCTATGATTTATCCTATGGCTTAATTATCGTAAAAAAGTTACAGTTTTAGCTTCGGCAGAAATAGGGCCCTATCATCCATTCGCAAGCCGTTTATCTTCGTAATGATGATTCGGAAATCACATTACAGCATAGACCTACCGCAAAACTAATTAAACGCCTGCCTGCCTCCCATGGTGGATAAAATCGATTTGTTCAAATAAAAGCCGGTCTTGAAAAACAATCTGGTCTCGCTTAGTTGCCCGCTTGCATTAACATCAACTCGCAAATTTGCAGTCTTGTTGTCAAGACCTTAAACCTCAAGACCAAGACCAAGACCAAGACCTTGAACCTCAAGACCAAGACCAAGACCTTGAACCTCAAGACCAAGACCAAGACCTTGAACCTCAAGACCAAGACCAAGACCAAGACCTTGAACCTCAAGACCAAGACCGAGACCCAAAAAATCACAGTCGTATCCAGACTTCTAGTCCTTACTAAAAATTGTCCTGTCGGACTACTCGTTATTTTAATGAAAACATGAGTTTTTTCTTTTATTCAAGCAAAACAACTCTAAATGGAGACTGCAGAGAATTCCGAATTCGTATTTACAAAAGTCCTTCATGCGAAATGTTATTCCAAATGCCTGCTGAATTTTATAAAAACCAATTTGCTCAGAAGTTTCTGACCAAGACGTGACCTTTGGGGGAAAACACGGTCTACAAGTGTTGAAATCGCTAGCACACAAAGCAGCTTTTCAGGAACCGGATGTAAATGTACAAATTAATCAGGAGTCTGTTCTGAAATCATTCCATGGTAAATAACCGGAAGTCAAAATAATTGTCCAAAACAACAGTGAAGCCTCATTCACACCGTGTAAATACTAAAGCAATAACTGTATGAGTAATTGTTGGATAAATTTTTAAAATTCTTGCCGTTTGTTAAAATTAATGACTGTTCATATTGACAAAAGTCTTGGTCTTGGTCTTGCAAAACCAAGACCAAGACTTTGAACCTCAAGACCAAGACCAAGACCTTGAACCTCAAGACCAAGACCAAGACCAAGACCTTGAACCTCAAGACCAAGACCAAGACTTTTAAAAACGAACTCGAGTGCACTCGAGACCAAGACCTTGGTCTCGAGGACAACAAGACTGCAAATTTGATTTGAACTGCACCAATTCTCAAATCCTTATCACAGCTAACCACGAAACCGACATGAATTAAGGATAGGCCTATCGAAGATTTTATTATTTCGATATGTTTTTAGCGGCTAAATTTTCGTAAGACTTGATGCGTGACTTGGATATAGGGCCCAGATACAGTTACACGACTTTTTTTCTGGGGTAGGGTTCAGCAAGTTAAAGGGTATACAGAGCGTGCGCCGAGTCCTATAATTCCAGATTTAATCCGTTCAACATGGAATAGTGACGTAGCTAAGTGAACTGACCCAATTTTACCGATGACGCGGAATGATACAGAGCTGCGACTAGGCTATAGGCCTAGCCTACTTTTTAAATTTTGGATTGTCCGCATAATATGTAAACACCTCAATGTTTTTATATATAATTTCTGTGTTTGTAGGACACTGTATAATTAGTTACGTTATATTAATTTAGAACCTGTAATTATTATATAAATTATTTATCATTCATATGACATTGTATAGAATTGGATGTAAATCAAGTAGGAGGAACCTTGTAGATTTGTTGTATCATAAAGTAGGTCAGGATTCTAAAAATAGAATTGTACCGAAAACTAACATGTTTTGTTTCATTAGGGCCAACTAAAAGCCGCTACTAGCGCAACAATATCGATGACTATAATACACACACCCACCCACCCACCCACCCACACACACACACACACACACACACACACACACACACACACACACACACACACACACACACCTATGCACACACACACACACACACACATATATATATATATATATATATAATCTAGGCTCGTGTACAGGGCTGCTTATGAGATAATTAGTTATAGTCTACACTCTGCTGTAGGCCTACTTAAAAAATATGACAACGTACGTTCTGGAGGTGAATAGGCCTACGTGCTCTCCAGAGGTGAATATACTAAAAAAAAGTTTTGTGTGGTGAGTATACGGTATCTAGAGGTGAGTAGGCCTACACGCTGTATACAAACATAAACATAAACATACCCTCGTGTACAAGGCTGCTTAAGATAAGTACTTATTTTAGTTTTTCGACTCCTCCCCCAACAACTTAGCTGAACGGTTAGAGGAAGAGCTAGAGGGTTGAACCCAATCCAACTCACAATTCCCGATAACTAAAACACTACATAACCTATGGCAAGACAGGACTAAAGCTAATTATAGCGTTCGTAACTAGGCCTAGGCCTACATTAAATAATACTGACGTGTCCCCAATGGTTGTTTGACCCTTGGATCGTGACCTTGAACCGCTTTTGACCTCACCTGCCTGTCGATTTTGTTCTGACTGAGCGCCCTTTGAATAAACTGGCTCCCGCGACTTCGTCTAAATCTCGTTTAAACCAAGATCCACTACTACCATAGAAACCCAAAAGAGCACAATAGTTTGCAGTTGCATTCGGTAGGTGGTAGGAGTCGTAGGAAATTTCGAGAAATGATTTCCCTGTTGAAGTAATTTCAAAACATCGACAAATTCGACGGTTATTGTGATAGCGTTAAATATCAGAACAAAGAAGTAAATGATACGCGGTTATATGAATGGTTTAAATTGTCTAATTAGAAACATTTACGGTTTCCTATGTATTTAAAACCAAAGGCCCGTTGTTAGGCCTACGTAATTTCAATTATGAAACACATTAGGCCCCTATTTAGTAATTTTTAGATTTAGAGAATAAAGGCATTGTTACGTCACTTCAATTATGAAGACGTGTAGGCCCTATTGTTATTATAAGTTTACATTCAGAGAATTTAGGCCTTCGTTACGTCACTTCAGCTATGACACAGTCTACTGTTATTAAGTTTAAATTTAGACAATAAAGGCTATTAGTTACGTCATTACAATTGCTAAAACGTCATTATTTTTAATCTCAGATATAGAGAATAAAGGCCTTGGTTACGTTCAGTGGCGGATCCAGGATTTCTTGCGCGGGGGGGCAAGGGTTTCTTCTGAGGGCGCCACGTTCTAGGGTAAATTTGTAATCAACTTTAAATGATAGTACAGGTATATTTTGAAGTAATGCCATTTGTAGTAGACCACTAGTATATACTATCCTATATTAACTGTTTCAAAGTGAAGAAATGTATTCTATGTACACCGTCAGTGGGAAGATGAGACGGCGAGGGAGAGGACCCACTCTCATATATCGAGGCTAAGAAAATGAAGTTGCTAGCACTTCATACCCATGGCTGCCTCAGGGCTAGCTTAAGGGACTACTCTTCTTCTTCTTCTGTTATTTTGCACTTGGCATCGTTCCTGCCTTATTAAATTAGGCATTACAGTTTGATCATTTGAAATCCGAAATTTTGCAAGCAAATGTAAAATGTAAATCTTCGACTAAATGAGGTTGCAGATGCTACAAAGAGACTTAGTGCCTACATGTAGGCCCTAATCGATAACATCATGCTGTGGAGCCTGTCTATGCGCCTCAAACTTAACCCTGCCAAATCCGAGCTCATCTGGTTTGACCGTTCCTCTAAGCTCCTACAGTGTGCTGAACTCTCACTTTCTACTTCCTCCTCTCTAAGTTTCAAACATTGTTTGGCATTTGCTTGAAGACTAGCTCGCTTCATAATTTTATGCTTATAGTCGCTTCGCTAAGTTTTCTGCCGGTTTGCGTTTAGTAGTTTAGCGTCAACCATGAGGATACAATTTATAATTATATCCAATTTATCACAATTTAAAGCTAATGTTATTTATTTAAGGAACGTGAATTGATTTTATAAATACCATCTATTCTTCGTTTCATGGCAGTTTAATCCAATACGCGGATTGCCAATCCGAAAGCGACTTGTAGAGAATTGCCATGATAGGCCCTAAATATCCAAAACGCCGCTAGAAATTTGATATACTACACTCTTTAACTGCCGGAATGTGTGCTAGTTTGATGATGCATATGTTTAAGCTTGGCACCGGCGATTTGGGGCATACGATATCGTATGACTCATATTGAGGATGACTTTGCTTGCCTGTGGGCTGTGTAGGACTCTGTTGCACTTTGGAACTTAGCCTACATATATCCTGAGACACTTACATGGAGAGTGAGGGTCAATTTAGTATGCCAATCTTCCATGTCCTGCCTATGTTGTCTGTCTCTCTGCCCTCCCTACTACATACGTAAAGATAGACAGAACAGCAATACTTGGGGAAGCACAGTTGAAATTAGACCTAGCCGACTCAATAGCGATGGGCGTTGTTTATTGGGGTTAAGAAAGTGGGTACGATAACCAAGTCCATAGCAAAAATTACGCCTATCACTATGGACATGGCTTTAACGAAACCTCGGTCATGCCCGTTCTGGCAGCCCACCATAACAGCCGGGTCTGGTCTGGAGGGGCGCCGTCAGACAACCAAGAGGGGCGCGGGGGGCGAACTGCCCCCCCGGGCCTATAGCTAAATCCGCCACTGGTTACGTTACTTAAATTATGAAAAAAAGCCTATTGTTAAGTACGTCATTTCGATTATGATACACGCCTGTAACTAATAATTTTAGATTTAGAGAATAAAAACCTTTAATTGTTACGTCACTTATATTAGGAAAAAGGCTATTAATATTATTAAGTTAAAATTTACAGAATAGGCCGTCATTTAAATTGTGAAATACGTCCATAGTTTGTAATTTTAGATTTTGAAGAATAAAGGCCATTCTTACGTCACTTCAGTTATGAATAAGTCTATAGTTATTAGGTTTAAATCTAGAGAATAAAGACCTATTGTTACGTCACTTCAATTATTATGATCGACACACGTCTCTTCTATAATGAAATACGTCTATTGTTAGTAATTTTAAATTATTATTTTTATTTTCATTATTATATAATTATTGTTTTTATTGTTATTATATTTATTAAGACGCTTATTGTCATTATTATTATATTTATTGCTATTGTTATTATATTACTATCAGCATCATCATCATTATTATTATTCGGCATTGCGCAGAAATGACGCCAAATATAGATCCATTCGACGCCATTATAGCCATTTAACGGTCTTGAAGGGGAGACGGAGCGCAATTTGGTAACCACTTTCTAGACCAAAGTTACGCCTCTGATTTGATCGGACCTCAAGTGCTATGTGACCAGAGGCGTCTACACCATAGAAACCTTGGAGCAAATGCTCCATCCTAGAAATGGGGGGATCTGTCAGTGTGTGTACTATAATTAGCGGGGCCTGCGGGGGAAGGATGGGGAAGGGGGAAGAGGAGTGGAGCGAGGGGAAGTTGCTCTAATGACTTAGGGGGATAGACGCCCCTATATGTTAAAGATTATAAAATGACGCCATTCTATTGTGTAGGCCTACACTCTATCGTATACAGTCGTTGGGGCCCCCACAGTTTTACTGAACAGGGCCACCACATTTGTTAATGCGGCCCTGGATTGCCGGCTGAAAGGTCAAGCCAAAAATGAATGTTCAACGTATGCCGAAGGCTCAACCAACGTTGTGAATCAGCCGTCGCACGTCATCTTACGTCAACGGTATGTTTCTAGTGAATGTTCATTCATTCTGAGCATCTATATAGCGCCTCTTCAAGAGACCTACTCAGATAACCTCTGTTCGCAATCTTGGTGTTATTTTTGATCCACACCTCTCCTTCTCTAACCACATTTCCAACCTCTCGCGCTCCTGCTTCATGCACATTCGTGACCTCCGACGCATACGACCCATGCTCGACCTTAAAACTGCCTCTACCATTGCTACCTCCATTGTTCATTCGAAGCTTGATTACTGCAATTCTCTTTTCCTCAACCTTGAATCCACTCAAATCAAGCGTCTACAGCTTATCCAAAACTCACTAGCCAGAGCTGTCACTAGAACGCCCAAACATCATCATATCACTCCCATCCTCAAATCACTCCATTGGTTAAAAATCCCAGAGCGAATCCACTACAAAGTCGTATCACTAACCTACAACTCCCTACAATATTCCCAGCCCCCAAGTACCTTCGTGATCTCTTCATGATCACCATTCAGACAACCCGCTACACCCGATCATCGTCCTATCTCAGTCTTCCTCGACCTCCAGTCACTACTCACCTCAAGTTCTCCAACCGAGCCATTTCCATCACAGCACCACGCCTCTGGAATGATCTCCCTCTGAATTTCGCAGTTTCTTAGTGCCTCCATCATCATTGCAACCCGTCCTTCATCCTCATCCTCATGTAACATGTTCCTCTAACTATCACCCCCGGGCTTTCCACTCAAAACTGAAGTCTCACCTTTTCAAACAGGGCCTACTTCTACCCTGACTCATCTGATACTCCGCCTTCCAATTATTCTCGCCGTAAACGACACCCGCCTTGACAGCTGCTCTGCCTCTCCGGATGCGCGTTTACAGAAAACGGGGCCCTATAGGCGCAAACATTTTAGGGGCCCTTCTGAACTTGTATTAGCCCAAATGAAGAAAACAATTATAAAAATACAATAATATGGGGCCTACTTTTATGGGAATGCTAAACGTGTATAAAATAGACAATAAGTTACATTTAAAATAAAAAAAATTGAAAAATGGTAATTTTTTTAATTGAAATTTTGTTTTCATTTGTTTGGGGGCCCTCCGAGATTTGGGGGCCCTAGGCGCGCGCCTAGTGCGCCTACGTGTAAACGCGCCTCTGTGCCTCTCCTGATCTGGTACCCTGGAAATCGGACTTGGACCTCTTTTGGACTACTCTCTGGAAACCCCCTTTGATTTGGTTTGGCCTCCTGGAAATCGGACTTGGACCTCTTTTGGACCACTCTCTGGAAACTGATCTGGTACCCTGGATATCGGACTTGGACCTCTTTTGAACTACTCTCTGGAAACCCCTCTGATCTGACGTAGCGCTCGTGAATAGGCTAGTGTCCTGCGCTTGGCCTTCGAGTGGCGCTTTAGAAGTTTTTACGATTACGATAGCATTAAACGCTCGCAATCGTTGCTAATTATAGGCCTAACGGTGCGCTTAAACACCTTTTAATCGGTTGTCCTGAACCTATAATATATTTCACATTTTCGTTTAATCGTTCATGTAGGCTAATCCAACAGGGTGGGTGCATGACGCGTGTAAGGCGAAGTCGACGTAAACGGCCTTGGAAGCCACAAGAATAATAAAAATGATGTCGAACACTGCATACTTATGCACATAGGCCTAGTTAACTAAAAGTTGCTAACTGTTTTAGTTTAACTATAGGCCTAAGCATTCTTAGTTAAGGATAAAGTTTAACTAAAAAATAGTTTTATAGTATAACTAATATTTTTTAGTGGCTAACTAAATAATTTAACTAAAAAAATCAGCAATATAGGCCTACAACTATTTTCCGCATTGAACACTGTCAACAACTCAGCGGGACGTTTACTTACTTATTAACACTGGTGTTGCCTCTGCATAGAATACAGTTTGCAATAAGGTGCAGTGTCAATAACGACATTGTTCTGTGTCTTTAGTATTCTTTATAATAATATATGAGTTGAGTCTGTAGCAAAGATTTGAATTAAAGGCTAAATCAGTAAAAATGAATAGTTTATTAAATTATTAGTCACTACAGTACTTGCTTCATGGAGGTAAAACTGAAAGAAGACAAAAGCAAGTGTAAGAACTTCACTGCCCCTCAAGGCTGCCAGGCTCATTACCCATTTCCATTGCTTCTCTCACATAACTACCTTTATGACTGATGTACTTCACTGGCTTCCTGTTGCTTCCCGCATCCAATACAAGGTCTTCCTCCTCGTCTCTAGGACTCAACTGGGAAACCTCCTAAATACCTCTGTGACCTAATGCATAAACCTCTCTCTCTACCACTGGCGTAAACTTGTCCAAAATTTCTTTTGGGGGGGCGGGAGAATTGGTCATTTATTCTACACTTGTTGCATCGAGTGTATAGCCCATCTCAATTATTGGGGGATGGGGATAGCTAGCAGCAGTTTTGAGATTACGATTCACCAAGCCCTCCTTCCATCTGAGCTCGACAAGCGAGTAGAGACCTACCTCCAAAATAGTACTCGTAATCTCCAAACTACGCACCACTTGAAGGCCAAGCACAGGGCACCAGCCTATTCAAGAGTGCTGCGTTAAATCAGAGGGGTTTTCCAAAGAGTAGTCCAAGTCTGGTTGCCAAAGGGCTGATCAAGACAGGAGGGAGAGCAGCTGTTAAGGCAGGTGTTGTTTAAGGTGAGAACAATTGTCAGGCAGAGGATCAGATGAGTTGGGAGGCTAAAAGTGTTTGCACCTCAGCAGTCTCTAAACAGACGTACAATACAAAAGCAGGCCTATTTATCCGTTTTACCTTACGGCCAATGACATTTTATAGCAACTTTAATTATGATTCTTACCTAAAAATATGCAAACCCTGTGCATCAAGGGCTTAAATAATCTGTGTCTATAATAATCTATGCCCTAACAGTAATTTAATGTAATGTAAATCTGAAAATCTGAGAACCTGTGCATCAGTGAAACTAGTTTATTTACTGGCACTTGATCAAATCAAGTCTCTGAAGAGCCATATTGTTTGGTAAGTGTTGGTACAAATCAGAATACTGGGGTTCAGGTCAGGGACACAGCATGGTACTAGCAAGGAATGCAATGATGGCGAGGGCAGTGCTCAACAAGAAGACAGGAGAGAAACAATTGCAAAGGCCTCAGATACGCATAAAGAAATGAGAACAAAAATACATTTTTACAGATCTTCATCTATAAATAACTAACATCCGGAATAACAAAGACAGATATAAAGAAATTAATTGCAGATAATTATAAAGTAGTTTAAGACGTGTACAAGAGATCACATAAATCTGTTACATTGTCTATCATCATCTATCACAGTCAACATACAACACGCAACATTCTCTCATCATTGCTAACACCAAAAGCTTGAAGCTTCCAACCCTTTTTGCAACACTTGGGGTGGAAAATACAGAGGGAAGACCAACCAGTCATAGACTCAATGGTGAACAAAGACGTAAATTAGTATCTCGAACGCCAGCGTACATGTTATGATTACATCCGTAATTACAAATGATACTTATGCAAGCTTGGAGACGCAAAACTTGCCATGCTAAGTAGATTTTAAGGATACTTCTAAATAAAAGATCGAATTCGTTTCAATTCAAGAAGGGGATCAAATGCACACAAGCAAAAATATTGATCATGCTTTCTAAAAATTGCTATTTTGCTGTTAGTCGTAGAAGAGCCCTTTCCTTCCCCGAGAGAAGAACCTAGTACATCTTTTAAGTTTATAAAGGTTCAAAGCACACTCTGTATTAGTCCACCAATGAGTTGAGGCATAAAATTCGAAACAAAATCCATCAAGTACATCATGAATCGTGTTTAAAACCAAAGAAACCAGATAAAAGACAAAAGTCGCTTTCAGTAGTTTGGTACCTTTAAAACTCATCTTCAGTATGCAGGGCCAATTCAGCAGAGTCCTTGGCCCTGAACAGTCTTTTCCTTGGCCCCAGCTCTATCCAGAAGATTCCACTATCTCAGACAGTGATTAAGTATTATAGCATTCAATTTCAATTGCTTATAGCCATAAACTGAATCAAAAGCAATTAACAAGAAGACGTCAGAGATAAATCACATTGTCAGAACATAGCACAGATTAGCAGCCATCGAAAGAAAACTATCTACTTCCAGCTTAAACATGTAGCGGCAACACTGTTTGAAATTAAATTTGCATTTATACATGAATGACCTGGAACCAAAGAATGAAATTGCTATACTTTCTTAGTTAGAAAAACGACTAAGTATTTAACAGTGAAAGTATGTTTAAGTTTCATTTCTCCTGTGATTTAAAAACAGATCATAGATATCAGAATAATTAACCAAAAACACTCTTAATAGATTCAGATTTAATTTCTTGTCTGCTTTGAACATCGACTAATCAAAATCTCAATTACCGATTCAGCCAGGTCTTCAAACAACAAAACTAAACTCGAACACTGACTCGGAAAGCAATTAATTTAAAACATCTGCAGTTCACACAACATAACGATAATATCTCAAAATATACACTGTTAATTTATTATACAAAGAAGCCTGGCATTTCAGCGTGCAACATGTTAAGGACACTTGTCATTTGAACTTCTGCCAGAAAACCTTGTTAATCATGACCATCGTGTTATTAAATTGACGACATAAGAATTCAGCGAGTATCAAGGACATTAAAACTTTCGAAGCACTCTCCCTTCAGAAAAGAAACTACCACGCTCCTGAAAATTTGTAACAGTTATTCACTTTTTAATTTAATTCACAATTAAATACCAGAAATTCTTAATATTTGAAAAGTTTCTAGCCGCGGTCATTAGATCACGGCATAAAGTCAACTTTGAGAAATACGACACATCATACTTTAGTGCATATTTGCATACTGGAATAAAAATAACACTGGTCATGATTATCACAGCATTCCGTAGCACCCCTATTTAAAACCAATGCAAAACACTGATCAAATTATAACAAACATAATACAATCGATTTTTTCACCAAAACACGCAACAGTCACGCTGAACGTACCAATTTGCCTCAACCCGTAAAATGTCCTGCCTGGACTGCTCTTCATGTACACATTATCAAGTTATCGTTCGCAGCAGTAAACACTGGTCTTGTATAAGGCAGGAAAATAGGCTGAGCCAAATCGATTGTGCTTTTGCAGATAGGACAGCAGTCTAATCGTTTGGCACATGCGGTGCAGCAGACTACGTGACCACACGGAACAAACGCAGTGTTGATATCCGCATCATTGCAGATGTGACAGGCAAGGCTGTCGCGAATGTCGCTGAGCTGCTTCACTGCCTGAAAGAAATAGAAACGACTCCTTAAAACATGGTAGAGCAACACAACAAAAATCTACCAACTCAACTGATTGGTAAATGTTTCTGTGACTCAATGCAGCAATAAAAGGCTCAGCAAGAGAAACAATCTTGGGCAATTTCCCACATCATTTGGCTGGAGCTACAAAAGTTGCTGATGTCATTTAGTCCTCAACTTAGACTTACTTTTTCAAATTGCTTATCCACCATAGGCCGACTCTCTGGCTTATGAACTGATCTTCTGGATACTGATCTGATTACTGCTTGGTTTTGGTGTTCCATCGGTTGACGCCTTGTGCATTAGACACCGGCACAATAGAAGTTACTAATTACAATTACTGGTCTGGTCATTTATCATGAGATGCATTAAGGAACACAGGTCTGGTGATTTTACCATAACAAATGCTTTGCGCTATCAGTTAAAAGTCACTGATGTTGTAGTGCTGTCATGCAAACTCAGATCATTCACTAGTAGTGTAACATAATCACATATTTATAGAGCACCAGTGGGTGATGCTTTGAATGTTACACCAACCCAAGAGGTACTTTTAACCTATTTTTATCTGTACTGTTTGTATCATCCATAGTATCCATTATATCATCATAAACTGATACTTATAAAAATATCATCATTATCCATACTATTCGTACAAATAATATTTATGCTTACACATTATGCTTACATATCTGGACATTCATATAGTGCCTTACACACACAAACACACATATATATATTATATATAAAATATATATAAATAAGTGGCTTTATATTTACCTGGCAAGTAGAAGAACAAGAAAGGTGAGATTCTGGCACAATTAAAACCGAACTGTTTATCACAGATGCCAGAGAATCATCCTCAGCAGTGCTTGGACAAGACCTCGTCGTGTCTGCTGTGTATAGAATTCGACGAGTGTAATCGTAGGCTTCTCGTAGTGTTCGCTGTATATCAAAGACATATCTTTTACCTACCGGAAACAAAGAAAACATTTTAACATTGTATGAATAGAAGCTTGTGATCATAAATGTATATTCAAAATTTATAAAACACAATACACAAAAGAATTTAGGGCAACCATTTAGTCAAGGTCTACATTAAAAGTTAAGATTTGGTTACCAAGAGACCAGGAGTAAGAGAGTTATGATGGACAGTGGTACTTGGTCAAGAGGAGGAGGATTGCAGTGAATTGAATCAGGAACTGTTTAAATCATACCCAGATTCATTGGTCTTAGAATCTGCAATGGGGTCTAATTCAATAAATCAAGTCAGAACCACTTGCTTGTCCCAAGAAACTAAGTTACTTGGGAATTGTAGTTTTTTGACATGCCTAACCAAGACAAGAATATTTATATATTGTCACAAATAGTAGTCTGTAGAATTCAAAACAACAGGAGAAAAAGGCTATTGTAAAGCATCCAACAGCTAATGCTGTAAAAACTGTTATTTATACAATCACTCGACCAAAAGGGGAGAGTGTCACGATTACTGCAATTGAACCATGGGATGAATTAGCAATCTTGGGTGAATTTTCTGACACAGTAGAAGGCCTGAAAGATTGATTATATAATATAAATTGCCTATTGTATCCTGAAAAAGTTTCACCATTTCCATTATGTACACTGTACTGACTTGAATTTGGTATTCGGATCAATAAAACTGAATGATGAATGATGATGAATCTACTGACCAAGGCATGTGTTTTCGTTGAAGAATGACATGATGGTTCCCGTAAGGTCTCGACAGTATTGCTCCGTGACTAGGCTTCCAATGGTGTCGCAGTGGTAGAACGAATGCATTTCCGTCATGTCACGGTAGAGGGCGTTGGCTGCCGACTTGTTGGAAAGCCTTAGGGAATGTGTCACGGTGGTACCGTCATCTTGGAGCGTGTTGACGATGACGTAGAGGCCATTGTGGGTCGCGGACTGCGCGGCTGACCAATTCCAACTGCAATGCCATTTAGCATGAATCGATGAATTTAATTAAATGAAGATAGTTAACGAGATCATCAATCATAGAAACAATAACAGAATGATAATTCTACTATTAAATCTGATCGAAGAACTTCTACAGCACCAAAGTAATGATGCTCAAGGCATCAGTCAATAGTCAGTTCTATGCAAAATCACTGAGCAAGCTAAATTCCACAACGAGTCAGGTTGAAAGCCAAAAGGGGAGTCTAAGACGACATGGAAACAGCCTATGGAAGAAATGAGTCCAGAAAAAAATGAGATTTTAGTTTCTAAGTGCTGAAGGGCAAAACAGACTTTGCAGAAATGTTAACAATGATAACATGATGGACAAAAAAACGTCACAGTCAATGCAGCAGAATATGACTGATAATGTTAACAATAAATGACAGTCAAAGATCGACTGATAATAATGAATATGACGATGGATAATCATGATAGCTGTAATAGTTAATAGTAATAATTATTAATTACTTTAGTTATTTTAAGTTAATTTAGTAATGACCTGTGCCTCTGATTCAAGATTAAAATCCGGCACCTTAATCTCTAATTTATTCTTCATTCAACTAATCATTTATTACATGGCTTTCAAAATAAAACTACAAAATTTCCTACCAGTATAAAAGATAACAATTGAGGATAAAGATTACGACAAAAATCAGTCCACAAACTCTGTGACTGCACAGTCTGTCGTGGTATGCATTTTGAGCACAGTCAGAATGCATTACTTTCGTAAACAATGAGCACTGAGCAACAGCATTGTGAAATAAAATGTGGCTGTAAAAGTTCTAAGCCCCAGCACAAACTTGGTTATCAAAATACCCTGGTCCAGTGGTTCCACTGAAAGTCCTTGCGCACAGCCTTAAACGCAAGGTCTTTTAATGTGCCCCTAAACAATGAAACTAACCTAACAAAGAAACTGCAGCGAGGACAAAGCCTTGAGTAAAAGACCAGAGCAAAAAGCAGATGCACAAAGCATGTACATGTACTGGCAAGTACTCTGCACTTCTCATAAATTTTGTAGGTTTTCAAGAGACACATAAACTGGGAGCACGCTATTTAGTCCACCCTGTATAGGCATATGTACAGCATGAAACAACTACAGTCAAGCTTATGTACTAATTGTCCATCGGTGATGATGCACAGAGCCTTGCACTGCAACAATGTATATCTTATTTCCTCTGGCAAATCCTACGTCAACTAAAGACTTTTTAAATGGATCATTAAACTTAAGACTCAAGGATAGAAACTGATCACTTTTTTATATACATAAAAACTTACAGTCTTACACTGATTTTTGGACTTTTTAAATGACCTATTCATGGACTTCGCTCAAGGAGACATTTTATCTCCTAACCTTGCTAACGCCTTGAAACACCACAGGCATGCTTTGCTAAAACTGTACTATATTGAGTAACAAAGACACATATTTAATCATAATATCTTGAAATCGATCTGAACTAGGACATGTGTTATCATCTCGTGTACTTCACCACAAGCCTCGGATGTCATAGATTTTGAACTTGGTTCAGTCTGTCAGTCAAAATGTGTGCCTGCCAAAATAACAGTCATTATTCAAACCATCATGTCCTGCTGTCATTATTCAATAGTGGGAATGCAAGAGAAAGCAAGCAACCGCAAAAGAAAGCGAACAACCGCAAGAGATAGCCAGCA
This sequence comes from Allolobophora icterica, assembly GCA_963556255.1. Taxonomy (NCBI): domain Eukaryota; kingdom Metazoa; phylum Annelida; class Clitellata; order Crassiclitellata; family Lumbricidae; genus Allolobophora; species Allolobophora icterica. The sequence goes on from OY744608.1 coordinate 10,058,173, forward strand.
ACGGCAAAAGAAAAAGAACAACCGCAAGAGATAGCGAGGACAGGTGGCTGGCTAAGGGCCTGGTTTCAATGTACACCTAGTGTCGTCTACTGCTAATTAGTCGCATTACTTAGAAAGGCCACACTACTGTCTGCCATAGTGAGTGCTCTTACCAGACAATTATGTCAGCAAATGTTCTCAATATATTGGTGTCTCATTAACTAACCTTTTACTAAGTTTCCAGTCTTCTCCATATTCTGTGATTCCTTCGCGACCCACTCCAACGTGAATGACTTTTCCACCATCATCTCTGGCTTCGTGAAGATGTATTCCAAAGAAAGGCGAAGAAAAAGCAGCTTTCAGGAACCGGTTTTTAGCTGCCTCTTCACTTACTGCCCCTAACTTTGCACACTGGACCATCACCAAGTTCCTGTACGTGTCAGACTGGTACCCTGGTGGCAGGAACTGTTCACTGTCTGTAGCAGATGTTAATATAGACTTGGAAGGCTTTGCAAATTCAATCTGATGTATTACAACTAGAAGAGCGCTGAGATTGACAATTTCATTTTCGGGCAAAAATCTCAGTTTTCCACTTAGAAACTGTTGTTTAGCGTTGAGGAAAAACTGGTGCCTACAACAGAAGAAAAACACGGAAAAATAAAACCACACTGAGAATACAGCAAAGACATGTCTGGTGTCACCTGAGTTTAACACCAACATGGCTGATGTCAGGTCTCCCACATTTATCTGTACTTACAAAGTTAATGGTGTGAATCAATGATGCTTACTATTATAATTAAAATGTGCTCCTAAATTTAACTTTTAAAAGTGGATTCATAAAAGCTTGCAGACAAATTTTGTTCCATAAAATGGTGACTGTATTTAGATACTTAAAATCACACGATAAACTGCTTTTTTAAATACTTTAATTTTAATTTTTTTTAAATGCAACCCGCATGAATTAAAAATCTATCAATCTTAAGTACTTGATTTTTAGAGTCACAAATAGAATCAGCCTAATGGTAAAAATGCCACAAATTTTTAATATATCTGTATATATAATGTCACAAGCTCAACAAATATTTCCAATTAATCGGATCCGGAATCGGCAAAAAACGTGCTAACTAATCGGAATTGGTAATCTGCAGAAAAATGCTAATCAGTTACTCCCTAACTTTCTGCAGTGCAAGGACAGCTAAAGGTCAGTGCTAAATTTAGTTAACACCTACACTGCATAACTGATTATCAGTAGCATTAATGATAACTGAATATCATTAGCATCTAATCTGCATAACTAAATACCATTAGCATTTAATATGCATAACAGAATTTTGTTAGCATCTAAAATTCTAGTATACATAACTGAATTTCATTAGCATCTAATCTGCACAACTGATTGCAATTACTCTTCTTCTGTGAAAGAAGCAATGGTCGTAAAATATATCTAGTGAGGGCAAAATTTACCTTGTGGCCTCCTGCTGGATGAAGTGGGGTTCCACAAAGAATTTTACACAGAGGTGAAGCCGATATGGTGGGTTACCAGACAGTTCTGCTGTGAGGCGGTTGCGCAGATTAAGCCAGAGCTCCTCTCCCTTAGCTCCATAGTAGAGGAGACCAAAGTAATCTACCTCGAGTATATGAAGGTTATCGCAGACCTTAAAACACACACAAACAAAAGACTGCAAATACGGACAAATTAAATCAGTTTTATGCACGATGATATGAAATCAATTCTCGACTCTTAAAAGCTCTAACTGCATGGCTCCTCGTATCGAGTTATGTCTGAATTGCAAGGCAAAAGCGCTGGCATACAAGAAATTCTGCCATACTGTTTTAACAACAGATATAGTCATGTAATGTGACTGATGTACTTGCTAGGTAACTCCAAGCATTAGCATTTGTGCTGACAGTAGATAGGGTGTGTGTGTTTGTGTACAACATCTTAGAAGTAGCTTGTTACCAACGATGTTATATAAATTGTCATAATTACAATGATGTAATAGTTAACAATTCTACCACTTTGCATTCAACAATGCAAGACCAATGCAACACAAAGTATCGGCAATGCGTGATCAACTTATCATACAACTCTTGCCTCTGATTCAAGTATTCATGTCTGAAACTGATATCTCATCTATTTCTGTGTCACGATTTGCATTTAAATCAATAAAATACGTGCCAAAGCATACAATATGAAAAACAAGTTCACACAAAGACCTTGAAATTCAATGAGACCAGAGCATAAGGCTGCAACCCAATCACTTGGCCATAGCAAAATCCAGGGCAAAGCGGAACTTAAGCCCATATGATCCGCTTAACAGAAAACAAATCAGAAACCGAAGGCACCTGGATCCCTAAATAGACCAACCAATAAAATGACTACGTTTTTAGTTACAATGATCGACTGTGGGAGATCTTGATTTAATAACCGAGCAGAGCAAGCTGTCATGATCCTCTGCTGCTATGACTCTCCAATGGTCTCCATCTGCTATTGTGCGTGTTTTGTTCGGCTAAGAAGCAAGGCCTAGATGTTCAGTCATTGGCCAGGCATTCACCTGTCACATAAACTACTTAAAACCACTTAAGGTGACTAACTCCCAGGTAAGGCAATAGCAGAAGAGACTCTCTAGTCAGGGAATCCAGGCATAACAACCACTTAACGTCTTGTCATACAATAGATCAAGTGAGTCAATTTAAGGAAAACAGGTGATAGTGAAATGAAAAAGAATTCTAAGAAAATGTATAAAACCAGAGTTTAAAAACTAAGGTGACTAATCCTGTGCAGGTAAAGGATTTAGACAGTTATGTTCATGTGCCTTCAAGGGGTACTTTAGTCACCCACCATACTGTTGGCACTAAACTGTCAACTTGGTGTTTGAACTAAACTTTCCATTTTTAAACTGTCTTAAAACACACATGGTTCAATCAGTTAGATAGTTCATGTTCGGTGGTTTGTGAGGAACTTTAAAGGTGCCATGCTGTTTGACTTAATATATATATATACCTACATACTTAAAGAGCATAAATATTGATATGCATGTGCACAAAACACAAGTATGCTGAAAGTAAAAGAGACCCTTAACCCACTTGTAATAAGCATACAACACCACTTTGATGGAACAGATAAAGTGATATCGAAAACAGGTTATACTGAACTGAACTAAGATTTCTACGAAAATCCATGTAACACAAACTTAGTTCCTCCTACACATTTTTGGGAATGAGACACGATAGGAAACTTCAGCAAATTCTTAAGCTAAACTGCTAAATCTCAACCAAAGCCAGGACAAACACCTCTACTAATCATTCATTTAACACCTTGAATTTCATATAGCACACCTTCAAGATTTCTACTTAGATGAGCTCCCAGCATAGCACCATGAAAATTATAAATTTTCAAGCCTAGTATGTAGCATCCATGGCAAGACCAAGAGGACAGCTATACCAGGCGTAGACAATCCTCGGCCCATCTGTACAGATGGGCCGAGGATTGGCAGATGCTGTTCAACATAGAGAAATGTTCAGTTATGCACATGGGAAAAACCAACAAAAAAATTCAATATGATATGGGAGGAGTATTATTGAGGGAATCAGAAGAGGAGAAGAGAAGGACCTAGGAGTAATCATACACAGCAGTACTAAACCCTCAAGACAGTGTGCTGAGGCTGCAAAGAAAGCGAACAAAGTACTAGGAATGATTAAAAGAACAATAATTAGCAGAGAAAAAGAAATAATGCTCGAATTATACAAATCATTGGAGTATTGTGTGCAGGTGTGGTGTCCATATTTGAGACAGGATTAGTGATGTGAGCGTGAAATATTTCATTTGAAATATTTCATTTCTGACAGGTTTTTTTGAAATATTTCAATGACCAAAAAAAACAACATATCCCAAAATCTGAAACTGTTAAATCCTAAGTCAAACAGTGGTACATTCCCAACGGACACCAATGAAAGTGATGATATGGACATAATGGACTCCTTGCCAGCTGCATCTGATTCTGCTGTGAGTGCGAGTGCTTCCTGCTCATCCTCATCTCAAGCACTTCAGATATCTACATCACCGCCACTGCCACAGTTAGAGCATCAGTCAGACGATGATGATGATGACAGCCATGCTGACAAAGATGATAACAATGATGATGATAATGATAATGACAAAGACGGTGACAATGTCGATGATGAAGGCCATGAAAACTATGATGACAGTGACGATGCCAGTGATGATGATGACAGTGACACTGACAGTTATGATGATATCTAGAGACAATGATGATGTTGACGATGACAACAAAGATGATGACATGGACGATGATGAATAACAATGAGGAAATCTTGTAACTGACAGATTTTAGCAGTATAATTACTATTAATGATGGTTTACTCTGTCTGACTGATAGTACTATTTATGTTTGTGTTCTAAGTTGTATTCTTAGAACTTTTTGTAAAATTTTGTTCGCCGGATTATTATTGAGTCTAGTTGACATAGTATTTGTGATTTATAATTTGTCTTGTAAAGTCACTAAAGTGTTTCGAATTCTATACGATTGACTGTGTCCTAGGCTAGCCTCCTAGGCTAGCTGCTAGCAGAATTTAGCTAAAATCACATTTATTTCATTTATGACAAAACAAGTGATTAATAATAAATGTTAAGCATAACAATGAACAATAACATCTACTTTATTAGATTGTCGCGGTCGACTCCTTCGATCGCAACGACGAACCAACGAAGGAACTATTAAAAGATCTTTATTTAAAAATAAAGTCGATTAAGTGTAGAGTAAGTCAACTCGTCTATCAAATATCACAATCGTAGACAGCACACAGGTTGGCTGGTCTCGATTGAACGTTATACGATCAATGTTTCAACGTTTACAAATCTTCGTCAAAAGGCCTTTAATGTACAGCAGGTCTATCTTATATAGAGTTCTCCCGGATTCCAGAACGTTCTGTGACGTCACTGTACTTTTCCCTGGAAAGTCCTACTGAACACGTATATCCTTGTTGCATGCACCGAACTAATGTTGACAGCTTGCTGCAGAATTTTCCGTGCGTTGTAAACAAGCTTGTTGACGCGTCGGTTTTCTTCCCTTGATGCATGCACCCGCGTAGACCACGACATTCCCTCCGCCCTCAGATGATGACACGTCTTCAGCACCATCCCGAACGGGTCATCACGATCAAGCCGGGCCTCCAGACTCCATCTCGACACAGCATATACAAACAAGACAAAACACATCAGTTAGTCAATTTATCTATACCATTTGCGGGCTCGATCCTTGTGTGTCGGGCCATTCCCCCCCTTCACCATCCGAGTCACAACCGAGAGAGGAAATCAGCCACCGTGTTCTGACGTCCAGGACGATATCGAAAGTCCACGTTAAACTCTTGCAATGCTAACGCCCAACGAGTCAGTTTCGCACTCTTAGGGCTTGCATCTGTGAGATAAGACAAAGGATTATGATCTGAATAAATGATTATCTTTGATAAGAATATCCATGACTTGAATCGTTTAAGTGCCCAAATTACTGCGAAAGCCTCTCTCTCAATTGTAGACCAATGCATCTGTGTATCTGTAAGTTTAAGGCTAGCAAAAGCAATTGGTTTTTCTTGACCTTCTTCGGTCCACTGAAACAAGCAACACCCGACCGCGGTGGCACTTGCGTCAACACTTAAACCAAATTCCTTAGTGAAATCAATGGTATGCAACTGTGTAGCTTTACTGAGATCATCCTTTAACTTATCTAGTGCTTCTTGATGCTTTTGCTCCCAAGGCACCTTCGTAGGTATGTTATCTCGTGTCAAATCAGTTATTATCCGTGCTTTTTCAGCTAAAGCAGGTATAAAACTTCGAAAGTAACTGAAAAAACCCATAACCTTTCTAACTTCTTTCTTTGTTGTTGGAGGATGGATATCATTGATCGTAGCGATCTTACCTGGATCAGGTTCAATACAACCTGACCCTACTATATGGCCAACAAACTTTATTTTGTTTTGTGCAAAATTACATTTTCTTAAATTCAAAGTGAGTCCTGCTTCCTCAATAGTTTGCAAGAATTTCTCTAGATGTTCTAAATGGTCATTCCAATTCATTGAAACCACTGCCATATCATCGACGAATGGTTCGGTAAAACTTCGCACTGGATGTAAAACTTGGGTCATAGCACGAATAAAGGTATTGCTAGCGGACTTGAGTCCAAACGGCATCCTTGTGAACTCAAAAAGTCCTGCATCACATACGAATGCCGTAAGCCATCGATGTTCTTTCCGAACTGGAATTTGCCAATACCCCGATTTCGCGTCGAAAACACTAATAAACTTTGCCCGTCCCACCTTTTGTAAGATGTCAGCAATGTCTGGGGTCGGGTAACAATCACCTAGAGAATATTTGTTAACATGGCGATAATCAATTGCCAATCGAACGCCATTTTGACCTTTGGGTCCCTTTAAAACGCAAACTACCGGACTGGCCATTTCACTTTTCGATGGTCGAATAATGTCTAATGCCAACATTTCTTCTATCTGGCGTTGTACTTCAGGTTTAAGTAGCTCAGGTACTTTATATGCCCTTAAACGCTTAGGAGTGAAATCATGAGTTATCTTAATTTCATGTTCTAATACTGGACAATACCCAGGTTTATCCACGAATACTGCCGAGTGCCGATCCAAAACTTCAAAAAGTTGCTTCTGTTCCTCTTGCGAAAGATGCGCTATAATCAGAGGATCAATTCGCTTACTCGGGCTTATTTGTTCACGTTCTTCCTGATCTACAACCTCTACTATACCAAATTCTTCATCTTGATCAACAATTACTGAACAGCTATTGATCATCGCTTGTTCGAGTCGTTCATGGTATCGCTTGATCTTATTTGCGTGTAAATGTCTTTGTTTTCCCTCTATTTCTACTATATAAGAATATGGGGATTTAACCTTGACTACGGTAGCAGGTCCTTGCCATCGACTATAAAATTTAGAACTACCAAAATCTGGTGCTAATACTGCTACTTTATCTCCAACTTCGTATTTTCTGTCAGTACTACGCAAGTTATAATAATCTGCATACCGCTTTGTTTCTATATCACTATAGTAATCTGCATAAACTTTCGCGAATTCGAGGTTTTCCTTCAGTGATTGGAGATACTCTTCGGGTGATTTACCTAAGTTAAGAGGTACTTTTCGTTCGCCAGCCCACGATTCCTTCAACACACTAAGTGGACCCCGAGGAAGAGTTCCATAAACCATAGTGAATGGCGAAATATGAGTCGTGCCTGAAGGTTTTTCTCTAAGGCTCCACAGAACAAACGGTAACAATTGGTGCCATCCACGAGGATCAGATTGAGCAAGCTTAAAGATCATGGTTTTCAAGCTTTGGTTGCATCTTTCAACCAATCCAGCTGCCTCAGGATGTCCAGGGGTATTAAATCTGGGACTACAACCCATTCGCCGCAAGAATTCTTTCGTCAAACGACTGGTAAAGTTGGTACCACAATCAGAACTGATGATCCTTGGAATAGAAAAAGTTGTAAAAACTTGCAACAGAGCTTCACAAACTCCCTTTGCATTCAGCGATCTAAGAGGATACGCCATCGGCCAACGAGAAAATTTGTCCACCAGAACCAGAGCATAATTGTACTGGGGTTTCGATTTGTTGGATTCTCCAGTCACTACCATAGGGCCAATACAATCCATATTTAGATGGTTAAAACAGAGTTCATCCGCCCTCGGAATAGGAGTGATCGGGACTCGATCTGCCACTTTAACTGGAGTTCTTAGTTGACAAATTTGACAAGACGCACAATATTCGCGAATCCTCTCATCCATTCTTGGAAACCAAAAGTTTAATTTGATCCTGGCTCTCGTTGCCTTAAAAGCCATGTGCCCAGCACATGGGGCATCGTGTGCTACTCGCAAGACAACCTCGATTCTATCTTCCGGTAAACATAATTGATTAACCTTATGTCCCATAATTTCCCCTTTGTGGTACAGGAGGTTATTATCTATAAAGAAATTATTTTTATTCTGTCTCGCTTGTTGCCAGCAAGATATAAGATTGTGACAATTCTGTTGCTCACGCAATAAAGTATCATTATTCGCTACTCCCTCATCAGACTTGAACTCTGTTGACTCAACATCAAGAAAATTATCTGAATCATCAACTAGTTGCTCCTGAGAATATTCATTCACTTCTGACGGCAAGGATTCGTTGCTGTTACTTTTCTCGATATTAACTCCTAAGTTATCTTCTTCTGCCCCTTTATTTATTTGTACACATCGATCTACGCCAGCTACCATCACTACATATTGCGAACTATCCCTTAATAGGTCCACAACATGGGGTGTCAAAATAACCCGTTCATTTAGTTCAGGGACTGCAGCGAACATGACGCACAAAGATGGCGCAATGTTCGTCGTTCCTTCCATTGAATTAGCTAATTTCATTTGTAGGTATACTACATCTGCCTTACATCCTTCTCCCTGAAAACCAATTATATTAATCCGTTTAATCACGGGTAAGTTTAGTGACTCAATTAATTTCTTATCAATACAACAAATTTCTGCTCCTGAATCAGATAATGCTGGCTGAGAAGGGAGATCTTCAATCTGTACATTGATATACGACCTCTCGTGTAATCCATCAATACTATTCTCGTATACCCTTACAGCAGTTTCCAACCCTATTGGTTTAGAATTATCCAATAAATTCCCTTGCTTTACCTGTTCAGGTATCTCATGCAACACGTTGACCTTCTCAACAAATAAGTCGGTCACTTCTTCAGTTGGGTTCCCAGATATACAAGTACTCACCTTTTTAGAACTTGGTTTGGTCTGGCACTCCCTTGCCCTATGACCCTTCTGATGACATAGGAAACAGAGACCCTTTACCTTGGCCTCCTCCTGAGACACCCTCGCACCTATCTTGGCTTCACCCCTTATTTCCGGTTTGGGAGACTTGGGTTGAGCTGTCTGGTTATTGACTTGAACATGTGGTTGACCTCTCGTCCAATTGTTATACTTCGGTGTCGGATGACTACGGCATACTAAGTCATTCCCACCATCATGCGACGCTACATAAATGTCAGCCGCATTAGCTATGTCTTCACAGCTCAACCACTCCTCTTTTTCTTGGGCCAAGATATAATCTAAACAAGCCTTCGACAAGGACTCCTTAAGCCGATCCGCAACCAATAAACTTACAAGTTTATCAAACTCATCAGTTATCTTTCTACTTTTCAAATAATACATAAGAGCCACACGCAATTTGGATGAATAGATCGTAAATGATTCGTCCGATGCTTTGTGCAACGACCAAAATCGGGCTCTAAGATTTGAAGGGCTTATCTTAAACTCCCGTAGCAAAAACTCCTTCAGGAATTTGTAGTCATGGAGCTGTGCCTCAGTAAGGCGCATGGTTAATGCCTTAGCTCTTTCACTTAAAATGGCTAGCAATAATTTTGCTCTAACATCTTCATCCACCTCATACACATTAAACAAACCATCCAAGTGATCAAAGAAACCTGGAATTTCTATAGGGTCGGAAGGAAATTTCCAAAGAATATTCTTGAGGGCATCACTATAACGCTTAGTACGACTTGCTAAAGAATCTCTAACATTTCGTTCTTCCTGCTTTTCCTTCCTCTCCCTTTCTTCTTTCTCTTTCCGTTCCTTCTTTTCTCTTTCTTCTTTCTCTTTCCGTTCCTTCTTTTCTTCCTCTCTCCTCTTTTCCTCCCTTTCTTCCTTCTCCTTCCGTTCCTCCCTTTCTCTTTCTTCCTTCTCCTTCCGTTCCTCCCTTTCTCTTTCTTCCTTCTCCTTCCGTTCCTCCCTTTCTCTTTCTTCCATTAATTGATTTCGATCCCATGACATAACATCATCTTCGTCCCTTCCTGCCTTCATAAGATACACCCTAAGGCGCTCAGACGACATTTTGCGAATATTCGCTTGCATCTCTGTTGTCAACGCTTCCATTTTTACAAACAGTCAGTCAACAACAATCAACAACAAAAAAAACACAGACACCACGCGGCAAACCCGCCACACAAAAGGAAAATTCCACAACCCAAAGTGCACTTATTCAGTATCCAAAGAAGTACACTCGCCAAGTACGCAAAAACTATACAAGCTCACGCAAGTCTGGCCTCGATCACAACAATGGATCAAATTTCAAAGAAATAATCAGCAGATATTGAAAGAGAAATAATGGCTGCCTCCCACTCGGCTGCAACTCCACTCTCTTTTCTCCTTCTCAGCCACGACAACACCTAGGATCTTACCCGTATGTTGACTGCTGTCTTCTGCTGTCTCAGCTGAACGACGCACTTCGTCCGTCCGACTGTCGTATGCCGATTCACCCGTCTCCCACGGTAGAAAGGCGTCTCGATCCGCTCGCTGTCTGGAACAGACCGTCTCTTGATCCTCCGGGTTGACTCCTTCCTCCACCGGCTCGCGTCTTCTTCACCGGATCCAACACCGATGATCCCACCGCTGCCACCAATAATGTCGCGGTCGACTCCTTCGATCGCAACGACGAACCAACGAAGGAACTATTAAAAGATCTTTATTTAAAAATAAAGTCGATTAAGTGTAGAGTAAGTCAACTCGTCTATCAAATATCACAATCGTAGACAGCACACAGGTTGGCTGGTCTCGATTGAACGTTATACGATCAATGTTTCAACGTTTACAAATCTTCGTCAAAAGGCCCTTAATGTACAGCAGGTCTATCTTATATAGAGTTCTCCCGGATTCCAGAACGTTCTGTGACGTCACTGTACTTTTCCCTGGAAAGTCCTACTGAACACGTATATCCTTGTTGCATGCACCGAACTAATGTTGACAGCTTGCTGCAGAATTTTCCGTGCGTTGTAAACAAGCTTGTTGACGCGTCGGTTTTCTTCCCTTGATGCATGCACCCGCGTAGACCACGACATAGATCAAACTGTAATTTGTGACATTTGGTGAATAAAATATGTTTTTCAACATATAATGTAACTCTCATAAAAGTCATTCTTAAAAACAGGTAATTAGAAATAAATTGAGTATCTCGAGGATGGTCATCACTAACACAATAATGCATATAATATGTAATATGAGAGAAATAAATAAACTGTTATTATGGTTGTAATTAGTTGTAAAATGTAAAAAAAACTAATTTCAAATGTTTCAAAGAAAACTGAAATATTTCAAATAAAACTGAAATATTTCATTGAAATATTTCAACGCCAAAAAAAACATGTTTTTTTACATCTCTAGACAGGATATAGAAAAACTAGAGAAGATACAAAGGAGAGCAACGAAGATGATCAAAGGATTCGACAAACTGGCATATGAAGAAAGACTGAGGAGATGCAAGCTGACAACATTGGAGGAAAGAAGAAATAGAGGAGATTTAATAGAGACATTCAAGATAGTGACAGTAAGAGATAAAATACCAGCACAAAGGCTCTTTAAATTCTCAAATAACAACAGAACTAGAGGGCACAGCTACAAGATTGTTAAAAAATCGGCTGGGACAATAATGCAACGATTCTTCAGTGCCAAAGTGGTGAACAATTGGAATAAGTTGGACGAGGGGACTGCTACTGCGGACTCGGTTATAGCATTTAAGAAGAAACTCAATAAACTTGGATACTAGAACGAGGTGCAATTGAGAGGAAGCTCGAGAGAGTGGCTCTGACACAGATGAGAGTCTTCTGAGCCACTTAAAACCTTGTTATGTTATGTTAATCCCCAATCCAGATCTGCGTGCAGCAGCAATATATCCAGTTTTTATGAGCTTAACATTGATGTGGACTAAAAAAGCAGATCAAAACTCAATACCACAAACATTGTGAATAATGCTACAATTGGTCCACAATGTACATGTAACAGGACACACACACAACAGACTGAAGAGATAAGCTGCCTGCCAAATTATCATTGGCAATAATTACACAGCCAAAAACACAGCATGGCAAATGATAAGGAAAATCAGCATCATTTATAAATATTTCTGACAGCACGATTCATGCCAAAACGACCTAAAATTAAAGATGCTTTAAAAATAATTTCTTACAACCGAAATGTATATATGTATTTACAGAAAACCTTAGGAACCTCAGAGGTGGATCATATCTAATTGTTTTTTTAAATTGAATTTCTTGTAGTTTATCGTTAAGACACGAATATTGAATTACGCTCTTCAGTATCAGAAAGAGAATCAAGTACATAATCGTTGGTTTGGCAATCCCTCATTTTTATCATCATTTACCGTGGTACCATCTCAAATTAATTATGTAATTATACCCATATCATCCCAAAATTAATTGCATCTGTGAAGGCCTTATGATCTTCTCTGGGGTAGACATTTCGAGTGATGAGCAGCTACCATCTTTCTCCAGCACATTTAGCAGAGAACTGGTATAATCTTTGACGGATGGGCTATATCGTTTAAATACGCGTATTTTGGACGGTAAAACGATAACTTGCCTAATAGCAGACCAGTTCAAATGTGAAGAATATGTCCTTACAACCAGGAAGCCAAAGGATTTTAGTTCTATCATCGTAGATAAACGACCTCTTTTAATTAAAATATCCGTTGCGGTTACGGTACCTCTTAAAAAAAACTATCTGACAGACATTATCTATGGCCTAGGCCTACTTCAAAACAATGCTCTTAACTTGGCTGCTAATTTTTGCATATATATTGTTATTGTCGTTGTTTTGTCTTCCGTTTTGTAAGAAAGAAAATGAAAGAATTAAAACACTGTGTCAAAGGCGAAGCACCTGCACGCTGAATTGCACAACATGGTTAATGAGGCATACCTTCGTCAGCACATCCCTGCCGTCAGAATTTCTATCCACGTCCACGGCCAGCACAACAGAATCGGGTAAAGTCACAAGACAAGTCATGCTCCTGTTCCTTAATTCCATCTTTTAGTCGAAAAATCTGCAAGCAGCTGCGCCGAAAATCCAATCAAAATCCTAGAGATCTCTTCCCTTTTATTTCCACCGCTCATATGATCACTCACAAAGAAGACCCCAAAACCAACCAACTAGGTAAGCAATCTAAGCGAGCCAATCAAACATCATCAATAATTGGGTCAGCAATCCAGATGACCAATCACAGAGTGCAGTTATAAATATCCACCTATTGCACGCGAAAGAGGCGGAGCCAACGTCATATTTGTCAACAAAGGAAAGGTCAAGGACAACACAGTGCGCAAGAACTGGGCTTTGCATTGTACGACTAGTACACGGGCACTGCAGTGTATTGAACTCTGCGTTAAGTATGATATATAGGATCTGTCAATTTACAGGCACACAGTAAGCGTGCATTATTATTGCTCTAGCTTATCCTGTTAAATGCGTCATAATTGTTCACAGGGAAGGAATTATAATTCGCATCTGTTGCATATGACCTCATCGCGTTGGGCAATGAATGTTTTAGGATTGTTACGCGTGCGTTTCTGTGTAATGTGTATATCCGACACATTACACAGAAAATGCCATCTAAACCAGTACGGTTTTAATTAGGCCTAAAGCCTAATTAAAACCGTACTGGTTTAGATGGCTGTGACCTATTAGGAGGTACAGTCATTGCGAACTAGGCCTACGTTTAGTTCACTTGAACTAACCCGTTCATGTGTCCCAGCTGCCCGCGGTGACAGGCCGAAGCGTTAACCGCGGAGCCAACAGTGCATTTACACCGGCCACGGCTTCCACGTGCGCTGTGTAAAACAAGGGCGTTGACAAACAGGCCTATGCATTATATAATAATAGTATAGGAGATTTACGCGCAAAACGTCGACACTTGAAACAGAGGCAATGGTATCCACATTGGCTCTGTACAGGTCCCATATAGGCACATGGGTCTTGTATAATATTATGGGCTCCATGTGGGCATGCTGGCAGAGGACATGGATCCCACGCAAAAATGTGGGGACCAAAGGTGGTTTTGGTCTCCCACTTCAGACCGTAAAGCAAATTTTATCGATAATTTTGGGTTGGGCTGAAAACCTGTGTTGTCGGCTGGAAAGTAAAGGTACATGTCATATATCCTTCCAGGAAACTTGATCAATAAAATAGAAGGGATAGAATGGGTGTGAGAGGGAGCCTTGAAACTCATGAAAAGTTGAACCCAGGGTGAGAATTGTCGGAGGTTCAACCCCTATAGTCTTTCTTAAACCCCCAGTTAAGTGTTCATTGCACATCCCAGGGGGTCGTTTCCAACCCCTCAGTTGTGCTAGTGTGATTATGTGCATATATATTTGAGCATTTTCCTTCACAATTCACTTTACTAATAAAGTAATAATGCCCTGGTTTATTCTGAGATTTAAATTGTGACCATGTGAATTGTATACTAAGTTTGGTGATGTCATCACTTGAAGCTTTCTATTGCATTTTTGAATTTTCTCATTTTTGCAAAATACGGATAAAATATTCAACTCCACGTGGATAAAAGTCTTTTTTCTACCTCGTATACGGCCTACTGGTTGAACTGACATAAAGATTTCAGAGACTTGGAAACAGTCGTTTAAATCTATATAACTTTGAGAAAAAGTCGTCATAATTTTTCATGACATACATAATGGTACAATCTCCTTTACTTTGTCCCTTCTTGGATTTTGCAAATTTTTTTTAAAATTACATCTTTTGATTTATTATGATTATTACAACAGTCCAAACACGATTTTCAATGCGAAAAAACACTTATAATTAATTACTTATAGGTAAAGTCCTTGACCATTGTCACGTGTTCTGTGTTCTAAGGAAAAAGTCATCCCCCAAATATGTGCTCCTAAAAAATTCCTGCGGACGTCCATGGTTGGTATACCCTGAGGTCAATGAGCTGTATGCCAAAATAATTATTTCTGTCGCCGTTAACGGCCTTTGTTGTCATAAGAGTTGTTAAACTCTAGAGTCTAGATCCTTCGGAGTGGCGCACTTCGTTGGTAATAAGTTCACTTATTTAAATCTTTGGTTCGAACCCTCGAAGGCTACTGTTTTAATCGTTCTTCTATTGCCTCGTTTATCGTACGGCGTCAAACTTGCTTGCATTGAATTACATAGATTTATAAAAAATAGAGTTAAATATATCATATATTTGCCGACAATTTGTACATAGGTGATAACTATACTTACTGAAGACGTCCAAGGCGCTTTTTAAGACATTAATAATAATAATAATAATAATAATAATAATAATAATAATAATAATAATAATAATAATAATAATAATAATAATAATAATAATAATAATAATAATAATAATAATAATAATAATAATAATAATAATAATATAATCTTTTTCTTTATTAATAAAAATTCAAACCGACAATCGCAGTAAGATTACACTGAGACACGACAGTACAATTATTAATATCTTAACTGAACCACAGTATAAATAATTACTTAATAATTATTAATTAATAATAATTATTAGTAATTATTTATACTGTACGTGACTGAACACACGTTGTGGTAGCCATGCAAGGCGGGAATCGATTGTTGTCAAACATATTTTGCTCCTCTTAAGAAAGTATCGAGACTATATAAAGAGCGCTCTCACAAAGATTGCTATTGGATGCAACAACCAAATAATCTAAAAAAATGAAAGTGCTAAAATACAAATAGCTTCTACCTGCCAGCTTACTTACTTTATCTTCAGATTGTCCACGAGTGTGACCCCGTTATATATCAGGTCGTTGAGTGTGACCATCGACTAATATATACGTCGATGAGCAACCATCGCAAATATGATATCTATGGTGTTCATAACACACCTCAGTGGTCTCCTAGGTGGTCTCCGGATGACCATACCTTGTTCATTTGGTGACGATGGCGGCTGTTGGTCTGGGAGGTCAAAGTTTTGGTCGCGCGGGAGGCAATCTGTTGCGATTAATCCGAGGGAATCTAGTCATCGGCAAACGAGCCCTTAGTGACTATTACCCCATTCACGACGATGTTTACGGGTTGACAGACGAACAGAAGCAGGTTCGTAAGACTTTACACACGCACCCCACACAAGCCGAACGTTGGTGTTGGAACGGGTACATTTAAGTGCTTAGGTGCTTTCACGTTTGAGGTGTTTTGTTGTAATTGAAGGTCACGATCGGACTTATGAGAATCGTTAGGTTGCAAGAATTCGGGCGTTGGCTTCAGTATAAGAGCACTGGTTAAGATAATGTAAATTTGCCAGTTTGTATGAAGTCTTTAAACAAAACAGATGTTTACAAAAGGCTCAGAAAATGTATGATTGACTGCATTACATAGATAGCATGCCAAATCTCACTGCCCTGCAAGTGTCAGCGTGACTACATTACATAGATAATATACCAGATCTCGCTCAGGGCATAAAATAAACGTCCAAGGAATTCTTAGTATCTGGTTAAAAATCTATTGCTTTAGTGTCCTTGATTATTCGCCCATTATAGTACTTCCTTTCAACATCAAAAATTAATTTCATTTTTATATGTTTAGCTCTCACACACCAGAATATAACTTTGTAAAAAAAGTATAAACAACCAGAAACAAAATTTATGAGGAAGAAACATGAGTTGAAAAGTCCAAATACATAAGCCTAGAGGGCACTTCATACATATAGCGACTTCTTGGTTTTTGTCATGGTCTTTTCTGTAAAATTTAGTTAACAATTTCTCAGTATTCTCAGTTGATCGCTTTACGGTCTTTACCCACATAAATTTGTTACATGAAGTAGGATATTTAAAATTATGTGTTTATTTACTGAGAAAAATGTGGAATACATTATGAAAAATATGTTTTGCTTAGGGCCAGTGGTCCCATTTGATTTTATTTATAAAAATATCAAAGTTTTTTGTTTCTTTTGAAATCCAATGGCTCTGGCACTTCTGCTTTCTAATGGAGAAGAAGCAGCGTGACATTTTAAAATAATTCTTACATTTGTCATTTTCAGCTACGGCAGACAGTCTTTCAGTTTGCCCAGAAGGAACTGGCACCAAAAGCTGCTGAAATTGATCGTGAAAATGGATTCAAGGACGTCAAGGTACATAATTTTTCAGCTGTGTTCAGTTAAGTGCTTTTTATTTATTGCAACCCGTATGAGAGAAAACTACCGCTTCCATCTTACTTTTGATCCCTTCTGAGAGGATCTGAAAAACTTCAGCCACACTGAAACTTTATTGTAATGATGTCATGTATGCCTGTATCTTACTGGACATTTTCATAAAGCCTGCTAAGTATCTACCTGGTTATGGTGCTCCTTGACAACCTAAATTAGAGATAATTCATTCAGAGGACTTGTATAGCACCCTTCAAGATACCTAACCAGAGGCACTCACAGCCCATCTCCAGTGATAAAGAACAGTTTTTAGATGCTTGTAGAATGTGTATGCAGATTCCGTAGTTAAAAGAACAAGCATATCAGAAGGAAAGCTATTCCACTCGGTCAGCCCAACCACTGAAAAGGCACAACGTTACATCTTTTAAGTGCATGGAAAAGGAACAACAAGTTCATCTCGAGATGCAGAATGAAGATCACCGCTGCCAGCCAAACCTGAGGTCGGACAATATTGACACTTGACGCCTCATGCTGTGATCTTTTTTGCATTCATGCCTGTAGAGACTTTAGAAGTGTGGATTATTTTCGTTGTATCCAAAGTTGCTTGAAGGTCACCGACTCTCTGCTAGATGAAAATTCCTGTACGAATTTTGTGTAATTTTCTTTAAGAAATTCTGGAAGCAGTGTGGTGACCTTGGTTTGCTTGGAATCACTGCCCCAGGTAAGCTGAATTTTTGCAAGCATCAAAATATCAGATATAATATCACATATAGTGATATCACAGCAGGTACAACTAACTGAATTATTACTATACCTTCGAAACCTTTAGATTCAGCTGTCACGATATGAGACCTACAGCCCATGTTAATGTAGAATCGCATCCATTTATGTATTTACTGGTGTTGGATTTGAAACAGAAACTCGTTTAATGTGATGGTCACTATTACTGACATTGTTTCTAGTATAGATTAATCTAAGGAATTATGTTGTCTTGTCAAAGCACTATCTGATTATGCGATATCATTGCTCATGTCTTCATTGTTTTTGATTTAATAGACTAATAAAGTTTCAAAATTTTGCACTAAACTTGATGAGAGTTACTTGTGGCCCAGCGTTTCTATAACTCTGTTCTAGAAGTTTTTAATATTCTGTCCATCTGTCAAGAATAGTTGCTGGTGAAATAAAATGAAATGCTGTTGTTCACAGACTAGAGTGCTAGACTAAAGTATGTATTTGTAATGTGATAGCGTGCATCAGACGTGCAAATAACTGATTCAAAGTTTGAAGTTAAAAAATCTAAATATCCCAACATTACAACTTGCAATTACATTTTGATCCTTGAAAAATTAGACGGGTGAAACATGCTGAGTTCCGTGAGCAAACGAGTGCAATACTAAGGTTCTGTCACTAGAAAAAATTTGAAACCTCTGTAATAAGGTGTGTTATGGAGGTGAATTTCTAAAGTTGAAGTAATTTAACTTTAGGAATCCATATTCATGACAGTAATATGTGAGAAATCGCGTACTGGTGAAGCAGTGTGCGATTTGCAATACAGTGGCGGCGCCTCCTATGTTTATGGTATGGCTTTTGCAGTACCACTTTTTAAAGTGGTACAGCAACAACATACTTTTGCCGTACCACTTTTTGTCTGTTAAAGCTTCTGTCCCCCAGACCCTCTAATTTGCTGTACTACTTTTCAAATCATGGCAACGTGAGAATATGAGTAGGTTTTGGTGTACAGTGGTGACTTGTGATATTTACAGTCGAGTTTGGAGGTACTGGAGCACATTACCTTGACCACATCATTGTGATGGAGGAGTTGTCAAGGGCATGTTCAGCTGTTGCGCTTAGCTATGGATCACATTCCAACCTCTGTGTGAACCAGATCACGCGAAATGGTACAGATGAGCAGAAAAAGAAGTTCCTTGCCAAGGTCAGGGCATCAAAAACTACCTGTGCAGGTAGTCTTACTATTAAAACCTTAAAAGTACTTCTCTGGAATGGATGATGGCAGGCTGATGAACAAGGGTGCTCTTCATTGTAAATCAAATAATATTATGATGTTACTATATTAGGATCATTAATATTTTTAGAGTACAGTCATTTGCAGTACAATCAGTTAGAGTCAGTTTTATCAGTTGCCTCTGGTTCAAATATTGCCATCTGGCATTTAAATCTCATTAGTATTATTTGATTTTGGGTTTTTTGCTATCATTGGAAAATCATATTCTATGCTCTTGTTTTTCTTGTAAAGTCTAGGGTGCTGTCTTTTCTAGCTTTGTTCGGGGGAGTTCATTGGTGCCTTGGCGATGAGTGAGCACAGTGCTGGTTCAGATGTTGTTGCCATGAAAACAAAAGCAGACAGGCAAGGTCAGGTCAAACGATTAGCAATTTTGAATTTATTGTATTAGGTCAGTGCAAATGATTCAAAAGCCTCTGATTTTATTGTTTCTGTTGTTGCAGTTCATAAGGAATAATAGGCTTTTTATTGTCTCTGGTACCGATTCAACAAAATTCACAAGGTGTCAGTATTAATATACTATGTTGATGTAATTGGAAGTTACGATTGCATTGCTGGGTTTCTGTTTTTAGGGGATCATTATGTTTTAAATGGAACAAAGTTCTGGATAACGAATGGTCCCGTAGCTGACGTCATCATCGTCTATGCAAAGACAAATCCTTCTGCAGCTAAGCCTCAACATGGAATAACAGCTTTTCTTGTGGAAAAGGCTAGCCATTGATGTCATTTTAATTAACCATTAAACTACCCTTTGTAATTGTTATGTAACTTGATGCTTGTGTTCTACTGAATGGCAAATGCAGAGTGCCGGTCTACAGATGACAACTTTAAATATAATCGTAATTTTAAACTCCTAATTTCTAAAGTGCTACTCTAAAGCTAAGCGCAAAGCACCAGCTTATTCACGAGCACTATGTCATATCAGAAGGGTTGTCCAGAGAGCGATGTCCAGTGGAGGTCAGAATCTGGTTGCCAGAGAGAGGCAGAGCAGCTGTTATGGCGGGATTCTAACTTTGTTACTGTTAAGCTAAGCTCGGTCTTAACTGGAGGGCTAGTTTCCTTTGTTAAGTTAAGCTAACTTCTGTTGCAATATACATGTATGTTACTGTTCGACTAGGCTATTGTCATAGGTCAGTTATGTGCAGTGCCTTAGAAGGGTTCTTTAGTGGTGCTGTTTGACACGCTTTGATAGATAAATCCCTACTGTCTTATGGGCCGATCTGGATATTGACCTAATTACGACTTTGTTTTTTATGTGCCATCGGTTGATGCCTTGTGCATTAGATACGGGTGTGATAGAAGTTACTAATTACAATTACTTTCAGACTTAAAATGTTACCGGTTGTTCCATGAGATCTGTTTGACCTTGGCATACGTTTGAGGTCATCTGGATGACATGTGAGGAATTGTTCAAGACCTGCTTACAGTTTAACGTGACTTTGAATATTTTGCAGTGCTGTGTCTGTGAAGTTTTTGTTTGTGTCTTTTCTTGTAGGGTATGGAGGGCTTTAGCACTTCTCCCAAACTTGACAAACTTGGAATGAGAGGCTCTGACACTTGTGAACTAGTTTTTGAGAACTGTAAAATTCCTGGTTAGTGTTTCAGTGTTAAGTTTTTTCAACATTAATTGACCGGAAAGAAAACTGTCAATAATTTGATACCAAGATTGTCTTGATTCATCAAGTGATGCCCGATGATGCTGTTATGCTGATTTTGTCAGTTAGAATATTTTTGGTAGTGTAATCCCTGGGTAGTAACAGTTTAGCTAGGACATTTTAGTTATATAATTAGGTTAATGAGTGTTAGTTCTAGTGTAGGTTGTATTTAATAAATAATAGTTTTAGTCATTTGCTATTGTCTTTCTGGTTATAGTCACTACAGTTAATAGCATATTACTGGTAACCAATGCAGAAATGCACTGAGTTTATATAGAGCTTAATGCTCATGTGTAATTGCGTTGCAGGCTGTGTTCCATCTTATCTTAAGGAGTTGCGTGTCTTGGTCTCATCCATTTCTTTGCTGTACAGGGTGACCTGGTTGTTCCCTCAACCAGAACATCCATAATACAGCACAGAAACTTCGCTGTGGTCGGTCCAACTTTCTGGAAGAGGTTACTTAGCATCTTATGACATGAGCTTCTTGGTCTGCCTTTTCCTGTATTCCATAAGCGCTTGGAAGCCATTTTGTTCGATCCTGGTTTTCCGTCATTAGGTCAGAAGTGGTGCCTCTGATGAGTCTTTCTTGAAGAGAAGCTATATAAATTTTTGTGTACAATTACAATGCCAGTCTTTATGTTTGAGACCAGTGGCGGCGATCTTGTCTGAGAGGTGGGGGGGGGGGCAAAGTCGGCAGTGGTCTGGTCGATGACCTTTTTTAGGAGTTCATGTCCGAAAAAAAAATTTTCTTTACTTCTCGGGAATTCATCTCCACAGAATTTGAGGACTTTTCTATGATTTCATCTCCAAAAAAAGGTGATGACTTTTTTTTAGTCATTGACCTCCTTTTACAACTTTTCAATTCGTCTAGGAAATAAATTCATTACCTTTTTTTACAGATTCACCCTCTAAACATTTCATGACTTTTTTACTCGATTTTTGGGGGGGACACTTCTGCTAAAAACATTGAGTTTTTACCTCGTCTGGTCAAAAAGGCAGTGGAAACCTCACGTGCCATTACATTTCTTGGCATTTTTTGGGTGTTTCTTCTAAATTTGGGGGAGACAAATGTATGGCATGTCCCCCCACTCTTAAAGCTGGGGGGTATGTCCCCCTCGACCCTATCCTAGATCGCCACCCATGTTTGAGACATGGTATATGCAGCTTTAATAGTTTCATTATGTATACTTTACTTTCAGTTTGCAAGCAGACTAGGTCATGTCATAAGTTGCACATTACAATACCTTACCTGAACTTCAATTACCTTGCCTTACCTAATCTATACTGCCTTAACTGAACTTCACTTACCTTACCATACCTTATCTGATGTGTGTTCTTTTGTGGTTTTAGACTCGAATGTCCTTGGTCCTCTGAACAAAGGAGCGTACGTCCTTTTCAGTGGTCTTGACATCGAACGACTCATTCTGGCAGCTGGACCTGTTGGGTACGATTTCTTAGCAAATACTGGGAGGCACAGTTAAGCAAATAATAGTAGTAGTAGTCACGTTATTGATCACGATCATCAAAAGCTTGCAGATATGTATGTTTGTGTAAAAAAACTTGTATAGCACTCTTTAGGTAACTGACTATTTGGTGCTCTGACACCGAACAAATGTGTCTTAAGATGAACAGGAAACATTTCCTGAACTGTTAAAGATGCTAGCGATCATATGTCCAGTGGCAGATTGTTACAGAGAGACAAACTCATGGAGGACAAGGCATGTCCAGGTTGTGCTGACATGCGAGAGTTCGGGACCATGAGCTGAATGCAGCCGGCAGCGGCCGGGGCAGCTTGAGACCGGTGTGAAGACCTCCGAGATGCAGTCTGGTGCCGACTAGTAATTGAAGCCAGGCCTACAATGAGCAGTTCAAACTGTATTCTCTTCTCAATGAGGAGCCAATGCAAGATGTCATGCATTTAGGCTGATATGTGTGAGAATTTGATAGGTTGGCCGAGGCAGCACAATGAAGAATGGACTGTAGCTGATGAATGTGGAAACGTGGAAGGCCTACCAGTACTGAGTTGCAGTAGTCCAGACGCATCATGATCAAGAGTGAACCAATGTGACAGCAGCTTCATGCAACAGATTATTCCCTATGACTCTGATCTACACAGTTCATAAAAGGAAGTCCTACAGAGAGAATTGAAGTCAGCCATTGTCAGCTTCTAATTCAGATGGATGACCAAGATGCAGCAGAGCCCAGTTCGGGAATGATGTCAGAATTGCAGTCTTGTATACAGACATTCAAGTTCACATCACAAGGTGTCAAAGGGAGAGCTGAAAAGGAACCACTTGGGTCCTGCTATACAGACAAAGGTTGCATGAGCTTAATATTGAGCTAAAGAGATGTCAGCATCAAGGTCGTTTAAGATGTAGCCATCCTGAGAAAATTAGATCAAATTGTTTGGTTCACCAATCTCATTTCTTGAAATCTTGACGAAATGACAGTTCAAACCTCCACCTGTCAAATTTGTTATGTATTTCTATTGTTTATGATATTCCAAGTTTGAACAGTTCATCAGCAAATCTTGGTGCCGTGCCGTCTACTGGTAACTTTCTTGTGAACTTCTAGAACCTTCTTATCTAATATTGCCCTTTGATTTAATCTTGTTTTAGTTCCTCATTGAAAGCCTTTCTTGCCCTGGGTGGGAACTTTTAGAGACTTTAGTGTACATTCACCTACTGTTGATAAATTTTGTTATTTTGTAGTTAACCTAAAATGAAATTTCTTTCAGCATAATGCAGGCTTGTTGTGATGTTGCTTTCAAATATGCTCATGAACGGGAGCAATTTGGCCAAAAGATCGGTTCTTTTCAGGTAATTTGCCGATTCATTTGATCGATCATTTGTATTTTACCACTTCATAACTGTCTCTGATGATCTGACTGCAAAGGTTTTATCAGCTTTCTCTTCTTCCCTAGACCATCCTTCTGGATCAATATTCTACTGATAATGTTAACTGTTCTTCCTTATAAAGCTCAAGAAACAGTTTAAGATTTTCTTAAGATACCAAATTTAGATCTGTATCATGGCCATGTAGTAGTCCCTTTGAGAAGTGTGTCAAAGGTACCATGCAAAACATACATATGTGTGCAAGTACCCATACAACCGTACCTACATACAAGTGTACCAGAAACCAAGTTTTAGATTCAAATGCCAACCAGGACAATATTTCCTGGTTAGAATTTGAATCCTGATATTTCATCACTTTAACCACCTGAGTATCACATTTAAGACCATGGATAATAGGTCTTGTACTCCTTTATCTGGAGTCTTTAGCCGTATGCAGATGTGTGCATTATTACAGTAGCACTGTGGTATAGAAGTTCTTGGATTATGGATTACTATTTTGGCATTACCTAGTATGTAATATATGGGATACTTGTGACGAAGTATTTCAAATTGGATTGGGTACTTGTTATTGCCAATTTTTATAGCATCACTTCAAGAGAAACACCTGTTGAATGTGTGAATATAATTCTGTTCCTTTCAGATGATTCAGGCCAAGATGGCTGACATGTATGTAAGATTGAACACGTCGCGCTCGTACCTATACAGCATTGCACGTGCATTGGACCGTGGTCATTTTGCTTCCAAGGTAGGAACATTTATTTGATATCGCTTATTCAGGTATGTATTTTTTATATCTTGGTGCTTAGTATGGCACTTTTAAATGCCTCTTAAATACTCTGCCACACACTGACTTGAATGGTGGTACAGTTAGTAAGTACAATTCAGTAAGCAAGAGTGCTCAGATAACTGGAAGTCACCACTGATGCATGACCTACTTTTGGTAAGAATACATTTTGTAGTAGCTTAGTTTCTGCTGTGACATTCAAACAGCTCCTTTATAGATGTGAGATAACCATATGTAGTCGCTTTAGAAAGCTCCTGAATCAGTGCTATATAAATCTGCAGGTGGATTAATGTTAGTAAATTGAAATACTAGTTGGACATTAAACAGTTTCAGACTCTTACTACATCAATTTATTACCACTTAACTAGGTCTGTTTACATATTGCCAGTACTTACGCATTGATTGTTCACAAGTTTATCAGATCGTTTTTTTGCCAATTAACCGTGTCTAGTTAGGTAGTAAAAACTACCAGGTCAGTCGATTATCAGTTCAGTTGCTTGATTGGTGCTTTGCTACCAGGTTGATTGATATATTTGTACTGTGGGAAGAGATAATGATTCTGAAATTGTTTGTGCTTCTAGGATTGTGCTTCCGTCATTCTGTATACGGCTGAAATGGGGACTCTCTGTGCCCTTGACGCCATTCAGATCCTTGGTTTGTTTTTTGAGTTTTTCTTCATTAAAATTTCTAGTTAGTTTAATCAGAATGTTGCTGGGATAGTTTTCTTTCAACTGCCAGTCTTATTTCTTCAGTAATGTGCCTTGTCTGAATTTTGCACCTGTTGCTGATAAGTGCATGGGCAGAATCTGAAGAACCGATTAGCTTTTCTGTGTAATTGATTTAAGTAATGTCATACCAAGATTGCCAAACATTTGCAACAAAACACAAAAGCTGTCACAGAATCAAGCTTTTTCATCTGGGTCGGTAGTCAAATCAGTTTAACAAGCGCCCAGTTGCCGAGTTATTTTGTGTTGCAAAACCAAGAAAACCGAACTTCTAGTGCTTAAGCGACCCTAAGGTTTGGATAGGTTTATAATGCATTCAGAATGCAATGAACACATTGAATGCAGAAGTTGTGTACAAATGATGCATGATAAATAGTGGCAGGCTTAATTTGGGTTGCTATATGTGGGGGAAACTGTCCAAATAAAAGACAAGGACTTGAGTTTGAATACACAAAGACAAGCGCTGAAAATCAAGTTTAGTGATGATGAGACAAGTAAAGGTGCAAGAAGGTGCATATTGTTAAGCACCAGAATGATTTCTTCTTTGTGTGTTCTAAACACGTCTATATGTACAGGGTTCTGTTTCTCTGATGAAATGGAGAAAATAATCAATGTTTTCACATGAGCTAATTATGAGTTCTGTTGCAGGTGGAAATGGATACATTAACGATTATCCATGCGGAAGACTTCTAAGAGATGCTAAGCTGTACGAGATTGGAGCTGGAACAAGTGAAGTCAGACGTCTCGTGATTGGCCGAGGAATCAATGCAGAGTATAAGTAACAGCCAGTAGACTTTCTTATGCATAAATTACATGTAAATTACACATATCATGTAAACCGTGCGAGCGTTTCTAGTATTGTCATGTCGGAATCAGAGTTCACTTGAAAAGGTTTGTAAACGATTTTGTAATGAACTGAGAAATTTGAAATTGTGGTGTAATTTTGCATTTCTTTCTGGTTGAGTGGGAAGTAAAATTATAAGTCTGGAAGTTTTTGATGTTGTATCTTCAGAGTTTCGGTGGTTGTTCACAAACCGTTCTTGACTGTGTGTAAGGTGGATAATATAAATGGGGGCATAACATTACTTGTACTAACTCTGAGTGGGGCAATGGACTTAATAAATGACCGCGGACAATGGAGATAATGTTTTCGTACCCATCGCCGCCAAATGGCTGGCATCAGGAACTGATGATGATGTGTTTAGTAAAATTTTATTGTGTCCTTGAATTGTTATTAGCATGTTTATTTCAGCTGAATGACTGAATCCCAAGCTCAAGGAATATTTGTTTAAGGTGTATAATCCATGAATATTAATTTACCTTACCGAACTGTACCTTACAATACATTGTGTATTATATGTAGAACAGACTTTATAAAGTGATGTTGTGTGGCATTGTCAGTGTGTTCTAAGAACTGTATGATAAATTTATTACTTAATGATTTACTTTTCCAAATGATTTTTCTGTGTGTGCTTTTCCAAACTTTAGCCGAATGTTCACTGCTTGGTTAATAACGAATGACTAAATATAATAGTTGATTAAGTACTAGGTTACTGTATTTGTGATAAGTTGACTTGGGTTTGTGGTCAAGTAGTTCTTGAATGGAGCCTACTGGTTTCGAGTCCAGATCCCGGTGGTAGGGAAGTTTTTATGGTTTGTTTTCTTGTTGAATGTACTTCTGGCAAAACACAACGATGAACCAGTTTTTCTGCATGTTTGAAACTGTCCAAATGTTTCTTGTATTAGGTATTATTTGCATAAGTTAGCTACTGCATAAGATGCTTTTGTAATTGTAATTGAATATGTATAAAAGCGCCAGTCAACGATTCAGAGGAGCTCCCTACCTAAGTCAGTGCTCTATCACTAACAAATAAAATTGACTTTAGGCATTTCCGGAATGGAAGAGGAGAAAGACTGAGGAGCTGAAGCCACGTGTGATTCCTTAAAGGCAAGCCTTGCATGTACGTGTAATACCTAATGTAGTCGGTTCCTTGTTCAATACGTACATGCATGTTCGAACCATTAAACGCATAATTTACTGAAAGTTATTCACTCTGATCAAAATTGTGAAGTTGTTGATGACATATATACATGTACACAGCGTCTGGTTTTTTTTTTCTTAATTACAACCATGAGGCTCCAGTCAGACAAGTATCTAAAATACAAAACTGTCATACTACAATTTATAACATGTGCAATTAAATTTAAGCTCCACAGGAAGTAAAAATGGAGAAAACACGTGAGCTGTATGAATGTGACGGAGTGTTTCCATTTACATGTACGGTGCTGCTGTAATGACTGTTATAAATGATTCAGTAATGAATCACCAAACCTAACTGCTGGCATTAACATCGGATGGTATACAGGACTTGTTTTCTCATAAACAGTACCACTATAGTGTAGGTCACTGTTAGTCTGTTTGGACCATTTAAACTTTGATTAGTAAATCGACTTTCACCTTTCCGTATTTGCCTTACCTTAATGCGGAAGTAAATTTGAACTCTCTAGCAGCAGATCCTGAAGTGAGGCACGGTGCATGGTTTGATCATTAGGGCAACAATTGTCTGGATGTCTCAAAGTAAGCATCAGTATGTAAGTTCCATAAGTAAGCTGGTAAGTACCGTTAGACGAGAGCAGTTCCCTAACCCTTAAAGGCAAATTTAACCAAAGGTGAAATGTTCACCCCAATACAAGTTCATGTGTACAGTACGGTATAATGATACTTCGACAACTACCCAGGGTTTCAAAGAGGATCTTTAAGCCGCTACAGGCTGCAGCACAGAATATACATTAGAAATAACAGGCGTAGCTTTTGATTGCTAAATTGATTGACCGCTATTTCTACATTAATTTGACCATATGTGACTTTAGACGAGAGTGCGACAGAGGTTTTAAACCAAACCAAGACACCAGGCCATAAAGATAGCAGGCCTATATATATTTCTCCTCTGCTATTGCACCTTAGCGAATTCGGCTATAAAGCAGAGAAAATCGGGAGTTGTTTAGAGCTGGCTACCCACCAGTAAGCTGAGGTTAAGAGAATCATGAAGTCGGTAACAGTAGCACATCTTACCATGACAGCGTCTATGTCTATAGGAATGGGCTAAAAGAGCAGTCTCACATTGGATAGTGGGCTCTATATGAGCTCCATGTCGGCATGCTAACAGGGTACTTCCATTTAAACATTCGGAAATTGGCGGAACATGGGCGTCTGCAGGAATTTTTCTAGGGGGTGCAAAAATACATGGGGGAGGAATTTTCTAGGGGGGGATTTTTGTATGGGGGAGCAAAATGGAATTTTTTGCATAGAATAGCTGACTTACCTAAATAATTAAGTGGTTTTTAGCATTGAAAATCGTGTTAGGACTACAGTTGGAATAATCATAATAATCAAAAGATTTTATTTTCAAAATATTTTCAAAATTCAGGGGGGGCAAATGCCCCCCTCCACCCCTCCGGACGCCCATGCGCATCAAACTAGTATTCGTTAGACAAAGTTACTTCGATATGGCTTTTATAAATGTAATTTACAGTCAGATGGGTTTTGAAAGTCTTGCGCTAAAGCATCGCGTACGAGCAACGGAGGTTGCCAATTGACGTCATGGATGAATTATTAATGACATGCTTGACTGACCAGAGAAAAGACGTGAGTTACAGCGTATCGTCTTTATGCGATTAATTTAGCTCATTGGCTGTGTTTTTACAGAAAATTTAATCATCAAGGCCTAATTTAAGCCACAGCTACCAAGCACGCAGTAGTTCTGCATGCGCTGGTGATTCGCTATTTGCAGAATGCTGCCTGCTATTTATCAGACTAATTATATGCAGCGCCTGGTATTAGTGATTATCTCGTTCATGATGGATCCTCGGCGCTCGTGTCTATAGCGACTGTATGAGCGAATTTTTATAGCGCACTATGCGATGTGCATGTTTAAAAATGAGTGGAAATTGATTGAAAATATCATTGGTTGAATGTAGATGAGAAATGTTTATGGCTTATCTTACGATTAACTTAAGTGTTTATTTGGCAGAGCAGTAGCCTAGAGCCTAGTGCGTAAGTTTATATTTCACAATGCACTGCCTTTTCAGAGAATCGTATTCCGTATTATTAAATGAAGCTCGTCTTCGTGGCGTTAGTTCGATTCACATTTGTTTAGCAAAACCCATTAAACGTTTAATTATTAAAGACACATCTTGCAGATGGGAGGCTTGGAAAATCTGGGGCACCATTGTCTTATTCAGTCTGCTTATTAATATATCATATGTGCCTATTAGGCTATTAATATACATAAATAAATATATATTTAAATTAAGAATTTATATATATATATATATATATATGTATATATATATAATTTCAAGTGGAATAGTACCAACTCTGCTATGTTTCTTTGGAAATATAATGAAAAGATTCAATGAAAACAAGGACAAAAAGCAAATGCTTCCAGCTGAAGATGCAATCTTATTAGCTTCATTGTTTATTTCTTCCATTATGCGTTAACTGTCTCGTTATCTTTGCAGCATCCATTCAAAATGAGTCGCTCATGCTCCTCGTTTTGGTCAATCATTCAATCGGTCGTTCGATCAGGTCTTTTTGTGATCCTAGGTGTGGATCTGATCATTGGAAGTGCAGCTTTACCAGCAGTAAGTGCCACTGATTTTATACTGGGTTACAAGTCCTCTCTGTTGTCCTCTTCTTCCCACTGACATTTTGCTGAGATTACCAGGAACACATATGGAATAGAAGCTTGAAAGGGGTTTATGTCCTGGCTGGAATTGCTGGCAGGCTTTGTGAGAAGGAAATGATAAACTCTTAACATCTCATTTGGGATGTGGTAGACTAATTACATCATACATATCTACACAAATTAATGAATAAATAAATAATCTTGCATCTGGACTCCCTGGCAACCGGACTTCAACCTCCTTTTGACTACCCTGTGGACATCCTCTCTGACACAACACAGCACTCCTGAATAAGCTGGTGCCCTGTTTGTAGCTTTCTAGTGGCACTTTAGAAAGTTTAAGTGTACGATTACGATTAATGTGTTAACCTTTACCTCTAATTGTATCATAACATAAGAAGTTACGCACACATACACGCACACACATACACACGCATATACATACATATATGCATACACGTGCTTGGGCTATATCAGGTTGGTAAAGTGCAACCTAAGTGATAATTATGTTATTTTGTTTTGTAGGATGTTCATAAATTTGTTCCTTTTACTGATGAACTCACTGGAGATTACAATTTTGACGAATCGGAAAGACTCGGTTTGTTTCCAGAGTTTGACTTTGACCGACTGAGAAAAGTCTCAGTTCAGACAAAAACGCTGGAACTTCAGAATGACTTTGATCATACAACAAAAACAACAACAGTTGGTCAGACATCAGACCACATGCAGCATCAAACCTCTACAAGCCAGCCAAAAACTGGTTAATTTGTCAATTTGACTGTTTAGAATCTAAAATATTTTTGTTCACATTAGGCATGGTAAAAATAGGTTATGTGACAGACATTGTATTTCTCTTTTCGTAACTGTTCAATACATGTTGAGAGCTCTGATAACTTCAGTGTCTGAAGTTTCATATTAGAAATTCTAAGGTTCTAAGAATGTAGCAAAGTATGGGTAGTCACCTATATTGGATGGATGGTCAAAGAGTGGTGCTTACTGTTTTTCCAAGGTCTTGAGGATGAAAATGTCATGGAAAAAAGTGAATCATTGATATTAGTTGAGAATCTGGGAATTTATGGAATTCTGGAAGTTCAGGCAGTGTTCAGATTTAGCTGTCATTGCGTTAAGAGCATTGTCTCTAATGGGTTGACAATTGGGTTAAGATAAAATAATACAAGGTAGATCAAACTTGTTGATAAATAACAGCAGTTACAAACATTAAGCAATAGTTGGATATAACACTTTATAACAGGCCATTAAGAGCATTACTTCAAATGAGTCAAGGGTTGAGTGAACATGATATTATGCCAGGTAAGCACACCTATAAGCAGTTACAGACATTTTCAAGTACATTGTATGAGTGGTTTATGCTGATGTCCGGAGTAAATAATGTAGTCTGCCTAATGTCCAACAAACAGTCGTCCTACTAATTCCAGGAATGCAGCTTCTAGGCATCAGACACAGAGGAGGTAGCTAGCCAACCACTCTAATATGTTGAGGCTTAAAAATCAAATTGTTGACACTTGGTAGCTATGATTTGCCTCTGTGGAGTTTGTTAATCGGCTGCTCTTTTTCTTCTGTATAATTAGGGTAACATGAGTATAGTCTGCTATATCCAAATGAGATCTGGTCCATTTCCCTCTGACCCTGTTAGCAATTCCTATCAGGACAGAACAGAATTTTAAGATTTTTGTTACACAAATGTTGCAGTACACAATGTGATGTGGTTTGATTGTTTCGTCTTCAGCTTCGTCCTGTGACAACATCTTCTGCCCAGCAGGTCGCATTTGCAAGATACTGAGGGACCGACCGAAATGCATTTGTCGTGATAGTTGCCCAGCCAGGAAACGAGAGGTCTGTGGGTCTGATGGTATGCTCTACCACAACCACTGTGAACTTCATCGAACCGCTTGTCTTCAGCATCGCCACATTGGTGTAGACCAGACGGGTAATACGTGCAAGAAAGGCTCTGGCGATGAAGAAGGTGATTTACGTGTTTATTCTTATAATAGTTTTATTTCGGGGCTAAGGAGACTGTAAGAGCTGTTGGAAGATCAGTTACGATATTCCATTGCTTTGCTTTCCAGTCTGGGTTTTGTATCTGTATAGTACTGTCTTTTTCAATTTCTGTCGTCTGTTTTATTAAAAAAAACTGCTCAGGGTTGCTTCTGGAAGGAGCATAATCATAGAACTCCAGTTTTTGTATTATCATATCATTACATTTGCTTCTGATGGAATACTGATTCTGCTTTGAAGCTGAATTGCCTGGCTGTAACCTGATTTTTCTATCTGGCAATAAATCAGTTTTGGTTTCACTTAGATAAGGTTTTGTTCATTTCTGACGTGTCTAGCGATAATAGTAATAACCAACTTATTGAAGGATACTTTGGCTAAGTGTAAACTTAACAAATTGGCCAAACAGTTGTGGATTACCTGTTTGTTGTTCTTTGAAGATGTTTCGGTTGTTTTCACGACAACCGTCACCGTTGGCAACAGCGTTGAACTGAAATGCAGCCTGAGAAATGCTGCTCGTGCCGGGTTGACATGGAAACGTAATGGTGCTTCAGTGATCGACTCAGTTACAGATGAAATTAAGGTATCTCACGCGACCTATCAATGTTTTGGTCAATTGTATTGTTTACTGGCTCACTTGTCATTTAATCCCATTTTCAGTAGATGTGCTGTTATTAAATTATCATCATTACATATCCATTATATCATTTCATTATTAATTATTGCATGTGCTATTGTTCAAGTGTCTCATACTTCCACAAATGCAACATGGTAGTAGCTATGCTTTGGTCTGTCATTCTGGAGCAGACTGAAAACTTTCTTATCTTGCCTGGTCAAGCAGTTGTAATTTTTCTTTTAACTGCAGATATATGACGATGGTTCCTTGTATATTGGCAATCTTGCCTTACACCTGATGGGCAACTACACTTGCCACAATGCAACAACTGGCAAAGTTATTCAAAGACATCACCTTATTGTTCAAGGTCGGTATATCCTCTGACATCATATTCGGTACATCTGCCTAAATGTAGACATAGAGAGTAATATATCAAGAAGTTTACTAGTAAGGCATACAGGCTAGCATACTTTACTTTGCCAATTTTATCGTTCTGTGGATTTACGAAGCAGAAAAGTTTTATCTCTACGATAACCTTTTTCAGTTGGTTCCTAGGTTTTAGGCCCTATATGATCTTTTCTTTATTTGTTTCTAGTTTTATTAATGACAATTTTAATTTTCTCATTTTCTTTAATGACCATTTCTGTTTCCACTTTTTGATGACCACTTTATTATTTGTCACTTTTTTGATGACCTTTATAGTTTTATCTCCAGTTTTCCACTTGTTAGGACCTTCATTTTATTTCCAGTTTTCCAGTTGTTAGGACCTTAATTTCTCACTTTCTAGTTTTTTTTCTAGTTTTCTTGTTTTAAACGAATTTATAAATTTTTTCAATTTTTTATCAAATCAAATCAAATCAAATCAAATGTCTTTTATTAGAACACACATCAAATTCATAGAACAAACACAGGAAACAAATGTACAAGTGCATTTCTAATGGGATGCCCCGAAGGGCTGAAAGCCCGCTAACTGGGGCACCCCAGTTTCACTGGCTGAGCAGGTGTTCATATGTTTGACTCAAAAAAAACCAACACAAATCATGTGTTCAAACAGATCAAAACATTTACGAAGCTTAACTAGTACAATGATTTTAACCAGTACAGATCATCAATGAGATAGTAATATAGCAAATAATTATGACAATTTTACATAATGCTTATACTGCCATTTTTAAGCGACAAGAGAGTAAGACTACATTTGGTGAATAAGATATTTCCTCAGCAACAATTTAAAACTATGTAATGGTAAGGTCGAGACTAGTTCAGTAGGCAGGGCATTCCAAAGTCTTGGGCCGAGACATTTAATTGAGAACAGTTTAGGGTTCACGCGTGCGAACTCAGGACGGTGATGTATGGCTGAGCGCGTAAAATGAGCGTGGATTGACGTACCACTTACAAAATATGAGACCATTGAGAGTGGCAATAACCCGTGGTGGAATCTATACATAAAGAGAATGCATTGATATGAGTTTATCTGGTTTATGGTTAGAATATTATTTTCAAGAAAGATGTGCGAGGTATGTGCTTTCCAATGGATATTAAAAACAGTGCGGATAGCTGTTTTCTGAAGTTTAATTAGGGGGTCTAGGGCCGTTTTATAGTTCGCTCCCCAGGAGACGTTACAATACGAAATATAAGGGAATATTAGAGTGTAATATAGAGTTAGCAGCATCGACGAGGGCAGGCAATGGCTAATTCTTTTCAAGATACCCACATTCTTTGCTACTTTATTTGATATAGATTTAATATGATTTTTCCAAGTAAGTCGAGAATCGATCTGAACTCCCAGAAACTTCGTGGAGTCGACCTGTTGTAGTACGATATTGTCCATTGAGATGGTCAGACTTACAGGGGGAGGCGTTTTTTTCCTGGAATGGAACACCATGAAATTTGTTTTCTTAAGATTAAGAGTTAACTTATTGGCCCAAAACCAGGTTGCTATTAAAGTTAATTCATTATTGGCTCTGGAAAATAGATTAGTAACAGATTTGTCACTTAGAAATACATTGGTATCATCTGCAAACAGAATAAATTTGAATAATGAGGATGCTAGGGCTAGGTCATTAATGTATATTAGAAAAAGTAATGGGCCTAATATTGATCCCTGGGGGACACCATATTTTATAACCATAGATGACGAAGATGCAGCTTTGAACGAGACATATTGTGATCTATCTTTTAAATAGTTTGTAATCCAGGCTAATGCTACCCCCCTTATTCCATAAGACTGCAATTTATTTATTAAGATAGAGTGATCCACAGTGTCGAATGCTTTAGCTAAATCAAAAAATATGCCAATAGAGTAAGTGTTTGTATCCATTGCCTCTGTTATACTATTCTGAATGTCCATTAATGCCATGAAAGTGGAGTGGTTAGCTTTAAATCCAAATTGCGAGGGGGACAGCAAATTTAGTTTATCTAAGAAAGTGGTAAGCCGAGTCTGCATAGCCTTTTCAATAATCTTGGAAAAGCAGGGTAGAATGGATATCGGGCGGTAATTTCCTACACAGTTTTTTTCCCCTGCCTTATAAATCGGAATGACCTTAGCTATCTTTAACCCATTTGGAACTATACCAGAACGGAGGGATGCGTTAAAGATTGAAGTGAGTATATTAGCTATGGGATCGATGGTCTGTTTAACAATGGCAGGGTTTATGTCATCCGGGCCCGTTGAATTGGAGTCTTTTAAGTTGCGTACTATAAGCTTAATCTCCTCCGGTCCCACTGGAAGAATTCCACATGAACATGGTGGGGGAGTAGGCATAAATTGTCTAAAATTAGGGGCGCCACAAGGCATCTGGGAGGCAAGGCTTTGGCCAATGTTGGAGAAGTGATGGTTGAAGGCATCTGCAATTGACTTATGGTTGTTGGTTTCTTGGTCCCCCACTACGAAAGAGTCAGGCAGAATTGGTTTGTAATTGGGGCTGAGAATTTGCTTGATTATTTTCCAGGTTTTGTGCAAGTTATTTTTACATAGGGAGAGTCGTTCTGCATAATATAGCTTTTCACACTGTTTTTTAAGCTTTTTAAACAGGTTACGATAATTAGTAAATTTTGATTTATTTGCAAGGGTAGGATTCTTAACATATAATTTGTAGAGGGCGGATTTTTTATTACAAGATTTTAACAGGGCTTTAGTCATCCAAGGTTGCTTCATTTTAGGGCCATTGTGTCGATATGGATTTATCTTAGGGAAAGCTAAGTCATAGTTTCGTTTATAGGTATCAGTGAAACTGGCATATGCCGCATTTGGATCATCCATGGAGCACAAGTGTTCAACTGGTGACCAATCAACTTTTTCCAAATTTAAAATAAAGGTGTTTTTAGATTCGGGAGAGAAGCATCTCTTAGGAGTAGCTAAAATAGTGTTATGCCTAGTGATCTGGAGGTCAAGGTATAATAAAATAGGGAAGTGATCAGAGATATCAGTCACACAGATGCACGAGTCCTGTTGGGTTGTAAGTAAATTAACGTAGATGTTATCTATCAGGGTTGCAGTGAATTCAGTGACTCTGGTGGGTCTAGTGATAGTAGGGAGTAACTGAAGAGAGGTCATCAGATCATAGAAATTAGAAGTCATTTGGAGGTCCTCACAACGTAGCAAGTTTATGTTATAGTCGCCAGCAAGGATGAGTCTATTTTTTTTGGAAGCCAAGTTGTCAAGAGTAAGCTTCAAATCCGAGTTGAAGTTGGGTATAGAAGTATCTGGGGGTCTGTAGATGGCGCCTAATATTATGTCACTATCCTTGTCCTGATAGACTTTAATAAATATTGATTCGAAGGTGCCATGATGTGATTCAAGGTCCCTATTTTCTAGTATTTTGAATTTATACTCAGATTTAATAAGAAATCCCACTCCACCCCCCTGGCTACCGATCCTAGCCCTGTGTACAAGGGTGTAACCCGGTATATTTATCTGGTCCTCATGATCCCCATCCAACCATGTTTCAGTGAGGGCTACTATGTCTAAGCTTGCCTGAATTAGAAACAAATGAAGATCCGATTGTTTATTCATAAGACTACGACAGTTTACGTGGGCAAAGCCAATCGGTCTACGATACTTTAAATTATCTAGGAAGGGTTTAAGCTGACTTGTTTCTTTATATAGTGAGGAGTGTATGGGGAATTCATTATGAAAGTTCAGATCTGGATCAATGTCATTCTCGTAGCGAAGAGGGTTGTCACCCTCATCTTTATGTATAACAGGATTGAATACTAGGTCAGGCCAGTTAATTGAAGTCAGAGACCCATGGGATGGGTGAGATGTTCTAACGAAGCTCTCGTCCATGCTGCTAGTAGAGTAAGGTAGTTGTTGGAGTAGGCATAAATTACACCACCATACAGTGTTATCACACGTTGCTAAACAGCTTGCATGGTACCAATTTTCACAATTAGGGCAGTGAATCACCTGATGATCATGTGTGAATCGCTGGTTACAAATAGAACATAAAGTCATTATATTTCAAATTCTTAACTAGTTAATTAACAAATTAAAGCAATATTAATACTATATTTATAGTTGACTAGTAGTAGAGTAAACTAATAGTCAGGAGAGTAGGGTAAGCTAAGAGGGGAGGGGGTAGAGGGCAGTAGTGGGCGCATTAATAGGTAATAACTAGGATGTAAAAACAGATTCACAGTTAGTATTTGGATAAACTAAGTTGGTCTCTTTTTACGGTCATGTGGTTATACAGACAACCTCTTCTAGTTTTTCTGTAGTTTTCTAGTTGCGACTACCTTTCTGATTTCCCAATTTTTGTGGCCTATTTTACTTTCCAAGTTTAGTGGACAAAGATAACCTTAATCAGTTCCGTGGCGTGGATTTTAAACACAACTGTATTAACGTGACCTACTTTGCTGATACCATGGAGATTACTCTTGGTGCAATGCCACTGTGTTAATATTGTTCTTAGCTCCACCACAAGTGTCTGTTTATCCACGGCGCCACTTCAACCGTCCTGGTGCCACCGTGACACTCAAGTGCCATGCTGATGGAGTGCCACAGCCGGCGATCTCGTGGCAGCACAACGGTCAGCCACTGGATGGCCACTCGGTGTCCAGTGATGGAGCAACTAGCCACTATGTTTTGCTTCGTGAGTTCAGTCAGTTGACTTTAAAAATCTGGAAGTCAGATTTTTAAATTATTCAAAAGAGGCTTCTGTGTTTGAAACTATGGACAACGACTTTGTTGTTGCAATGGACAACGACTTTGTTATTGTTATGGATAAAGACTGCTTGGTGGCAATTTGATGTAATTTCAGGTAATTAAAGGTGCTGCTGCTCACCAACCTCAATGATGTAATTTCATTGTTTGATTAATAAGAAGCACCATCAATAAGTTCAGCTCTAAGGAATGATTACTCAACTGGAAGCGTAACCAATGGCAGGCTCTTGCACACTTGTAGAACCCTGAGTGCTATCTAGAGTTGACAGATTTTTTGACTCCTATCCTGAAGGATAAAAGCTAAGGTTTAACTTCTGCTTCTGTATTTCTTAGGCAACCAAACCACGCTGGAGCTGCAGTCGGTTGAGCAGTCTGGCTCTTTTGATTGTTACGCTCGAAATCCAACTGGATCGGAAAGTCATTCCGTCTCGGTCGCCGTGGAGACCAGTGATGCAAAAGGACCAATTTTCTGTTAGTGGAGGAACATTCGTTTCTATTTTTCACCCAAAAGTCATGTATCAAATACCACCAGCTCTCACCATTCATTTAGAATAGGACTGGAAACTGCAATGTTCCTTCAAACTTATACATGTAACTGCTACTGTGTGACACAGTGACAGCTCAGGCTGTAAGGGTTGTGAAACTAAAATTCCTATGTAATAACAATATTTTTAATTATAATAATTATAATAGCTCAGCAGTAATAGCACTGACTTGGAATCGCAGAGTGGCAGGCACTTTCTTAAATGGCCAGTTACAATTACAGTTACAATTAGTAGTAGCAGTGGTGAGTAGTGGTAGTAGTAGTGGTAGGAGTAGCAGTTGTTGTGCATTATCATAACAATGCTCTAATTAATTTGATTAGATCATGAGGCATATATTGTGATAAAGTTGATTCAATTTCTGCTGTGTTGTCTTAGTGGAGCTGTTGAATTTGTAGATGAGGAAAATATGTCGGAATTGTTTATCGTCTTTCATGACCGAGGATACACAGTCTATGAAGTCGTCCAATGTCACGTGAAACACGATGTCTCCAATGACTTCCTTCTGTCGAACGCTTTTCCTGAACTTGGTCCACTCGATCTTGGTACAATCTGTCCAGTGAACGACAGCTGCTCGTGGGGCGATGCCACAGTTGTTGGGGGTTTGTTTGTCTATGTGACTCAGCCAAATATGAAAAGGGTCATTGTTGTGGACCTCAAGGACCGATTTAATCCAGTTGAGGTATGTACAAGGGTGTGTTCCATGTCTGCTTGAGTACACACTAAGCATAATACCACATAGTAGCAGTTCAATGACACTAGGGCATGGACGTGCAGTGGCGGAGTCATAATACCAAGAGTATTCGGAGTGGGTGAAATACACTTGCCCTGGGACACTAGTTGGTTAAGCGAGTAGAACTAAGGTACGAGCCTTCACATGAGATTCAATTTCGACAGGAAATGAGAATGCATTTACGGTGCATTTAAGCATTGAGTTATAAGAGTCAGTTTATTGTGTGTCTTTGTATACATTACATAGTTTTTAATATTATAACAGTTATTATCAAAGTGAGGACATGTCATAATACTGAATTGAAATTTTAGGTCTATGAGCCTGTCAGCATTACATCAGAATTTCATTCTTAACATACTATGTAGGGCATAGTACAGAAATGAAACATGATAGTCTTGAAAGACCCTTGAATATTGGTTTGATTCATTTTTGTCTTTTCAGGACTGTTCTTGGTTTTCTATTGTATATAATCTAATATCATGTAACTGCTTGTGCCTGTAAATGACATTTTCTGTGTCAGATGACTAATGGTTAGAATGATGGATTATCAGTTGAAAGGTCAGGGGTCAGAGATTTGTTTTGAGATTTCGGCTTCACTTGTACCCCTCAGCCAACTCAGTTCTAATGAGTACATTGACTGTACGCTTGTACATTGTTGATGGGAAGATTTGGCAGCAAAGGAGAGGACTGCCGAGGCTGAGAAAATGTAGTCGCTAACAGTTCATACCAGTGGCTGCTTCTCACGGCTAGGCTAAGGAACTGCTCTTCTATAAAAGAACTAAAAAGAAATAACACTGTATTGCATTCATTTTCAACTTATTACATTGTTACATGTTGCTGTGAGTTACATGTAATTGAATTACATTATCCAGGTAATCTTAATGGAAGATCATCCTGTTTCATTGGACTACATTGATCATCTCGACCAGCTGTGGGTCATCTGCTTGACCGAGATGACAAAGGATGCCTCTAAGACAGCAGTCGTGTTACGCGATGCAGCAAAAGTAAAGCGTCATCATCCGGTTCACATCCAGCCAGATGACTCGCATCTCGATCCGATTGGCAACAACTTCAAGGTTAGATGAGACTTGACCTTTTGGAATTAAAGGAAATAAGAAGTTTACGATAGTGGTCACTAAATGTTGTGTTACATAAGTGTTACGCAGAATGGTCATTTGATGCCCGTAACTTAGATACCATCACCATGGAAGCAGTAACTTTTTTTCTCAACCAATTTATCTCAATCTGCAAAATCAGTGAGTCTGAATGTAAAAAAGAATATTATTCACAAGGAATCGAGATAAATTTCTGCAAGGGCCAGAGGAAGATCATGAGCATGAAGAAGTGGTTTAGGGTTTTGGAGAAGGTTCGTCCATGGTTGAATCTCAGTGTCAAGAGGAGTCTAAGGGTCTCAGAGGAGAACCTTCAATGGAATGATGTGGTGCCAGTGATACAAGGGAGTACTAATGCGCAGTTGTTGGTTCTGCTCCATCATAAATTGGGGACTTCTGCATTTCAGTTTCCTAGGTCTTGGGTCAGCTGCCCATGGACTGTTCCTCATAAGCATACTGCTACAGCTCAGTCCAGAAGCTTTGCCTGAATTGGACCCACCAGCTGGAATCGCCTTTCTTGAGAGCTGTGGCTTGAGCTCCTCAGTTTATCGCTTCCACAGTTTTGCCGGTGCCTGAAGTCTGTATTATTCGGCAGTAATTTCGCTGGTTTGGGTCGGGAGCGCCACTGATGAGTTTTTTCTTGAAGTGGTCCTTTAAAAATGTCAGATTACAATTACAATTACTTCAGTAGAAGAAGAATGAGTTGGAAAATAGAAATTGTATTAATGATAATTG
Source organism: Allolobophora icterica (assembly GCA_963556255.1). Classification (NCBI taxonomy): domain Eukaryota; kingdom Metazoa; phylum Annelida; class Clitellata; order Crassiclitellata; family Lumbricidae; genus Allolobophora; species Allolobophora icterica. Next base: position 10,098,805 of record OY744608.1, read on the forward strand.
GAATAAAATATTTCTCCTACCATGACCACGTGATCTACACTGCAATTTAATCTAATCTGATGTAAATCCTAATATAATCCTAATCCTAATATATATTCCAATCCTAATATAATCCTAATCCTAATATATATTCCAATCCTAATATAATCCTAATCCTAATATATATTCTAATCCTAATATAATCCTAATATATATTCTAATCCTAATTATAATCCTAATCCTAATATATTCTAATCCTAATATAATCCTAATCCTAATATATATTCCAATCCTAATATAATCCTAATCCTAATATATATTCTAATCCTAATATAATCCTAATCCTAATATATATTCCAATCCTAATATAATCCTAATCTAATCTAATTGCATCTAATGACTTGTGTAGCAGTTATTTCGCTGCACAAGACATCGCTTGATTGTCATTTCAGGTGAAATTGTTACTAAAAATCAGAATTCATTGAAGAAATCTAGTTTAAATTATACAGGTCAGAGACAGCAGAGGTCATCCTGTGGTGGGTAGTTGAAACAGATGAGGGTTAAGTTTATACGTGAGTGACTTCTACTTCTGGAATTCTGCCGTAACAATGTTCTATTATTTTTGCAGTTCGATGACTTGTTTCTTCCAACTCAGACCAATCTAAAAGAAGATTTCATATTTGGATATTCTACTTACAATCACCAGATGGCTTTGAAGAAGCTGGACCTCCTGTCTCTGAAATATGTCAAAAGAATTGACCTCAGCGAGCATCAGTGTGTACCGAAAGAAGCAGTATTCATACCAATTGGTAATATGGCCTAAATGTTATTCCCACTTTTACAAACCCTATTCTCTATGATGTAATATTAGCCAACAGGATTAGTTAGGAAACATTTTAATTTTAGATAATTTTAATTTGAAGTCTTTAATACAACCCATCAGGTCCTAAATGATTCTGATAATACTGACTTGTGCAAACATCCCATGTAATGTATCACCAAATACATAGCTTTGCATATGCTATGGTTGAGCTGTATGTGCATGTGAGAGCCAGTTGTCTGAGTATTACTTGTAGTTGTTTACAGATGAACTTCGTATTAATTAACATCAACACCACTTATGCTAATTAGTAAAGTGCTTTAAGAACTGCTTAAGATGGGTTATAGTTACTTCAAGAATTCCCACCCGGATCCATTACGATTACGATTACGATCAAATCTTCCACCTTCCGATCTTGGTGTCGTCTCTGGTCTCTGGCAACCGGACCTAGATCTTCGCGTGGTATCACTGGATACTCCTCTGACTCAACGCAGTGTTCGTGAATAAGCTGGTGCCCTGCGCTTAACTTTAGAGTAGCACTTTAGAAATTTTGAGTTTACCATTGCTATAGTAGATGCATACATACCTCTACGCATCATATATACATACACATACCAGTGCATACACGCATAGTCACATACCTTTAACTGTTGACTGATTGTGTACGTATGAACTACCAGTAGATGCGCTGGAATGCTTGTTTACACACTAGGTGGCTATGTGATGGTCAGTTGTCAACACCCGGATGCTGTCTCTACACCCGAGTTCCTTCTGATTCTTGACTACGTGACAGATGCTGTTCTGGAAAAGTCCGACGTTGGTGGAAGACTCTACATTTCTCCAGACGCTCGACATGTCGTTGTGCTTGCAGGAAATGGAAAAACTGTGTCTGCTTATAAAGTCAGCGATGAAGGTAACTTTCAAGTTTAATGCAGTTCAACAGATGAAGTCAATTTTCAAGTTTCTAGCCAACAAACCAATCAGTTGAATTTCCTATTCTCAGTCGTACAACTGAGATTGAGTGTAAGATCTCAGTAACTGAGAAATGCAAATCTATTTAAATCTAGAAACTTCTACAGTGCCTTAATCGCAACGCGTGAGGCTTCAGTCGCTTCTAAGGCTGGGTACAACATTTTCTAGAAACAATTGCCAGTGGGAAGTTATAAGCGTCTGACAGTTGGATTACTGCGATTCTATTCGTAGAAATTGTGGCTACTTAGACCCTGAGGTCATGACTCTACTTGCCATCTCTTCTGTGGCATTTCACCCAAGACTGTAAATCAAACTTGTCCGAAGTTATCCCATCCCGTTTCTACTCCTGCAGCCCGCCAATACCAAAAATTTCCACAGCACATTGCTTTCCCTTTGCTTCACCCCCAGATTCTGACCTGGGACTAAAACTAACCAAACAACCCGGCATGGTCTTGATTTCATTTAGCATCGGTGCATAAACTGGTCTCCCTGACGTGGCTCTTGTGTGACACAAGAGAAATTTTGGATAGGGGCCTAAATTTTCTTTTACATTCACATGTTTCTGCTAAACTTAAAAATGAGGAACTCGGATAAGAGTGACCGTTGCCTTTCTCTTTTAACTTTGAGTTTCCTTTCTGTGCAGGAAAATTGGAGCATAGATTCGATGAATACCTGGACACAGAAGTTGGCCATCTGGAGTTTGTTTCTTCCGATTCTGGAATCGGATACATTGTCTTTGCGGTTTCCTTTACCCAGTCAAACCTTCTGGTGATAGATCTTTCCTCAGGAAAAGTTTCGCTGATTGAAGGCAAGTCCTTGTATTCGTTGACTTAATCTAAATTATTATAATGAATTAGCTTCTGTTTATAAATTCTCATATGTATACCTGTGTGTTGTCAGAAATAAATTAAATTATAAATTAATGTATGTACGGTATCACCTTCTTGATATTCATCATTGTAAATTACCACATATTACTCGTGTTCTAAAACTGAGCCATTCGGGTTTTCAACTGGACGGTCTGAGACCATGGATGACCAGTTAGTTTTACTTTGGAACAACCATCGATCAGTTGATGCCTTAAGTATTATTACAGAGGCGCTATAGAAGTTATTAGAGTAGATGAGATGATGAAAACAGTATGATTGCTATCCTGGACAGTCACATTCAATGGATCTGCTAAAGCCAGCTGTTGGTCCTGTGAACCCAAGGCTGTGTGGGTTAATAATTATGTTAATTAGTACTAGTGTATGACACTTTGTACACAATCAGTTTTCATAAATGAGTACTAATATATGATAATTAGCAATAAATTATTATGACAAGCATTAACCATTGTTGTAATATTATTTTTTTAAATGCGCAATGTTGATAAACTGCATAATCCCATTACATTTAAACATATTGTGTTCACACTAGTATTTGCTTTTAAATCTGGCGCAGGAGTTGGATACGGTGCCCAACCGCCGTGGTGGGCTCCAATCAAGCGTAACCACGTCATATCATCCGCGTCGATATTTGCTGACCACCTGATGGTGTCCTCCAATGCTTCAGTGACCACCTTTGACCGGACGAGCAGACGCGCCCAGTGCACTTGGCAGGAAGTAACAGGTGGCAGCCTCATTGTTCCTCTGCCTCTCAGTTGAAGGAACCTCTAGCGCTTGGCTACTTCGGGGAACAGCGTGTGCCTGGGGAGAAACAGTGTTACAGTGACGTAGTTTATTATGGGAAATTATGTTACTTAAGTGTCTTCTTCTTCTTCTCAGTCTTCTGCTGTTGAGCAGGTTTGTGACATGGACGACCTTGTGTTCCCCTCCGACCTCCTCCATTCTGTTACTTAAGTGTATACATGTAATATGTAATTACTGCATAGTGTAACTGGAGCGTAATGTAACTGGAATGCATAATTATGGAAATTACTTTAAGGGCTGTGGACACAGTGAATTTATGTGTTTTAACACTGAAAACATAACTGAAACTGGGAATTCTGTAGCATAATACTGCAGAAAGAAATGTCACACAGCCAGAAGCTACAAAATTAAGAGCACTTTTATCTGTAGTGAAGGAAGAAATCTTGCACATTTAAAGACGTTTTTAAATAGATTGTTGAACTTCTGCCATTATAACGAGAGTGAACTATGACGTTTTGGAAATGGGTAAACTGCATGTGATTGATTGATTGATTGATTGATTGAATGCCACACAACGAGCAAGTTACAGGTCGATGTTGTATAGGCATGCTAAGGTAATTCAAGCTTGGTAGAAAAATGTCACCAGAATGGCCTAAGCTTAATTAATTAGCCCAGTGACAAGATGCTTTTTCTCAGTGTTGTATATTTCTCAATTAAAAATCGTACAGTTGTGTAAACTTTCTGTGAGGACTGCACTCTAATATTCAAATGGTCAGCAGTGGTGAAGAATATCACCCGATCAGTTCACTGAAAAATAAGTAGAGTCAAGGCCATGCTGTTGCTATACAGAAATATGTACATTTAAATTTAACAAGCTAACCCATTGAGCCTTATTAACAATTGTCACTGCCAATCTCCGGGTCTGTTCTGGCAACTGTACTCCACTGGACATCTCTGATACAACCCAGCGCTCGTGAATAAGCTGGTGCTTTGCTCTTAGCTTCAGAGTAGCGCTTTAGCAATTTTAAGCGCTTGTATGATTACAATTAAGAGTCTGTTCTTCTCCAATTCTGCTAATTATTCTGACTATTCCTCTCTGTTCTTTCTCATTCCGTCACCTATTCTTCTTCCTCTTCCCCTTCTTCAGGTCTGAACTAGTTCACCTTTAACCAGCTATTTTGATGTGAATGCGGTTGAAATTTTAACACTTTATCAATTACCGTTTTGCTATTTGTTGCACACTCACAGTGATCTGTAAATATAATTCAGTGTAAAAGTGTTTTCTGTAAGTACTGTGAAAAAATGTGATTCTTATTATGATTTGAGGCAAATTTTATGTTTGTGAATTGAAGGCTATGATAAAAATCTGCAAGTCTTGATCACAGGCCCAGTAATTACATTACCTCCGTTTGGACCTCCTCGTTCCCCGTGTTAGGACTTCTCTGGCTCAATCTAGGTCTTTTGCCTCCATTGGCCCTGCTCTTTGGAATGAGCTTCCTCCGTTTGTTCGTTCTTCTATTCTCTCAGGTAACATCTCTTCCTCTTTTACCTTTCTTAAAACTTGCTTTTTCTCTCGGGGTCTCTCACACTGGCTTCGCTTCTGAATGGCCCTCCCGCTAGAAGCGCTTTATAAATGTCCGAATACAATACAATACAATACAATGATGGCCCTGCAAATCTCCTTCAAAACTGGGTAACAGTAAGGTTTTGCATTCTGTCAGGTACGGCTATCTTCATTCCTGATATTATATAATATTTCTAATATTGCAACTTCTTTAGAACCGTTATCGAAATGCACAAGACAAGAATCAAGTGACAAAATATTTCATAAGCATAACCTGTTGCAAAAGCCCAATAAAAAAGCCCATTAAAGTACAATAGGTCATGAAAAAAACAATAAGCGATTAGATTGTTCTTTGGTCCAGATTAGATTCTGTGATTACCTCACCCTGACTGTCTCAAGGACAAGGTTGCTTCTTCAGAGCCACGCTTATTCACCTGCTCTCCCCAGATTCTGGAACTCTTCCACTGAACCCTTCCAGTGATTAAGGAACTCTTCCAATGAATCATTGCAGAGCTTTATTCTGGAACTCTTCAACTGAACCTCTGCACTAATTCCGGAACTCTTCCGGTAAACCCCTTTGGTGAATACTTGTATTTCACCCGTTGGGTTGCAACTAAAACCCTGTCTCTTTTTCGCTTCTTCATTGATTAGTCTGCTGGATTTGAACAATTGATTTGTATACCAATTAAACAGTGACTATTGATTGGCACTTAACCTTACAAATTAATACGAGTGCACACTAGAATTCGTTAGACCAGACTGAGTAAATACAGGTAATTACTTTAAATTTATCAAGTACCATAATCCACCAAAATCGCAGTGTAAATAATCCAACATCTTGTATATGCATGCATAAAATTCCTAAACTGCAGTATATCACACCCTGCCAGCTTGCCCACATGGAGCCCATATAGGTACAATATTCCCATATGGGCCCCATATAATGCCCCAAAAAATAATGGCAGGGTACTGATGACAATGTATGTCAATAAGAACACAGGTACAGTATACAAAAGCTCGTTTTAACAGTACAAATATGAATACAAAGAGTTTACAAAACTTAATTGCGAAAACAATTAAAATCCCAAATCTATCAACACAACTTATTTTTGTGTGTAAATGGCTCTTTCTGTTACATACTCTGTTACAAATAAGTTTTAGGGAAACGTTCATTGTGGACAATCTGTCCTTTCCTACACTTTCAGAGACACATTACACACAGTACTAAAAACATGATCCTTCTGAGATTACCCATACTTCAAACGAACATTTTCCATAATTTTGTGACAAAAAAGTCTTAACTGTAACAAAGATAAACTGTGTCTATTTCAAACCCATAAAATTTAACATTTTGCTTGGTTTCGCTATGGACTAATAACAATTTATAGGCCACTCATTGTTGTGGTTCAGCCACATCAGATTCTGCAGAATTATTATTATTACAAAAATCTTTAATGCATGCAAGGTCACACGAATGCAAATCTAAGGAATTATTATAAGGAATGCAAAGAGGGTTGGAATGCATGATTGATGGCTGGGGAATGCACGATTGATGGCTGGGGAATGCACGATTGATGGCTGGGGAATGCACGATTGATGGCTGGGGAATGCACGATTGATGGCTGGGGAATGCACGATTGATGGCTGAGGAATGCACAGAGCATGAGGTCAACAGGAAAATAGTGATGAATGGAGAACAAATAATAATAATAATAATTAGTAACTTCTGTTGCGCCAGTGTCTAATGCACAAGGCATCAACCGATGGCACACCAAAGCCAAACCGTAATCAGATCAATATCCAGAAGATCAGTCAAAGGACTAGTGAGAATCTAGTGGTTGCTTTTGGGCAAAGACGCATTCCAAAAGCACAATCGACTGGGCAGAACCAGTCGAAGGCCATGAGATCCCTTTTGACTACATAGAAGACAGGAGACCCCTCAGCCTCGACATACCATTCATGAACAGGAAAATTTATCACGTACAATAACACAACAATAGCACTGTAAATAATCCAACTGAGCTGATTCCCTGCATTTAGCTTTCAATTAGCGATTTATAAATTTAGAATTTATGAATACAGGCGCTGTGTGCTAATGGATGGATCAATGAATATTCCATAGCAGATAAAGCCATCATCACACTTCCATGGAGCAAAATAAAATAACCAATTGTTATAATCATTATAGTAATTAACAATTAACATCATACAGCAATTACTAACAGCCTCTCATAAATTCAGAAATGTGTTACCGTGCATGCTTAATATCAGTCAGCGAACATTTGAAAAATAACCATAGACTATTAAGTTTAACTTATATACCCCATGGCAGATACAAACTTTGGAAGACGGATTTTAAAAGACCAGGTCAGTCTTCAGTCTATATGCACACACATACATACATACATACATACATACATACATACATACATACATAAATACATACATGTACATGTACACATAGGTGCATACATAAGGACTAAAACAGATGTTGAGCCACATCATAAAACCAGTTACAAATTAATTATGAACAGCCAGGCAATGATGACTTAATAACCGCCTTGGTCCCTAAACGTGGCAGCTATATGCGAATTGTGAGGGTTAACCGGTCCAACGAAGTGCGGTAGATTGCGCTCCATGTGGTCCCACACGAACTGGGCGATAAAACTGTGTGCGAGCTGAAACAAACATTTATAAAACTTCAGTGACAACCAGTGCACATTCATGTTTGCAATGCATGTATGTATGTGTGTGCAGAAATGTGAATTAAAGGCACGGTTAGTCAGTCACCAGGGAGTAACAATTAGATATCGAGATGTTTGAGAGCTTATGAAAATACTGAGTTTTTTGGCGTTCCTTAAGGAAGAGCTAGTTCGAACATCGGAGAAACATTGGTAACCGGTTCCATTCCTTGGGAGGGCAGAAACATGTAATGCACTTTACAGCCCATGAGTTCTACAATGTCTACATAATGGCTCAACCAAAAGACCCATGCCCAAGGATAGCAGAAACAGATGTAAGTAGGGCATAACCAAAATCCGGATCGGTAAACCAGTTTTGTAGATTGTTGGACTATCTGGATTTATCCATATTCCGAATGTCTAACTTGCCGATTACTAAGTTTTTTCTATGGCTTCGCTATGGACTAATAACAATTTATAGGCCACTCATATAATTATAATATTGATTGGTACTACTTACTAGGGCTGTGAACAGGTCCCAGAATAACCGGCAATTTATAGGCCACTCGTATAATTATAATTTTGCCAAGGGTCGCACCTAGGCCTTTTAATCAATTCCTAAAACCTATCCTGTATCTGCTACAGGACACCGGTGCCAGCGACAGTTAGGACTGTCAATCAGTGAAGAAATATATCACGGTATAGGGATGGACTGGCTGTTGTTCCATCTTACCGCCTGTAGCTGACGCCAAGCCATTAGCCAATGATGACTAACTTGGAATAGGCCTTAGTGCATAGATTTATTACTAATCGGAATCGGAATCCGCAAATAATGGCCTATACTATCCCATATCGGCAAAATATCTAGAATCGATTATGCCCAAGATGTAGTACAGAGATTAGGTAGGTAGGTATAGTAGAGAATGTAAAGGTCTAACAGGCCAGTTTAAATCTAAATCTACATGAAGCCAACGCAGTTGACCGAGTAAGGAGTGCTGAGCATGTTGTTGGAGCACAGTGCCAGTTGTCAACAATGGAATGTCTACACTATCAACCGTTCGACGTTCGAACGAAACCTGTTCTGCATGTAGGACTATATGGTGGAAGTTTGAGAGATTTCCGGATGCCGTTGCCTCTGATTTGTTTTGCACTTTGAGTGGCACTATATAAATGTTAATTAAAATTACAAGGTCGTGTATGCAGCACCATGTAAGCCAGGGAGTTTTGAGTGCATTGAGAGCAGCTAAATTCAAGATCTGAGATACCCGATGCACATTGTAAATAGATGACTGTACGTGTGTATGTAATATTACTATGTATGTATCAAGAAGCAGACCTGATTTGGATGAAATCCATCTGTGGGTTCGATCAGTTGCCAGACTGTTTCCTTGCCATGTTTGTGTATCCACATATTTATAACTGGAACAACCAGCAAAACAATTGACCAATTAGATGCAGTGGAAAGGAACACATGGGCTGGTCTAATCACAGGGTACCAAGGACCAATGCCTTTAAAACACAATGGAAATTTGATCATGTCCTTTCAAACATACAGATCGATAGACCAATGTCTTGCTCTGTACTACTCTGCCTCTTCTACTATACCACCTTTAAGCTAAGCTTGAAAGGCAGCCAAAGGTACATAGTGTTAGCAGTTTCATTTTCTTAGCCCTAGAACACACGGGCTGGTGATCAGTCCTCTCCATTGACACCAGATCTTCCTCCTGTCTTCTGAATGACAGTGTGATGATTTTACGGTTGACACTTTAATGACGAGTATGTACTAAAAGTGACTGGGAAACCAATGCAGCTGGCGATCTCAGTGAAGTGTTACCTTCACCATGGTGGTCAGTGGAGTCGAAATTGTGACTTCTGTAGTGACATTATAATAATGCCCAAAACATCAGATAAATGAATATTTTATGTTTAAATTAAGTTACTAAAATCTCACTTTCTGTAAATGGACATTTGATGTATTCGATATCGAAATGTGCGTATCGATGTTTGTATTCTTTGGCCACGTCACTGACGACATCACTTAGCTCAAATGCTCTCTTCAGAAAAGCAATATCAGATTTAAAATAACTGGCACCGAAAAACAGTTTATTTCAAACTAATATTTTCAAATATTATTCCTTAAGAGTAATTAATATGTAAAGAATTTAAAAGTCTAACAACAAAAACACAAAAAGTAATATAAAAATAAGTTATATAAGAGCATTATCAGTTACAAAAGCACAGAAACAAACATGCTATACTTCCTACTTTTTGAACAAACATGACCAGTTATACATTGACACGAAAGTAGATTTAACAGATGCATGAAATTATTAAAATATAAATCTCTTAGGCCACGATAAAAGAAGCATCAAATGAATACTTGCAATGTTCTCATATCTTCAGTACTATTGTAATAAGTGCTACCTACATTCAACAATCAGAGAATAATTTTCTCCAATAAATTGATACAGAAGGAAATAATACAGAAATAATTACAGAAATGAAATGATAATTTTGAGTTACTTAAAACGAATGACTGAATGTAAGAAACCTTAGTGGTAAGCTCACGTAGCGTGTCATTGGTTGTCAGCCAGCCACTGCATGGATTTACCTACGATAAAAAAATTAAATTACTCATAGCTATAAGCACTTCATTCACTCGAAAATTAATTCAGAGCACTTATAAAGCGCTTCTCTAAGGTACCAACTCCCCAGAGGTGCTCTCAGCTGAGCCCTAGCAAAGGATATCGAGTTTTCAAGTGCTTCTAGAAGGTGGCATCGCTGGTTTGAAAGAACATGTGGTGGATCTAAAGGGAGGCCATTCCAGGTAGACAGTCCAATTCTTATAGACCAGAGGTAGAAAAGACAAAAACTTCTCAGCAATGCTATATGCAAATTATCATGTTAAACAAAGGAAAACTGTACATAAATGTCATCAGTTATGTCTGAAGTTATGGCAACCCACAACAGTATATCACAAATATCAGTAGTCATAGAACTACTAGTATTAGTAATAGAGTTATTCCTATCAGTTACTACAGCAATAAGATAAATAGTAAGCTTTACAACCGTATTTGCAGTTACATCAGCACTGACAATAAAACAAATTAATAATTTCAATAAATTACCTTAAGCTATTTCTGTAATAAAAATTAAAAATCTACGGAAGCTAAAATTACTAGGAGTTTTGACAATGGAGACAAATCAACCATAAAGCCTACAGGTACAATTATACACACCCCAATGCAGGTGAGGAACTCGTAGAATTCCGGGTAGCTAACGTCCTTGTTCAATCGGCCAAGAGGATATAACCTATTGCGTAGTGCTTCGTAAAGGACACTTCCATTCGCCAATCCAGTCATCAGAATATGGCTGCCATTCGGAAGGTAGGTATCCTACACAATGCACCAAAATCAGCATGCAGTTAAGTACCAACACCAATGGTAAAAGTAACAATGCCAATAGCATAAGGAACAAATACTATGAGTATCAATACCAATAGTAAAAGTACCAATAACAAGGCTATAAAAACCAATAACAATACCACAAGTACGAATACCAATACAACAAGTATCAATACCAATACAACACGTATCAATACCAATACAACATGTATCAATACCAATACAACATGTATCAACACCAAAACAACACGTATCAATACCAAAACAAAAAGTATCAATACCAATAGCACAAGTATCAATACCAATACCTCAAGTAGTTTTCAAGTAGTTGTAACATGCAAAACAGTATAAGTAATAATTGGCCTTTCAATCAAGGCAAGACATGGTAAATGCTCATCAATTACACAATTCCACCAATATTAATTCTGGAGGTTTCCTGATCTTTTGTCTTAAGTAGAAAATAAAGAGCCGTCACTTAAGCTAGGTCCAAGAGGCATCCATAGGTATTAAGTGTTAGCGCCTTCATTTTTCTTGGCCTCTGCATATTAGGTGGGTTACCAGTCTTCTCCTTCAGCCAGATTTTCCACTGACAGCATATGGTCAGTACAATCATACTGTACTCATTATAACTGCGTTGGCTAAGGGAACAGGTCAAGCAGACATCACTAAGCAAATTTCTACCCAGGCAGGGATTTGAACCCCCACACACTCAATTGACAGTCCAGCATGCTAATCACTAGACTATCATGCAACCCAGATACTTTACATAGAATCTCTGCTTGCAGGCTCTCACAGATATAATAATACAGAGCAAACAAAGCTTCTGAAACAGACACATACTTTGCGGCAACAGGACTGATTTTCATGTTGAGCAACAATGTTGGTATGTATATATATCTGACTATTTATATAGCACTTTTTGAAAACATTATTATTATTATTATTATTATTATGCATTTATTAAGCACCACTTTCTAATGACCAAGCGCTGAGCAATTGTGAATGAAGGAACTGCTCAAGGTCCCTACACACTAACCATCTCACAGGAAGCTTGAACCAATCCTCTCCACATTACAAGGCAAGCACTCTAACCAATGGGCTAATGTTAAATAGGTCCACATATAAGTACAAAAAATATATAAAAATATATATATAAAATAGGTACAATAATTGTACAATAACACTTGATATTCCAGTACATCACATATCGTATAAAAATGAAAAGATCTCGCTTAGAGAACAGACCAAAATGTCCAAGGTTCGAATAATGTTTTTTCTCATCTGCTTCGGTGTTGTCATGTGTGCCAGGGTGTCTTCATGACTAAAAAATGATCAAAACACAACATAATAACAACACACCACACAAGTACAACATAAGGCGATGCCCAATCTTGTCAACTGTCACCTCTGAATGAAATTCCATTCATTCGGTTCTATGTGTATGCGAGAGCCCACCAGTGGTTACTTTTCCAGCTATATGAACATTATTTGAATGGAGACGAACTTGTTCTTGATACATTTTAACACCACTGAGGCTAGCGCTTACAGAAATACTTACAAGACAGCATATTATTGTCCAGACACATACACACATATACAGACATACACACATACATACATCCAAACATACATATACATACATATATACATACAACCATATATTATATACAATTACACATCCATACATACATATATGTATGCATATATACATGTACATATATACATATGGTACACACATACATATATACGTCCATAAACATATTTACAAACATCCATAAATATATATACATACATCCATACATATATATCCATCTGTTATGATGGTTGCAAGAGTTCTGACCATTAACTTTCAACATACTTAACCAGTTACGACTACACACTACAGCTTCAATTAAACATCCATCCAATTTGTATCAGTAGTATTATTAAAGGTCTTCTAATCTTATATAATTTAATTATCAGGATCAAAAGTCACTTCAAAGCAAGTCGTAATTCTTTACACAGACAATACAATATCGACACAACAACCAAATATGATTATAATCACATTGTTGCTAGATCGTTGTCATGACAATGATGACCACCATCAGTACCATAATGATCGTGATCGCTTGTTTGTTCTGCAAAGAGGCAAATCAAAAGAAGAACGAGAGCTACCTACCTGTTGCATACGTCGTTGCCAACAAATTCATAGAGAAGCAGAACTGGAACGTCAGCTTTTTGGTTTCTAATTGAGCTACAACAAAGGCAGACAACACTCAATGCAGCTACCAATTATACAATTATATATATATATATACTAGATATATACTATATATATACTATATATATTATGTATGTATGTATGATTATATGTTTTTTATTACTATTTATATAGCCTCTTTAGGAACCTAAAAAATGTGCTAAAACATGGCTAAATTTTACAGATTTAAAACGATGCAGTTTAATGTTTGCTTTATATTTAATAAAATATATGCATGCCTACAGGAAGTCTTAATGTTAATCTTTATACATAAACTGTCTCTCTGTCTCACAGGACTGATCTTCTGGATTGTAGCTTGATTTTGGTGCACTCTCGGTTGATGCCTTGAGCGTTAGACAACGGCGCTACAGAAGTTCCTAACTAATAATAACAACACATACCTATGCATTTATTATTACCTATTACCTATTTATTATTACCTATTTATTATTACCTATTATTATTATTATTATTATTATTATTATTATTATTATTATTATTATTATTATTATTATACATAAACATTCTGCAAATATTACGAATATGCTCAGAATCCAACCTTTCATTCAAATAGGACAAAGGACCAGAAGAGCCATCACCTTCAACAACAACACAACGATAAATGATCAGACAGACACAATCATCAAAGCATAATAACATAACTAATTTATTAATTAAGTATATACACATATAGTACTTTTTCAAAAAGAAATTCTTTGTCATTTCTATCGCACTGATGTCTGTTATAACAGTACAGTAAACTCATCCACCATCACTTTGCTTCATTACAAATTTTTGGAAATATCTTACAAATATTTCTATATTTAGTTTGTGATCTAATTCAAACCCAAAAAATGCAAAATACTAAAATGTATAACCTTATTAAATAAACATAACAATAAATTTAAATTAAATAATGAAAATAATGTACACAACGGAGTGTTTTAAAAATTTCTAGCACAGACAATAAATACATTATCTAATACATGATTCATCAGTGTTGACAAAGTTAATAAGTCACACCTTAATTTATGTTAGGTTATGGTTTCAAGTATATTTCCTTCTGTTTCTTAGCTCCTCTTTCTTCCCAAAATCAGTCATTCCACATAACTTAAAATGTTGTATCTTCTATAAGACTACAAAATGTAACATCGGCTCAGTCATTATGCTAGCATCCAGCAGATGGCAGCAGCAATTAGCTCCCTCTTAGGAAATCCTTGCTTCATAAAATGGCATACAAAATTCACTCCAATCTAACTTCAAAAACTAAAATCTTAACAAATTCACACAGCTCTGTTTCACATTTTACACAACCATGTAGAAATGACTTTTGACTATCAAGATCTCTCGAAATTCTGCAGTTCATTGTACTGTACATTAAGTAATACAGCTTTTTAAGCTAATAGCTTTGGGACATGATGCCACTTCACTTTATGCAGAATCACAGGTAAACTAGCCGCACGTAAAGGCATCCACACTGTACTAGATGAAACAATAGTGATGTTAAATAACAGCAGAAAAGGCAATAACCATTGACGCCAAAGTTGTGATAGTCTCTGTGGTTGCAATGATTTCTTTGCTTTAGAAAGTCGTAAACGGAAACGGTGTAGCCATCCACAACCTGCCATGTCAGATTCTTATAACCTGTAGCAATGTAATGCAAAATAATGAAATGTATACATTATGTAGGACCAGTTTAAGATGTGCTATATTGAAGTGCATCACAGCCAACAGTTCTGTGTATGACAAGAGTATTAATTTATCGGTGCAAAAAGGAATCTAGGTGATCCTGAATAAAGTGGTATTTTAGATTATACTGTCTCTTTCATAACAAAAGTTCAATCAATTTTTAAAAACACTTTAGCTATTTAGAAGGAATACTGGTATATTTACTTTACAAGTTTCACATTTTTCCAATTATCCGCAGTAGTAAACTTTTACGCAAGATAAGGACTATATAAATTAATAGCAAAATTACATATTAATATATATATATATATATATATATATTAAATTAACATTAAAACTACACACATGATACATATTTAATTATATTTTAAAACATTAAAATTACACACATGTATATAAAATTAACATTAAACTTATTATATATATATATATATATATTAAATTATATTAACATTAAAATTACACACACGCACACACACCTACGCATCCACAAACACACATATAATTATTACATTAACATTAAGTTAACTGCCTGTGTGAATTACGTAAACCGACCTGTGCTGAAGGAAGTCATTGGCCAATCGAAATTGTTTGACAGTATGAACGGTATATGTATTAAAGCATTCTGTTCAACAAATAAACAAAACAGAAGAAATCAAATGAACAACTATTTGGTGCCACGAAACTAAACCACTAACAGGACAAAAATAAAATGTTTTATTACTCAAAAATGTTAGTACACACATTTTTAATGTTCACAAGGTCACACAGAAAAAGGAATCTAAGGTGAGAAATATTTTTAACTCCCTGTTGGAGAATTGAAACCCGGTCTCTTGCATGAAAGGCATGGATGCTACCCCCCCCCATTGTTTGGTTGTTGGATTGGTGCTACTAAGACTCCTTTAAACCCCAGAATAACGTCTATGATGACTGCGGTTCACAAAACAAGACCAGTCACTTAAGTCAATCACAAGAGGCAGCCAAGGGAACCTCAACAGGCAGCCAAGGGAACCTCAAAAGGCAGCCAAGGGAACCCCAAGAGGCAGCCAAGGGAACCTCAACAGGCAGCCAAGGGAACTCAAAAGACAGCCAAGGGAACCCCAAGAGGCAGCCAAGGGAACCTCAAGAGCCAGCCAAGGGAACCTCAAGAGGCTGGCACGGGAACCTTAAGAGCCAGCCAAGGGAACCTCAAGAGGCTGCCAAGGGAACCTCAAGAGGCAGCCAAAGGAACCTCAAGAGGTAGCCAATGGAACCCCAAGAGGCAACCAGGGGAACCTCAAGAGGCAGCCAATGGAACTCCAAGAGGCAGCCAAGGGAACCCCAAGAGGTAGTCAGTGGAACCCCAAGAGGCAGCCAAGGAAACCTCAAGAGGCAGCCAATGGAACCCCAAGAGGCAGCAAAAGGAATCACAAGAGGCAGCCAAGGGAACCACTAGAGCCAGCCAAGGGAACCCCAAGAGGGAGCCAAGGGAACCCCAAGAGGCAGCCAAGGGAACCCCAAGAGGCAACCAAGGGAACCCCAAGAGGCAGCCAAGGGAACCCCAAGAGGCAGTCAAGGGAACCCCAATAAGCAGCCAAGGGAACCATAAGAGGCAGCCAAAGGAACCTCAAGAGGTAGCCAAGGGAACCCCAAGAGGCAGCCAAGGGAACCTCAAGAGGCAGCCAAGGGAACCTTAGAAGGCAGCCAAGGGAACCCCAAGAGGCAGCCAAAGGAACCCCAAGACGCAGCCAAGGGAACCTCAAGAGGCAGCCAAGGGAACCATAGAAGGCAGCCAAGGGAACCCCAAGAGGCAGCCAAAGGAACCCCAAAAGGGAGTCATGATTATGAAGCGTTAACGACCTCAGTTTCTTAGCTTCCACATATGAAGGGGCAAGTGGCCAGTCCTCTCCCTCATCATCAGTTCTTCCGACTACAGTGTACAGCCGATGAACCCATTTTTTTTATCAGATTCACTCCGAGTGACAGAGGCCTAGACACCTTGTTGTTCTACTTGGAATTGTGTGTAGACTGGTCTACTCAGTTAGCATGCTCAGCCTGTGTTTCACTGCCCAGAACCAACCACTAGACTGTAGTGCAACCCACACACACTGTTAACAGAGGTGTAAGTAAGTAAGTAAGTAAGTAAGTAAGTAAGTAAGTAAGTAAGTAAGTATATTCTTTATTATACCACCTGCAAATGCACTGTGGTTAACAATACATGTTATACAAATACATGCATATGAAACCGAAAAATAATAGCGTACAGAAAGATAGACTTAATTTCGGTCAAGTGTTCAAATTAGTGAGTGAAAATTATTTAACTAATGTTAGGGTTGGATAGAAACCAAAAATTGCACAATAATTTTAGAGGTATAACATCCTGGTTATGAAACTCTTGCGAGTAAGTGCATCGGCCCTGGGAATTTCACGATTAAATGCAGTAAGTGCAGATTAAGTGCAGTAAATGACCAATCACCATACCTTACCTTACTTCACCCCACTTCACCTTACCTTACCTCAAAACCACCTCACTGTACCTTACCTTACCTCAAAACCACCTCACTGTACCTTACCTTACCTAATCATTGAATCGTATGATCCAAAAGAAGTCTCACAGAATCGAGCTGTTTTGGGTCAACCCATTGTTCCGGAATGTGAAAGTGAGCACCGACTGAGTCACCGATGATCATAAGACCGCGAGGACTGGAATGCTCACAGAAGGTTTTCTCGTACGGCTCACCGGTTTCATAATTAACACCCTAGCAATGCAGAAACAGCTGAACATATGTACATTTGTTGTTTTAGTAATTTATTTAAATATTTCTTAATTTATACTGCATTTATTACACACGCAAGATCGTAAGTCTTTGCTCCTCGGCCAGGAGGGCTTCTGGCTCCAAGAGCTTGTTCATCTGTCAGACAGCGTCGGGCCTTTTCGGTTGTGGGGCCTCCACTTGGAATTGGCTCCCGTTGGAGCTGTGCTTGCTGCCCGGAACAATCTGCCCGCATTTTATAAGTTGCTTAAATCTTTTTTTAAGCCATGGTGTGACTTCCATGACACAGCACTCATGAATAAGCTGGTGCCCTGTGCTTAGCCTTAACTAGTGCTATAGATATTTCGAGATTACGATGACAACCATGATTGCTAGATGTAAAATGATACACAATTGTGATTATGACTCACGTAGATTCCATTACAGTTGGAGTCTGTTTCAGCATCGTGGTTCAACGGTCTAAACAAATACAACACTATGTTTCTAAACCATCGTTTACTGAGCCTTCATTAAGTGGTTGGCACGTGCATGACAGTCTAGTGATTAGCATGCTAGACTGTCAACTATGAGGTCAGGGGTTCAAATCTCTGCCAGGGCAGAAATTTGTTCTGGGATTTCTGCATGACCTGTACACCTAGAAAAGCCAGCTAAAATGAGTACACTGATCATGCACTGTCGGTGGGAAGATTAGATGGCGAGGGAGAAGACTGGCCATCCCACCCTTATATGCCGAGGCCAAGAAAACTGAGGTAGCTAACACTTCATACCCATGGTTGCCTCTCGGAGCCAGTGTAAGGGACTGCTCTTCTTCTTCCTCATTAAGTGGTTGAAAAATCCAACAACTAAACTGCTATATATCACTTCTGAGTTAACTACATCGAAAACTCAATTAATAATAATAACAATTAATAATGCTGACTTTGGGATCCATATCACAAACTGCCTTTAACAAGGATGGTTTAAAATGAAGTCATTTTCTAAAGATAACAAAATTTATGATTCTGTGTAATATCAGAATTCATGTTATGACAAAGAGTGCTATAAGGAGGCTCTGGTGTATACAGAAAAGTGGTTCATTTGCTAGAACAATTCCATGTTTAATATTCATAAGAATTTCAGCATAAATTTCACCAGGTAATGATGCATTTGTCAATTAGCCACACCATTACTAATAACCCATTCTTAAACATCCAATGCTTTATTAATACAAATATCTAAATAAAGAAAATGGTTTATAAAAATCTCTAACAATTTTACCTACAAAAACTGCATCAACATAACTGTTACCGTACTTGAGACCAGGGTGAAAGTTGACATCCCAATCATCACAATCTTTGCCCCTCCAGGAAGATCCTTGAAACGTCTAAAGTATAATTAGAAACAAAAAAATAAATCAGTGGCTCCCAACTTTTTCCAGAGCAAGGCACCCTCACAAAAAGCCTTTCAGTCAACAGCCTTAATAATCATTTATATTTCTTCCAGTTAATTCTTCATTTGAATGATGAGCAATGTTTCTTGTATGCAAACATTTCTGTGCTCTTATAGTTCTAAAAAATAGTTTAAGGCCTATGTCAGAAGTAACATTTAGTAGTTTTTCACATTTTTCTGACAGAAAAAGCTGCACAAATATTATCCGGCATGGCACCTCGGGGCACGTTCAGGGTACCCCACCAAACTTGGGAAACTTTACACTAAATAAATAATGCTAATGGAAAAACAACTGTCACATGAGAATTGCTCACATAAATTATAATGTACAGTTTCACGTGATCAATCTCAGCTTACATTCTCAGTTTACCGAAAATATCCGTTCTTCAGACCAAGCAGACAGCCATGTAAACAGCACACTTATGCAGTCATAAAAGGCACCATATAAATGCTTTAACACTATGCTAAAACTGTTTGCAGTGACATCATCAGTCCACTGATGTCTCAGTACCAACAACTAAACTAAGACATTAGTAATACAGATTATACGGTATTTAGGGTCATAGACCCACGAGGGTCTCGAACAGTCGGACGACATCTGTTCATGAGACCACGAGTCTAATGCTTTAAAAAACCCAACTGAAATTCTGATGTTGTTTGACTCGTAGCACCTGTGCTGACGACATTCGAAGTAGCTCACTACTTAAGATCCACAAGTCCACGTGGATACTACCACGAATGTACTTATAATGGTATATAAATTGTCGTCAATGCATTACATTACATTGTTAATTGTAATTGTAATTAGTAACTTCTATTGCGCCGGTGTCTAATGCAAAAGGCATCAACCGATGGCACACCAAAACCAAGCTGTAATATAATGAGGTCAATATCCAGAAGATCAGTCTGTAAGACAGAGAGAAAGCCTATGGTGAAAGATGTAAGTTCTAAGTTGATAACGAAACGACATAAGTGACTGAGGAGAATGGATGGACACAGGGAAAGAGTTCCAAAAAGTAGGTCAGCGACCGAAATACCTCGTTCACCAAGAACAGATCTTGATTTAGGTATGACTAGAGAAAGATAATTACAGACGACATTGTTGACAGACTTCCACTCCCACTTCGTGACACTATCCTCACTAAAGACTTTCTCACATTTACTCAGCTGCTAAAAACGCATCTATTCACAGACCAATGGCACGTGTCTAGCCCCTCTATAAATGTTACATTACATTACATTACATTGAATAATGATAAAACTGGGGAATGAGAACTGATTTTAAGTATTGTTATTTTATAAACTATGAGCCCCAATTTGAACGTTAAGCATTCGAATGCATTTTCATTCAAAGTAGCTACTACATTCAGTAAGATAATGCTTACTACGAGCAACACAGCAACAGGACAACCTGTCACAATATGTCACATGCACCAGGATTCAATCCTGAACAAAGAAGTGAAGACCTGACTCATAATCGGCAAATCAACCCCTGCCTTATCTATAAAAAATGTCTGGACAAATAAAATTCTTGTGAGACTTCGTAATTATGCGACCTTACAGTCACAACTGAGCACAAACTCGCACAACTGTCCTGTTGCACCAAACTGTTTAAATACGAACCAAACAACATAAAGGTGAAGAATTACATCTCAGAACTATTGCAGTAAACACCATTAACAATTGTCCCATAAATTATATGTTTCAAACAACTTTCACAGCACTGGATAGGAAGTCCAGCACGCTAACCACTACATTGAAACATTATAAAATGGTGTAGTATAATCTTGAAGCCATTTTAACACAAACCAATCAACGGAATGTAGAAAAAACCAAACACGAGTTTCTGTTGTTATTTATTTTTACTTTTTTTGGCTGAAAATCTGATTAATTGAGAGCAAAATTTACTACCTCTCTTGTACTGAAGCCGTCATGATCTAAATCAAGTACAGGGACATGCAAGTCTCTCGACCTGAAAAAGTTACCAAAGAAATATATATGAGCAACGAGACCAAAGATACATTTTTTACCTAATGTTTTCGGAAAACATCTCTTAAAGTAATTTATTGTAGCCCATTGTAAAGTAACATAACCTAAAATATCCCAATCTAGTTGACCACTGGTTGATTGCAAGCCTTGTGATGTAGTGTTCAGGTGTGAGTCTTTCCTGAGAAGAGTATTATTATTATTATTATATTATTATTTGTTTATTGAATCCCAAAAATGTTAACATAAGCAAAATACAGTTTTACACAAAATAGTAACAACTTATTGGAAAACAACTGCTAGACCCAAAAGGAACCAGTGTCCCGCTTAAATCGGGCCACCAGTTTAAAGGCAGTAAAGATGGTGATGAAGAACAGTTTGTCTTGCTAATTTAACATGTAGCAAAAGCTCCCTCCTTCATTGAAGTTGAAATATGATGAACAATATGTATAAAATGACTCAAGACATCAATCGAAAGTACATCAGAAACTAAGTTATAAAGCTGTTGTTAATAAGAAACCATATCAAAAACTGCCTAAAAATGATGTAATTTAACATCGAGTTTATTTTCGAATTAATTAATAATTCCGACTGATGACTGACTGTGTTATGTCAGAAGTCGTGTTCTAATAGAGTGCATTATAATGAATTTCCAAGATATTCACCTTTCAAGGAGCTCGCAAAAAACCGAAGCTCCTGGCCAGGCGCACAGAGGCAGAAAATTATTATCAGCCTGAAACAAAGAAATTAAAATAATAAATTTCAGGACAATAAGTCCTGAAATTCCATAGTAGCTGTCTGAAATGAAACCATTACAGAAGGTTCAAAGAAGTAAATTAGCAGAGTTTCAGCTTTAGGTAAATTGATACTGATACAGAACATGTAAGCTGGGCTTACAAAAAATGTTTTTGTTATCTGTTATTGTTAATTTAAAAATAAAAAATTTATGCTGAAACTCTGCAAAAAAATTGTGAAGACAGTCACTTTGTCATTTTGGTGTCACCCCTCAAAAGGTGTAACCCGGCCCGCACCCCTGCAGCCCCCTAGTGACGCCACTGAGTAAAAGCAACTGGGAAGCCAATGCAGCTAGTCACTGAAGCGTGAAACGTGTGCAACACAAACCACATAATATTAAGTTACACAACAGAAGATTGAATGTAATAATGAAACCGTAATTTCTTACTGACGTAGGCTTCCTTCTCATCTTCTCTTTACGGGAATCAACCTAAAAAGTTGGTCAAATATTGAAGGAAAAAATAGCAGAGCACGCGGATTTAAGAACAAAATGATTATTTTAAATTTGAGAAATATTTCATTGAAGAATGAACTGATTTACAAAACTGATGTAAAATTTTTTGGCAACCTTCCAATGTTGTGTATCAATAAGGCTTTGAACAGTCGACTAGCCTAATTTGTGGCACAGCGCACTCTAGAAAAAAGTCTTTCGATTATCTCAGTTTTATTTTAGGATATTTAAATCAAAACAGTTCAGTTGCTAACACAATAGTTCTACATCATACCTCTGTTATCAGCTGTCCATGCATTTAGTCTTCTGCATAGGGCTTTTCTATCACCAAACATCTTATCAATGATTTCACTTTTCACATTATATCATTTTGTATTGTTTTGTATTGTTTCAAATTGCTGTGCATTGTTATAAATTGTATTGTATTGCTGTGTACTTCATCATAACGAATTGTTAAGCATGGTATTAAAAAGCATTAATTGTACCATTGTGTACCACAGCTCATTTTGTATCGCTCTGATTTTACTAACAGAGCTCTTTGTTTTCCTTCAAGAGTCTTTCCGATTACCAGTTGAGATCAAAAAGCATTAATTGCCCATCCAATTTAGAGGGAAAACATGACATTTTGCATTGGTTTGTATAGCATTGTGTTGTTAATATTATTATAACATTAATTTATATTATTAATTAATTTAAATATAATAAATACATTGTAAATCAGTTTGTTCTTCAATAAAATATTTCTCAGTATTATATATGTGCCAATAAAAGATTACTTACTTACTTACAGTATAGCATAGTATTGATTTATTTGTTTATTGACACACACAATCATATCAGCATCAGCATATAAGAAGTATAACATAAATATAACAGAGGCAATCTAAATAATTATTGTAACTTAAACACAACATTTATGCAGATTGATGAGTCAGCCGAAAAGAAATACACCTGCTAAGGACTCGGCTGGCTCATTTACAAGATTACTACATGAAGATAATGCAAGCATTTTAACTTTAGCATAAAGAATTTAGAGTGAAACATCGAGTTGATAGAATAGATTATACAGTAGAGGGGGGTATAATAAGTGGTCAACAAGTACCCAATCATGTGACAAAATCAGAGGGAGGCATTCCAATCGTGTTATTAAATGGGTGCACACTGATGCCTACATACTAATGACAAGGTTCTTTAATCTGAGTTTGAACTGATTGATGGTTACAGTATTTCTTAAATCCTCAAGAAGAGAATTCCATACTGACGGTCAAGAACATTTAATGCAAAATTGTTTCAGCTTAGTTCTTGCTTTACCACCATGGTCCATGGTATTTGTCAGAGATGCCCTGGGGTCGTCCATAACGGACGTCCGCAAAATATGACCTACTTTGGACCCCTCCCTCCCTTGTCCGCATTTGACATTACCCCTCCCTCCCCCTTTACGGACGTCCGCATGCCAAAGCCAATTTTTAATATCGTCATCATTATTTTTACAATTATTCCACAGTTCCTGTGCACGTTTTAAGTGACAGTTCAGGTTTCATATCGCAGGATGTGCAGTAATAAAAGCCTCTTTAAAGTCACAGTAAAGGTTATACCATGCATAAGGTTTTAGGCAATCACTTCACTGACCTTTTCGTCTTTCGGGGAAGGCTCAAACAAGGTGGTGTTTAATAAAACTATCAAATTTAACAGTTTAGATGCGGAGGTCCGCACTGGTCATGACCCTCAGTCCCCTTGTCCGCATTTGTCCCCATTTCGATGACCCCTCCCCCCCTCATTGTGGACGTCCTTTATGCATGACCCCTTAATTAGGGCATACAGTCACTGGCACGAGAATTCATCTGTCCTTATCATCTGCCGTTATCAGGTTATTAGGTGCCTACATAACTAGGTTCTAGAGGCTTTCATTATCTTCTTATCTCAATTCATTTTTTATGTGCTTATGGTTAATTATGGTTACTTACAGTCACTCACGTTTTACCTTCATATGAGAGAGTGGGTGAAAGCCCCTTGAGGTGAAAGCCCCTAGAGGTGAACGTCCGGGGATGAAAACCCCTAGAGGTGAATCATCCGGAGGTGAAACATCCGGAGGTGAAAACAACTGGAACTCTATGTTAAGCACCTACCCATAATGGACGAGGAAACAGATGACACTTCGGAATGCCTTCTTTGAAAGGGCACAAACCAATCCTGGCACATATCACGTCTGGTGTACAGTGCAAATAAAACCTACAACAAACAGGTTTTGGCACTTAATCATTTTCAGCGGGGCGGACTGCCACTCAATGCTTCTGGAAACCACATCGATGCCACAGTTTCTTGCCACAAATGAAGAGACTGAGGGGCTAATATGGCAACCATACATGTGAATGAATTAATAGCATAAGATTTACATGCCAGACATCAATACCAGAATCAGAGGTATGGGCTAAATCATTGTCTAACAAATGCAGAATGTGGTTCTTCGATCTTGCCTCACAGGCTCCACTAGACAAGAGCCACGGCTACAGGCTCCAGCATAGTTCGAGAATTCGTGACTTTCGGTTTTAAAATTCGTGAACGTCTGGCCTATTTTAAAATTCGTAAAAATTCGTAAAATTCGTTGATCCGTTGTTGGGCCTTTTCTTACACTGACAGTGGCGTTTTGCAAAAAGCAGCGTAAGCAACAACAAATGTAATGACGTCATGATTTGTTGTGTTCAGCTTCGGCTTAGAATTTAATGTAAAATTCAATATAAAAGTTTATTACGTAACGAGTTAATTTAGTTAAAACCTCATTTCTCAAAGATGAAAGAACATTGGCTGGAGTGGAAGAATGTAGTGATTTTGGAGGAGAAGGAAAAGGGTAATTCGAAAATACACTGTTGTTTTTGTGACAAAGAATTTGTTGGTTGTTCTGCCCGAATTCGGAGCATTTGCATGGTGAAAATATAGAAAACAGAGTCGAGTGGGAGCAGTGGGCTGTTCCTAACTCAGAATCAGAGGACGATGAAGAAGAAGACACAACTCAGTGAACATTGCCAACCCTTAACCATGTTTGGTTGCAAGCTGTGTCAATGACTGACTGGTCACACTGGAGCTGGGGCACTGGTAGTTTTCCGTTCTGCTGACTGACACTCACAGTCACACGCCTCAACTATGACAGAATTCGAACTTCAAGACTCCAAGTAGAACAGTAACTGAATATCAGTACTGTCATGTTGTTAGTCGACTATCTTTTACAGCTGATGGATTGATTGCCTATGACATTGACATTTACTAGCTTAAAATGTTGAAAAGTAAACAAATAATAAAATTCATTGCCAGTTTTAAAATTCATTAAAATTCGTAAAATATTAAAATTCGTAAAATTCGTAAAATGCGAATTCTCGAACTATGGGCTCCAGTGAATAATACAATACAATTATGCAACACAACTTTAACTTTCTAATGCACTTTTTACAAAGTTCAGAAGTGCACTTTGAAACTGGGTAAACTTTGAGAGCCACAAGTAGACTGGAAGAGTTCAGAGCGAAAGACAGTCTCGGTAGCGAACAAGAGGAGGTACAGAGTTCCAGGATGGATCGGCAACTGTGAATGAAGGCCGGCCAAAGACGAGACATGTACCCAGAACAACATACTTAGCAGCAGATGCTGATCAAAGAATAAAACTCCAAGGACCTTCAAAGTCAGACTGAGTTAAACAGAACTGGAATGACATCGTTTTTCTGGCATGATACACAGTGTGGAGTAAGTACAGGACGGGAGAAGAGGCAACACATCGTGGATATGGTTGTGCTCATTTGCGTGTGCCTGGAACAGAGAAAGGAATGAGGAAACTTTTACCCAAGATATGAATGTGTATTTGGATGAAGAAATGATGCAGCTAAGACAGGTTTCAATTTCAAAGGCTAAATAATAACTTTGCTTATATTATGTGGGGGTAACATAAGACTAATTAGAAAATATTAAATAACAATGACAATAATAATAATATGACTAATACTTTAGTGCTGTAGCATGACCAAGGATCAATAAGAGGAAATAATTACCTCAGTAAAACAATGACTTGACATCATAATAAATACCAGAATACTTGAATAAAAAGTATCTGATTAGATTCCTTAAGCATAAATATTATAAGATAATAGCGCAATATATGTGTTCTATAGATTCTGGATATTTGAACTGGGAAACACCTTATTGGGTAACAGAATGGATAATCAGGAAACCAAGCCAAATAACCAGAGAACAGTTACAGATTGATCAGGGTTGACCCAAAAAATGACATAGATCGAAAAGGGTTGCCCAAAAAACACAGATCAAAAGCGTTGACCCACCAAAATGACATAAATGGATAAGGGTTGACCCAAAAAATTATGCAGATCGATAAATGGTTGGCCTAACAAAATGATATATAGAGATGAGGTTTGGCACAAACAAAATGACACAGAGGGGCGTTCAGATGGTTGAATAGTAACAAGCTGGCATGAAGATCAGAAAGATGCGGGTTACATACCCGCTAGCCCCAAAAAGGTTGAATCAGCCTTTTCACTCCCTAGGGTGCAACTGTAAAATGAGCAGTAGGACAGACAGGCGCCCTGCAGGCTACCATACAGTTAAATTCAACTCCTGTTAAACTTGTCATCATCTGTTACTACTATATCCTGCAATATTACCGCATACATGTCAGTTTGAATGCAACAAACGAATATTTTAAAAAATCAATAAGGGTTGGCCCAACAAACTGACACTCACAGATCGATAAGAGCTGGCCCAACATAATCAAAAATCATTTCACAGGCTTTTCTGTAATCTGGATTGTGGTGAAAGAGCTTGCAGGATCTTTCCATTGTGTTCGTGATGGACTCATTGTGTATCTGAGCCAGCTGCTCCAGTAAACCCACACCAGCTGTACATACTGCAAAACAAACATAAGACACACAAACACTTCATAACTCAACGAAAAGTCATCATCATGTCACTATGAAACACACGTTTTCGATTTGTGACTGTATCTTTCATTTTCACACCTAATCTATTCCTTCTCCAATCATGAGGTTTCATAGTTTCATCAATCATTCATAAATACATACATACATATATAAATGCATACATTCGTTTACACAGACAGGCAGACAGAGAGACAGGCAGACAGACAGGCAGAGAGAGAGACAGAGAGAGAGACAGAGACAGACAGACAGACAGGCAGACAGACAGACAGATACAAGACAGACAGACACAGACAGACAGACAGACAGGCAGGCAGACAGACAGACAGGCAGACCAACAGACAGACACAGACAGGCAGGCAAAGACAGACAAACTGAGATCTAGAGACAAACACTGACAGGTTCAAATACAAAGACAGAAAGTGAAGATAATTTTCCCTATTCACATTTTCACTGTCTATGTGCATAGCATAAAAACTGATCCGATAGTGAAAGCTTAACGGGTAATTATTTGATTAGTCTGTAAACACAGGGCAACAACTGAACCCTTGGTACCCGCGAACAACAGGCTGCGGTGCTTGGGCAGAACAGTTAGTGCCTTCCTTACCAATTGAAAGTTAATTCAGCTCATTACATATAATTCATTGATTATGTATGTATTTATGCATGCATGTATTTATTCATGTATCAGTGTATGTATGCATGTATAACGTATGTATATATGCTGTATGCATGTAAATATGTATGTATGCATGTAAGTAGCTATACAATGTATGTATGCATGTATATATATATATATATGTATGCATGTATGTATCTATGACAATTCTATGTATGTATGCAGCATGTACCAGTATGTAAATATGTATGTATATAGGCAGGTAGCTATAAATGTATGCATGCTATGCATGTAGATGTACGTATGTATGTATGTAAATATGTATGTATGTAGGTAGGTAGCTATAAATGTATGGGGACGCGGTGGTGTAGTGGTATGTTTGGTGCCTTGTAACCGGAGGGTTGCAGGTTCGAATCTGCCTCAAGCCGCTGCGTAGCGACCCAGCGCCATCGATGTTCTGTCATATGGTCATGTGCACTTCTGAACTCTGTAAGGAGGGCAATATCAAAATACAGTTGTATTGTACTGTACTGTATACAAGCACGTATGTATGTATGTATGTATGTACGTACGTACGTACGTACGTACGTATGTATGTATGTATGTATGTATGTATGTATGAAGACACCTTAGGTACCAGCACTGTGCTTATCTGACCAACTGGTGTCTGCCAATAACAAGTTCCCCAGTAATGACAGTAAGCTACAGGTAGTAAGGCCAAAAAAAAATAATGGTGTGTTTCCGGTAACGCGACCGAGTCACTTTTTTGGCGCGACTCGGATAATTTTGGGAAAAAATTTTTTTTCAGTAACTCATTTCGTGTCAGAGTTGCAGCTTTCCGACAACTGAAACCTCACTTTCTGTGCCAGAGGTCCAGAATTGCGACATTATAGACCGTGGGAAACCAGCGGTCTTTCAAAGTAAATAAGAGCACCGTTAATTATTAGAGCAACGAGATGCGTCGCCCGATGTGAGGACCTGCACGGGAAGGACTTAGGTCTAGGGGTAATTAGAGCAAAAAATGGGCTGTAAGTTTCCCATGGTCAGCTTTTACAAATGTGGGAGGGTTGCGGAGATAATAGACCCGAAAATCGGCGATTTTCCCACGGTTATGCGCCAGGGTTATTAACCAAATCCAATCGTCGTCGTATTCAATGTATTATCAACATCTACGATTAATTATCGTACGTATCATAGTATGAATAAAGTTTCCTTAAATATAGCAACCAGCCTCAAGGTCAGCCTCAGTCTCCTAAGCAACCAGCCCTGCCTATAGGGGAACAGTTGGTCGCAATGGCGACTACTCGGTGCTGGCCCTCTATTGGGGGGGGTCCGCTATTCTGGGAGCCCACCGGAGTATACATACATACAATATACATACATACATACAACATACATACATACATGTATGCATACATACATGTATGCATGCATACATATACACATACATTCATACATACAACATAGATACATGCATACATAAATGCATACATACATAAATGCATACATGCACATATACATTAATACATATATAAATGCACACATACATACATACATACATGCATACATACAACATACATACATGAATGCATACATACACATATACATTAATACACAAATTCTCGTATACATACATACGTTCATACATACATACATGCATACATACAACATATATACATGCATACATGAATGCATACATACACATATACATTAATACACAAATGCTCGTATACATACATACGTTCATACATACATGCATACGTACATACACACATACATACAACATACACACATACATACAACATACATACAATATGCATACAACATACATACAATATACATACAACATACATGCATAAATAAATACATACACATATACATTAATAACTTAATACACATATAAATGCACATATACAAACATACATGCATACATACATACATACATACATACATACATACTTATATACATACAAAATACATCCATGCATACATACATGCATACATCCATGCATACATACATAAATGCATACATGCACATATACATTAATACACATATATAATGCACACATACATACATACATACATACATCATATATACATACATACAACATACACAGGGAACATACGTTAGACTATCGCTGATGGCTGCCAGAAAACGATATCAATGAACTACACTTGTGAAAATATTAGCCTTCTAGCATATATAAAGACAACATTTTTAAAATTTAATTTACTGACAAATAAGTTTAAGGAACATGGAACTGTTTTAGCAAGGTGTTTATTTAGTGACATCTTCTTGTTCTCAAAACGTAAGAAAAACAAAACGGTGATACGGTCGCTATGAAATGGCATTGTATAAAAATATTTTACAAAAAAAAAATATTTTCCTACCTACCTACCCACTTTTTTAAAACTCCGTTACCGGAAACACACCATTATTTTTTTTTGGCCTAATATTCATATAATTAGGTAAAGGTAGCCACATGTAAACCAATGTATTGTATTGTATAGTATTTACGAATTTATAAAGCGCCTCTCGCAGTACAACCTAATGGAGCCAAACCAATGGAGTTCGGGCAAGCTGCAGTAGGTTTTCATTCAATACACAAAATATGTAATCAATGTTGACTAGTCGATCATCATCATCATCATCATGATCATGATCATCATGATGATCATCATGATCATCATGATCATCAGTAGTAGTACTTATTAAGCACCACCATCTAATGACCAAGCATCAATCGATGGCACTGAGCAATTGTGAGTGAAGGACTTGCTGAAGGTCCTACACAGTAGCAGTCTCAGGGAGGTTCAAACCCATCCTCTCTGCATCACAAGGCAAGCGCTCTAACCAAGCAGCCACCGTATCCCACAGTCCATGAACATGTCTTGGCAACTGGAAACTTCTTCAAACCGAGGTTTCATCTGGGGCAGACAAGTGACTGATGTATCCGTCATCCCAACTCTTATAGCCCAGTCTTAAATTCAGATCTGTCACAATTAGCACATCCTTGTTAAGTCAATACGTACGGCGCTCGGCACAGATTTTCACAATCAGTCCTCCTTAATGAACTTTAACACCACTCAACACATTTCAAGTACAAAACCTTCAATCCAAAGTTCACACCTCCTTTACCTCTTTTACTGAATTGAACAACTTAAAAAGCTTATAGAGGAATCATCTCTAGGCCAAGCAAACACCGTAAATGTTTCACCCCAATAATTCACTCAAAACCATTATTTTCACGTAGATGAGCTTTTCAAAAATTGACGCCATTAACTTTCTACCCTACCACTTGCAAGCTCAGGTACAGAATCATATTCACGTGGTGTTGTATAATCTCAAACAGACATATTCACATGTTTTGCAAAATTTACAACTTTCTATCACATGATAACAATTAGGAGTTTAACAGGAAACACAATAAGGCCTAATTAAGAAGACTGTGCAATGTCTAAACAAGCCTATCTGGTATACATATATATATATATATATATATATATATATATATATACATATATATATATATATACTAACTGAATCATGCATGTATATATATCACTTAGTCAATGATATATATATATATATATCCATTGTGGGCTAAATGATTTAATGTATATATAGGTATAGCCGTTGATGTATTTAATACATGACAACGTCTGTAAATCATTGGATAAATATATATAAATATCATTTGCAATACAATCATAACACCTAAATCTTCAGGTATATTAAGTGCATGGTAGACTGTATTAACTGGTTAAAGGCCAGTGTGCATGTAGGTTAGAAGTACACTGAATAGCCTGCAGCTCCTGCTTCAGGGCCTCCTTCAATTAAACTACCACTGCATACTTCCGCAATTCAGAAGTCAAGTTGTTCTCCGGAAAAAATACAATACCCTGATGAGGAAGTTTAATCCCACAGCGACACTAATATCCCACAACTTCCCCCATGTTCCTGTTCACAAAATAACAAATTACCTGCATTTCAAAAGAAAACAAGCAAGCAAGCCTTGGATATCATGTTCCTTTCCCACAGCGACACGAATATCCCACATCTTCCCCCATGTTCCTGTTCACCAAATTTATAACAAATTACCCGCATTTAAAAAAAAAACAAGCAAGCCTTGGATATCATGTTCCTTTCCCACGGCTACACAAACATACGACATCTTCCCCCATGTTCCTTTTTGCCAAATAACATTAAACAGAAATCAAGCAAGCCTTGGATATGATGTTCCTTTGCACTGATTGATAATGTGAAATGAACTGTTTATGAAAAGAACCTCAGCAAGCTTTAGATAACATGTTCCTTTACATCAATTGGCTTATGTGATATGAACTGCAAGTGAAAAGAAGTCTTAGATAACATGTTCCTTTACATTAGCTGATAACGTGATATGAACTGCATGTGTAAAATTAAGCATTGTATACTAAAATTTGCTTCGTAAATTGTTATCGAAATATGTGGATTTACGTACAGTGCTTAGAAATTTAAAGCATTAAAAGGAAACTTAGGTAAAAACAGTTTACAGTTTATTGCAATCCAGCTAGTTATAGCCCAATCATAGCCAAATGCTGTTGCTGTAAAAAAATAAATGTTTCTTTAAAAAATTTGGCGACCCACTTGCCAGAGCTTCGCGACCCACTTTTGGGTCGCGACCCACAGTTTGGGAAGCTCTGGTTTATTTAACTCTTCCGCAGCCAATGCGGTCAATTTAGACCGCATATATTAGGAACATTGGGATTAATTAGCTATATTTAGAGTTCTATTTGTACACGTTAGATAGAAGAATGATACATTCCATAAAAAATCCTTGCATGGGATTTTCCAGTGATTTGGTAGTTATAAGGGCAAATTTGGCGATGTTTTCGAGAATAATTATTACATTCAGGCATTTAAATTTCAAATAGCTTTGTCCCCTTCTATGTCATTGGCCGCTTTTCTATAATCTAATGGTTTTTTCATCAGCCAAGTCCAGATAGATTAATTATATAGTTCAATAAATGTTGTTAAGGCTCTCAAACAAATATGCATGGAGGCGTATAAGGAGAGAACAGTGGTTGAAGGTAGGCATAAGTGGTAAGGATTTTATAGATCAGACAGACCAACTTCAATCTTATTCTGAATTCTACAGGAGGCCAGTGCAGCTGACCGTGCAGGGCTAAGGAATTTGAACAAGAGGATGCACTGAATTGAAGCCTGACGAGTATAAGATCTAGCTACCTGCAAAAACCGTGTTGTGTCATGTTAAGTGCATGTGTCAACACTTTGCGTTGTCAGAGTATTAAGGTCCGTTATGGCTGACTGAGCAGTAGGCTTCATTTAAAATTTTATTTTAGGGCTTCTTTTAAAGTTTCAAGTAAGACTGCTAAGGCCTTTGAAGCCTGATCTATTGCCAGTTTAGCAGAACCTAAAAAAACACCCACCAATAGTTATCCAGCTGTGACCAACCGTACTTGGACCATCACCCAAAAAATGGTGTCGCTGTTGCATTGTAATTGTAATTAGTACCTTCTATTGCACCGGTGTCAACCGATGGCACACCAAAACCAAGCCGTAATCAGGTCATCCAGAGGATCAGTCCGTAACTCCGTAATTTGAAACTCGGGCTTGCAGAGTCTGTATAAAAATGACATGAAATGCAATGGCCTGCAGTTGCAGTGGTGAAGGACCTCACCCAATAAATTGACTGAAAGTGAGAAAGGTCAAGTTGCTATAAAGACCTGCACACTTTAACTTGTCTCGGAAGTATAACATGTATGGGATTATAACAAGAATAAGAACTGTGTCTTTAAAATAGCAGCCAGATCTAATACAAGCCAGTTGCTTCTAACCGAATCCTGTAGCACTTTACCAGGATTATTTTGCATGTATGCTGTTTCTTTTCGAGCAACAGCAATTTTTCATCTGATCTGATTAGATTATATAGTATATACAATACAATACATCTGCATATGATACGGCCCTTTTTCCAAAGTTCACAAGTGCACACAAGACCAGATGACAGAACCTCGATGGTTCGATGAGCACCTGGATGTGAAAGACTTGCTCAAGGTCCTTACACACTGACCACCGCAGAAGAGGCTTGAACCCATACTTTCCGCACTACAAGGCATGCGCTCTAACCAATCGGCAACCGTTCCCCACTACACACTGTGTTATTCACTGCACTGTTAAATTTAAATCCACATACAGCAATCTGTCATAGTCAACACAGCCTCATCTAAGTATATGTAGTCACAATCATTATCCTTATGAAACTGCAATTATAAGCCCATTCTGTTGGCCAGAAACAGAGTGCCTCGGATAATGCATCCCATTTGGTGATGGTTTGAACCAGAGACAAAGAATTTTGCTTTCAACCATACAGATAATAGCCAACCAGAGACAAAGAATTTTTGCCTTCATCCATACAGATAACAGCCACTGCTAGTAATAACCCTAGGCACACTAAAAATGGTCTTCAGTCAAGCATTAATAGTGTAAATGATTTAGCGTACCAAGAGGCATTCATATACCCAAACAACTATAGTTAAAAAAATTATCAAACACACAAATGCATCTAAACTATTTGAATCTAAAATGATGCAGTTTAAGATAAGCTCATAATGTTTCTTGAGTCATCTAAAATGGTAGAATTCTGTTTTCAGTGAGAATTGTTCCACAAGATCCAACGTACATATATATAATTGTAAATATTATTTGTAATTAGTAACTTAGATCGCACCGGTGTCTACAGCACAAGGCATCAACCAATGGTGCACCAAAGCTAGGCCGTAATGCAGTGAATATCCAGAAGATCAGTCCATAAGACAGAGAGGCAGCCTATGGTGGATAAGTAATTTGAAAGGGTAAGCATAATTGTTTTGTATTGTATCTAAACATTTATAAAGTGCCTCTCACAGTGTTCGCTAATCAGAGGTTGAGAACAAAATGATATAAACGGCACGTGGAGAGAGCTTCAAAATCTAGGCCCAGCAACAGAAAAGGTTCATTAACAAAGAACAGCGCATGTTTTAGATATGAAATATAATCAAATGACTCGTCCAATAATGATAAGTCTGGGAATAACGACAGATTTACCCAGCACAACATCATGGAAACTCCCTACTGAGTCCAAAATAACATCAAAGACTATGGCAAAAAGCATGTTGTAGGAGTTCAACTTGCAACTGAGACTGCTCGTTGGCAGTAAACAGCTCTAAAATTGAGAGAAACCTACCTACACTACCAGTTAGACAATTTCATTGACAATATATGCAATCATTTATCACAACTTAACAGATGAAAACCGCAAATTTTCTAGCCTGTTACAACTATTGTTGAAACCATCAACACTGTTGCTAATTTTTATATCGTCTCATTTCATGAATCACGTTGACTTATGTTGTGTTGCGGCATAATATAAATGGTTCATTAATCAATAACAATATTTAATAATTTTTATTTTTAATCACCTGCCATTTTGGATCTATGTTTCAGAACAGTAATTCACAAAAATTGCTTTTTGCGGATCTATACAAACACTGAAATATTCACTAGCTCAAGCTGTCACCAGACCCCCAAGTATCCCCATATCACTCCTGTCCTTAAATCACTCCATTCGCTAAAAATCCCATCGCCAACCCACTTCAGAGTCCTATAACTAACCTACAACTCCCATATTCCCAGCCCAAGCACTTCCGTCATCTCTTAACCATTCAGGCAACCCGCTCCAACCGATCATCCTATCTCAGTTCCTCTCGAGCCCCAGTCATTACTCATCTCAAGTTCTCCAACCAAGCCATACGCTACACCGCACCTCAACTCTGGAATTATCTCCCTCCTAAATTCCGAAAAATTTCACTTCCTCCCCCAGTATTGCCACTCACCCACTCGCCCATCATGATCTGCCTCAGGCTCCTCCATCTATTCAATTAGTCTCACATCTTCAAAAATTCCTACCCCGACACATCTCAACCTTTGCCTTCCAATCTTTGAAGATCTAAACAAAACCCACTTTCGCAGCTCATCTGCCTCATCTCTCTCCCTGCCAAAATGCCCACATGACGCCCATATAGGACACCAATTCACACATGGGACCCGTTTAGACCCCATCTGGGTCTCATCGAATGCCCATTAAAAATGTTGGCAGGGCAACCCTGGCAACCGAACTTCTCAATTTAATATCGCTGGACAACCCCGGCGCTTCGACATTTGGAGTTTACAATTACGATTACAAACGGATGCTGGTTAAACCGGCAGAGTATTACAGGATTTTAAGTCGGCTTTTATACTCACGCAGGCAGTAGCCGCCTCCTTTCTCGGAAGCGTGTACTGAAGATAAATTGATGGACATTAAACATAGGAAACCTAACAAAAGGTATTTTAAATTTATCTTAGAAGACATCGTTTAAAAACTTCCTACACCGACTGATCTGTACAAAAAAACGCGTGTTATAAACTGGATGTCATGGTAAACAGACACTTTCTTCCGACTTTCTAGCTCAGCACGTTGGACCACCATCAAAGGCCAAGGTTTGTGGATTCTCTAATAGCAATTGAACGAAAACCATTTGCCGCATAATTGGATAGTGTAGGCCCCTATATGAAATTATAGTATCGTGATCCTAATCGTAATCTCGAGATAATTTTGCCAGAATCCGTGTAGCACTTCCTTAATTCGTTAATTCTGAACAGGTTCCTGTATAACTTGGTTATTGCTCGCTGCTTTGTCCAGCATATTGCGTCACCTCCCCATGGTCCCTTCGTCTCCTTTCTACACGTTACTCATCCTTGCACGTTACTTAAGAGAAGACTGAGAAGTTAAGGCTACACTTTCTTCCTCTTGGTCTGGGTCTGGAGCGTCTTTTAGTAGAAATCTTTAAGCGACACTGTATAAATTCTGATTGATTGATTTATAGGCCTACAGGGTCAAAAACGAAGTCGCGAGAATCACCTAAGCTTATTCACAGGCGCTCAGTAAAACAAAACTCGATGAGCTAATGAGGTCGGAATCTATTCCATGTCAAGGATCCAATACAGGCAGACGGTACTCAGTCAACGGCTTCACTGTGGATAGTTTTAAGAATTGGGGCAGCGAGAGAGAGGTATGAAGGGATGATGAGGAATCAGAATTATATACATGTGGACAGGATCGAGTGCTTGCAGATTTGAGTGAGGACCTGCGCGAGATTGCAAGAAGTGACGTTTTGGTGAGTTCGTAGCATGGGTCCGATAATTGTCGCAAGTGAAGTTTATTCAAGAGTCCAGACGGACATAATTACAGCAGAAATAATAATCTGATTGACTAAACTGCATATCCATTCCCCTCCCCCATATTTTAAGAAATTTTTTGACTAATTTTTCCAGATGGGATACACCAAGGAACCTTGAGAGCTTTAGCAGAAAGGGTATGATAAATGTGTAGAGGTATTAACACTCAATAAAAACACGAAAGTTTGGAACATAGCCTAATCACCACAGTACTTTTTAAATACTGCCCTCCATGAGTGTCCCTCCTGGACCCTCCAACCACAGTATAAATAATTACACCGTGTTGATGCCTGTGAAGCAAAGCATAAGCATTACATCGATAAGACTAATTTAGGAGCATCAATATGTCTAACACTATCTTAAATTTGGCTGATTTGAGAATTCATAAAATGATCCACACGTGCATCATTTCCGCAGCTGCGCATGGCGCCACGCTTTGAGTGGAGTTTCCTGTCGATATACTATTAAAAAGACGTATAGCTATGTCAGAGGCCAAGGCTATAACAGGCTGTTTATCAATACACAATATATACAGTACAAGTGATGCTGTTAAAAAGCATGTGGAACTTACGCATCGCGCATTGGGTGACAATAAACAGGCCCATAGCAGCTACAGCGTTCTCGAAAGACCACCGGGAGCTTTTGGGGTTCACAAAAGTCCTTGGGGTTCACATCGCCTACAGGGCAGAAAGAATTATGTTTTTAGAATCTAAATGCTATTCTAATTGCAGCCCCTATCGAACTTGACTATAAAACGAGCACACTAACTATATTATTAGAACTTCTTGGTCTTCACCTGCTTACTTTCGCTTGACAACCATTCTTCCATCGTGGTTGTTTGGGTTTCCATCGTGGTTTTTGGCTTTTCATCCGAGTGCCTGGGTTTAGCTATGGAAAATTACAATCATACTGAAAAAATGCTGACGTATTTACTGATTCATCATTTTCATGGCGATCTCCTAATATTATGAATATCAGTGTTTCAATGTGAAGTTCATCATTTGACGTGCACTATAGCATTATTTTACGTTTCATTCGAGTACTCAGATAATTTGCACGCCCACCTCCACGCTGTGGCGAATCGAGTGTTGTCACATTTTTTTGTACTTGCTTAGTTGTCAGTGTTCTTACATCATGGTTGTCAGATGTGTTATTTTGCCAGGATTCTGTTCGGACTGATTTAACATTTAAAATTAATACTGTAAGCTGTAAAGTTACTATGAAGGATTCTACAGTGCATTTGGCTTTAATAATTTTGTTTGTTATTTTAATCAGATGGGCAATATCACTTCATCCATATTCAGGTAAATATCGTGGCGCTAGATATAGTTGTGTTCAGAAAAATGTATTTATTTTGTATGTTTATATATATATTTATTTAAGTTTATGGTAAATCATTTCGTTGTGAAAGATTTTATTGTGAAATACGTGCAGGGTCATAGCGTGTCCTTGAATGGAAGGATGGTATTTGGTTGTAACATCTTACAGAGGATGTTACAACCAAATAAACACCTCGGTAAACATAGAAACATGAAAACACGAAAACACGGAAAACACGAAAACACAAACTGATATTTCATAAATTATTTATTCACAGCACAATTAAAAGTTTAAAAATAAATCTCAAGTGTGCACTTAAATAAAAGGAATTCAACTACATTTGAATTTCCGAAAAATATGCAATTAGTCGTCGTTTAATTGGATAAACATGCAAGCCGGAAAACCTGAAGCTAATATTTCCGGATTCAACACTAAATGAGGTCAACAAAAATATGCGCTAAATTGGAGTCAACCAATCGCTAAATGGAGGAGGTTCTCTTTTAATATAGACTGTGTTCAGCGTTCCTAAATACTAGACATCCTCATTCCTCAATACTCATAAATTGTTTGGCGATCTTCAGTCTAACCTTATACCTTCCATACATCGCTCATATTTACGGAATGGTCCAAAACATGAAAACCCGGAACACGCTAACCATGTGTACCTGTGTTGCAAATTGGTTACAAACGGACGAGTAAGGGCACAGTATTGATTCCAATTGGCTGAAGGCGATTAACCTCTGTGTCTCTGTCTGTCTGTCTGTGTGTCTGTCTGTATGTCTGTCTGTCTGTCTGTCTGTCTGTGTCTCGCCTTACAAGTCGAAGTATTAGTGTCAACCAGAAATTGATTTTAAATTGTCTGGCTTTTCTGCAGCCTAACCTTATACCTTCCATATATCACTCATATTTACGGAATGGTCCAAAACATGAAAACCCGGAACACGCTAACCATGACTACCTGTGTTGCAAATAGATTACAAACGGACGAGTAAGGGCACAGTATTGATTCCAATTGGCTGAAGGCAATTAACCTCTGTGTCTCTGTCTGTCTGTCTGTCTGTCTGTGTCTCGCCTTACAAGTCGAAGTATTAGTGTCAACCAGAAATTGATTTTAAATTGTCTGGCTTTTCTGCAGGCTAACCTTATACCTTCCATATATCACTCATATTTACGGAATGGTCCAAAACATGAAAACCCGGAACACGCTAACCATGTGTACCTGTGTTGCAAATTGGTTACAAACGGACGAGTAAGGGCACAGTATTGATTCCAATTGGCTGAAGGCGATTAACCTCTGTGTCTCTGTCTGTCTGTCTGTCTGTCTGTCTGTCTGTCTGTGTCTCGCCTTACAAGTCGAAGTATTAGTGTCAACCAGAAATTGATTTAAATTGTCTGTCTGTGTGTCTGTCTGTCTGTATGTCTGTCTGTCTGTCTGTCTGTCTGTGTCTCGCCTTAGAAGTCGAAGTATTAGTGTCAACCAGAAATTGATTTTAAATTGTCTGGCTTTTCTGTTCCGGGTTTTCATGTTTTGGACCATTCCGTAAATATCAATTTCTGGTTGACACTAATACTTCGACTTGTAAGGCGAGACACAGACAGACAGACAGACAGACAGACAGACAGACAGACAGACAGACAGACAGACAGACAGAGGTTAATTGCCTTCAGCCAATTGGAATCAATACTGTGCCCTTACTCGTCCGTTTGTAATCTATTTGCAACACAGGTAGTCATGGTTAGCGTGTTCCGGGTTTTCATGTTTTGGACCATTCCGTAAATATGAGTGATATACGGAAGGTATAAGGTTAGGCTGCAGAAAAGCCAGACAATTTAATATCAATTTCTGGTTGACACTAATACTTCGACTTCTAAGGCGAGACACAGACAGACAGACAGACAGACAGACAGACATACAGACAGACAGACAGAGACACAGAGGTTAATCGCCTTCAGCCAATTGGAATCAATACTGTGCCCTTACTCGTCCGTTTGTAATCTATTTGCAACACAGGTAGTCATCGTTAGCGTGTTCCGGGTTTTCATGTTTTGGACCATTCCGTAAATATGAGTGATATATGGAAGGTATAAGGTTAGGCTGCAGAAAAGCCAGACAATTTAATATCAATTTCTGGTCCACCCTAATACTTCAACTTGTAAGGCGAGAGACAGACAGACAGACAGACAGACAGACAGACAGAGACACAGAGGTTAATTGCCTTCAGCCAATTGGAATCAATACTGTGCCCTTACTCGTCCGTTTGTAATCTATTTGCAACACAGGTAGTCATGGTAACTGGTAGTAACTGGTTAATCAACCCTCCATCAAACGTCGCCTCTCGGAGTGAGTCTCCAACTCGGAAACCTTCGTCGTCGTCGTCGCCATCATCATCAACATCCAACATTGCTCCTAACTTTAATCAACCCTCCATCAAACGTCGCCTCTCGGAGTGAGTCTCCAACTCGGAAACCTTCGTCGTCGTCGTCGCCGTCATCATCCACATCCAACATTGCTCCTAACTTTAATCAACCCTCCATCAAACGTCGCCTCTCGGAGTGAGTCTCCAACTCGGAAACCTTCGTCGTCGTCGTCGCCGTCGTCATCCACATCCAACATTGCTCCTAACTTTAATTAACCCTCCATCAAACGTCGCTTCTCGGAGTGAGTCTCCAACTCGGAAACCTTCGTCGTCGTCGTCGCCGTCATCATCCACATCCAACATTGCTCCTAACTTTAATCAACCCTCCATCAAACGTCGCCTCTCAGAGTGAGTCTCCCTAATTATCACAGTTCAAGAAGTTCCTTGCTTAATCAACGAAGAGACGAGCTCATACTTACTTCTCGATTCTCGATACTTCATGAGTACTATTGGTGCTGATAACATGGTTGAATGGGTCAACCACTTAAGAGACCTGCTTCTAGGTAGCCCACAACCCTAGACTCTTCATGAAAACTATAGGAGCTATTAATATCTCGTTGTCTGCAGGACTGAGCAGCATCTGTTAATACTTGAGCGTGTAAGGACTTTAATAGTTCAACTGGTTATTAGCAAACTACTGGTTGCATCTAAGTTTCTATTATGAATGATAAAACCCCACAAATACTTACCTCTGCACGTATACCGAAAATTGTCGTAAAGATCGATTTAATCTTTCTAAAACTTACCTTTGACTGCCGTTTGGTGAGGTGGGAGTTACTCTATCACAATATAGACAGCGTTATCTCTCATCACTTTACCCTTCCTATTCATCTCAAATTTGTCTCTTTTCTCGGTTCACTCTTTCTCTCATTCATACCTTCTTTGGACTTTCCTTAGTGCAGCGATTATTCTCAAGATACGACATATATTAAATTGTTCATATTGGTTTTGTACAACTAAACTGCCTTTAAATAATGGACTAACTGGTGCTGCTAAAAATGCTCTTGTGAGCGATGATCAAGTTTTCCTTTCGCTCACCTTCGCTTCTGAAGCCTCTGCTCAAAGCAGTGTTTACCTCAATGCATGGCATATATCGGTTAGCATTATAGCGCTGTAACTGCATGGATAATCAAGAAAATATTTAGTCAAGGGGCAAACAAGCCGAGTATTTTGATGCACAGGATTACGGGATTTCTGATCCATGTTAAACTGTATTTAAATTTTGTTTGTTAACCCAGATTGACTTTATAGAGAGCTGTACAGGTTCCGTATATCGCGCCTATCATTGATGCTGCTATTGGGTCAATGTTCATAGGAGCGGCGGGGCTCTTACCCTTCCTCTAGTGAGCCGACGGCAGACTCCCCCATTGTTATCCCTCTGCGCTGCGCGGGCGCTCTGCCTATGGAGGGTCCGGGTGATCTAATTGCCCCCATTGACATCGGAGCTGGGGCTAAACGGGGGGAACTAGTAAATGACATCGAGTTAGAGGTGATTCCTTACGAGACAGCGACTAATTTATTGGCTGAGAGTAGTAACCATGACCCTGATTTAAATTATTTTAAGAATATTAACTGGTCCAGCAATTATATATCACTTACAGCTCTGGCTAAGCAGCTAGGGCATGAGCGGACTCTACACGAATCCACCCTATCGATACTTCATATTAACTGTAGAAGCTTAATTCCTAAAATAAATGAAATTAAGGATATAATTGACCAACTTCAGGTCACCATTCTGGCACTAACCGAAACTTGGCTTGAC
Organism: Allolobophora icterica; assembly: GCA_963556255.1. Lineage (NCBI taxonomy): Eukaryota > Metazoa > Annelida > Clitellata > Crassiclitellata > Lumbricidae > Allolobophora > Allolobophora icterica. The sequence goes on from OY744608.1 coordinate 10,141,511, forward strand.
GCTGAAACAGAGGACTCCTTCCACATTTCAGGCTACAATTTCCTAGGAAGGTCTAGAGACGGAGAAAGAGGAGGGGGAGTGGGACTCTTCATCAAAGATAACATAAAGTTTCAACAGTTCAAACCCCTAGACGATTCAAAAAAACATAATACCTATGAGAGCCTCCTCGTTAGACTACAGTTAAAGAAATGCTCTCCAATAATAGCTGTAGTATATCGAGCTCCCGGACAGTGCTTGAAGGAGTTTAACACCGAACTCGAAGAACTTGCATCGAGCATAAAGAATAAGTCTAAGGATATCATAATACTAGGGGACTTTAACATAGATTTACTGAAAGTAAACGAACACGTAGATTCTAATATTTTCTATAACTGCCTCACATCCTATCATTACCTCCCAGTCATTACTAGGCCTACCAGAATAACCTGTAGCTCTAGAACTCTAATTGACAATATTTTCTGTAGCTCTTGGTCTAAGCTTCTAAACTCCTCTATTATAATTTCTGATTTGTCTGACCACCTTCCAATTTATGCATGCTTCTCACTAGAGACTCCAGTGTCTGAGAGAATAACTCAAAAAGATTCTCGCTTAGTAACAGAGAAGGGCTTGTCCCAGTTTCAATTGGCCCTATCTGAAATTAACTGGAGCCCCGTATTGAGATCTTGCCATGATGGAAACCCTAATGAAGCATACGAATTATTTTTCGAACGCTATAGTCAAGCCTACGATAATTCATTCCCTATACAAACAGAATCCTCGAAGGGGAGAGTAAAGTTTAAGCAGCCCTGGATGACTGCGGGCCTATTAAAATCTTGTAGGAAAAAAAACCTCCTTTACGCAAAGTTCTTGAAAACCCCAAATCAATCAAATAAGTTAAAATTTGTCAAATACAGAAACAAGTTTAAAACAATTAGAATCCACGCTGAAAAAATTTATTACACTTCCGAATTTTTTAAGTACCAAAACGACCTCAAAATGACTTGGAAGCTCATAAGATCAGCCATGCAACTAGAAGTTAGAAGTACAAGAATAGACAGTCTACTAGTAGAAGGAAATAAAATTGAAAACCCTGAATTAATTGCAAATAAATTTAATAATTACTTTACCACTATAGCGAGTAAGTTGGCTGAGAGTCTTCGAGAAGCACCATGCCCGTTTGAGGATTATATGCCTGCCCCTCAATTGAGTTCCATGGGATTAACTATGGCCACTCCCGAAGAGATTCTAAACATAAGTCGTCAACTCAAGAAAACCCACTCAAGGGGGGCTGACGATATAGATCCCTATATAGCCACGCCCAATTTAGCTCTAGTCATACAACCCCTCACTGAAATTATCAACTGTTCACTCTCTCAAGGAATTGTCCCCGAAAAGTTAAAGATAGCAAAGGTAGTTCCCATCTTTAAAAAGGGGGACAAAGAGAATCTAGCTAACTATAGACCCATTTCAGTATTACCCTACTTCTCCAAATACTTTGAAAAGATAATGTACGAAAGGCTCAGCAGTTACATAAGAAAGACTAGTGCAATACATCAATCTCAGCATGGGTTCCAGCAAGGCCATTCAACATACATGGCTCTTCTCGAAATGGAAGATAAAATATCGAAGGCCATAGATAAAAATGAATATTCCGTAGGAATATTCTTAGACCTGGCAAAAGCCTTCGATACGGTCGACCATGCAATCCTACTTAAAAAATTACATTATTATGGGATAAGAGGAACCCAATTAAAATGGTTCATTAGTTATTTTAACAACCGTACCCAAAGAGTCCTTTGTAACGGAGCCCTGTCCGAGATAAGATGTATTAACTACGGAGTTCCCCAGGGCTCTAATCTTGGACCACTCTTATTTCTCCTCTACATAAATGATTTAGCTAATGTGTCCTCCACCCTACATTTTATACTATTTGCAGACGATTCTAATATCTTCTATTCCCATAAATCTTGGCAGGCTTTAATGGACACCATCAATGCTGAGCTACTGGAGGTTAATAAATGGTTTTTGTCAAACAGGCTCACACTAAACCTGGATAAAACTAACTTTATAATATTCAAATCTCACAGAAAAGTTAAACCCATAGACCTAAAATTGAAAATAGAGGAAGAAACAATTGCTCAAGTAGAAACTACCAAATTTTTAGGAATTCAAATAGACCAACATCTAACATGGAAGAGTCATATCAACTACATCTCCCAGAAAATGGCAAAGAATATAGGGGTTCTAAATAGAATTTCACACTTGCTCCCCCCTGCCATTAGACTGCAATTATATTATACTCTCGTTTATCCCTACCTCACATATTGTAACCTGATCTGGGCCTCTAATTATGACTCCAGACTGTATAAATTAGTTACTCTCCAAAAGAGGGCAGTTCGAATAATTGCTGGGGCGAGCAGAAAAGCTCATACTAGCCCAATCTTTAAAGAGTTCAACTTATTAAAGATAGAGCAAATTCGAATATTTCAAACAGCACAATTCTTCTACCAGTACGAACATAAATTACTTCCCCCCCTCTTCACTGATTACTTTACTTTAGGATCGCAGATCCACTCACACAGTACAAGGAGCGCGGACTCCTACCGTCCCGATAGGGCGCGAACAAATCTTCGAGAATTTGGTATCAAATCATCTGGACCTAGTACGTGGAATACTATTCCCCAAGTAATCCGAATAGCCACACCCTACTACTTATTTAGAAGGAAGCTCAGGGAATTTCTGCTCGAAAGCTAACCCTCACTCGATGTAAAACAAAATAAAAGAATCGCTTTTCATGACCTCCCTTTCCCTTCTGCGGCTGGGTGCGCGCGCAGCGGGAGGGCCCCCACTTGGTCTGCCGGTATGACTCCGAGAGAGTTAGGGATCTAGTTAATAATTAGTTAAGATTAGTTAAGATTGTTTACCCTACCCGTTTATTTTTCTTATAGCCCCATCCCAATGCATGGTCACTCGAACTTTAAACGGTCTAATCACATCGAACGGCCTAGGGATGGTGCGAACGAGTCAGTTATATTTTAAGTTGTTACTCCAACTGTATAGGAGACCCTTTTAGCGGGACCACGGTCCCTTTGGGCGCTCCTTTTGCGATCTGTTGACAACTGTTATGTAACCAATTATCATGTACGTTACCTTGTCTTCGGTTGCAATAAAGCTTTTTGATTGATGATTGATTGATTGATTGATTGATGGTTAGCGTGTTCCGGGTTTTCATGTTTTGGACCATTCCGTAAATATGAGTGATATATGGAAGGTATAAGGTTAGGCTGCAGAAAAGCCAGACAATTTAATATCAATTTCTGGTTGACACTAATACTTCGACTTCTAAGGCGAGACACAGACAGACAGACAGACAGACAGACAGACAGACAGACAGACAGACAGACAGACAGACAGACAGAGACACAGAGGTTAATCGACTTCAGCCAATTGGAATCAATACTGTGCCCTTACTCGTCCGTTTGTAATCTATTTGCAACACAGGTAGTCATCGTTAGCGTGTTCCGGGTTTTCATGTTTTGGACCATTCCGTAAATATGAGTGATATATGGAAGGTATAAGGTTAGGCTGCAGAAAAGCCAGACAATTTAATATCAATTTCTGGTCCACCCTAATACTTCAACTTGTAAGGCGAGACACAGACAGACAGACAGACAGACAGACAGGCAGGCAGGCAGGCAGACTGACAGACATACATATAGACACAGAGGTCACTCGCCTTCAGCCAATTGAAATCAATACAGTGCCCTTACGCGTCCGTTTGTAATCTATTTGCAACACAGGTAGGCTACACATGGTTAGCGTGTTCCGGATTTTCGTGTTTTGGGCTTTTCCGTCAATATAAGCGATGTATGGAAAATATAGGGTTCGACTGCAGACAAGCGAGACAAATTAATGTCCATTTCTGGTCGACCCTAACACTATAGGCTCTATATGACACGCCTTCAGTTAATAGTCCTCAATACGATGCCATTACTGCTCCATTTCTAAGCTATTTGCAAAAAGACAGAAAGACAGAGAGACATACAGACAGACAGACAGACAGACAGACAGAGATTGTGACACAGAGAATGACGGTCAATGCCCTTGCTAGTATGGTTGTAAGCTTTTTGCAACACAGGTCAACACGCCTTGCGCTTTCCGGAATGAAACCCGGAACCGGAACATGTTTACGGAACGGAATATGTTTTCGTGCCGCTGTATTTACCCGGGTCAAATAAACAGTCTTAGCCCACAAAGTTTTATATCCTGAAATTTCCTATGTTTGGCTATTTGTAATCAATTTCGAATGCGATTTCAACGGTGCTTGTATATCAATGTTAAGCATGGTGCGTTCTAGGTGTTCTAGTGAAACATTTAATTACTGATACCCAGCCAGTTGTGCTCGTCTTGTTACAGTTCTGTCTAACCATTGGGTGCGGCCCGAATCCCCGAAACCCGAATCCCCGAAACGAAATACGGCCGGATCCCCGAAATCGATTTTAGACTAAAATTACAAATAAACATGTGAATAGGCATTATATCGAGGTACATCAAGGCCATGCTAGGTCTATGTCATGTATAAGAGTTTACAATTTAACTTTGAATAGTTTTCTGGAGTTCGGCACTTTCTATAAGCTGTTTTCGGGAAATCGGGCTTTAGTGTATTTTCACCCTTTTCGGGTTTCGGGGATTCGGGCTGACCCGTAACCATTTACCGCGGTTAATCTAGTGTAGACACCCTACTACGCAAAATTTTATTGTTTTATTTAATTCCCTATCCCCCCCAAATAATAATAGAATTCACGACTTTGTGGGTATTGCACACAAGTTTAGACTTTCAGTTATTTCTTAGGTAACAGATATTACATTACATTACAATGAATGACAGTGAAATTAGCATGATGAAAACCATTCCAAATAGACTTTCATGAATGTAAATGTTCTATATAAATTATGATTAAATATGGATTTATCAATTTGTTATTTAATTTTCAGGTTTACCTAAACCTTTAAACAATTATGTGTGTTGGATTTTAGTTTTAACAAGTTTAATAAATTATGTTAAAATGTGATAGCTCAGTATATATAATTATACCAACATTGATTGTAATTGTAATTAATTGTAATTAGTAACTGCTGTTGTGCCATTGTCCAATGCTCAAGGCATTCAGCTGTAATCAGATCAATATCCAGAAGATCAGTCTGTATAATGTGTTTCTTTCAGGTGCTGAAAAGCCTCCAATGTTTGGCGATTACGAAGCTCAGAGGCACTGGATGGAAATCACCTATAATCTTCCGACTGAAGATTGGTATTTGAATGCTTGTATAACAATTTGAATATAGAAATGAAATTAAATGGGCTGTGGTAGCATATTCCTGAGTACAATCAATGTACTGTGAGTGACAATCCCCGTAAAGAAAGGACCAGACTTAGTTGGTGCATGAGTAACAAACCATAATGACATGTAGTATGAAAATTGGCCATAAATCTTGGAGTCACATCACAGCAATTAGAAATACATTCAATCAGCCGATCAGTTCAGTTGGCTGGTCAGTTTGTCAACCAAGCAGTCAATTCAGATGACTTTCTGGCTAACAGTTGTCCATTGGTGACACAGTTGGTCGATGATCATGCAGTTGCTGGTTCAACTCCGTGTAATAAACTTGGGCAACTTGTTTGTAGATGCTGTCTTTGTCACCAAGCAATGCAATTTGGTACTGTCTGTCACCAAGCAATATAATTTGGTACTGGTGTAAACTGGGAAGTAAATGGCAAGTCCTACAATGCATTTGCCCTGTGTCCAGTACTTAGCGATTCTTCCATTGCCGGCTCAAAGGCCTATTAAAAGGATATGAGCAGTCATTGAGCACATTCCCTAAGTGCTACTATGAGACACAGGGCCTTTACTGACATCTGTTATTCAATCAATTTCTGCTTTAGAGAGTGCATGCATGTATGTTAAAGTGCTGAGAATCATTCTGGAGTTAGCCTGCACAGTCTGTTCTATTTTGACTTCAGGTACCGAAATACTACAGACAACGATCTCCAGTATTGGGGGTTGGACTATCCACCCCTTACTGCCTACCACAGCTGGATCTTGGGTTCTGTGTATGTATTTACCTATCAAGATATCTTATTTATTTATTGCAAACCATATTTTGGCTTGGTGGAAGAGGAATTCTAAGAAATTTCACGCGTAGCATTGAGAAAAAGAGAAGAAAATCTGTCCATAGAACTTACCCCAAGAAAGAGCCATGGGTATTTGAGGGTAGGTGGCCAGTCCTCTACCATGCCAATGAACTCATCTCTGACAGTGTAAAATAGTCGGCATGCTTATTCTGTAGCCAAAGGGGTATACATGTGGAACATAAACTTGACTTGTCTTTCTGTCCAGACTATTGCACACCACCATAATCATAGTTCAGTTTAAATAAGGATTTGTATATTATTTTTATGAACCATTCAACTAGTGTTTTTGCATATGCACTGCTTGATCTTAAGGCTTGAGTTTAAGCTGACAGACCTTTTGAAACTGCTTCTGCTGGGAAGCACTGGCATGTCTCACATGTTGCCAACCAAGAAAAATCCACGAATGGCTGATAGTTCTTACAGCATCAAGAGTTCTTGGCCATAAATATAGATTGAACGTCTCGTAGCTGCTACTGTCACTGGAAAATTTGTTTCTTACAGGCATTTCAGTTAAGCATTATGTTTCCAGTATAAAATCGAAATTACCTTCCCTGCTGTGTGATTGTGTTGGAATAATCTATAGTCATGTTGATGAGCTGTTCGTTCTTTTATTCCAGGGCCCATCATCTGAACTCATCCTGGGTTGAGCTTAACAAATCAAGAGGTCATGAAAGTTACGACCACAAACTATTCATGAGATACACAGGTAGCTATAAATTCTTACAGGAAAATAAGAAAAGGCATTGATAGCCATAACTACTTACTGTTTCTGAAGATACACAGGTTACAGTAAATTCTAAGGTTATATAAGAAAATGCATTTATGCACATGAGACATCTACAATGCAGCAGCAATTCATAGTGGGAAAGAAGACAAGACATTGATTTTATTTGTACAAGATGCATGGTAATATATAACTATCCTACAGCCAACAAGGACATAGCAATGTTGGCTGTTGATTTGTCTATGATGTAAATTTTGCAAAATAGCTAAAGGAATTTGCGTGATAGATCTTGCATGCTTTGAACTTCTAGTGTGACCAAGTCTGCATTCTGGAGATATTTTTCAATTCTGCAGCATATCTTGTGGTTTTGGAATTTTCAGAAGCACAGTCCTAATATCGAAGAATCTTTTTGCTGAATTATGATCATGATCACTGCAATCCTTTGCAGTGGGTGGTCCATCCATAACCTTCCGTCAGACCTGGGTGTTCCTTTAACCTGGAAATTTGCACACACCTTTTACAAGCATCTGAAAACTGTTCTATTTCACCTGGGTTGGGCTGGGGTGCCTCTGAGAGGTGACCTCTTGGAGAGGCACTGTATAAGGGCTCTGAATGAATGCGTAAATGATTCCAAGTACATATAGACCACATTGGACATGCATCAGAAATGTAAGACCCTATTTGGCAGCACAAAACTTTTGCTTCAGAATTGATTGAACCGCATTACAAGGTAATGCTGCTCAAATAAACATACTCAGAAGAAAGTTACCAGCAACTAAGATTGCATGGTATATCTTGTCTTTATTTTTGACATAATTAATTATTTCTCTTGGTCTGCAAAAGTTGTCCTTATGATGTGATAGAGATATTTAAAAAACAGTTGGTATTGTTTATAAGATTTATTTTCTGTTTTATTTTGCAGTTCTCGCTGTCGATGTACTTATTTATATTCCTGCTGTCTTCATCTACTTCATGCGATGTACCTGCATTGCAGACAGAACCAACCAGGTACACAATTATTAATGTACGAGTATTATTGTTTCATGGCTGTGGGCAGTATGTTGATGGAATTAAGCTTGACAGTCAATGATTCTCTTGTATATAGCTGCTTCACAATTAAAAGCAGGTTTCAACGTTCTTTTGACTGTATTTTAGAGAAATATTAAATGTGATGTAGAATTTGTATATCGGCTTAGAGTAAAGTAGAGGAAAGTTATCTGATTCATAACTTGCATTGCTGAGATGAATTCTCACACAGTATAATCAAGGACCTAGATCTAAAATTGAATTCAGCTTTTGAACATGGCCTAGAGTGGGGGAATAGAGTAATGGTAATACTCATGGCCAAGAGAGCATTAGATTCGTGGTTCGATGCCCGTAACCCCCTCTAGGGCGGTGCCTTGCATGACTGCCAAACCGTGTGTTTAATTAAGATCTTGATTGTACTGTCATGTTTCAATGTAATCGTATTGCGTTTGTCAGTTTGAATTAATAAAGAAGATTATTATTATTATTATTATTATTATTATTATTATAAACACTCATTGAAAAATATGCTACTTGAACTGGCTGCAAAAATATACTTATAAAATCAAGTCCTGAGTATTATTAGTATTACTCATTTTTAAGTGCCACTATCTAATGACCAAGCATCAGTCGATGACACTGAGCTACTGTGAGTGAAGAACTTGCTCCAGGTCCCTACACAGTAAACCAACCTGTACTCTTCATGTTACAAGGTGAGCATTCTAACCAATCAGCTGCTGTGTCTCACATATTGAATTACTGTCATCATACGACAGTAATCCAGCAAGCTAGAGGTCTTGGTTGCTGGCATCCCAGATGGGAACACAGTTGGCCCTGTCGACAGTTTCTTGAAGACGCTATAAATGTAGGTAGATTAATGCCTTAAACCTGGAAAGATTATTAGAAATATCTGTCACCTTTTTCTAATTGTGGAATGAAAAAATTCATGTAAAATTCATTCTGTTGCATTGCTAAAATGAAGAGTATTTGTAATTTGTAGCTTCTGTTTAGCACAATCGTTCTGCTTTATCCTGGGCTCATGTTAATTGACTATGGGCATTTTCAGTATCCTTTGTTTCCACTAACATCTATCAATTAACCATATTTATTAATGAACCCTTTTATGTTCGTCATTGAATAATCAATCAATTGTCGTGCTTCTTTGTGTTTAGGCCAACTGAAAATTGACTTAAACTTAAGTGTGAGATAATTATATGCAACCTACTTTTGGTGATTCGTACTGGTTGGAAATTGTGTCAGTCTTAAGTGATATACCAACAAGTAGATATGATTATCTCTGATTACAATTTCAGTTTACAATTTTCTCCCTAAATCTAGAAATGAACTGTGATAATGGCCAAATGGGTGATATTAAACTAAGAAAAGGACTAGAATGTTCAAACTTAGTTGATTTGTACACAGTCTTTTTTCTCACACCTGTGCGGGATGCTCGATAGTGTAGTGGTTAGCCTGCTGTATTGTCAGTCAAGAGGTCGGGGTTCAAATCCCCACTAGGGCATAAATTTGGTTCAAGATTTCTACTCCATCTGCACCCCCTAGCCAACTCGACTATAATAAATACACTGACCACACTGACACTGATGCAACCAGATCTTTGAGGTTGGGTATAGTCTTAACATAGGGAATGATATGAAGGAGAAAAGTCAATATAACACAGAACAGAGAATTTATAACAACATAGTGCTATATAAATGTAATGCGATGGTATAGCATTGTGTTGTATTTAAAATTTTATGAAGTAAATTAACATATACATTTCTGGTTCTTGATTCTTGACTCGATTATTGATATAACTGCGTGAGTCTTGGCCTTGCCCTTTGGGGTGTTATTGGACTTGGCAAGGGTCATGACCTGTTGGGGTCGATTGCCTTTGTGTTAGCTCTCAACTACAAGCAAATGGAGCTCTACCATGCTGTTCCTTTTTTCTGCTTTCTGTTCGGAGGATGTGTTCATCTGTATCGGAGAAAGGGATTGAAATCAGGGTAAATGTACTATCATTTGTGCAATTAACTGTGGCCACCAGTTTAAAGGTTAAAGATTAATGATAAAAACAGTAAGATCAGTTTGGGACACCCTCACACGATGGTGATGTAAATTCATTCAGTCATGCATTCTTACATTCATTTGGACAGACAGACGACTGCTTATTACAAAAGTTTATTGACAAATGATTGTATTTTGAACGGCATTTGAGAACAAATGTTTTAGCCTATTGACCTTTGTGATTTGAAGCGCCTCTTATGAGTCTTCTGGAAAAGGTGATATATAAATCTATGATTCCAAATTACACAGTTACAATGTGGGTTGAATTCTTAATTATTATTATATGAAGACATACAAGCACAAGTTAATATACTCCACAAATGTGCTAGAAGGTGCTTGGCTTAGCATAAGACGTGAACAGGTAAGTCTTTAATTTCTTCTTGAAGCTTTCGATAGAAAGAGTTCGATGGGCAGCACATTTCAGACTGTTGGGCCAGATTCATCGAATGATTATTTATAAACGTCACGGTGGCAAATCATGAGATTACAATATCATGATTTTTTTCTGTGTTATTCCTGCCTAATCATCAGAGCCTCAACTCTTGCTTGTTTGATGAACTTTGTACAAACATTCTTTGATGAGGTTTTATTTTGTTTTTAACATCATTGTTTTTCAGTTGTTCAAGACTAGCAAAGCTTGCAGTCGTTGTTCTAGTGACATTCTACGTTTGTTGGCATCCATTTCTGCACAGTTGGGAGGTTTTCAGTCAAGTTGTTCATCGATTGTTTCCATTTGCCAGGGGATTGTTTGAGGTTTGTAACTATTTCCATTGTCTTGTATTTACATTAGATTAGAATACATTACACTTTTGAATTTTGTAATTGTTTATTTGTGTTCTGTCATGTTTTATTTTATTGTGTGGCATTAACGAAGTTTTGTGTTCAAATTTTTGCTGTGTTATTGTAACTGTCTTAATTTGATTAAATTTTAAGGATAAAGTGGCCAATGTTTGGTGTAGTCTTTCTCTTCTGATCAAGTTCAAAGAGATCGTCAGCATTTCCAGTATGGTAAAAATCTGGTAAGTTGAATTTTTAATCCTTAATATTATCTGTGTACCAGTTTAAGTTATGGTAATGTTAATAATCTGTCAAAATTTCAATAAGCAATAGTCCTGCTACGTTGAAGGCTCTTTTAACTAAAGTAAGGACATGACAATAAAATCTGATGATAAAGACCACATCTTGTGAATAGTTACATGTCTCGTTTAAGAATACAAGTTATGTGTGTGAAACAGTAAGTCAACAATAAGACTGTTTCTTTAAATATTACATACCTCAGTTTCGATTTGTCTGTGACATTATGATGTTTTTTGTGCAGCCTTTCCACAACACTCCTGTTTCTTTTGCCATCTGCGCTTGATCTTCTTGTGCAGCCGTCGATCTCAAAGTTTAAATACTCCTTGGTTAGTTTAAATTCGGCTTTGGTGTCCTTATTAGGAAGATTTTAATCTTTTAAGTATCTTTGTACAACCAAGAGCATCACTCTTATAAAAAATCTTACAAATTGATCTTCTGCACATTGATTACGGCTTGGTTTTGGTGTGCCATCAGTTGATGCCTTGTGCATTAGACATCGGCACAATAGAAGTTACTAATTACAATTACAAATGAACTATTGTCTTGAACTTTAACATTAGATAGGTAAATTTTTTTAAAGTTTCTGTTTTATCGATATATGCTTGAGTAAATTTATATTAGTAATGGTTAAAATTAGTGAGTTTTTTGAGTGTGGATAGTTTTGGATAAAGTTGTTTCTTCGAAAATGCTATTTTGAAGTTCTACAGTAGTTAGATATTAATTGTTACAATTGATCTTATGTTGGAACCACATCCAACTTACGTGAGAAAACAGACTTCCAAGAAAGTTTGATTGCAGGATTGTAAATGTTGATTTGGCATACTGGGATGCACCACTGTCTAACACCAAGCATCAACTGATGGAGCTGAGCAATTGTGAGTGAAGGACTTGCTCCAAACCATACGCAGTACTTAGCCATCTTAGGGGATGCTTGAACCTATCCTTTCCGCATTACAAGGTGATTGCTCTAACATTCGGCTACTGTGTCCAATGATATGTCATATCCTTTATGTCTGTGATGCTTGATTGTAGTTGACCTTAGTATAAATTTCGTTTTACTGTGGTTGAAGATGTACTTGTATGCAGATATGTTCATATCCATTTAACCATGGCTGAAAAACGTTTTAATGTATTTTTATATTTATGGCTCACTTTTCTGTTTTCTACAGGTTAACGCATCACTGGTTTTCTTTCTTTTCTCATTTCAAGTTCACGAGAAGTCCATTCTATTGGCAGCTCTGTAAGAATGTCAATCTGCATACAGTCGATCACATTTGTCTTTGGTTGTTAAAGAATGCTGCTGTATCTCTGACAAAGTCGGATAGTAAATAAGTAAGCAGGTAGCTACTACTCTGTATTTTACAACTGGTGAAGCATGCACGTATGTAAGGACCTCTAAAAATGCGTCCATATTCGTACCAGACCGTTGGGAGGTAATAATGTCTTTCTCTTGGGTCCCTGAGCCAAAAGGGATGAATCTGATATACTGGATACATGTCTGCAGAACATGCCATTTGCTTAACTCTTTAACGACGAGAGGGATTAGTTTTCCATACATTTTAGTACATGCTTGTCGTTAAAGTGTTAACTTAAGTATTGTGAATTCTTGGATCATTATGATACAAAGAGGTGTGAAGACTGATTATGATTGTCAGCTGTGAGTTCTCATAGGTCCTGTAAACATGTCGAGTCTTTGGTTGTGATTAAGATCATTTTCGACTGAACTTGAAGCAACCCTGGATTGATGTCTTAGGCATTATTATAAACGTGCAGTAGAAGTCGTTGAATTAGATTAGATTTGTTCTGTTGAGTTAGAGAACAGCACGTGACACATTAATTCTTGGTCATCTTTGGATCATCATTGATTGTTTTGTGTTGTAGACCAGTGTGTCTTCTTCTGCCCAATCATTTGTTCGTCTGCCTCTGGTTTCTGCTCATTTCCACGTTCAGGTATCTAGATCCTTTGGGGCTCAATGTTTTCAATTTTATGGATTTTTTATGGTAGAAATGGTAATGACGTGAACTTTTGAGTTTCAATATGTTGTGTCAGGAATGATAATGGTGATGACATTTAATAATATCTTCGTTTATTAATTCAAACTGACAAGTACGCAGTAAGATTACATGACAAAGTAGTAAGAGACAATAACAAGTTTAACAGGAGTCTAATTTAACTGTATGGCAGCCATGCAAGGCGCCCATCTGTACTACTGCTCATTTTACAATCGCCACCTAGGGAAGAAGGCTGAGTTAACCTTGTGGGGCTAGCGGGTATCGAACCCACATCCTTCTGATCTTCGTGCCAGCTTGTTACCATTCAACCATCTCCCAACTCCAATTTATGCTTAGGATTTTGAAGGATTATGGAGATGATGACTGTGATTTCAGATGTATCAGATTTTGAAGAAGATGATGAAGCTGTTATGTTGTTGGAGATGATTATGAAGATGATGATGATGAAGAAGAGGATTATAATCAAATGATGAAGATGCTGCTGGTAATGATTTTGAAGAGGATGATGAATAGGATAAGAGTCGATAAGAAAGCATTTGCAGTTTTGATATTGCAGCAACTATGCATGTCAATATGCCAAAATTTCTTTGCAGCTTTGTGTCAGATGCTTTTGTTCTTTCAGCATGCTTCCGCTGTTAGTGAAGGATGGTCTGTTTGTGGCATATTTGGCTTCCATGATTCTCTTCTACGTGTTGGCTGACATCCTGATGGGAGACGAAGTTCAGTCAGCCATAAAATCAAAAAATACAGATGGTCAACCGACAACACAGACAAACGAATTCTCCATTTTCTCTGGTCATCGTTCGTTGTTGATTGTAAGTTGAGCAAATTTTCAATCCATGTTACATAGATTAACCAAGAAACAAAATTTATAGCACCTCGAGAAGAGGTTATGCAGAGGACTGGCCATCCACCCTCATGCATTAAAGGCTAAGAAACCTAAATTGACAATACTTCAGTAACCAAGTGCAGTCTCTTGGGTATATAGTATACACGTAGGTTTGCGTACATATCCAGCTTCATGTTTGAGGAATTGTACTGGTTATCGATGCACACATAAAGTAAGTGTAAGATCTTAAAGTTTATGCACAAGTGCTTGGTGGACTACGCTCCATCTTAGGGAGTTGTGTTTCAGTCTTGTCCACTCTCATCCAATCTGGCCGTAGATTTCTCTGATCTGCTATGCAGGGTGACCTGGTTGTTACCCCATCCCGAACTTCCAGTGCAGCACAGAAGTTTCGTTGTGGTTGGTCCAACTTTCTGGAATAGGTTGCCTAGCATCTTGCAACTTGGTCTTTCTTTAACTCTATTCTGTAAGTACTTGAAATTGGTTTTGTTTGATCCAGGTTTTCTGTCATTGGGTCAAGAGTGCCTCTGGTGAGTCTTGAAGAGGCACTTTGAATTTCTTATTACAATTCTAATAATGTCCATGGTAGCCTCACAGGGTTGACTTATGATACTTCTCTTCTGCTGCTATTGCCGGTTTTCTTAAAAGGTTGCTATGAAGTTTTACAAATTGTCCATTTTATTACATCGCATTACACTGGATTTTATGCTGAGATATTGAATAGGATCTGTGCAAGTCTCCCATTAAGTTACATTAATTACTGTTGTTTTAGTTGTTTGTTGCATCGGTCGTTGGAATGGTGATTATAACGTGCTTGAACCTGGGCCTGCAACCTCCGAAGCGTTTTCCAGACCTTTTTACGGTTGCGATCTCTTCGTACAGCTGTTTACACTTTGTAGCGTTTCTCGTTTACTTTCACTGGTGTCAGTTCACGGCATTGCCAGACGCACTTTCCACTGTTCCTCCTACTCCTCCTTCCGTTGTTAAACCGAAAGTCTTACCTGAAAACGTTCGGAACAAGAGGAGAAAGATGAAATTGAGTTGAGTTTGTTAGGTATATAGAAAAAATCTGGTTGTGGAAAACTAATGTTATGCTCAATGTGACAATTGTGTGTTGACTCTTGGATCTGGTTTTGTGTCTGTAATGACTGATGATAGTAGTCATTTTTAGCTTTAAGAAGCTGTTATTACACTATGTTGGTTTTCAGTTTAGATTTTGAAATTACTTGGTCATGGCATCAGTTCTAGGTCATGATATATAGGCACTGGGTATAGTGGAGCATCCTGATGAAAAATACCATGTTTCATAATGAAGTGATCAAAAGCTGATTTAAGTTTGACTGAATGTCCCTATCTAAGTTATATCAGGATTCAAGTTCTTATCAGAATGTGTTTCAATGAGGTTGTTGTGTAGTTGTTAAGTTACTATGATAGAGTGAGGATTTAGTGACTGAGAAGAGGCATTTATCATGCAACATTTAGGAAATTTAAACTTGGATAGTTACATAGATGACCAATTCTAAACAAACTTTGTTTCAGCTTTTTAACACATAATGTGCCTACTTAAATACTGCATCAAATCACCACTGTTTTACGGACTTTGTATGTGTGTAAATCTAAAACGGACATTGGATTATTTTAATTATTACTGCTGTATTGTTATTATTAATATCACTTACTGTCATTATTATCAAACAAGGTGTTCATAGATAAATTTCTTAGCATCAACTATTGTCGGATTTTTTGTGCTTTATGAATTCAAGAAATGAATTTCCTTAGCTTACATTTAAGAACACATGAATTTTATTGTAAAAGCAATAATATTTATTAGAAAAATGAGGCTCAAAACTGAGCAACGTCAATATTTCACTTATGCTAATTGCTACTGTATATATTCACTTCACAGTCACAGATTTATTATTATGCATTTACTGAATCCCAAAAAGGTCAACAAAAGAAAATACAGTTTGACATAAAATATTAACAGGGTATTGGAAAACAACCTGTATGTCCAAAAGGAACCAGAGCCCACTTAAATAGAGCCACCAATTTAAAGGCAGTACAACCTCATGATAGCATCAAATAAGTAAGTTATCTATCTAGACACTTCATACAGCTCATTTTGAAAGTCTTTCGTTTTTAAGCTTCTATAGCAGCTATTTAGATCCAGATGTCAGACGAACAATCTCCTCCTGGATATCGCATCTCATGGGCCAGATACGGACCATCGGGGGTATCCCCAAAATCTACGTAGAACTTCTTATTGAGGGTCAATCCTCCTTTGTCCGTGTCTACGTCCACTTGCAGAAGGAAACATCCAGCCCTGTCGCCCGATGAAAACAGAAACAAAATAGTGCTAGAAATGTTAGAATTCACTTGGAAACAGCCTTCTTATGGAACAGTTAATGAAACGCTTGGGACTAAAAAAGCTGACAAGTGATTAATAAGCATGTTCTGTATGGCAAAAGAAAGTTCTTAGAGACTCCAGGAATGTTGAAGGAATGCCAAAAAAAGACTAGCCTTCTAATAAAATAGTAGCTACATTTCTGATAATATAAGAGTAGGTACGAATGATGTAGACCACGTCTTAGGCTAGGGTTACAGCAGTTGCTAGGAGCAAGGAATGTCCTCAAGGGATGATATATAAAAACTGAATGATTTGAGAAAGATTTAAACACCTCCGAGATAACACTATAGTCCATGATGAGTACATGAGAATGACTGACTCACTTGGCAAGGTCCGGGTAGAACTGTCTGTCCCAAATGCTATACACTGATGTGGTGACGTAGAGCCTTTTGCCATCCAAGCTCAGCTGGAGCATCTGTGCACCACCCTCCACTCGCTTTCCATTAAAAAACAAAGGATCTGGCTGCTCCTAAACAAATCAACAACAGACGTCATCTACAGATTCAATCTACACACCTTGAATTAACAGACTACAAGCCCTCTGGGCTTCCGTGCATAGACTATTGGCCATCTAAGCCTCCATACGTAAACTGCAGCAACTTCACAAAGGCACTAAAAGTTCTAGCCATGCTTTAGCACCGGATACATGAATGCCATGTACGATATGCATATGCCAGGTATGCATACACACCTGGTATGTATGCATAGATATTTGCTTCCATGCATAAATACATAAAAATATCGAGATACCTATGTAGCACCTTTTAGGCAGGTCTACATAAAACTGTGCTGCGGTAGCCCTTACTCAATACAGAATGTAAAAGCCAAGAACATGGAAAAGACCTAGCTATGCATGTAGACAAAGTTACTAGGCGAGCACTCGAACCAATCAACCACTGTCTCATAACCAGAGGTACATGGTAACTCCACAGAGTAGTGACAGTAACAAGATTTAAAGTTGGGGAGGGGGAATAAACCGGCAGTGCAGTGTTGCAGAATGGCCTCAGAAACAAAAGCGTTAGATCTGTGATTAGATTATCTGATTAAATCTTGCCTTCAGTTCTTTGTCCTCAATGACCTTCACTTTTCCGTCTTTACAGATCGATCCACCAATGAAAACCTGAAAAGTAAGATTGTGAGCTAAATTACCAACCTGTGATGCTAGCAACACACCAAAGATATACTGAACATTACTATTAACTAACTGGCAACTTGTATATCACCTGTGTCTAATGCAAAAGGCATCGCTAACCAATGGCAAACCAAAACTGAACCAAAACTGAACCACTGAAGTTGACTGATTCACCGATTACGATGAGGAGGAATTATAGGAGGAAATGTTACTTGTAGAGCTGAGTGTCACCAGAGTACAGATGGAGTTTCAGACTGCTTTGACTCAGTACAACTTGTGGAGTGGTGTACAAGAGAAAAGTAAGGTGCTGAGATCATTGCTGAAGATATACTGTGCAGTGAGTAAAATATGACTGGAAACAGTTTAGGGTGAGACCAGACACACCAAACCAGTGCTCCAGGCGATGGAGCAAGAT
This sequence comes from Allolobophora icterica, assembly GCA_963556255.1. Taxonomy (NCBI): domain Eukaryota; kingdom Metazoa; phylum Annelida; class Clitellata; order Crassiclitellata; family Lumbricidae; genus Allolobophora; species Allolobophora icterica. Next base: position 10,159,385 of record OY744608.1, read on the forward strand.
AGTGTGATCGACCGTGTCGAAGGCAACAGATAAGTCAAGAAGAGCAAGTGCAGTTACCAAGCACATAAAAGCACCCTTTGAAAAGGCTAGTTGGAATTGCGTCTACAGGCACTGTTTGTCAGGAGATGAGAAAATAAGTGACCGAATTTCAACTACTGAGAAAAGTTGTGGGAGTAAAGGAATCAAGAGTAGGTGGGGTAATCAGGATTTAAGTGATTCGAACATGCTCAACCACGTAAGTGAACATAAACAACATATGACAGTTCACTACCAAGTCCTTATGTGTTCAGAAAACTTATTTAAACCTCCATTTATCACTAGGATTAACTTCCATTCAAAACTAAAGTCCAACCTCTTCCAGCCTTAAGTCCAACCTCGTCCAACCTCTTCCAGCCTTATTAATCGAGGCCACTGCATTTCTCTCAATATAAACACAAATTCATGCAACAGCTGTTCTATTTCCTTCCGTCTCTGTTCTCCCAGTGACCATTTCTTGTTCTTCATAATGGTATCACTGAACAATCCCTTTGATTTGATGCAGCACTTTTGAATAAAATGGTGCTCGGTGTTAAGCCTCTAAGTGGCGCTTAGAAATTTTTGAGTTTATGATTCAAGATTTAGGTTCTAATGTGAAGGTCTACCTGACCGACGAGCTTTGGGTTACATCGATCGGTGATGTCATACTGACGTATATCTCCATGAAACCAGTTGCTAAAGTAGAGGAAACGATCGTCCAGCGATAGAATTATGTATGTGATCGCCCCTAGAAGCCAAATCAAATTTATTATACAAAGACGCTGCTTCACACAACTTTTACGTCACATGTGGACTGTTGTCACTTTTATCATGTACAGGATAGTGGTCTCATGTGTTGGAAATGTTAATTAATGGAACTTAGCAACATGTTTTATCCATATCTTCTCCACAGCTCCAATTCCAACCACTATTTACCATAGTCATCTGCTTGCTTGACCCTTGTATTTGGACTTGGCACAAACCGGACCATATCTGCCCCACTTGGTCTGCATTTGACTGAGCATAAGTGAATCAGCTCATCCACATGACTTAGCTTCTGGGCGCTGAACAAATAAAATAATGAGACAGCCCAGTTAGAATAGTTTCAAACAATTTGCCATTGTGAAGCGAGCATCAGGAGCACTCACAGTAGTTGCTAGTAGATGATGGGCCATTTGGGCTTTACCTGATCCAGCAACAGTAATATTTTACAACAGTCTATAATCTATATTGTAAAATGTGAACGTCTTGCAATACTGAAGGCTACTTTGTTACTTCTTTACTTACTTCAGTGGATGACCATTCAGGAATACTATGCCATCTAGACATCTTATATGATCCTAGACCATCCCCATGTCCTGATTGGTGCATGAATATAGTTTGTATGCCAATGCAAGCTGAATGAGAGGCTAATGGTTTGCTTTTAGTTGATGGCTAACTCTGGGACTACAATACTCATAAGAAGTTGCTACAGGATCCTGCAATCATGACAATTTTCATTCAATATGTAGCTACTGTCAGCTTGTATTAATTCTGATACATCAGCATGTAATGCTTATCTGCAGAACACGACAGGTATCGACCAAAACTAATGTCGATACAGAATGTAAATGTAATTACGACAATTTCAATAGCATCATCAGTAGCAAGCTACTTCTAGGATGCTTTAAGCCTTCGACTGTCATCTCAAATGCTAAGAGTTAGATAGCAAGTAAAGTTTAACTGTTTTAAAAACAAATGTTTTTAGCCTCCTGAATAGGCACTGGAAGACTGTTCCAAGCACATAGGCCGGCTACCCGAAAGACCCAATCGCCTGTTTTAGTTGCTGGCACAAATAGATAGCGGACTTCGAAGATCGCAGCCGCAACCTATTAGGGTCGTCTGATAGTAGTCTAATGCTGTCTGCGAGGCAGCGTGGTGCACAGTTATTGAGATATATGTACACCAGTAGGCAAAGCTTGAATTTTATGCACTCGCCTATCCTGAGCACCATATGAATGTGTCAGAATGGACTTGCTAGACGTTTTATGGTAGTCAGTCTGTAAGTTGCGTTCAAGCAATGTGGAAGATGGTTTGGGACGAAATTGGGTGCGATGTACATTGTCAGCTGAGGTTGGGATTTATGAGTATGCTCTTTCAATGGATGTTGCCCATGCAAGAGTTCTTTAATAAACTGACCAATAAACAAATGTCACCAAATTTCTTTAGTTCTATATAATTCATATGGCTTTCCATAAAATGATTTCTAAGAGATCATTTGGAACCATTGAATGCCGAACCGAAGATAGGCTTACCTGGCATATCAGGCTGAAAAAAGTTCTCGACCTTTTTCCTGGGAATAGTAATAACCTTTTCAGCATTCCAGAGGCCTTCCTAAAAGTGGATAGATTTCAATTACGAATGTGCCTTACAGTTCTAACCTACCAGTCTAAACTGTACTTTGATCTTGAACCAGCCTTTATAATTGAATTATCTGTGAATGAGTCCGTCTTTTGTACACTGCCCCTTCTACAGAACATTGAAAATGCATTTTCTATGTATATAGTACTTTGACTTATTTGTATTTATAATATTTTTACTTATTTGTCGCAATTATTATGTACCCAAAGTATATGTACATTTGATTCAGAGATCTGAGTCATGCCTATGCCAACAACATCTCTAATGTTGTTACATGGAGTCACTCAGCAGGCTTGAACCCATAGTCGTTGGATTACACACTAAGTGCGCCACCAAATATCTCAGTGCCACAGACACGTCTCATTCGGCCCTTAGTTTATATTAGCTACATTTATTATGCACATTTTGGAATACTCCCATTAAATCACCTCTGTATTATGCTGTGGTCTGTATGGGCACTTTACAGTTATGTGCTTATATGAGCATCATTTCATATACCCCCTCCCCCATTTTGTCCTTCGGACGGTCAGTCAGTCAGGTCCGTGCAAACTCAACTGGAACCTATTACGCGGGATAGTGACATACAGCAGTAACCCGTATAGTATAGTATATGGTATGGTACAGTTTAGGTTTACATTGTTGTTAATTGTGTACTTGGGCATAAGTTAGGCAATGTATTAGACTTACATCGGTTTTGAAGAAGCGGAAGACAGCGGAAATACATCCGACGTATCCCTGCGGTTCAGCTGGATTATGTAGGAACCGGATTTCCAGCGGATTCATTCCATCGGAGTCAATGTCGACCAGGTTGATCCTCTGCGTCAGTTCGTGAGTCTTCCAATTCCAGATGTTCAGATGGGAACCGTACAGACCTGGCAATACATCTTTATAAGCATTTCTCCAGCAGCCAAACTCATTGCCACTAATGGTACAGTGTGGGCCACAAATGGCCCAATGAATGTTTTCTAGGAATTACTCGTAATCGAAATGTCAAAAGTTCTTCAGCACCAAAAGAAACCTAAGTCTTCGGAAAAGAACTTTTACAGGTGCTTAGTCAAAAACAAAATTGGTGAGCAGCACATTTGCCACCTCCAAAAGACACTGATGTTGGTGTATTGGCCGCTGGTGCCCATAGTTGGAACTGGAGCGGTGAGAATGATATGGATAAGAGGGTGCACTACTACAAGTTTAACACAAAGTGAAACACCTTCGACTAGTTTATTAATCAGCAAGTTAAGCCTTAAGCCTTTATGGTACAAATTTTTATATATTTTATTCAAGTATAAAAAAAAGAACATTTGTCTTGTGCTATATAAATCCTGTAGGTTATAGTGTTACAATGAAATTAGCTTCAGAAAGCAACTAGACCCAGTGCGTAAGTCTACCTTCTTGTGAAAAATTATGTCGGCCTTTTCAGCAGCTGCAAAACACGGGTTCGTTTTGGATGCCAAGAGGAAATTTATTCAAATGCTTCCGGTAACAATTGGAAACTCACTCACAGCTATAAAGTCGTGCATGGCTACTTTAAGAGATTTAAGTGACTTGCCCTTAGCAACGTGTTCCGCTTGAAAGCCGGACCTGATAGCCCATGGGGCTCCCCATTCTGTGCTGATCATGACGTTGTGTCTCGGCTGATACCAGAAGTCATATCCCATCGGAGCAGCTTTTCCATCTTTCTCCCAGTTGGGCTTCAGCTTCCATTCTTTTGCATCTATGAGGAGGAAACCACCTGGAAAGAGAAAACATGCTGTAGAAGGACCAAGATGTCTAAAAGCCAAGGTGTGTCATGTGGGGCAAGCAGGGCACTCACCTTCACTCATCTAGATTATTCTGACTGAAATACATTTCCCATCTATAAGTAAACAGTAATACAGAGCCCTTTCACGAACACTCTTTTTAAAGAATTGCTCTAGGCCTGACCAGGACTGGCCTTATTTCTCCCGGTGACTCTCCTCCACCCTAATTTGGAAGCCCCATCTCTTCCCTCACACTAAGGTTACCTCAATTGAATGAATTCACCAAGAGTGAATAAACAAGCATGTCTATTTCAAACATATAAAAGTGCATTGACTTAGTTGCTCCATGAGCACAATTTCCACTTATCAGATGGAGTGTGTAATGGGCTTCATAAAGCACTGGGTTATGGATTATGATGGGTCGTGCCTGCCATTCCCACCAATTGCAATTTAATAAAAAAAAAACGCAAGTCCTTTTAATAACGAGGTGCAATTCCACTCTGAAGTGCACTTGCCTTTGGCGTTTGCATCCTGATCTCCGAGTGTCGATATCATAACTTCGCCAGAGGCAAGGCAGTGCGATGTGTGAAGCATTGAACCTCGTCCTATTGAATGGACCTCGTCAGGTTCAATAATCTGTCAATCAAACACACAACTTTTCTTTCAATGAGAAATACAGCAGTTATCAATGAAAACGGCCACATTGCATTAGTCAACATGGCTATCAAGCATATGCCATTGCAAGCGATCAAGGATAAGTCTTTATATTTACTATTTCGTCTCATCACAGAAAGTGGCCTAAGAAAAAAATGCCTAAAAACTACATGATTTGTGTTCCATAACCTAATAACATGCAGCAAAGAAATCGCAAATCTGTCAACACCAACAGATCATAACACCATAGCATCAGTAACCTAACTGCTTAGCCTATCAGGCTAATATGATTACACCAGGAACGAACACTTTGAGCAGTTGACTATGTCCGAAGGGAAAATCAGATACCAAAATTTCACAACTGTACTACAAATACATTGCCACGCCCACAAACTGATAAAGTTTGTAGATATTGTAAATAAAATTTGCATTATAGTTGCAAAAGGTGGAATAATGTACGATAGAATCCAATGAAGTATAATAACAACAATGTGTATAGTATAGTGAAAAGAGGAAAAAATAAAATAACTTTCAGACTAGCAACAGCAAAAATGTTAGGTTACTTCTCATAAAAGCATCAGATATCTTTTGTACATGTCAGCCTACTATTAACTGGTATGCTCACCCTGAAAATGCTCGGCGCTCGTTCATCAGTCAGAGTGTCAATTATGTAGATCCGGTCGGAGTTGAGACATGGAAGGATAAGATGGCTGCGCTTTTCCGATGGCTTATCATAACAGCTGGAACAGGAATTCCACCCTGAATGGTGCACCTCATCTCCGATATATTTCATCTTCAGCCAATGGATCACCTGGATCAAAACAGTTTAGTGAACAGACGTTCACTGTGTTGACTTACATATAGCACCCTAAAATGTGAATCAATTTTTGGCCAATCTGCTCGATCAATCACCAGACTGATTCTAGCTCCACTAAAAACTAGGACACAATGCCTGCACATGTAATTGAGATAAACAAATTTCTATAGTGCTGCTTCAAGAGAAACTCTCAGAGATGCTCCATGTTAGTCTAAATGTTGTTAGAGTTTATTATTAACAACGAAGAGATAACTAAGAAAGTCATCAGTGCCAGCAGAGACCACACAATGGTTCCCCATCTGAATAGGTGACACTCTGAGTTCCTGAGAGACATTCTGAGCCAATGGGGTGAAGACACGTGGGTCAGTTAAACGTATGGGAGAAATACATTGGCAAAAGGTGGCACTAAAGAAGAACTGAATTCTCTTAAGCTCTGTGTTAAATTACTCATCCAGAGGTGGCAGATATCCAAATTTTTGCAAAACTAAAACCTAATTCTTTCTGGTTAATATATAACTGATACTCACTAATCGCTACTTGGAAATGAAAAAAAGCATGAAACATGATGCTTACCATCAATTTTGCAACCAAAGATACAGTTAGGTGACAGGTCTCCTCTTTTAGTGACAGATCTCATAGTTGAGGAGGTGGATCACAGATCAGAAGACATGGAACTCGTATCCAAAAGAATCCAGCTGAATTAAAACACTGCTCTTAAGTGAACTATATACCACTTCCAATATGTTCATGTATGATTAGTGGTTGGTTTTCTTAAACCCGGTCCTTAATCCTACCTATTATCAGGGCTGTAGTCGAGGGTATACGCGGGTATACAGCGTATACTCACCTCTAGCGAAATTTGAGAGCGTATACTCAGCGCTCTAGACGAGGGTATACACGGGTATACAGCGTATACTTACCTCTGTAGAGACCTGAGTAATGAAATTTGGAGGAAAAAGAGAGGTTTTGACAGGTTTTTAGAGCAAATGACTAAAAAAAAAAGTCATCAACTTTTTCAGAGGCGAAATCGTAAAAAGTCAGAAAATGTTAAGGGAATTTGTGAAAAGTCTGAAATTTTTCTTAGACGAATTCTCAAATTTTTTTTACGCCGCTGGTCACCGGTAGCGTATACTCACCTCAAATTTTACCACTACAGCCTTGCCTATTATGGAGTTAATCAGTACCGGTAAATTCTAACAATTGTTACCGTGCTATAAGTTGGTGACTCTGGGTCGACATCTACAGTCGCAAGTGCGTCTGGTTTGTCGCTGGACAGAGAGGGACACTGGATGTAGAGCAGTTTCTCTCTCGGACCATTCTTCATCGCATCCAGTGGACTGGCATGTCCAGGACCATGACAACATGGCTTAGTTGCTGAAAGAAAGCAGACAATAGCAACAGATCTACTTTAAATAGTTTGAATAAACCTCTGATCACCTAACAACGAAAGCAATTTCATCAGCCATGTTGTTGAAATCAATGTGAATCTGTCGAGTAAACTTGTCTTAATTATTCAGCGGACTTCCCAGTTCCCACGCTTCCTAAATGACTACTCTCTTCCCTTCCTGTTAGTTATGCAACAGCTGTCTAATTTGTGTATGCATGTATTTGTATACATATTATGCATCAGTATATGTATATATTTATATATACATGTATGTATGTATGTATGAACACACTTAACATAGCTCATTTAAGTACCTAACAAAACGTTGCAATGACTCACAGCATATAATAGCAAACTCACAGTGTGATTTCTTGCAGTCTGCCATGATGAATTCTTAAGCCACCGATTAAGTGAAAGGAGAACTCAGACCTAGACTGAAACAAAATAAGATTCATAGATATCAATTGGTTATGGTAGAGTTTGGCGGTATCTCATGGTTCATTGGTGGGTATATGTACATTTTTCTACGCTCCTTGTAGAATGTGGGTGCACAGCTCCCATTTAAAGAGATGAAGGGAAGGTAGTGAGCGAATATGAAGCGGCATATTGTTCCAATTTCTTGGTCCAGCACATTTTATTGAGGAGAGTTTAATATTAGTTTGGGCAAAGGGAGTATAGAGTGAGTTTGAATTTCTTGAGTGGTGGCAATGGATGTCAGTATTAAATTAAAACATGTTTAGAAAGCAGCTTTCGTTGGCGAATTTTAATTAAACTGTTGGGTCCATCTTTTTCTTCTTATATTGTGCCTAATGTTAACTATTATGTAGTTAAGATGTATAGTGAAGATAAAATCATTTACTGACTTATATAGCAAGACTATCTGTATATATGTTCAATGATTTCTGATTGAGCTATCATTTGATGGTCAGCGAGCATCACTATTCTTTGAGTTACATAGGTGGCCCTAACCTAGCGGGACTCTCATCCCTTTTGGGCTTCCCCTTTTGTGCCCGATAGAACACGCTCTTTAGGAACCAATGTATTGACTTTGTATTGCTTGTGTTTCTTTGGACTAATAAAAAGAAATTAACTGATTGATTGAAGTCTCGATAAGTTGAAGCTAACAGATTGTGGGTATAACGATACATAAATATCCCAAATTGAACTTGCCTTATCTGATCAATTTTTAATAGATCATATGACTACAATCGACTTTCTTTCTTTAGGCATTGCACGTGTTTTGACATCTTGAATCTGTATGCAGTGGTGAAAGAGTTAAAATTACATTCGAAATAACTTTTGAAACTAAAACTTTCAGATCTTAGATATCGAAAATTTAACTATTAGCATCAGAAAACACAATATATTATAGTTTATTTACGAGACGAAAACGAAACCGGAAAGATTAGTAAAAAGATTATAAATAGTAGAGGTACAGAGGCTCAAATAGCAACAACGTTATTTCAAATTTCTCTTATAAAGTCACTCATCGTGAGAGTTGAGGGGCTGGGGACCATTTTCTAAATACAATATTATTATATCTTTAATATTTTTCTATTTCCAGCTTGCTGCCTATTTTCTCTGGGTACTACAAGCAATTCTTTTAATGCGCCTATACTAGTTAGATATAGGAGTCATAGGACTTTCAAAGTTCTTGTAACCACGTATAGCCTATAATAGCCTTTACAGTACACTGCGTTACGTGGTTAAACCTCTGCAGTCCGTTATCAGTTGGAAAATCGAAACGTAAACACACCTAGAAACGTTTCTGTCATTTTTTATGTTTACCGGTTGTCTCACGAATAGATAACGAAGAACGCCAAAAAATCGGAAAGTTTTAAAGTATTTGTTCTTGAAATTTCAGATAGTTGCAACTTGTAGCCATGAAAATGAACTCTGACTTAGCCTGTTCCCTAAGATAAACACCACCGCGATCTCACGTAGGCTACTCGGCGGTACTGCGGTACCTGCGATCGTAATTACGGCCTCGTTTCTCGGGTTATTATGAATATTAGTTAGGCAATGTGAATCCCAAGCTATATGGGAATTTCTGAAGGGGTGGAGTCAAAGACGTAAGCCAGCAGCGACCTTACATGTAGCCTGATGATGTCAGTCTTGTTGTCCTCGAGACCAAGGTCTTGGTCTCGAGTGCGCTCGAGTTCGTTTTTAAAAGTCTTGGTCTTGGTCTTGAGACCAAAAGTCTTGGTCTTGGTCTTGAGGTTAAGGTCTTGGTCTTGGTCTTGAGGTTCAAAGTCTTGGTCTTGGTCTTGAGGTTTAAGGTCTTGACAACAAGACTGGATGATGTAGGCCCTAATAATATTGTAATCCAAAATTTTATGTAAAATGTAAATGTAGACGTTTTTATATAACAATTGATGTAAATGTGCACGTTTATGTACAGTGACAGTAGGCTATGGCCTCGACTCTGCTCTGACCTGGCATCGAAACAGACCAACCCATCTTCTTCAACCGCCGAATCATAGAATCCTTGCGCCGAATCGATGTAGCTTAGGCCTATGCATCAACGTTACCACCATCCGCTTGCTTTTCATAATCCCTTGATTTATTATAGCGCTGGTTTATATGCTCTCTGGCCTGGCTTTTGTGTGGCGCTGGGATATGTCGGAGACTTGCATTACATTACAATCTAAGATCTTCTTTAGCCACTGGCGGCGATCATGTTTGACAGGTGGGGTGGGGGGGGCACGGGACACTTTTTAACTAAACTGGTCACAAAGAGGTGAAAAAATTTGCTGATCCTTTTGGTGTTTCTTCGAAATGTGGGGCAAACTGTATGGTGTCCCCCCCACTCTTAGAGGTGGGGTCTTGTCCCCCTCGACCCGGCCTCCAGATCGCCGCCAATATACTTTAGCACCACCATCATAATGCTTCAGGCCTCAGTCGATGGTCTTTAGGGCCTACTACTGTGGTGCAAGTCAAATTGCAGGGTGAATTCAATGGAATTTAATCCAAGAAGGCATACGAGAAGAGACGCACACAGTATACAGTGGATATGTCACGAAAAGACGAGTTTAGGGTAGAGATTTCAAGGCCAGAACAGACTTAGCAGAGAGAATGTTTGCTGAGAGAGAGAGAGAGAGAGAGAGAGAGAGAGAGAGAGAGAGAGAGAGAGAGAGAGAGAGAGAGAGAGAGAGAGAGAGAGAGAGAGAGAGAGAGAGAGAGAGAGAGAGAGAGAGAGAGAGAGAGAGAGAGAGAGAGAGACAGAGACAGAGACAGAGACAGAGACAGAGACAGAGACAGAGACAGAGACAGAGACAGAGACAGAGACAGAGACAGAGACAGAGACAGAGACAGAGACAGAGACAGAGACAGAGACAGAGACAGAGACAGAGACAGAGACAGAGACAGAGACAGAGACAGAGACAGAGACAGAGACAGAGACAGAGACAGAGACAGAGACAGAGACAGAGACAGAGACAGAGACAGAGACAGAGACAGAGACAGAGACAGAGACAGAGAGACAGAGAGACAGAGAGACAGAGAGACAGAGAGAGAGAGAGAGACAGAGAGAGAGAGAGAGAGAGAGAGAGAGAGAGAGAGAGAGACAGAGACAGAGAGAGAGAGAGAGAGAGAGAGACAGAGAGAGAGAGAGAGAGAGAGAGAGAGAGAGAGAGAGAGAGAGAGAGAGAGAGAGAGAGAGAGAGAGAGAGAGAGAGAGAGAGAGAGAGAGAGAGAGAGAGAGAGAGAGAGAGAGAGAGACACGTGGAGGGTACGTGCGATCGACATCAACGAAACCATTACATAATTCTTTCAGCATCATCAACATCATCTTCGTCAGCAGCAGCAGCAGCAGCCAACAGAGGAGTGCTTCTTTCTGCAGTTGAAGGCTATATTAGTTTTTGTGGTAATCGCAAACAAAATAACATCAATCTAACAACCCAACAACAGCCTTGTTGTCAACAATGTCAAGACCTTAAACCTCAAGACCAAGACCAAGACTTTGAACCTCAAGACCAAGACTCAAGTCTTCTTTTTAATATAAAGTTTTGCTTACTGATGCAGTTACTGCTACCAATCACAGATCAACAACGTCATGAAAACATCAAAATAAGTATACAGTTATCTATCTAGATACTTCAATAAATCCGGCCTTTATATCTACTTTGAAAGCTAGAAGGAAGTAACATATGTCTTTCGTTTTTAAGCTTAAAGTAGCCATTTAGAGCCAGATATCGGACGAACAGTCTCCTCCTGGATATCTCATCTCATGGGCCAGATACGGACCATCGGGGGTATTCCCAAAATCTACGGAGAACTTCTTATTGAGGGTCAATCCTCCTTTGTCCGTGTCTACGTCCACTTGCAGAAGGAAACATCCAGCCCTGTCATCCAATGAAAACAGACACAAAACAGTGCTAGAAATGTTAGAATTCACGTGGAAACAGCCTTTTTATGGAACAGTTAATGAGACGCTCAGGATTTAAAACGTGATCGAGAATCTCAATAAAGTTACATGCTCCATAAAAGATTGCAAAGAAGTTGACAAGATCAGGAGAGTTGCTTATGCGACAGCCAGAGAGAGTGACAAATGATTAATAAGCGTATTCTATATGGCAACAGGAAGTTCTTAGAAACTTCTGACTCCTGAGATGTCGACGCAAAGCCAACGGAGAACAGCCTTCCCAGGGGCGTCTACACCATAGAAATCTTGGAGCAAATGCACCATCCAAGAAATAAGGGGGGAAAGATCTGTCAATGTGTGTGCCACCATTTAAGGGGGAAGGAACGAGGAGGGGGAAGAAGAGGGGGAAAAGGGACGTTGCTCCAATGACTTAGGGGGGGGGGAATAGACGCCCCTGAGCCTTCCAATAAGAGATTAGTATGGAATGAGGGAGCGCCTCGAACGGCTGCCAATCGTTTACTGCTGTGTAAATAATCGTTTATTTTTTATCACTAGTTACTTTATTTCCTATATATTTCTTCATTTGCTTGCTGTAACATGTTGCGGTGTGTCAACGTGCGATGAGAATAAACGAATAATCAATCAATCAATCAAAAAAGTATACATAGCAGTAGTCTTTATCAAGGGTTACAGGGCTGAGAGCGAGTCCGAGTCAACGTCTTCGAGGTGCGATATATAAAAACTGTAAATGAATGAGCGAGAGAGATTTAAGCATATCCGATATAACGCTATCGTCCATGGTGCGTGACAATGATTGACTCACTTGGCAAGATCTGGGTAAAACTGTCTGTCCATGACGCTATACGCTGATGTGGTGACGTAGAGCCTTTTGCCATCCAAGCTCGGCTGGAGCATTTGTGCGCCGCCCTCCACTCGCTTTCCATTAAAAAACAACGGATCTGGCTGCTCCTAAACAAAATCAATAACAAATGTTGAATACAACTTCCATTGTAATTGTAATTGTAACTGAACATTTATATAGCGCAACTCATATCAATCTACATATCTCCCTGAATTAACAGACTTCAAAGCTCTTTGGGCTTCCGTGAATAGATTATTGACCTCTTAAGCCTCCATACGTAAACTACAGCAACTTCACAAAGACACTAAAAGTTCTAGCCATGCTTTAGCACCGGAAACATGATTGCATACATACATGTACATGCATACATACATGTAGGCCTACAAACATGTGTGGTATGTATAGTAACCAGAAATGCACACACACATACCAGTCTTGTTATCAAGACCTTAAACCTCAAGACCAAGACCAAGACCAAGACCTTGAACCTCAAGACCAAGACCAAGACCAAGACCTTGAACCTCGAGACCAAGACCAAGACCAAGACTTTGAACCTCGAGACCAAGACCAAGACCAAGACTTTGAACCTCAAGACCAAGACCAAGACCAAGACCCAAAAAATCGAAATCAGGTCAAGACTTCTAAACATTGTCAAGTCGGAATATTCGCTATTTGAATGAAAACATGAGTCTTTTATTTTATTCAAGCAAATTAACTTTAGGCCTAAATGCAAACTGCAGAGAAATCCGAATATGTATTCAAAAGTCCTTCATGCAAACTCTTATACCAAATGCCTTTTATATTTTATAAAAACCAGAATTTTCTGACCAAGACGTGCCTGGTAGGCCTCATAAAAATTCCACCATGTGAAAAAATACGTTCTACAGGTGCTGAAGTCGCTGACACACACAGAGTAGCTTTTCAAGCACTGGATGTAAATGTAGGCCTTCAGATAGTGAGTCCTTTTGAAATCTTCCCATAGTTTATCATACCGTCTGATACAGAATAACTGTTGCTGCTGCCAATGGTTTTCCTGACCAACATAACTTGTATCCATCCATAGATATTGGTCGTATGATGCAAGCAGGCTTGATACAGAATTCTTGAGTTCTGTTAATGACTGTTCATATTAACAGCCGGTCTTGGTCTTGGTCTTGCGAGACCAAGACCAAGACCTTGAACCTCAAGACCAAGACCAAGACCAAGACCTTGAACCTCAAGACCAAGACCAAGACCAAGACCTTGAACCTCAAGACCAAGACCAAGACCAAGACTTTTAAAAACGAACTCGAGTGCACTCGAGACCAAGACCTTGGTCTCGAGGACAACAAGACTGACACATACATACATGTATAGGCCTACATGCATAGGCCTATATGCAAATATTCAAACACTTGTATAACATCTCTTAGGTAGATCTATCTAAAAAGTGCACAGCAGCACTTTCGCAATACGGAATGTAAAACCCAAGGACACGTGATAGACCTGTACATGTAGACGACAAATAGCTAATGTGTTTAAGCTTTGGGTTTCCGTACAGAGAGCAAAGAGGCTATACACTGACATCAAGTAAACCATCATCAAATAGCCTAAACAATACTGGCTCAATCGGACTTCGTACATTTCCTGTTTGTAATCTGTATAGTCCATTGCACATCACTATAGCTCAGGGATGGCGAACCTACGGCACGCGTGCCCAACCTGGCACGCCAACAGATTTTGCTTGGCACGCCACTGATCTCTGAAGTTTCGTTTTTTTTCGTACTTTTCTAATATTTCTAAATTTCATGCATTCAGCAATTTCTTTCCTGCTTCATTGTCACATAAAATAATAGTAATTGTTAGACTTTCTTTTAAATTGCACTCAAAAGATTAATCTAGCGACTAGCGTCTAGCGGTAGACCGTACATTTTTACTCTTGCGTCTGACTCATCATGACTTTTGTCAGCCTGCTATTGTTGTAACCTCGAACGTAGTCATTTGGAAGGGCTCAAAGGAACAGTATTGGATATTTCGGCAGCCGAAAATTCAAGTTCTTCGAACATGAATATCGTTTCTAGACACATTTAATACACTGAAAACGCTCGCATTTGGAATTTTATCGATTTTTCCGTCAAGTTACTCGTGCAAATCTATTTTCTCAACCTTGAATTTCATTAAGTATGACATTAGAAACAGATTAATCGATGATAGGGACCTACAAGTGCTGCGTGCGTGGTATTGAAAACAACAAAATACAAACCAGACGTAAAACAGTTGGCAACTACAGTAACTGTCCAGCAACAAAAATCACTCTGACAATGTATGGTTCCATATAAAATAATAATTATAAACAAATCGCATTATTAAGTGGCCTCGTCCAAAAATGATGGGCGTCCAAAGTGGGGCAAGGGGGCATTTGCTCCTGGACATTGCAAATAAAAATTTTGCCCCTAAATTTTATTTGCCCCCCAAAAAAATTTCTGCGGACGCCCATGGTAATGACTATTCAATATTAGCTTTTACTTTTGGGGGATGCTTTATTCCGTGTTCATTGGTTCAATAAAATATCTGGCACGCGAAACTTTCCGCTGCCTTTAAGAACTATTTTCTGGGACGCGAGCTGAAAAAGGTTCGCCATGCCCGCTATAGCTTCTATCGGCCTCTGTAGGTAAAGAGGGCAGTATGGACGCCATGACTGGATGACCGTGGGTCTAAGGTAATTTCTAGGGACCTAACCTAGTGTATAGATGGCAACATGACTTGAAGTTGGAAGGGATGAACCCACCGTGCATAATGTGCAGAGGGACTGAGTAGCCTGCATGAAAAGCCCTGCAAACTATCAAAGATTAGATCTGTGATACGATTATCCGATTTAATCTTGCCTTCAGTTCTTTGTCCTCAATGACCTTCACTTTTCCGTCTTTACAGATCGATCCACCAATGAAAACCTGAAAAGCAAGATTGTGAGCTAAACTGCCAGTCTGTGATGCCAGCAAGAGACAAAGAACATAGTAACAATTATTAATTAGCAACTTCTATAGAGCCTTTGTCTAATGCATAAGGCATCATAAACTGAAGGTAGGGGAGACCGGGGTTGGTTGCAACAGAGGTATGTTGCAACCCCGGTCTCCCCTACACCAAAACCAGGCTGCAATCAGCCAGGAGGTCAGTTTTGTGTATATATAGGCCTATGCATCAGAATACTTAATATAGCGCCTTTTCAGTACCTCACAAAGCGCTGCGCACATGGCTAAACTTTACGCAAACGATAGCCACGGTAGATGTAACCACGCCGGCTGGCGCCACGTAATCAGTGAAGTTGATTCACTGGCGTCTATCTGTAAAAGGAACGACCCGGTTCTCTTTGGCAAAAACAGAATTCATTGCGTTCAAAGCTGGTGCAGTGTAGTACGTTTTATAACAAATGTTAGAACTGATGAAATGGAAACGTTTATAATTAGGGGCCTAACTGATATGCAAACCATTTGCGTTATAGATTTTACTTTTATCGCATCGGAGAGTTGCGGGTCTCTGCATAAAAAAACTCTACTTCCTCATATTCGCCTTAATAACGCTAATTCGGTTTTGAAGGCATCATGACTCTCGAACTTGGTAAGTTTAAACAAATTTCAAATTCACTGACTCTTGTTGTGCTGCATGTGTTTCCCATGGATTCAGATCTAATGTACTTCAGATTTAAATTTTAACTGATTGACTTACTTAAGAAGTCCTTAATGAACTGCTGCAAGCAGCATGTTTTGTTAGCCTAATGTCTGGAAATTTGTTCAGCGTCAAAAAGCACGTGCCAATGAAACCACATAAGTGATTGGAGATCGCCAGGATGCCAGGCAAGTAGGTGAGCAGGAATAAAATATTACACTTCACTACCAGGTCCTTATGTGTTCAGAAAACTTATACAAACCTACGTTTATCACTAGGATTAACTTCCATTCAAAACTAAAGTCTAACCTCTTCTATCCACCAAGATCACCACATTTCTCTCCACCCAAACACAACCCCACGCAACAGCTATTCTGTCTCCTTCCCTCTCTGTTCTCCCAGTGACCGGTTCTTGTTCTTCATAATGGTATCGCTGAACAACCTGATGCAGCGCTCGTGAGTAAAATGGTGCCCGACGTAAAACCTTTAGGTTGCTCTAAAAGTTCTCGAGTTCACTATTGAGAGTTCTCGTGCGTGGCCTACCTGACCGACGAGCTTTGGATGACGTCGATCGGTGATGTCATACTGACGTATATCTCCGTGAAACCAGTTGCTAAGGAAGAGGAAACGATCGTCCAGCGATAGCGTTATGTATGTGATCATTCCTAGAAGTCAAGCCCAATTTATTATATACAACTCTTAGGTCACAAGTGCACCGTTGTCACTTTTATCACACCCCTACTAAGCTTAAAAGTCATTCAGTCAACGGCGTCTGGCCCTGATCTGTTATTTTTCTTCCACTAAGTTCTTTATTTCAGTGACGGCTAACATTCCTTGTAGGCCTATTCAACTGTAGTCTGTAGGCCTAGTGGTAATTGCGATTATTTCTGCACTGAGTTTAAATAAAATAGTTAAGGCCTATGTCAATAGTGAAAATCAGTAGTTGTTCACATATTTTGAGTTTTTGACCCAATCTTCCATCCAGCTGCTGCACCCCTAAAACAGGTTCGCGGCACTCAGGTTGGGAAACACTGACCTTCATGTATTGGATAGCGGTTTGATGTTGTGGATCTAAGGCCTGTGGAAGCTGAGCAATATGGCCTATCCTGAGTCATCATCTTTTACTTACCTCCAATTGCAAACACTGGCTTTCATAGCCATTTACATATTTATAAATAACCGTAGACGCCCTAAAACTATTTCAAACTAGGAAAAAACAGCATGACAGGCGGATCGAACAACAACACGCCTAAGCAGAAACATAGACTCAAACAAATGTATACATTGTACCTGCCTGCCCTTTGCATTTGGTCTTGTGAACGACCTTGACCATAGGGGCCATCCATATATTACGTACACAAAAATCCGGGAAAATTGGACCCCTCCCCCTGTTCGCAAGCGTACTTTCTTCCACCACCCCCCTGCGTACGTACGCTTGACGCACACCCCCCGAAGACCAGCTGCAGAAAGTGTCTCGGCAGCGACTGTCTGCACTTTAGGCCAGATTATTGCAGGATGAGTGAGGGCCAATATAGACAAAGTATAGGTGTCTCGTTCACAGCACAGAATCACTGCACATGGCTTTTACATAATGTAATAAAATGCCATCGGACGACTATAGGACAATACAGAGTTATAAATAGGCTAATGTGGACGTCATAATTAGAAATTTATTTTGTGTATGTACACATTTTGTCCCCCTCCCTCCCCCCGTTCGCACCCGTACGCAAAATCGCCAAAATCCGACCCCCCGACTACCCCCTAATTGCGTACGTAATATTTGGATGGCCCCATACCTGACTCATAAAGTTTGTTTTGCCTGAGTGCCTGTGAATCAGCTCATTTCCATGACTTAGTATCTGGGCTCTAAAGAAATCAAAACTTATGAATATGATACAGCCGTTAGTATAGATCTACTTGAATGGGTGATCATTTATGATATACCAGCCGTCCAGACAGCTCTCAACCCTACCCCTACTGACTGGTGTGTGAATAATAGTAAGTATGCCAACTCAAGCTAAATGGGAGGTTAGAGTGTGCTGTGAGTAACTGTTGATTTCTAATTTTGAGACTACAATGCTGTTCTGTTTCTAGAATCTAGAGAAACGTGTAACGTGTTTTCTTACATTTTTCTTTAGCTCGTTAGCTTTTATGTATTACATATACATGTATGCCTGGGATAATATCGGCATGTAGTGTTTATCTGCAGAAAAGTATGGGTATCGATCACGACTAATTTCGTTTCTAAATGTTTATAAGGTTTTATACATGTCTAAGACATTACTGAGAATAATTAAATATCGAATTGAAACTATAGGCCTACCTGGCATGTCAGCCTCAAAAGAGTTCTCAACCTTCTTTCTGGGAATCGTAATAACCTTTTCAGTATCCCAAAGCCCTTCCTAAAAGCAGATACGTTCCAATTATTATGCATGCACCTTAGAGTTCCATCCTGCTCATCTAAATCTGGAACTACTACAATAGCATCCTTCGTACAGAAACTATCTTTGCACATTGTCCCTTCTCTAGAATATTAAAATTTGGTATTATTATGTACTGATTATTTTAAATAATTTTCGGACTTAGCACATGCACAAGGTCAGTATTTTTCGTATTGGATATTAAGATCACAAGAGGTGCGTAGGCCAACTTCTTCAAGGTTGTTATACAGAGCCGCTCAGCAGGCTTGAGCTCACAATCTCTGGTTTACAGATCAGGTGTGCGATCATATACACCTCTGCAGTGCCGCTCACGTGTCTCATTCGAACCATAGTATGGCGATGGTTTAAATTGTTGGCTAGCAACCATTAAAAATGCACATTTGGGAATCCTTACATTCAATCAGCTCTAAGTTATGCTGCGGTCTGTCTGGGCATTTAATGATAAACATTCATATTCGCATCAAATCCAGTCTTGTTGTCAAGACCATAAACCTCAAGACCAAGACTAAGACCAAGACTTTGAACCTCAAGACCAAGACCAAGACCAAGACTTTGAACCTCGAGACCAAGACCAAGACCAAGACTTTGAACCTCGAGACCAAGACCAAGACCAAGACTTTGAACCTCAAGATCAAGACCGAGACCAAGACCAAGACGAATTCTGAATTCTCTGCAGTCTGCATTTAAAGTTAATTTTTGCTTGAATAAAATAAAAGACTCACCTTTTCATTAAATTTCATACCCAAAAAAATCATATTCAGGCCAAGACTTCTTTTCCTTACAAAAAATTGTCAAGTCGGACTACTCGCTATTTTAATGAAAAGGTGAGTCTTTTATTTTATTCAAGCAAAATTAACTTTAAATGCAGACTGCAGAGAATTCAGAATTCGTATTTAGAAAAGTCCTTCATGCAAAATGCTATTTTGTATTTTACAAAAACCAATTCGCTCAGAATTTTCTGACCAAGACGTGCTTTATGGGTCCTCATAAAAATTTCACCATGTGAAAAATATTTTCCATAGGTGCTAAAGTCGCTTGCACACACAGTAGCTTTTCAAGCACTGGATTTAAATGTACAAATCGTGAGCCTTTTTTAAATTCTCCCATGGTTCAATAGACTGTCTGGCTCAGAAAAAGTCTCGGCAGGGCTTCCAGATACGGCATAACTTATTTGCCATTGCCGATGGGTTTTCCTGACCAACAAGACTAAGTCTTGTATCCGTCCACGGGGAGGTATTTGTCGTAGGCTATGATGCAAACAGGTTTGATAAATTTTTTAATTCTTGAGTTTTGTTAAATGACTATTCATATTGACAGCCGGTCTTGGTCTTGGTCTTGGTCTTGCGAGACCAAGACCAAGACTTTGAACCTCAAGACCAAGACCAAGACCAAGACTTTGAACTTCAAGACCAAGACCAAGACCAAGACTTTTGGTCTCAAGACCAAGACCAAGACCAAGACTTTTAAAAACGAACTCGAGTGCACTCGAGACCATGACCTTGGTCTCGAGGACAACAAGTCTGATCAAATCCTATATAGTTGACTTTACATCGGTTTTGAAGAAGCGAAAGACGTTGGAACTGCCGCTGCATCCAACGTATCCCTGCGGTTCAGCTGGATTATGTAGGAACCGGATTTCCAGCGGATTCATTCCATCGGCTCCAAGGTCGATCCTCTGCGTCAGTTCGTGAGTAGTCCAATTCCAGACATTCAGATGAGAACCGTAATGACCTGGAAATAAACCTTTATAAGTATATTTCTCCGACAGCCAAATTCATTGCCACTAGCGAGCCCACTATTGGCCCAACGAAATCACTGTCGAGGAATTACTAGTAATAGAAATCTCTAAATTGTCTTCAGTGCCAAAAGAAACCCAAGTCTTGGAAAAGAACTTATACAGGCATTTTTAGTCAAAATTGGCGAGATGTCTCTCGGTGAGACACATTCGTCACCACACCATAAGATGCTGATGTCGGTGTGGTGCTATTTAGTTCGAATCGGAGTGGTGAGAATGATACGGATAAGAGAATGAATTAGGACAAGAACATAGAAGGCATTATTGCACTCCTACAAGTTAATACAAGTGAAACATCTTCGAATAATTTATTAATAGCTAAGCCTTTAAGGTAAATATTTTATATACTTAAACATGTCTACATGCATTGCGTAGTACAAATCTTATGGTCTGTTTTGTCATAAGGAAATTAGATCCAGAAAGCAACTTGGCCCAGAGCGTATAGCCTACAGGGTATTTTGTTTTTTGTGAAACATTATGTCGACCTTTTCAGCAGGTCGGAAACAAGGTCTGTTCTGGAACAGTGAGTAATCTAGACGTCTTTGGGGGGGGGGAATGGTCCCCCAGGATTGATGTTTCCCCCCAGAGGCGAGCAATATTACAATGTACAGACCATTAGGGGAGGAAAAATCCCCCCCAGGATCGATGTGGATACATGCTTTCCCCCCCAGACAGATGGATTCCTAAAAAAAGGTCGTCAAGATATTTTTTAGAGAGTAGGAAAAAGTTAAAAATTGGGTGAAGGACTAAAAAAAAAAAAGGTCATCAACTTTTTTCGAAGATGAAAAATGGAAAAATGTTAGAAAAGTCTGAAACTTTTTAAAGATGGAAGACAAAATTTTGTGTCAATTGTTTGCTCCCCCCAGAAACCTGGTTTCCCCTCCCAGACGAGGGGGACTAGATTAAACACTGGTTCTGGAACAAATATTTACTCAGACGTTTCTGGTAACAATTGGACACTGTATCAAACAAGTCTGAATTAAGTCGCTCACAAGTATCAAGCTACAAATATATCTAGGGATTTTATAAGTCGTGAATGGCTACTCTAAGAGATTTAAGCGACTTGCCCTGTTCGACGTGTTCCGCTTTAAACCCGGACCTGATCGCCCATGGGGCTCCCCATTCTGTGCTGATCATGACGTTGTGTCTCGGCTGGTACCAAAAGTCATAGCCCATCGGAGCAGCTTTTCCATCTTTCTCCCAGTTGGGCTTCAGCTTCCATTCCTTCGCATCTATGAGGAGGAAACCACCTGGAAAGAGAAAACATTCAGTAGAAGGATCAAGAGGTCTTATTTTACATGACAAGGTCCGGCCTTATTTCTGCAAAATACTCTCTAACATGGCAGCCGATGCCTTTTTTTATATTAAGCCTAAGCTATGTTAATGAATTCACCAAGTAAACATGAGCTACTTCGAGCCCATGAAGTGCTGCGCATTAGCAACATAGTATGTAGGCCTATAAGCATAACTTTACTTAATGAATTGGGAATTTAATGGCCTCCGTTAAACAGTGGGTTATGGATTATGGTGGGTCATGCCTGCCATTCCCACCAATCGTAATTTAGCAAAAATCGTTCGTCCATTATGTAACGATCAGACACAAGCGCACTTGCCTTTTGCGTTTGCATCCTGGTCGCCCATTGTTGATATCATAACTTCGCCAGAAGCAAGGCAGTGCGACGAGTGAAGCATCGAAGCTCGTCCTACTGAATGGACCTCTTCCGGTTCAATCACCTGTCAATCAAACACACGACTTTCGTTTTTATGAGAAATACAGCAGTTATCAATGAAAAAGCACATCATGAAAACCCTGTGTAATTCTCTCCAGCTATCAGACAATCATATTCCTCGGGCCTCTGTCCCTTGACTGCGTTGCATTAGCCAATGTGGCTGTCACGCACATGCCATGGGAACCGACATAAGATAAGCCTATACTTGCGATTTTGTTCTGAACTCGATTCAGTATCACAGAAAGAGGTCCCAAAATGAATGACAAAAAGCTCTGCAGGATTTATGTTCTACAGGCTAAGAGCCTGCTACAAGCAAAGCAATCATATATCTCCTTACACTCTCAACATCAACAGATCAAAACACAATAGTGTCAGCAACATAATCATTTAGCCTATCAGGCTATATAATTATAGAAGGAGTGAACATTTTGAGCACTTTACTATTCCCAAATGCAGAAAGATAGGCCAAAATTTCACAACTGTGCTACACATACATCATCAAGCTCACAAACTGCGATAAAGTTCGTAAATATTATCAATAAACTTTGCATTATAGTTACTAAATGTAGAATCTAGCCAAATGCAATAACAACAGTTTGTATAGAATAGAGTAGGCCTATAGGAAAGAAAATAAAATAAATTTCAAAACTGGCAAAAAGATCAAAGATAGGCTACGTTTCAGATATATGGTGTAGGGGCCTTCATGCCACCCACCCTACTGTGACTTGTTATGCTCACCTTGAAGATTCTCGGCGCTCGTTCATCAGTCAGAGTGTCAATGATGTAGATCCGGTCAGAGTTGAGACACGGAAGGATAAGATGGCTGCGCTTTTCCGATGGCTTGTCATAACAGCTGGAACAGGAATTCCACCCCGAATGGTGCACCTCATCTCCGATGTATGGCATCTTCAGCCAGTGAATCACCTGGATCAACGCAGTTTAATGTACAGAATATTCACTGCCTATACATATTATGTGCATATATATACAAATATATGAATGAATAATTGAATATATTATGCATATATTGGCTATTTGGTTAGATCGATCACCCAAATTGATTCTGGCTAAACAACAAACTACATTGGACGTAATACTTGTAGTTGTAACATAATCAGGAATTTGTAAAGCTCTGCTTTGAGAGAAATTATCAGAGCCAAGCTCCACATTAATCTAAATGATGTTAAAGTTTATTAACAACAATGTGTTCATCAAGCAAAACAATATTCAGACAACTAAGAAAGTCATTTGTAGCGAGGTCCCAATAGTACAGACCAAACATCGGTTCCCCATTCAGAATATTAGACACCACTGTCTGAGTTCTTGGACTGCGTGGCAGCGAGGAGGAGGAGGAACGATGCAATGCGACGAAGTACATCGCCGAGGACACATGTTTGCCTCACCCACCATCCCTCGTAGGTGGTAACGGACACAGTGTCCCCAGAATCGTCTATCCCCTCCCGAAGTCATCGATGCAACTTCCCCTCCCCTCCCCTTCCTTGTCCGTAATGATGGCACACACACACACACACACACACACACACACACACACACACACACACACACACACACACACACACACACACACACACACACACACACACACACACACACACACACACACACACACACACACACACACACACACACACACACACACACACACACACACACACACACACACACACACACACACACACACACACACACACACACACACACACACTGACAGATCTCCCCCATTTCTTGGAAGGAGCATTTGCTCCAAGGTTCCATGGTGTAGGCATAGACGCCTCTGAGTGTCCCGATATTTCGCACAGCAGATGCGTTTTGTGGCTTTCTGGTTTGGTCTTCTAATTCACTTTCGACATTGGTTAAAAGTGAATTGTAAGGAGAAACTGGATCTGCAATGTGAGATAGTCTATCCAATTGATTGAATATATATTGTCTGGAGCAAATGTATGGAGTGAATGTATCTTTGTAATTTAGGTAAAAGGTGGCGCTAAGGAAGATCTTCAATCTCTTCAAGTGAACCATATACCGCTTCCGGCCTGTAGGCTGTACGTATAATTTTATGACGAGTGGTTGTTTTTTTTTAAATTAAACGGTTAAACCTGGTCCTTAGTCCTACCTTTGATGGATATAATCAGAAAACTCCATTAAACGTTACCTTGCTATAAGTCGGTGACTCTGGGTCTACATCTACAGTCGCCAGTGCGTCTGGTTTGTCGCTGGACAGAGAGGGACACTGGACGTAGAGCAGTTTCTCTCTTGGACCATTCTTCATCGCATCCAGTGGACTGGCATGTCCAGGACCATGACAACATGGCTTAGCTGCTAAACGACAGCAGACAATAGCAACAGGCCTACTTTAAACAGTCTGCATTAACCCATGATCACCTTTCATTCATTCATTCTGAAAATTTATATAGCGCTCCTTCAAGATACCTACTCAGGTGCGCTCCCAGTCCAGCCACGGCTAAAAAAGAAAGACTTAAGCGATTCATGAAACGCAGGCAAATTATTCAGAGGTAGTAATCGCAGTTCCAGCGGGAGCCCATTCCAAGTGGAGGGACCCACAACTGAGAAAGCCCGGCGCTGCCCAATAGAAGATCGAGCACGTGGGACCAAGAGCTCCCCTCTGGTCGAGGAGCGTAGTGCCCGACGCGCTACGACGTCGGACACCGGGCGGCAAAGGTTACGAAGGTAAGATGGAGCGCAGCCTAGAAGACAACGAGAGACTAAGGAAGCGATCCGATAGGAAATACGCTGCGCGATAGGGAGCCAGTGCAACACATCGCGCATGTAGGCAGAGACAGGAGCGTACTTGGGGATACGCCCGACAAGTCGAGCGGCTGAGCGCAGAACCCGATCCAGACGCCCTAGGACTCCAAGTGGGAGACCAGCTATAGAATCGAGCAACAATGGTCAATTCGGCTGGTAACAAAAGCATGGACGAGAACAACAGCAGCATCGTGTGAAAGAGAACGAGAGATCACAATATAATCTTATCTTATCTCATCTTATCTTATCTTATCTTATCTTATCTTATCTTATCTTATATGATTATTTATAAAGCGCCTCTCACAGCATAGACTATTCAGAGGCGCTCCCAGCGTGTCAGCCCCGAGGGAAAAGAACGGTCTTTAGGCAGCGGAGAGAAGAAGGCGAGATCCCAAGCAATATCTTGCTACGGAGAGAGGGGGGCAGGTCATTCCAAAGGGAAGGGCCAAGGATGGCAAAAGCACGATGCTGAGCCATCGAAGTCCTTGCGCGAGGGACAAGCAGATCAAAGCGGTCAGCAGACCGAAGAGGGCGGGAAGACAGAGCAGATAGAGGTTTGCGCATTAGGTCACAGAGGTATTTAGGAGCTTTTCCCAGTTGAGTCCTAGAGACCAGGAGAAGAACCTTGTATTGGATGCGGGAAGCAACAGGAAGCCAGTGAAGTACATCAGTCATAAAGGTAGTTATGTGAGAGAAGCGAGGAAAACGGGCAATGAGCCTGGCAGCCGCATTCAGAACACACTGCAGAGATGAAAGGCGCGCTTTAGGGAGCCCAGCAAACAATGAATTGCAATAGTCAATGCGGCAGCAAATGAAGGCATGGACCATAGTAGTGAACACTGAAGGAGAAACTGATCTTCTTACAGCCCTCAAACGCCTCAGATGATAGAAACAGGAACGTGTCAGGTGGGAGAGGTGTTCAGAAAACGAGAGGGTACTATCAAGGGTGACACCCAAATCCCGAACACTGGATGAAAATGAAAAACCAGGGTATATTGACGACAGAAGTGGGATATCAAGTTTAGAAAGTTGCTGTTTAGTGCCAAACCAGATCAGTTGGGTCTTAGAAGAGTTAAGGTTAAGTCGATTTGATGACATCCAAGAGTGGAGATCATGTGAGAGGGAATGAATGGATCCAACAAGGGAGATCTGCTGAGAGGATAATAATAATAATTATAATACACCTAACTAACACCACTATATAATACACCTAACTAACACCGATAGCAATTTCACCAACCACGTTGTTGAAGTCAACGGGAATCTGTCGAATATAAACTTCTACTGTTAACTGCCAACACTTCCTAAATGGTTAATCTTTTCCATTCCAGTTAGTTATGCAGTAGATGTCTTATTATGCATGTATTTGTATGCATGTATGTATGCATACGTCTATCAATCAATCAATCAATCAATCAATCAGTTTATTGATCCACAAAGCAAACGTGACAATATACAAGAAAATATAATTTAAATAGCCACTATGATGCTGAAAAGGTTTGAAACATTAAGATATTCATGGGTTTAGAAGGCTATATCATGCTGTGAGTGGTCAATAGGAAGCCCTAAAAGGACCAGGGTCCCGCTAGTAAGGGCCCCCCATTTACTTAACAAAACTCGACGACGGCCATGTACACATGAGCCTTTGAGACCTATTTAGAGACAACGAATTTGCAAAAGGTGGGCAACTAGTTAACAGAATAGTAAGACTTAGTGGCAAAAAAAAGGAAAAACAACAAAAAAAACAACAACAAAAAAGCAACAAAGTAAAATAAATCAGATGGGAGGGGGTCGCAGCAGGGAGAACAGGCAGAGGAGCTGCTAAGGCGAATGTCTTTTAGACCGAGAAGAATTGAAAGGCGGAAGATCATTGTGAGATTCCTAATAGGAACTTTACAAGTCGTGTCGCAATCGAAGGTCGCCCTGTCGTGTGTTTGCCGTGTGTTGATGTCGACCCTCGACTGCTTGTTCTTTTACTTGCACTTTTATTTAACGTGCCTAACTTTTCTATAGAAGATTCACGACGAACTTTGTTTAATTAATAAATGAATTTAATTAAAGAAACAAATATATACACTAACTCTACGAGAACTTCCACGTAGTATTAAAGCGTTTAGTTATTAAATCGGACTATCTCAAATGTTGCTTCGTACAGCCTAACTCCAGATCGTTCTTTCGCGTCAGTCTCTGAATCTGACGGACTATACTCTGCCGCCTGGCGCTGGTCGTCCTCTCGATGTTGATCGCTCGACCGATGTTCACGCGTCGCCCACGTCAGTAGTACAAGTCCCGTATTCTCCTTTCCCTTCTGTTAAGTAGGAACTCCAGCGTGCATCAGTCAGCCCCCTCCCCACGTCATGCTATCGTCAATTAGTGTCAGATTGCTCTTCGCGCCGCGGGTCGTCGCTCGCCTGCAGCGCGGGCGGTGTCTGGTTACACCATAGCCGCGAGGTGTCCTATTACACCTGGGCTGTGTGGTGTCCGATTACACCTCGGCCTCGCTGCCTTCATTGTTGGCCAAGTGGGTACTGGCTTTCGTCCGTCATCATTCCATCTCGACCAGCAACGACGAATCCATCGTGATGATGATGACATCTCGTCGTTGTCGTCGATCTCCTCACGCGACACCTCCCTTCCCGGGGGAGGACAAAGCCAGTCATTGGTTCGCCTCCCGGCTGAGAATGATGTCGTTCCCTCCATCGATTTCCTCCAGACCATGTCCTCGTCGTTCCCATAAAAATACAAAATATCAACACAGTTAGAAATTATTATTTACAGTTGTCGCGGTGCCTTACATGGTAGTCCGCCTTCTCCTCAATCATAGTCTGGACAAAAGATCAGCGGGAATATTCAGCGCCCCAGGTCGATATTCAAAAGAACTATCGAAGTCCTGGAGGGCCAGAGCCCCTCTCGCAAGTTTAGCACTTGTGGGCGTAGAAGCAGTTAGGAAAGTCAAGGGGTGGTGGTCGGAATAGAGGGTGGTCCTTGACATACAAATCCAATTCCTCAACTTCTTCAACGCAAAAATTACAGCATACGCTTCGCGTTCCACAGTGGACCAACGCGCTTGCGTAGCATCTAATTTAGAACTGGCGAAATATATTGGCCGTTCTGCTCCATCGTCTTGAATTTGGAATAAGCAGCCTCCGACTGCTTTGTCTGAACCGTCAGTTGATAGACCAAACTCTCCGCCGTAGTCAATTGTCTGCAAATATACAGCGTTATTCAAATCGTGCGTAAGCTTATCTAGCGCCTTTCGGTGATCAGCTCGCCAGGGTATCTTAACAGGCACCGATTTCTGGGTCCAGTCAATGAGAATTCTGGCTGTCTCCGCCAGGTTAGGGATGAAGTTCCTAAAATAACTGAAGAAGCCAATTAATCTCCGTGTGTCCCTTTTGGACTCGGGTTGAGGGATTTTCCCTAGCCCTGCGATTTTCATAGGATCCGGTTCAATGCTCCCTGATCCGATCAGGTGACCTACAAACGTTGTTTGTCGCCTAGCAAACGAACTCTTCTTAAAGTTAAGGGTGGTTGCCGAGGGGCGTTCCCTTAGACTCCAAAGTCCGTAAGGTAACAGTCTGTGCCCTACCCTCGGGTTTTCTTCTACCAATTTATGAATCTTGGTCTTCAGTGTGGCATTGCAGCGCTCCATTAGACCTTGTGACTCATGATGTGCGACTGGCCCAAAGCGTGGTGAACACCCCATACGATGCAGAAACTCTTGGGTTAATTTGCTGCTGAAATTCGACCCGTTGTCGGACCTAATCGTTTTTGGAAAACCGAAGGTCGTGATGATTTGCATGTATGCATCACATGTCGCTTTTGCCGTTAATGATTTCAGAGGATAGGCCATCGGCCATCTTGAAAATTGGTCAACTACCACTAAGGCGTAATTGTACTCGGGTTTTGGGCTTGTGGGGTCTACGTTGGTAACTATAGGCCCTATACAATCTGCCACTAGACAACCGAATCTGGTCTCGTCGTTGCGAGGGATAGGAGTTATGGGGGCACGCTGCGCCACTCGCAGCGGCGCATGCCTTTGGCAAATGTCGCAAGATGCACAATATTCCTTCACTATATCCTCCATGTTGGGAAACCAGAAATTCAGCTTAATTCGGTCCTTAGGCGTTTTCAACGCCATATGACCTGCGAACGCAGCGTCATGTGCTAAGTTTAAGACCTTGTCTATTCTTTCTTTAGGTAAACACAGTTGTTTTACAGAATGCCCAGCTATTTTGTCTTTATGAAAGAGCAAATTGTCTTCAATGAAGAAGTTCTTCGCCCCAATTTTCCCGTGGGCCAAGAATGGTGCTAGTGTCGAACATTGTGCTTGTTCGGCCGCCATCTTGTTTCTGCCTACTATTGTGTCTTCCTTGGGTGGGGGTGGTATCTCAGGATTGAAGAATAGCTCTTCATTATCCGTTTCTTCGGGACTGATTTCTCCTACACTCCCACTGTCTGCTTGAGCGACCGTGAAGTAATCCTCGCCTATCAGCGTCCTAAGTCCCTCTACCTCCTCCCCTCTCTCCTCTTCCTCATTCGTCTCAGTCCTTGCGACCGCCTGCGCTTCTGAAATTTGGTCTATTTCAGGAGCGCTGGCCGCGTGACTCGAATACCACGCTGTCTCGCGCAGCAAGTCGGCTGTAGTGGGCGTGATAATTAACGGTTCATTAAGGTCTTTAATGAGTGCCGCCCATATCCGAACATCAGGGGCGTAATTTACCTCCCCCTCCCTGTCCTCGCCGGCCTGAGACCCCTTTAGTCTCAGCCGCACCACGTCCACAATCATTGATTGACCGTTCAGCCCCTTCACCTCTATCTGCTTGACCACAGGTAGGTTGAGCGGCCTGATTAGTTCTGCTCGCGCACAATTATATTCGGCCCCGCTATCTATTAGAGACGATGTCACAGGGAGCCCTGTAATATACACTTTCATGTATTCTCTTACATAAGTCTCCTCCACGTCAATGCAATCCGGATTTGTCGGCAATGCCTGCTGGTCCATCTCTTGTATCAATGGCGGTCCGTCTTGTCGCGTCTCGCTTTGTCTGTCTGCCTGTCTGTCTTGAGCTCTGGTCACGGTTGGCTGGACCGCACACGCGCTCACCTGCTTGCTTTTAGTTTGTTTGTTCTTCGAGCACAGTTTAGCTCTGTGGTCTGGAGAAAAGCATAGGAAACAAAGGCCACGCTTTCTAATCTCGTCGGGGGTTGGACGTCCGTCTGTCCTGTTATTTGTCTGTGTCCCTCCCGGTCGGTCAGTCCACGTGTCCGTGTGTTTAGCTGTCGTCTGAGGAGGTGCTGGCGCTTTCGCGTAGCGTGCCTCCGTCTTACCCGTGCCTAGACTATGCTTCGTATAGTCATTTTCCCAAGGGTGTGTAGCGACATAAGTGTCAGCCGCTTCGGCTAACTCTTTGTGCCCTAACCACTTCTGCTGCTCTTGACTGAGGATGAAATTCAAACATCCTCTGGGCAACATTTCTTTCATCTTATCTGCAATCAAGAGGCTCGTAACCTCATCAAACGTCATTGCCTTGCGATCTTGCAAATAGTAAGAAAGTAAGTTATGCAATCTCGAAGCTAATGTTGTGTATGATTCATCTACCGCCTTTTTTGCGTTCATGAATCGCTCTCGTAAAGAGACTGCGCTCACTTTGAACTCTTTCAACAAGAAGGTTTTTAGCTTCCCGTAGTTATCAAGCTCCTCTTGTGTGAGTCTGGCCGTCAATGCTCTGGCCTGATTATCTAGACAGGTCAAGAGTAATCTGCTTCGAAGGTCGTCCGGTACAGCGCAAGAGTCGAATAACCTTTCACAATGCACAAAGAAACCAGGGATTTGCGCATGGTCGCTTGGGAATCTAGGTAATAGTCCTCGCAAGCTTTCACTATACGTTTTCATTCGTCCTACGACCGAATGCCTTAAGTTATAGTCCCTTTCGTCTCTGAGTCTCCTCTCTGCGTCCCTTTCTTCTCGGACTTCCTTCTCTCTCTTCTCTGCCTCCTCCTTTTCTTCTCTCCTCCGCTTCTCCTCCCGAAGCCTTAATTTCTCTGCTTCCTCTTTCTCTTCTCTCCTCCGTTTCTCCGCTTCCTCTCTGACTTCTCTTCTCAGCTTCTCCGCTTCCTCTCTCGCTTCTCTCCTCTGCTTCTCCGCTTCCTCTTTCTCTTCTCTCCTCCGTTTCTCTGTTTCCTCTTTCTCTTCTCTCCTCACTCTTTCTACTCTCTCCGCTTCCTCTCTCACTTCTCTTCTCAGCTTCTCCGCTTCCTCTCTCTCTTCTCTTCTCACTCTTTCTACTCTCTCCGCTTCCTCTCTCACTTCTCTTCTCAGCTTCTCCGCTTCCTCTCTCTCTTCTCTTCTTAGCCTCGCGGCTTCCTCTCTATCGTATTTTAAGCGTTTTAATTCGTATAACGACGTTTGCGCTGCCGAATCGATATTGCTTTCTATGCTACCCGTGCTTACTTCCTCACTTACTTCTGGCGGTGTCTCCCGTCCAGACACAATTATTTCAGCACTAGCCTCTCGGAGCTGGTCCATACTCATGGGACCCAATTCCTCCTCTCCTAGTCCCATCTTTATCAGATATGCGACTAGTCTGTGACGGGGCATGTTCAGCACCCTCACTCTTTTCCCTATCGACAACTTATCCATCTTCCAACAGTCCGCTCACTAATAGAAAAAGATAAGTAAGTTAGAGGAGAGTCACCGTTGGTCAGAAATCAAAGAAAACAACGTCCTAAAATTCTACCACAAATACAACAAGAACAGAACTGAGCAAAAGGAGCTACGCAAAAGCCTCGGCTATTCGCACACCAATCCTCATCCAGACCTCAACCGCAACCTCACAGATTACCACGACTACCAGTAAGGACTTACCCTCTGATACGTCGAGCGAGCTCCGTCTTTTGGTATCTTGGCGGATCCGCTGTCCTCCGTTGCCACTCCCGTCCGTCGTTGCTAGCGATGGTCGGTCGTCCGTTGGCGCTCTTGTTCCTCGTCCTTGCCTGTTGCTGTCGATTCCTTCGAGTCCTTCGTCTTCGGAGTCCGGCACTCGATTTCTCCAGTTGCGAAGGGTTGTATTCGCCGCTGGTCCCGATCTGTTGAGATTCCTCTTTTCGTTTCCGGTTCCGCTTTTCGTCGTGACGTCTTCAGTTGAAAACCCTGTCGACTGCGCCAATGTCGCAATCGAAGGTTTCCAGTCGATTGTTTGCCGTGTGTTGATGTCGACCCTCGACTGCTTGTTCTTTTACTTGCACTTTTATTTAACGTGCCTAACTTTTCTATAGAAGATTCACGACGAACTTTGTTTAATTAATAAATGAATTTAATTAAAGAAACAAATATATACACTAACTCTACGGGAACTTCCACGTAGTATTAAAGCGTTTAGTTATTAAATCGGACTATCTCAAATGTTGCTTCGTACAGCCTAACTCCAGATCGTTCTTTCGCGTCAGTCTCTGAATCTGACGGACTATACTCTGCCGCCTGGCGCTGGTCGTCCTCTCGATGTTGATCGCTCGACCGATGTTCACGCGTCGCCCACGTCAGTAGTACAAGTCCCGTATTCTCCTTTCCCTTCTGTTAAGTAGGAACTCCAGCGTGCATCAGTCAGCCCCCTCCCCACGTCATGCTATCGTCAATTAGTGTCAGATTGCTCTTCGCGCCGCGGGTCGTCGCTCGCCTGCAGCGCGGGCGGTGTCTGGTTACACCATAGCCGCGAGGTGTCCTATTACACCTGGGCTGTGTGGTGTCCGATTACACCTCGGCCTCGCTGCCTTCATTGTTGGCCAAGTGGGTACTGGCTTTCGTCCGTCATCATTCCATCTCGACCAGCAACGACGAATCCATCGTGATGATGATGACATCTCGTCGTTGTCGTCGATCTCCTCACGCGACAAGTCGCCAGATACATTAATACATACATAAATAGATACATGCATGAGTCAATATAATTTATGTATGTATGTATTAAAACACTGGATATAGCTATCTTAAATACCTAAAAAGGCGCTGCAATAATTGAGAAATTGCATAGGCCTATAAAAAAACAGTCTCACGTGATGTGATGGTTTCAGTGTCATGACAGGGCGATTTCTTGGAGTCGGTCATGATGACTTCCTAAGATGGATGGATATAGGAGGACTCAGACCTACGCAGAAACAAAATAAGACAAATCAGCAACAGCCGGGTTATGGTAGAGTATGGTGGCCAACTCTATAGCTTTTCACCACTGCATACAGATTTGAGACGCCAAAACATCCTGTCCAATGTTTAAAGAAAGAAACATTCTGTAGTTACTGCTGTCTAATGGCTAAGGAAAGCAAGCTGTTTGCAATCATAAACACCAAATTTCTAAGTGCAAACTAAGAGCTAAGCGCAGGTCATTAGCTTATTCACGAGTGTTCTGTTGTGTCAAATGGTTTCGTAATCGTAATCTCAGAATTTCTAAAGCGCCAGCTGAAAGGTAAGTGCAGGTCACCAGCCTATTCACTAGGGCTGCGTTGAGTCAGAGGATAGTCAGAGATCCAAATCCGGTTTCCAGGGAGTCCAGGACTCCAGGGAGAACAGGCAGAGGAGCTGCTAAGGCGAATGTCTTTTAGACCGAGAAGAATTGAAAGGCGGAAGATCAGATCAGTCGCGGCAGGAATTCTTGAAGAGATGAGACTTTGATTACGATCAAAATTGTGCTTCCAGTTATCATTCCGGGACCCGGTAACTAGGGGTCCACCGGTAAGACATTCTCCGCCGGAAACCGAATCCGAGTATTTGGATGTATTTTTACCGGAACCGGTAACGAACCGGTAACAAACCGGGTACCATTTGTTCCATATTCGAAGCTTCACATTTACATGTAATAAGAAATTATCGACATAAATTTGTGTACTTGCAATAAGTGACTAATGCAATTTGAATTGTAGTCATTTCTGTGCAGTTGTGAAGCTTTCTGTGTAATTGTTTTAAGGTTCAACATTTATAATTTTATATACGTAAGTTTATTGAATAAGTTTTTACAGAAAAAAAATTGTTGTAAAGAAATTTTTTTGGCAACTATTTGCGTCTACAATATTTGCCGAGCCGAATACTTCCGGAAACGGGATTTCCGGCCGAACCGAGTATCCGAGCCGGTTTCCGGTGGACCCATACCGGTAACCAATCATTCGCGCACCGGTACCGGACCGCGAAACACAGTTTAAGTAACACTGATTTATAAGATTTAAAACCTTAACTACCTAATTCAGTATCACATTTTTAAGACAGCTATTTAAGAAATTTAATTTCATCAAAATTGTTTCATTTAAATAAAATTCTGCCAATGCATTTAGTTTGAGGGATAAAAGCAGGCAATTCCAATATTTGCTCACGGAAACAAAATAGACACATACAAAGACACAGTTGTGAACAGGTTGACGCTGAAATTGTGTTCTTTGCTTAAATATTGGTCGAGTTATGAAAAGTAGCCTAGAGCATGATGATGTCTTGAGGCAAAAACCTAAAATAATTCAAACTTTTGACGTCAATAGGACCAAGTTAAGCTGGAGCTGGGATTTACAGATTTAGCTTCAAAACATATTAATTCAAACGCGAGAGGGTGAGGCCACGCGCATCGTCGAATGAAGTGAAGATAATTTCGCTGACGACTTAACTCTGGCGACGCGGACAAGGAATAGTTGAGGAAATCGATAAAGTTGTGTAGTGGACGGGCAGCGGTGACGATGACCTGGGTGAAAGCGTTCCTGGACGACCCTCTGAGCTCGTGCCTTAATAATTTCGAGATTACGATTACAATTACGATTGTGACACGTTTTGGATGATTAGACCCTAACACCCAATCGGATGGTCAGACAATCGGATCGACATCAACGGACATGAACCCATTACAAGGGACTTTCAACAGCAACCAACAAAAGAGTGTTTCTTCAAGCAGTTGCAGCATAATTATTTAGACCGAACCGCAACGTATATATGACACCAATCCAACAACCGAGCAACCGTATCCTTACGGACTGATTTGGTTGACAAAGAACTTCAAAAACGACGTATACGTGGAATCGACCTCGAGCCGCAGATTCGAAAGATAAGCGCGTTAGCACACACTACTGTACGGTCTTAAAAGGACACCTTGATTCTATCAACCGTCGACGACCAACTGTGCTTGACGGAAGCCGGGTTTATGGACAAGTTCATCACTGACAGGCCCAGGCTCAGGCATACGTTGAAATCATATATGCAGGCTGGCTGCACACCACTCAGGACCACCGCAGATGGACTTTGATGCTATCGCCTTAAGGCTAGCTGCTGCTATATACATGTAGGCCTATGTCAAAGTGGAACAGCATTGGATCTATTCGTCTGACTGTTTGCCTGTCTGACCCCTTTGGATCTTGACCTCGAACCGATTTCAGCCCGATCGTGATTTGAACTGTGCGCCTGTAAATAAGGTGGTTCCCACGACTTCACTTTTTTCGGCGATGTAGAAATCTTGAGATTACGATTACGATCGACGGTGCGCTGGGTCTGTTAGCCAAAGTCCGCTTGTTCTCCACCTGCTAAGCCGACTCCGTTTCACAAGCGACTTCAAGTCTGCGCACGCTTGACTCGTGTCCTAGATTCAGATTAAGAGCAATAAATAAATTAACATATAATTAATAAGTACACAATGAAGCGCTTGTGAAAGCAGGTTCTGTTGTGGCTAAACACGCTAGGCGAGTAGTTCTTTTGGGCACAAGACAGGAGCAGCACAAGTCGGCACACTTTCATTCACTCGAATTGGGTCATAATGAGGTTGCTTCATGGTTGAATCCAACACGCGGCCTGATTTCAAGTGGCCCGCCCGAGCTGAATACCAACCGCAAATAAAAAAAATGCAAGCACAATCCAAGGCCAAATATCTCACTAAAAACGTGCTTGACGCTGAACTACTATAAAGTATGCCATACATACATGCTATTATTCACTGGTTATTACGGTACATAATTATTGCCATGCATAATAAACTTTAATACAGTTAGTAATTTTCAATAAATTTTACTCGTTGGTGTGGAGTTTACTGGTGCGGCCCTCGGCTTCAATAAAAATTTTGTCGGAGGCCCGCAGTGTCAAAAAGGTTTGGACAGCACTGATCTACTATGTCTTTCTCTGAGCCGATTCGAGCCATTGCAAGTCTGCTCTTTGGGCCGCGGTAACCAGGTAGTTAGAGCGCTCGGCCTGTGGCGCGGAGAGCACAGGTTCTACTCTCAACTGGCCGGTCACTGTATGGGATCCTAGAGCAAGGCATTAACTCATAATTGCTCAGCGTCATCGATGTCGTCATCTCTCACATGGTCGTATGTGCACTTCATGACTAGCAGGACAATAAATTATCGAACACAATGATTTTGTATTGTACTGTGTTTACTTGGAAGAAGTACACGTATCCGTATAATCAGACCTTAAATGTCACAGAATGTCTTGGTTTCACTACAGCAAACCCGATAGTTTCTAATCATCTTGATTACTGTAAGTAACTCTTCTAGCCGACGTAAAATTTCAGCTATTAAAAAATTACTAATTC
The DNA here is from genome assembly GCA_963556255.1 of Allolobophora icterica. Taxonomy (NCBI): domain Eukaryota; kingdom Metazoa; phylum Annelida; class Clitellata; order Crassiclitellata; family Lumbricidae; genus Allolobophora; species Allolobophora icterica. The sequence goes on from OY744608.1 coordinate 10,195,557, forward strand.
GTCTGAACTCTCTGGGCGAAGCCAAAAGAAACGCACAAATTTCAGCACAACCCCCGTGCGATCCCTGCACTGGCTTCCTATGAAATTGTAACATAGCCAAGTTGAATTTAATTGCTGTTGCTTTTTGAAAAGGCAGCTGTGCACTTTGGCCAAACAACATAGTCTTTCTCTTTGCTCACCCTCAGACGCATAGAGTCTAAATAGCTCGAGGCTACTCATCTGCAGGCGCTGTGACGCTTCTAGTACCCCGAAGCCTGCATGAACGATACTAAGTTCCCAGTCTTTCTATGCTGCTAGTTCCTGCTCTTGATTTCTTTATCTGTTCTGTAAGTCTCTGATGTCGTTTATGTGTGGGATAATTGATTGAAGTCATCTTTACAATATAATGGATTTTCTCAGTAGACGAATTTCACTCCTGAGCAACGTATAGGCCCACACGTCGACTGACTCTATGTTTTAAAATAGATGTTGAAGGTCTGGGTTAGATAGAATCAAGCAGATTAAATTCAATGTTGAATTTAGCTAGATTCACAATTGTCGAGTGCCATAGTTACCCTTGTGGTCAGTGGCGTAGCTAGGATATTTTGCGCCCGGGGACGAACTATGAATTTGGCGCCCCCCCCCCCGTTTTACTATTTCACATTTTCCACATAATCGAATAGAAATTTTAACTTTTTTTAATGAAATAAAATATGAAAAATACAGACAGTACATGCATATTTCCCCTTAATGCTCAATGGGGCGCCAAAATCATACCTAAGAACTTATTTGTAAGTAATGAGGATATAATTGGATATATTTGGGGCGCTAAAATTAAATCTTATGCATTCATTTGTGATAAATTAGTTAAAACTGCATCAAAATTAAGAGTAAAATTATTTATCTAAACCCTCATTATGGCGCCCCCTTCCCTTGGCGCCCGGGGACACATGTACCCCTCTGCCCCCCTAGCTACGCCACTGCTTGTGGTTTATATACGAATTAGCTTCCGAGTCAATAGAGAAGACCTTGTCGTCGACCAAAAACACGCGCAATGTAATGTAAATCTCCGAATTTCTCAGCTCAACTCGCCGGGAAGACCAGCTTTTTACCGGCGCTATATATCAAATAAAGTTCGCAACAGCCAAGTCGTTTGATACGTTTCGGTGCCAGGTCAGGATCCGGGGAGGTCAATCCGAGGAGATAGCATGGTTATCATGGTTATACGGTGGTTTAGGATACACAGAAAAGGATCAACCAACGCAGAGTTGCAGGTTACATAGATCGTAGAATGGCCACACAAGTGATGATCTGGTATCTTCAAGGTAAAAAGGGAAGCGGAATACCACGGAAGGATTGCCCAGAGACTGTCAGAGTCGACTTGAGATGCTTGGGGATGTCGTTGGACGAATCCGGAAGACTGGTGGTGGACAGAGACGAATGAAGATGTGTAGACGCTCCACTTCTAAACTTATTCTACAGTAGCCGTTTACCTGATCCTTGGATCACGACCTAGAACCTAACATTACCTACCTACCGATTTGCTTTGGGCGGCATTAAGATTACGATAACGATGATATACAGGCGCCTGATTTAAATCCACTGCCAGACAATAAAACTATAGGCCGTAGAAGTAAAAGTCTGCAGTCCTCTGTCAAGGCTGTAGATAACGGATCCCCCTCATATAAAAATAATGAACAATGAAAAGGTCATAGTCGACAGCGCAACAAGTGGTTTACAGCTGTGTGTATTATATATATATATATATACATATATATATATATATATATATATGCATCCGCAATGTTCTTGACGACCTGTTTTTCGTTTGTTTTGTTCGGATTCTCACTTCAACTGACCGCGATCATTGTAAAATGTAACAGTACACGAAGTGGTTTGTTAAACTCAGCGGTATCCCGTCGGATCTCAGATCCTTCATCTCTGATCTGAGATCCGTAACCTCTGATCTAAGATCCGTCACCACTGATCTAAGATCCGTCACCTCTGATCGGAGATCCGTAACCTCTGATCTAAGATCCGTAACCTCTGATCTAAGATCCGTCACCTCTGATCTAAGATCCGTAACCTGTGATCCGAGATCCGTCACCTCTGATCTAAGATCCGTAACCTGTGATCCGAGATCCGTCACCTCTGATCCGAGATCCGTCACCTCTGATCTAAGATCTGTAATCTGTGATCCGATATCCGTCACCTCTGATCGGAGATCCGTAACCTCTGATCTAAGATCCGTAACCTCTAATCCGAGATCCGTCACCTCTGATCCGAGATCCGTCACCTCTGATCTAAGATCCGTCACCTCTGATCTAAGATCCGTCACCTCTGATCTAAGATCCGTAATCTGTGATCCGAGATCCGTCACCTCTGATCCGAGATCCGTCACCTCTGATCTAAGATCCGTCACCTCTGATCTAAGATCCGTAATCTGTGATCCGAGATCCGTCACCTCTGATCTATGATCCGTCACCTCTGATCTAAGATCCGTAACCTGTGATCCGAGATCCGTCACCTCTGATCCGAGATCCGTAACCTCTGATCCGATATCCGTCACCTCTGATCTAAGATCCGTCACCTCTGATCCGAGATCCGTCACCTCTGATCGCAGAGCCGTCACCTCTGATCTAAGATCCGTAACCTGTGATCCGAAATCCGTCACCTCTGATCCGAGATCCGTCACCTCTGATCTAAGATCCGTCACCTCTGATCTAAGATCCGTCACCTCTGATCCGAGATCCGTCACCTCTGATCTAAGATCCGTCACCTCTGATCTAAGATCCGTAATCTGTGATCCGAGATCCGTTACCTCTGATCCGAGATCCGTCACCTCTGATCTAAGATCCGTCACCTCTGATCTAAGATCCGTAACCTGTGATCCGAGATCCGTCACCTCTGATCCGAGATCCGTCACCTCTGATCTAAGATCCGTCACCTCTGATCTAAGATCCGTAACCTGTGATCCGAGATCCGTCACCTCTGATCCGTGATCCGTCACCTCTGATCTAAGATCCGTCACCTCTGATCTAAGATCCGTAACCTGTGATCCGAGATCCGTCACCTCTGATCCGAGATCCGTCACCTCTGATCCGAGATCCGTCACCTCTGATCCGAGATCCGTCACCTATATGTTAATATGTTGCACATGAAACAACTGACGACTCATTTTTAGCTGCCCGACCAATATGTTTTCAGTTACTTAACTGAGAGGGTTAGAAGAAGAGCTATAGGGGTTGATCTCTCAACCAAACCCTCCCCGACAATTAAAACACTGCAAACCGAAAACATCACGCGCGCACATGCCTGTTACGTACGTTACAACCGGGCCAACATTCTGTGTATCAAGACAATTGACACAGCGCCTGTATAGGCCTATACCTCATCAGAAGGCAACAATCATTCGGCAACAGGTCCACCTCTTAGGATTATTGTGCTTTAGATCCCAATCTGGTGCCACAAAGTTGAGGGTTGACAATTTAGCCTACAAGAGAAAAAATAAAATAAATGTGTGTATGGGTTAGAAGCCTTTTTACACCATGTAGGCAAAGTGAAACAATATGGCAACATAGCAAATATGCTGTGCTTTAAGCACAACGATCTTGGGCCTAGCGATATAGAAACATGCTGTAAGTGAAAACAACATAGCAGCTGTAGTCTTGGAAAGCTATGTATATATCTTGTTGTGTGAGAAATACAAATGCCCCAGCCTGGCTATTGCGAACTTGATTTGATATAGCCCCGGTGTAAATAGCTGGTCTCCCTGACGCAACTTTCGTTTGGCGCTGAGAAATTTCGAAGATTTACAGTTACATTTACATTACATAGAAGATTCGAAGGAAAGAGAAGTAAATGCATACCCAGAATGCGTTGCATGGGTAGACATAAGGCATGAGGACATAGAAAGATTTGAACTAACATTGAGAGCAGCACTGGACTTGACCTAGGACAATGGAGATCATTTATTCGTACCCGTCGCTGAAACTGACTAGTGTCAGGAAGTGATTATGATGATGATGATGATGATGATGATGATGATGATGATGATGATGATGATGATGATGATGATGATGATGATGATGATAATAATGATGATGATGATGATGATGCCGACGACGATGATGATCGAATAATATACATATTGCCTGAAAGGTTTGAGAGAGTACCCTAGTGCTACATCAATTTGTGTTTGTAACACTGCACTGTACGGCATCATTATACCAGCCACATGTGTGGAACATCGCGTCATGCAAGGTTTCAGAGTCCTTTATAGCAGCGCTTTACCTACACGAGTCTCCGGCGACTTTAGTTATCACAAGGAACCCAAATGCAGAACGGTATTGTTAGTATTGGTCCGTAAATGCCCTCGTTCGAAAAACATGCCACGCTGCCACTTGACAAAATGAACCTAAATGCTAATTACTATTTAGAGAAACGCAGTTCAGTATTTCAGTAATAATGTGAAAAATAGCAATTAATTTTGAAGAAGGTCGCGATGTTTGAAAAAAGCATCTGCATACTTAAATACATACATACATACATACATACATATATACACAAATGCATACATACATACATACATATATGAATACATACGTACATAGGTACATACATAGATACATACATACATGCATATATACATACATAAACAAATACATACATACATACATACATACATACATACATACATACATACATACATACATACATACATACATACATACATAAACACACACATACATACATAAATACATACATGCATGCATGCATACATAGGTACATACATAGATACATACATACATACAAACATAAACAAATACATGCATGCATACAGACATACATATATATGTCATACATACATACATACGTCATACATACATACGTACGTCCGTAGGCATATAATGAGTAATTTGGCTGTTAGTTGTTAAGTTATGGTATGCTTTTAAGTTAGCCAATGAAAGTCTACACCCTTTCTAGCCCATTTGTCTTAAACCTGTCAGCCTGCTGATTTAAGTATAAGGCTAAAGCTATTATAATATAATATTATTATATCCACTACGGTATTTCCTTGTTTTTATGTCGTACGACCTGGAATCAGCCCTTGTTGATTTGTTTTAGAGTCTGGACGTCTAAAACAGACTGACCTACAAAAGCTTAGAAAACAGACGTTGATCAAACATAAGCAGTGTCACACACGACCTCTGAAAATAAGCCTACTGCTTTATCTTGGAATCTTAGAGATTGATATATGAGAGCCTCTATCTCACGCTGCTCCCTTCTTGCTGTTTATATTTCAGGATCGTTTTTGTAGAAGACTTGGGTGACTCCGAACTACCAGCTGCTAGATGAAGTATGTTCGCAGACTACAGTCCAAGGATAATAGTCGGATCAGTTACTGGATCCTATAGGCCTAAGCATAATAAATGGGTATGAAAACAGGACACTTTCTTTAACATATTTTTGTGTAGCTGAAAGACGAAACGCAAACAGATCAGGGTTCCTAAAATTGCACAGGATATTATTATCGTTGTACTGTAACCAGGGACGTATCTAGCGTTGGGCTTGGGGGGGCTTAAGCCCCCCCAAACGAAGTTGAAGCCCCCCAAACAAGTCAAGCCGTTGTATGCTTTCGGCTAAAATTCGTATGAACACTGTATAAATGCTGCCATGTTCAAGGCTTAAGCCCCCCCAAACGAAAAAGACTAGTTACGTGCCTGACTGTAACCAGTTGTAATCATCATTGTAAACTATCGAATCTAATACAGTACAACAAATGTATGGCCAGGGAGCAGCTAGGCTAGGTCAAAATGTAGCATTCATGAGTGATTGACAGGTACATTCATCTGTATATGTGACAAGCGTACATGCATCGCACAGAACAGAAGCATATAGGGCCTAAGTGTTAAAACAGAATAGGATACAAACAAGTACAACACTGTTTGAAAATCTACAGGACATCCAATCCAAACTTGACTGACTCGCTCTGTTAGTTTGTTCGGACTTGCCGGCTTCCAAAGCCCCACGGGTGGAGTACAGAATTAGACCGACCTGATGCCGAAGATTCCGGCGTCCCACATTGATGCTGAGACCCCCGGAGACCCATAACCAGTGAGGAATTATCCTGCCTAAAAGTTTAGGACCTCTTCGAACATAACTATATGACATATGGAGCCTGGGCCTACACAAGACTAAACAACACGTTTAAATATAGGCCTACTGCTTTATTAAAGTATGGTTTGCTACAATTTTCAGATTAGTCAGTTAATTTTATCAAACGATGAAGCAGTCAAAGCTTACTAAAAAAATATGCTAGAGTAACTGGCTGAAATAAGATCGGCCTTCCGTAGGCTTAAACGTTGTCGTATTCAGATCAAAATAGACCACTGACTGAACACAAAGGGTAAATCCTTAACCTCATATTTTGGCTCTTGCTCGTTAAGACGGCATACAACTGTCTTGCTTTTGTGGGGTTCCTAAAAGGCGTTGTATTGAAGTCCACAAACATACGTGTACGGTTGTACACACCCTGCTGCCTAGCACAATTGGGGGTCTTTACCTAGGTATTACGCTGCTCAGGTGAGCTCGCCTCACTTAGGCTCGACAAGGGTACTCTCTCGTGACTCGATTCTCTCCTCACTCCAGCAGAGCCACTGTAGACACACCAGTAGCGAGAGAGAGAGAGATAGAGACAGACAGACAGACAGACAGACAGACAGACAGAGAGGCAGAGAGGAAGAGAGGAAGAGAGGAAGAGAGAGAGAGACCAGTGTGGGAATTGTAGAAAAAAGACTGGGGGTTGAACAATTTATCCGTATTTTGCAAACTGATGTCAATGAAATTTGAAAGCAAATAATTTCAACGCTAGCAGTTTTGCAAGTCAGATTCGAATCAAAATCAATTCCTTTGTTCAGAAAATTCAAACATGCATACATTGTACACCATGGAATTGTCTTATCTTTGTCAGAGACTCAGAATCAAATTATGCTCAATCTCACTATAGTACAACCAGGGGCGTCTACACCATAGAAACCTTGGAGCAAATGCTCCATCCAAGAAATAGGTGGGGAAAGATCTGTCAATGTGTGTGCCACCATTTTAGGGGGGGGGGAAGTAACGGGGAGGGGGGAAAAGAGGGGGGAAAGGGACGTTGCTTCAATAACTTAGGGGGGGATAGACGCCCCTGAGTACAACTGAGGGGATTGAAGAAGACTCTTCAATAACTGGATGCGCCTCGTCAGCATCTGCGTAAGACGATCCTTTTCATCATCGTCATCTAACCAGTCAAGTTTGAAGTTTGAACTTAGGATGGATTACTGCACTGTTGTGAAACATTTCACCAAATGCTTCTGGCCATTTCCCTATTCATAGATTCCTTCCCTTCACATCAGAGAGACATAGAATGGAGAAAGAGGTCATTTTCATAACGTGATTGCAACTTTTTAAAGCGGATAAGAAACTACATATTTTATTATAATGGGAAAAAGTATTGGTATCGAGTATCGGTGATTAACAGGCTAAAAAGTATCGGCGATACACATACGATACCAACAAAATAAAACTATCGCGATACTGGCTGCGATACTGGAAAAGTATCGGCGATGCCAAGTATTGCCATACTTTATCGCGATATTAACAGCCCTTGCAGACGAATTCAGACAGGATAGTCAACGCCTTCAGTTTCTTTCAAATACATGTAGTTGTGCAGATTCAGCATTAAGTTTCTTCCGAAACAATTCATTGCTCACATTATCTGTATTCTAAAAAATATATGCTTGTGCTAAAACAACAAAAATTTGTGAATTATTTACTTCTTTTATTATGTTGCAATGCTGATTTTCAACTATCGCATATACAGTATATATCTTCATTTCTATACCTTTCCTACAACTATCCCCGTAAACATTCGCCCAAACATGGGCCCAATAAAGGAATATGGGCAAGCGAACAGGATTTCTGCTTCCTTCCAACCAGTCTTTTTGTACTACATGGTTGTGCCCCTTGCAAAAATTTATGCGGACACCCATGGGAGTATATATTCATGGGAGTCACGCGACGAATGCAAGATCTCCCATTTCCGCTTAAAGCTTACCGCCATTTCGTGCTGTACACGTTGTACACTCTCGACGTGTCTGCAATCATTTGGAGACCACCCAGACAGCGTGTCATAAAGACTTTTCATCGGTCGAAATAGAGTTACAGCTAGACTTTCGTCAAGTGATCGGAAAGAAGAATGCCGACTAGCGCCTAGAAGCAGTTAACTATGGTGCTATCAAACTAATAATGTGAGTCGGAGTTACTCAAAGAATGAATGAGCAACGTTTGTCTGAGCGCCTAGCAGAGCTTCGGCATACGTCACTCAGATCCAAATCTCGGAAGAGCAATCTCCTCCTGGGTATCTCATCCCGTGAGCCAGGTACGGACCGTCAGGACTGTCTCCAAAATCTGTGAAGAACTTTCTGTTGAGGGTGAGTCCTCCTTTCTCGGTATCAACGTCTATCTGCAGTAGGAACGACCCAGCCCTGAAGAAAAGAAACAAACTTATTTACTCGACATAAATTCAATACACGAAACAGAGCCACGCAGGTTAAGTACCGTACTTTCATACGCTCCACCATTAAATATACTTCATCTTTCGGTCAACATATGTAAATATAGAAATTGTTGAATAAGCTTGTACAAATCTATCAAGGACTTGCGTACATTAGATACGTATACACTGCTTGACTAAAATTGCACCCTCTATCGCTACCTCCATTGTCCGCTCTAAGCTTGATTACTGCAATTCCATTTTCCTCAACCTCGAATCCACTCAAATTACGCGTCTACAACTCATCCAAACTTCTCTCGCCCGAGCTGTCACCAGGACACCCAAGCATCACCATATCACTCTCGTTCTTAAATCACTCAACTGGCTGAAAATCCATGAGCGCATCCACTTCAAAGTCCTATCGCTAACCTCCAACTCCATAAAATATTCCCAGCCATAGTACAGAGGGACAACGAAAAGCATAAATAGGGGACGCTGGGTAAGAAGAGGATCGGACCATCGAAAAGAGGACGATCGGGAGGAGAGGAACGGAAGATCGGACAATCGAAAGAAAAGTGGACGATCGGGAGAAGAGGAACGGAGGCTCGGACCATCGAAAAGAGGACGATCGAGAGAAGAAGATCGGACCATCGAAAAGAGGACGATCGAGAGGAACGGAGGATCGGACCATCGAAAAGAGGACGATCGAGAGAAGAGGAATGGAGAATCAGGCAGAGATTGGAGGATCAGGCAAAGAATAGTTGAAAGCGAGAGAGACAGCTAACAACGACAAATAAATAGAACCTATAACTAGAACAAAACGTCGTAATGAAAATCATCGTTTAACAATAAGAAATAGTTGTAAATAAAATAATAAGAGCTAATAATACGAAAGAAAACTATCTGATGCGTCGTTCTTCTTAATGTCAACGGAAACACGCCAAAGAACACCCGAAGAGACTGCACAAGTAACACCGCTACCACCAAACATAGTTTTATTAGATGGTTGACGTAAAGGTGTTAAACACCACGGCAACCAATCTTTTAAAAACATTACAGAGCAGAAGCAATTGTGTGTTTGAAAGTAGTTGAACTGCAACTTAAGATGAATGAGTCATACTTAAGAAGCTGCGGGTAGAATTGTCCGTCCCAGGTGGTGAACGCTGAAGTGGTAACGTAGAGTCTTTTGCCATCCAAACTCAACTGCAGCATCTGAGCACCTCCCTCCACTCTCTTCCCGTTAACGATCAAAGGATCCGGCTGCTCCTAAACAAATCAACAACAGACTTCCTTTGGAGATTTCATGTCAGGCTATTTTTAATTAGAAAAGAACAATTACAACAATATCCTACAACTCTTGTGTCCTATTTTAGACTGATGAAGCAAAACGTTGTCTTGCCTTTAGTTCTTTATCTTCAATCACCTTCACCGGTCCGTCCTTGGAGATTGATCCTCCAATAAATATCTAAAAGCACATTTCAATAAGCTAAATCTAAAATTTCCGGTCAAGATACTTTATTAGGAATATTATTAGCATGCATGCATAATTTTAGCTTAACTCACTGTTGTGTTTGTGAGAGAGAAAGAGAGAGACAGACAAACAGACAAACAGAGACAGAGACACAGAGAGAGCCACACAGAGAGAGAGAGAGACAGAGAGAGAGACAGAGAAAGATGAGAGGGGGAGAGAGAGAGACAAGTATAATATGAACTCGTGTAGACGGGAGTTGTCACACATGGTTTATATTCCGAATTTATTTGAGGAAGGCTATCGGCGGCCCCTGAAGTCTTGCGATTTGCGAATTGATGATTTTCTGGTTAAACTTATTAGTTAGCAACTAAATTTTTATAAACTATGGTGTTAACGAAACTATTTTTTTAGTTAAACTTTTTAGTTAGCAACTAATTTAAAAAAATTTAAACTATGGTTTTAACGAAACTATTTTTTAGCTATAGGCTACGTTATCCTTAACTAAACAATTTTAAACTAAAAGTTAGCAACTTTTTAGGTAACTATTGCCCATTGGTGATTCTCAACCTATGGGTCGCGACCCACTAGTGGGTCGCAAAAAACGTCCAAGTGGGTCACAAATTTTCCCCGGAAATCGCAGTTTTTCTCAATGAAGCACTGGATAAATCGTCTTGACCAGGGATGCATGGATATGTTTCCATGTTTTGACAGAATTTCTTAATTCAGATGACAATTGAACTGACGAAATTCAGGCCAACCTTAAAAATCAATTTTTAGCCCTCTGAATATTTAGTCGCGAAACGCATTAACACGTGCGTTCCCTTGGATTTCAGTAGCGTGGGTCTCGTTGACATCCACATGATGCAAAGTGGGTCGCGATGTAAAAAAAGGTTAAGAACCACTGAGTTAGGTGGAGGTGGATCAAGGGAGAAAGAGAAATGTAGAAGCAAAAGGTTTTCTCCAGAAGAGAGATTTTGCAGAACAAATGCGCAGACACTTTGCGCAGAGTAGCCAAGTCATCGAATAATTATTATCGTATTTATACTGTACACTATTTCCTTAAGTAAAAAGTGTTAAATAATTTTATAGGCTTAGGGGCCCAAGGCATACTATTTTATAGAACGCATATTTTAGATGGGATTAGTTGACTGCTGTGCATGCGTACCTGTCCAACTAGTTTCGGATTGCGTCTGTTGGTGATGTCATACTGACGTATGTCGCCATGAATCCAATTACTGAAGTAGAGAAATCGGTCGTCCAATGAGAGCAGGATATGCGCTGTCATTCCTAGCATTACAATTTGAATTAAATTGTTTAATTTCCTTCAAGTAGACTACAGTTGAATGTATAGATAAACGTTCACCTTGTTCAACCATAACATTCAGTAGACTGACTTTCCTCACGCTGAAGCGTTTGAATAAGGAGCGGAGACTTGAGTATTTCGAATACTCAGAAAATGGCGTACTGTTCTAATTTTAGTCTGCTTCTTGTTTTTTATTATTCCATTACCTTCGCATCACGTACTTCATAACAGTCGAGTGGTATAATTATGGTTATTGTAAGATGTTTGAAGTTTTAATGCTTTGATCAGCAAGCTATAAAATTTGAAAGAGAAAAATAGTTATCAGTTGGCTTCATCAGTCCAACACGACCGACGGTTCACATGGGCCTCTATCTGTTCCAGAGTCACTTAGTCTCTGACGTAACATGTACAGTACTTCAATATATATATATATATATATATATATATATATATATATATATATATATATATATATATATATATATATATATAATTCGTTTAATATGAATCAAAGTTGACAAACCACAATTTCTTACAAATAATACGTGTAATGTCATGCATGGCAGCTTGTTATAAGACTCCCGGCCCATGTGGGGGCATTCTGCGCGAGTCTCTATGGGGATGTTAACAGATGTTAAATGTCATTTAAAGCAGAAAGTTTGTCTGATAGCAAACATTGCTCAGATAGAGCATTGCGTCAAATTTATAATTATTAGTAAAAGCTGATATAGTTTCTTAAACAGATTTAATTTCTTCTGAACTACTTGAAACTCATGTTACGTGATGCCATGCTATTGTAAGTTCTATTGTGATATGCGGTGCTTTTATGCCATGCAATGTCATGTTATAAAAACCTGGCATATCTGGCATGACCCAGTTCTCCACCTTCTTGTTCGGAACTGTAATGACCTTTTCAGCGCTCCATTGACCATCCTAAGAACGTAGAACAACCGAGGCTAATTCGTTAACTTAAACTGTTAAATAGCAAATCAAACAACTTAATAACTACACTGGCTCAATAATTCATAACAATATAATTATATTACCGAATTGTTTATTGTTATTCAAATTAAATCACGAATATTACGAATGGATAGATTGCTGATATCAAACCTCAAGGTTACGCTTTCTTCACTGTACACTAAATAATCTACGCAACGCTTGGTTTGAATAATGGATATTGCTGTTAGCCTACATCAGTAAGCCATCTGCATTTCCATGGTTAGTGAAATTGATCAGTTATGTTATGTTAATGGAAAGAAAATGCTATCTGGTTGTCTGTTTTCCATTTGTTTGATTGCCGATATTAGGCGCTTCCTTCAAAATATCCCCAACCCAAAGACTACTCTTGCGGAGAACTACTAATGTTGATAGAAGTGGTGTAATGAAAGCTTGCTCACTTTACCTACCTTGTCTTACATTAACTTGCCTCAACTTACCTTATCCTAATTTTACCCTACCGCAACTTACCATACCTTAATTTACCTTATACTCTACCAAAACTAGCCTACTTGATATGTATTCTTTACTTTATTTAACTTATTTTACTTCTTTTACCTTAACTTAACTTGCGTACCTGACTTACCTTCCCTGGTCTTGTTTCCTAACTCTACTTCACCTTATCTTACACCGTGTGCATTTGTTTACACTGACATCGGTTTTGAAGAAGCGAAAGATGGAGGAGCCGAGTCCGCATCCAACGTATCCTTGTGCTTCGTCTGGATTGTGAAGGAACCGGATCTGCAGCGGAATTAAACCATCTGAGCCAAGGTCGATCCTTTGGGTCAGTTCGTGCGTCGTCCAATTCCAGACGTTCAGATGGCTGCCGTAATGACCTGCAAGAGACAGCCATATACATAAGTACTGTTTTACGCGAACAATGCAGTTTAGATGAAAGGATTTCGACAGTGTTGAAAATAATAATGCTTCGAAGGTGACCTGTGAGAAATTATAATGTAAATTATTTTTGGGAAAAGTGTCTCATTCTGTATGGACACTATTTATGTATACTATAGGCGCATGGCAAAACTTGTAACAGGGCGACTTTCATCTTGAAAGAATTGTCACATAGTTCACTGAGTTCCTTTATATTAAATGAATAAGTAAGCTGTGGTAGTACATTGCACTGTATAAATTAAGAGCCGAAGTTAATGAAGTTCGACGAAAAGAGAATTAGGTTTGGCATGCGATACGAAGTAAAGAAGATTTATCGCCAATCTGATGCAGGTAGGTCAGGTACATTTGAAGCATGCCGACTCGAAATATATATAAGATCAGTATTTTGGGAAGATGATAGCTTATCGAGTAACGGAGAACCTCAAGTGCTAAGTCTAGTCGTCCTGAGAGAGAGCCATGCTCTCTCTGGCGAAGTACTTGATTGGATGAAGTTATTAAACTAGCTTTCACTAAAGTGTCTACACAAATCAAATACCCTCGATAAGATGAACGTCTCCACTAATGAGAATCCACGTTATACCTCCAGAAGTGTAGACCAATCAGAATCCAACATTTACTTCTTCGACTTCAAATAACTTAGATTAACACTTTAACGACGAGCTGCATTAGTTTCCCAGTCGCTTTTAGTACATTCTGGTGTGAAGAGGGCAATCATTGGTTGGAGGCTGGCCAGACAGGTACGGGCGAGTCGGATGCTGCGTTTAGTAATAAAAGCATAGAATGAAAACAGCAGTGAACATGTCTGGAGAAGCGACTTGCCCTGCGCCATGTGCTCTTGTTTGAAACCGGGCTTGATGGCCTTTGGAGCTCCAAATTCTGTGCTGATCATGACGTTATGTCTCGGCTGATACCAGAAGTCATATCCCATCGGTGCCGGTTTCCCGTCTTTCTCCCAGTTGGTCTTCAACTTCCACTCCTTCGCATCAATGAGGAGGAAGCTTCCTGGAAAACAAAACCAAAACCCTAGTTACTATTCTGATGTAATGCAACCTAAACTGATATCTTCTATGCTATCGTCGTGATCATAATGCCCAATGCATTAGTGGATGTTCATTTCAAGTAATCCGCAGACAAAGCTTCATACCAAGCACAGGAATACCAGCTACCCGCATCAACTCACTCAACACTGACTTATCATTCATTTTGATGGTTCTACACTCTGCAGCGTTAATTAGTGAAGACCAAATCAACATTTTAACACTTCTCCTAACCTTGCGCGTTGCCATCTTTGTCGCCGAGTGTTGATATCATGACTTCGCCAGATGCAAGGCAATGAGGTGTATGAGGCATTGATACCCCTCCCTTTGTATGAACCTCCTCTGGTTCAATCACCTACGATCAGCCAGAAAGATATTTATTCAGAAATGAAGCAAACATCATCAATTTAGCCTACTTTGCCGCAATGCAATGCAATACGGTAATTGTAATGGTAATTGTAATTGTAACCGAAAACTTATATAGCGCCACTCAAATCAGCGGCGCTTTAGTGTATACAGTGCGAACTAATCTGTTGTTGGTAATGTGTTCTTTTCCTCACTGCCCCCTGCAATTTCTCGTTTCAGGAGGGCATTCTGCCATCATAGCAGAAAAGGTCTCTCCTTCTTCGGGCACTCAAGCGTGATGGGCTGGATTTGACCGATTCTGCTAATTATTAGACCAATTATTGTTAATACTACATTTCTATCTAAGGTTATTAAATAGATTGTTGCTTACCAGTTAGCTGCGTACCTCGATTCTCATGGTTTGCTCCCAGGCAGTGTCTCAGTCTGGCTTCTGTAGAGATCACTCAACGGAGACCTTTTGCTACGTCTGCTGTGTTATTTATACGGCCATGGATAGCACCTAGGTTTCGTTTCTCGTCAGACTCGCCTTGTTTGACGTCAGTACAGCGTTTGACATAGTTGATCACGATACACCGCTTAGGTGAATTTCTGTCTCTTTTGGTATTGCTGGTCATTTTCTTGCGTAGGCGCACATCTTGTGTGGTCTCAGGGACTAGTATACGGTGTCGATGGGTTCCTGCTCCGTTTGGGCTGTCACAGAGTTCGGTTTAGGCCCTCTACTTTATGTCCTTTATACGTAGGGTATTAGTACACTTCTGGCATCTCATGGCCTTCTGAACCATTCTGATGTTGATGATGTTCAGGCCTACCTTCACTGTCCTGCGTCTGGTGCAGCCGCGGCTGCCAGAGTCGTGCAGCAGGCTCTGGATCAAACCGCTTGCGGCTTAATCCCTCCAATACGCAATTTATTTGGTTGGATACGAGGCAGCCGTTGACTAAAATTGAGTCTAGTGCTCTTGCGGCTGAGTTTCCTCAGTTTACCTTCTCCTCTTCGGTCAGTGACCTTGGCGTCATACTTGACCAAGAACTTACCTCGCCCAAGCACATAAATCTAGTTTGCCGTGATTGTTTTTATCAGTTGCGCCAACTGCGTGTAGTCTCTCTTGCCTTTAACGCAACTGTTACTCTTGTTATTAGTCGACTTGACTACTGTTGCTCTATTTATGCTGGTCTCTGATAGGAGCTCATTGAGTGTTTGGAGCGGTTGCTGCGAGCGGCTCATCGGTGGCATCTCGAAGTTTGACTATGTGTCAGAATATATGCGGGATGTTTTTCACTGGTTGCCTCTGCCTCAGCGAATCTGCTATAGATAGGATATCTGCTTTGGTCTGGTGATGCCTACTGGGTAAGGCGTCTGCTTACTTACAGGAGCTTTGCCACTCCACCTTTGGGTCTTCTGGCCGTCGTTCTCTTCGCTCCTATAATCATGGTGAGCTGCGTGCTCCTTTTGCGCGTACCTCTATCATGCAGCGTCGCGCATTTTCTGTCGTTGGTCCAACTGTTTGGAATGGACTTCCCCTAGAGTTACGACTCTTGCCTATGGATTCTTCTGACACATTCTATAGCATTCGTTGGAGTTGGGTCGGAAGAGTCCCTGATTGGAAACCTTGAAAAGGCGCTATACAAATTATCTCAATGAATCATTGAATGAAGGTAATCAAAGTTAAGCTAATGATATCAATTGCCATGTTTGCTGTACAAATTGATATATTACGGATGAGTAATAGCTACAGACTATATATGCCTATCGAATAATATAGCAAGTCGATGGAATTCTATTAGATTGGAAGCATTACATAGAAGTGAAATAGGACTGGAACACACAGGAGCTCGACTTCAAATTTATGGCCCCCTTGCGCATTACTCAAATGATAAAGTTTGTACTATTGAGGCCATTTGAGGAGAGTCATTTTTAAAGAATCGGACCCAGAAAGATGGCTGCGCTACAGGTCACATACCAAACAAGGCAACGAGATCTTACAAATATAAACTGTTTAATGAATTAGTTGGAATAGGCCCTATGTCAATAAATAAATACGACCTGAGACTTAGACGGACTGATAGACAGACGTAGCGAAGATAGACAGGCGAAAACACAGACCTAAACAGAAACACAGATATAGGCAAACGGGCAAAGACAAGGAGTTTCTGGTTCTGGTTATTGACCTGATTACGACAGACATATACCTATATATAGGCTTACAAGACTATTTCTATAGACAATAGATTGGCTGTTTACGTGCATTGTTTCTAACATAGATTAAAAGTCGTCTGAACCACTTAGAACCTAAGTGTATAAAAGGTTAAAAAGACAACTTGACTGAAGTAGGGCCTACTGGAGAGGATTGCTTCATTAATATATGTAATTCTCATCATTTTGTACAATCTAAAGCATAACAAAGGACTACTGCATTTAAGCTTGCCAAAAGATTTGTATACGAATCTTTTAATAGTCAAAGTATATTATGCAGCAATCATTTCCTTGATCTGCTCTAACAAACAGCACTCAAATGGCTGTAGTCTCAGATGTGAATGATCGTGAAGTGCAAAAGACATAACATCAAACCTTGAAAATCCTGGGAGCCTTTTCGTCAGTCAGTGTATCGATAACGTAGATGCGATCTGAACTGAGACTGGGAAGGATCAGATGACTTCGCTTCTCGGACGATTTGTCATAGCAACTGGAGCAAGAGTTCCACCCCGCCTGGTGGAGTTCGTCTCCGAGGTACGTCATTTTCAGGCGGTGGATGACCTGAGAAAAAAACAGAAAATAACTGAAAGAACTTGAATACAGGAATGTAAAGAAAATAACTGATAGAACTTGAACACAGGAATGATAAGAAAACAACTGAAAGAACTTGAACACAGGAATGTTAAGAAAATAACTGAAAGAACTTGAAGACAGAAATGTAATGTAAACATTGAAGTTGTTTGTGCAATGGCTGAACAACAATAATGATCGCGAATGAGCAAATTTTTTCAGTTTTAATATAAACTATGGTGAGGTTTTCAAACTAAGGCAAAGCTCTCAGGCGGCTACAGGAACTCAGTGGAGGCAAGAATTTGAGTCGTTTCAGGCTCTTTGGCGATTGAGCCAAAAATGAATGAATCTCAAGGTCCTGACCACGGAAACAGAGGAGCGTACGACTTGCCCTTTACTTCCCAGCTTATACGCCGATACCAAATTACACTGCTTGGAGACAGAAGCACGGCTGGGTACACGAGGAAATCGTGCTATTTCAACATGTTGGACATAAGATATACATGTTATGAACTAGCTACGAAACATCGAATATATGAAACGAACTTGGAAATCATTAGATCAAACATTAGAGACTAGGACTGAGAGACGATACCACTTTCTACATTAGATTTTGCCATTGTTTGTCCACCCATATCGCGCCTAACAATCTCACCACTCATCCAGTTAGAAACTGAAAATACCTTTCCATAACTCGATGACGTCGGGTCTACATCTACGGTTGCAAGACAGTCAGGTCTGTCCTTCGACGTAGAGGGACACAGGACGTAAAGCAGCTTTTCCCTCGGACCATTCTTCATCGCATCCAAAGGACTCGCGTATCCCGGACCATGGCAACACTTTTTATCACCTAAACGGACACAAAATAAAAATAACAGAAATCAACAAAGACATCCAAGGCATTATAAACATTTTCTTTACATTACCCGTACTAAATATAATATTAATCCTAAATGCACGGTCCGTGGTCAAATTAGTATAGGCCCTATTTAGAAAAGGCGATATATAACGCCGGCACTTCGCGAATATCAAGCAAAGCTCAGTCCTCGGGCCGCCTCTGTGCATCCCGTATACTGACAAAGCTTGTTTCAGTTCTTCCAATCCTTCATTCAAACGCGTCTGGACAATTGCAAATCTGTCTATGCAGGCCTGCCGAAATTCGAGATACAACAGCTTAAGTTCATCCTCAAATGACCTTCCCGATTTGTTGCTAAATTGCTAAAACTTACGCATGTTTTGAGCTACAGGCGTGACGCTGCACTGGCTTCCGGTCGAGGACAGGATACCTACAGAATCCTTCTCATGGGACGAACTTCGACAGTCGGCCTCATCAGATAGCTGTGCCTTCCTGTCATTCCTCTTCCCAACCAGCCTAGTGGACAGTGGTACCGTTCAGCGGCCCTTGGAGACCTGTTGATTCCACGTTTCCGTACGACGATGAGGGCATATCGTGTTTTCTCACGTATTAAAATCCTTCTAAAACAGTCTACTATTAAGCATACATACTGCTTCGGCTCAGACAACTCTCGAAACATTTTCCAACCATCTTAAAGATTTTTAAAAGGCGTTTTACAAACATAGGCGCTATACATACATAAAAAACAACGTGGTTGCTAACCGGATAGTACTCCGTCATGGAACGGATACGGCAGGTTAGTTTTGAAAAGCAATAGGCCTATCCTTATGCTGAGTCAGTGTTTCGAGGAAAAAGGCGAATTTTCAGTTATTTTTAACTTTATACAATTATCCAAATTTAAAATAAATAAAATCACATTCTCTCCAGATGCTGATTCCTATGTGCATCTTTGACTTTTAGTCTTCGAAAAGACATAGAACACAAAATAAGAAGCTTACCTGCGTGTTTATCGTCACCGTGACAATGGGGCGTCTTACTGTCAGCCATGACTGTTCATCAAAGTTGACCCACAAGTGTTGAGAGATGAATTTCGCCTCTTCCGCTGCAAACAGTGATGAACAAACAAATTCATACAACTTCAA
Organism: Allolobophora icterica; assembly: GCA_963556255.1. Taxonomy (NCBI): domain Eukaryota; kingdom Metazoa; phylum Annelida; class Clitellata; order Crassiclitellata; family Lumbricidae; genus Allolobophora; species Allolobophora icterica. The sequence goes on from OY744608.1 coordinate 10,214,904, forward strand.
ACTCGTCACCCCTTGGTTCTAAATATCTCAAGACTGAATCTAACT
>OY744608.1:10219948-10277448 GCA_963556255.1 Allolobophora icterica
ACCTATTTTCAGTCACCAGATGGCGCCACCCGAGAAGATTATTCTCTGTCACCAGGACGGATTTCTAAAGATTCTCCAGATGGCGCAGCCGTAGGGATTTCACTTCACTTTAACTGGTGGTGGTGGTGGTGGTGGTGGTGTGGTGGTGGCTTATAACCCCGGGCAACGCCGGGTAAACCAGCTAGTTAATTAATAATGGAGTCCATCGCAATGATCTCAAAAATGCGCTGACATAGTGTAAGTGTAAAGGCAGAAATGGAGAAGCTCGAGACCTTTGAAATGTGACCATGGAGATGACCGACCAAGATCAGCTCGAGGACTATGAAACGACCTATGAGGTGTTGCAACTGGTTCCAGAGGAAAGATCAATTGTCAATCCAATGAAGAGGAGACAGATGAACTGGATTGACCACACACCAGACACCACGTGGAAATTCACTCCTGTAGCTCCTGTGTGCTTGGAGGAAGAACTGAAGGGAAGAAACCTCCAGAAAGATCAAGAAATATGATGTTGGATTGGATGATGGATAAAGGTAACATGCGAAGATATAAAGAAATTAAGGAAGTGGCACAGAATAGAGATTGGTGTCTGGAACGACCTTCCCCCTCTGCTCAGGGCCAAACTAATGGCTGGCTTTTCCTCATCGGTCTTGCGTTCCCTAAAGGCATTTCGATTTCCCCGGGGCTTCTGTGCTGAGATATCCTCTGAATAGTTATTCTGCGAGAGGCGCTTTATAAATTTCTAGAGACAATACAATACAATATAATTATAGTCTACTGGTTAACGTCAATAACGTGCGGGACAGTCAACCGTGAGGTCAGAGTATCAAATCCCCATGGTAGGAATTTGTTTCGAAATTTGCAATTGGAGGGAAAGTAGAGGTTGGAGAGTCCTCAGTAGAACAGGAGTCAAGGCAATCGTCTCCGTCATGAAATCCAGACAATCGTCCGCAAGGAACGAAGGCTGTATAAGGGAGTAGAGGGCAGCGGAGCGACCAAGAACACTGGCAAATGTGGACCATATCGACGCGGATTGCTTCTTTCTAAGACTATCAATTACTCCCAGTATAATGAATACATAGAATATATAGAGTAAAATAAACCAGAACGAAAAAGAATTTACAAAGAATGTTGTGGTCGAATTCAGCCAGGATGGTCGACGCCTTCAGTTTCTTCTTATATACAAAAGCTCCAGTCTGTCATAAAAAGATTCGTCATAAATACCTCCCCGGTGACAGTCAAACCTTTGAACAAATCTGCCTTAAAGCCGACACTCATCTGTTTACGACGGTTCTGGGAAATCCTGGGCATGTCCTTCATGAGCTACTTCTCCCTAAAAACCGTTGGCATATTCTTTCCGGCCCCATTCTCATGCCCGAGTTTCACCAATAGCAGATCATAACATGAAAAACTTTTATATGTAGAATGCTGTATTCATATTGATCAGACAACAGTTGTTAATATGTTGTACGTACACCAGAGTGTACACACTTAATAGTTCGAGATGGTCAAGTTAATCTTTGGAATTGGTGTAAGTCAGATCTTGACATGGTTTAACTGTAATGTTTAAAATTATAGTTTTGCATTAAAGTCAGTTAAAGTTCCACCATCCTGCTAAAAGTAGGCCTACTCGCTAAGGATACATCTTGCTCCGATAGATCTGAGGTGACAGTTCGATGGTCTTTATACCATACTCTATCGCTGTAGGCCCTACTATAATAAAGTATGTGTAGGTTCAAATTTTGTGAAATATCATAAGTAAGTATCGTAAGTAAATGCAGTTAACTATAGCGCTACCAAGCTCATAAGGAACTTTGATTCGGCGTTACACAATGAAGGAACGGGCAACGTCTCTCTGAGCGCCTAGCAGAGCTTCGGCATATATAATTCAGATCCATATGTCGGAAGAGCAATCTCCTCCTGGGTATCTCATCCCGTGAGCCAGGTACGGACCACCAGGACTGTCTCCAAAATCTATGAAGAAATTTCTGTTAAGGATGAGTCCTCCTTTCTCGGTATCAACGTCTATCTGAAGTAGGAACGACCCAGCTCTGATGAAAAGAAACAAACTTATTTACTCGACATAAATTCAATAAGCTTACACGAAACAGAGCCACACAGTTAAGTATCCGTACTTTCACACGCCCCACCATTAAATATACTTCATCTTTCGGTCAACATAATTATGCAAATATAGAAATTGTTGAATAAGCTTGTACAAATCTATCAAGGACTTGCGTACATTAGATACGTACACTACTTGACTTTAAAACTGCACCTCCATCGCTACCTCCATTGTCCGCTCTAGGCTTGATTACTGCAATTCCATTTTCCTCAACCTCGAATCCACCCAAATTATGCGTCTACAACTCTTCCAAACTTCTCTCGCCCGAGATGTCACCAGGACACCCAAGCATCACCATACCCTATCACACCCGTTCTTAAATCACTCAACTGGCTGAAAATTCCTGAGCGCATCAACTTCAAAGTCCTATCGTTAACCTCGAGCTCCTTACAATACTCCCAGCCAAAGTACCTTCGCGAACTCTTCACGATCCAGCCACCCCAGTCTACCCGTTCATCCTCACATCTCACTCTCTCCCGTCCCTCAGTCACTACTCGCCTCAACTTCTCCAATCGATTCATATCCCAAACTGCATCTCAACTCTGGAAAGAACTTCCCTCTGAATTCCACATATTTTCAGTTCCTTCACCAATACCGCCACTCACACACCGTCTGGCTCAGGCTGCTCTACTCATAATCCCACCGGCTTGCCACTCCAAATTGAAGTCTCACCTCTTCAAGAATTCCAACCTTATCCATCCTTATGCTTCCGACATAACAACAGAAAACTAGGTTTTCAAGCACCTACGGAATAGAGGTAAAGAAAGACCAATAAAAGAGGTTTATGTCGTAGGATGTTAGGCAACCTATTTCAGAAAGTTGGGCAGATCAATTATTGTTAAATCTCTCGCAGGAGTTTTTTTCAGAGGGACTCTGGAGCGATTACCTAATTTTAGGGATAAGGTTACAGCAAGTCAGGAAAGTGTGAGGGCCTTAGAGAATCGGTTTGAGTGAAGTGGGATTTACAACAGGTGCAGACAGGGACGCCAGCAGCGTGACGCACTGGACGCACGTACGTCCACCCACCAAATCAAATCCACACAAGGATTAGGCATTGCATCGATATTTTTGACAATTTCACTGTGTAATTTTGGTTTACCATGCAGTGTGCATAAATAATATCGTATGATAATATCATATGATATTATTTATGCACACTGCAGTATACAGTATACAATACAGTATACAATACAGTATAACACATGCATAATTATCAAATTATGATAATTATGCATGTGTTATACTGTATTTATATGAGTCACTCTGAATCATTTTCAGTGTATGACTACGAGTAGCATACAGAGGACGGGTGTGGATGGGAGGAGACGGGAGAGGTGTGCGTCTAATTTTTTAAGCCTGGCGGCGCCCCTGGGTACAAACTCTGTTATATAGCTTCCAATACGACTCTTAGCTGGATTATATATTCTTGAACCACAGTTCGTACTATTAAAAGATTAAAATTATAACAGAGCTGAATATAAAACACATCATTGCTACAGGGTAGATACTGTTAGTTGTATCTCGAACAATAAAGATAGACCTTTTAAACTTTAGTACCGCTACCTACATGTATATTACGTCATTTGACTGTTAATTTTTACTGTAATTGTGGTACTTTTTACGACTTTGTGTCTAGTGTTTTTTTAAATATTGGGAACTTTTCTGGTGCCAAGAACACTTGTTTGCTTATGGTTTGGTTTCATATATGTCGATCACAGTTCGCTTGTTTCCGAAGAACAGCCAAAATGCATCAGCATAATTAAGAGAAAAGACGAAAGTAGTAAACTAGAACAAAAATACACATTGCAATAACGCTTACAGTAGAAAGTAAGGTGTTTATTGCTTGGTAAGAAAAGATACAGAAATGCCCTGGAACCATATTGTGGCAGGTCATTGGATCAGTAGATCAGTGCATGCAAAATACAGACAGGGATTATCTCTTGAGATTTTAAGGGTGCAAAAGCAACTATATGTTTAAAAGTAGTTGAACTGCAACTTAAGAAGCTGAGAGTCATACTTAAGAAGCTGCGGGTAGTATTGTCCGTCCCAGGTGGTGATCGCTGATGTGGTAACGTAGAGCCTTTTGCCATCCAAACTCAACTGCAGCATCTGAGCACCTCCTTCCACTCTCTTCCCGTTAACGATCAAAGGATCTGGCTGCTCCTAAACAAATCAACAACAGACTTCCATTGAAAATTTCAAGTTAGGCTGTTTTTAATGTTAGAAAAGAACAATTACAACAATATCCTACAACTCTTGTATCCTATTCTAGACTGATGAAGCAAAACGTTGTCTTGCCTTTAGTTCTTTGTCTTCAATCACCTTCACCGGTCCGTCCTTGGAGATTGACCCTCCAATAAATATCTAAAAGCACATTTCAGTAAGCTAAATCTAATATTTCCGGTCAAGATACTTCATTGGAATATTATTAGCATGCATGCATAATTTTAACTTAACTCACTGCTGTGTGTATGAGAGAGAAAGAGGGAGACAGACACACAGAGAGACAGATAGAGAGGAGAGAGGGAGAGAGAAAAAAGTATTGTATGAACCCGTGTAGACGGTAGTGTCACACTTGGTTTATATTCCGAATTTATTTCGGGAAGGTTATCGGTGGCCCCTTTAGTCCAGTAAGGTCAGTGATTCTCAGTGATGGGAACAAACTATTTTTTAGTTAAAGTAAAACTATTTTCTAACTAAAAAATAGCTTAACTAAAGTTGGCAACTGATTTTGGAAATTAGTTAACTAAACTAAAAAGAAGTAGCTAAACTTTTTCCAACTTTTTACGAAAAACATTTTCACAATTACATAGGTTAAGTGAGCTGTAATGATGCAGAGCATCAATGACAATTTCACCTTCAAACTATGCAATGTGTACTTTTCTAGCATACACTTACAGGCGTACTGTAAGTAGTGTATGAATTTGAAAACACAGGCTGTTCATGCTAAAACGATGCAATGTTAATCATTATTGACTGTTTTCAGAATGATCTTGCAGGCCCCTCCATATCGTTTGCGGACTCCTCTTGGTCCGCGAATCAGTTTTACAAACACTGGACTAATTGACTGTTTAGTAATGATTAATAATGAATGACATGTTACCTTGATGTGGTTCAGAAAGCTGATTGTAGACGTAATATTTCCAGAGATTATTTTATTCACACAAAATTGACATTTTGCAGTGATGTTCTTAAACTTGCTTTTGTCGTCTTTCAGTTTTACCTCAGTGAAGCAAGTAGTGACTAATAAGCTATTCATTTCTACTGATGTAGCCTTTAATTCAAATCTACAGACTCAACCCACATATTATAAAGAAACACTGAGCCTTACTACAAACTATTCTACGCAGAGGCAACACCAGTGTTAATAAGTAGGCCTAAGTAAACGTCCAAATGAGTTGTTGACCAGTGTTTAATCTTGACGTCCTCGGGAGGGGAAATGCCCCCCCAGGATTGATGTTTCCCTCCAGAGGCCAGCAAAATTATAATGGAGATACCTTTTTGGGGAGGTAAATCCTCCCCCCCCAGGATACATGGTTTTCCCCTCCGAGAGGTCAGTAATATACTTCTTCAGAGACGAATTCCTAAGAAAAAAGTTGGACGAATGACTAAAAAAAGTAGTCTGGATGAAAGTTGTTAACTCTGAAACTCTTTGAAGATTGATGAAATGATGACACAAAATTGGTTGGTCCCCCAGAAACCTTGTTTCCCCTCCCAGAAGAGGGGGACTAGATTAAACACTGGTTGTTGACAGTGTTCAATGTTCATTGCGGAAAATAGTTGCGAATTGATTTTTTTAGTTAAGCTTTTTAGTTAGCAACTAAATTTTTTTTAAACTATGGTTTTAACGAAACTTTTTTTAGTTAAACTTCATCCTCAACTAAAAAATTTTAAACTAAGAGTTAGCAACTTTTTAGTTAACTACTATTGCCCATACGTTCTAGTGATTCTCAATCTGTTGGTCGCTACCCACAAGGTCCAAGTGGGTCGCCAATTTTCCTCGAAAATCGCAGTTTTTCTCACTGAAGCACTGGAGAAATCGTGTTGGCCAGGGATGCATGGATATGTTTCCATGTTTTGACATAATTACTTATTCAGATGAGAATTGAACTGACAAAATTCAGGCCAACTTTAAAAGTACAAGTTTTAGCCATTTGAATATTTAATCGCGAAACGCATTAACACGTGCGTTCCCTTGGATTTCAGTGGCGTGGGTCTCGTTGACATCCACATGTTGCAAAGTGGGTCGCGATGTAAAAAAAGTTGAGAACCACTGAGTTAGGTGGAGTTGGATTAAGGGAGAAAGAGAAACGTGGGAGCAAAAGGTTTCCTCCAGAAGAGAGATTTTGACGAACAAATGCGCAGACGCTTTGGGCGGAGTTCTTCTTCTTCTTCTTCTTCTTCTTCTTCTTCTTCTTTGGTTCTCTGCCCTTAGGCAGGTTCGTATGTCCAACGGCGCCATTCCTCTCGATGTTGAGCTTCCGCTTTCATCTGTCTGTAGCCGTCCCTCTTTATTGCCCAGTCTAGGAACATTGTTCTTGGTCTTCCTCTTGTCTTTTTCCCTTCCATTCTACCCTCGATGATATCTCGTAGCAGGGAATTTCCTCTCATTATATGGCCAATCCATCTTCTTTGACGCTCTCTGATTGTCCTCATCATGGATCTCTCCTCTCCCACCATTTGCAGTACTTCGTCATTTGTCTTGTGCTCTGTCCAGCTGATTCTTTCCATTCTACGCCATATCCACATTTCGAAGGCTTCTATCCTTTTGATGTCCTCCCCTCTTATAGTCCACGTTTCAGATCCGTATAGAACCACACTCCATACCAGCGTCTTAACCATTCGCTTCTTCAGATTCCTATTTAATTTTCCTCTCAAGAGCTCCTTTCTTTTATAGAATGCATCTTTTCCCATGGCTATTCTTCTTTTTATCTCCGCATGGCACTTCACATCCCTCGTGACCATACTTCCTAGGTAACAGAATCTCTCAACTTGTTCGATGACCACTCCATTTACGGTTATTCTAACTTCTTTTTCTTCTCTTTTGCTTATCCTCATGACCTTTGTCTTCTTGGTATTTATTTTCATTTCGAATTCTGTTGAGATCATATTCAGGCGATCCATCATTCTCTGCAGTCCTTTTTGGCTTCTTGCTAACATTGCCTGATCATCCGCAAATCTCAGCGCTTTCACCAACCTACCCCCAACCTTTATTCCCTCGTTGGGCGGAGTAGCCAAGTCATTTATACTGTACACCATTTTCTTAAGAAAAATGTGCTAAATAATTTTATAGGCCTAGGGCCCTAGGCATACTATTTTATAGAACGCATTATTATTAGATGCGATCATATTTGACTGCTGCGCATGCGTACCTGTCCAACTTGTTTCGGATTGCGTCTGTCGGTGACGTCATACTGACGTATGTCGCCATGAATCCAGTTACTGAGGTAAAGAAATCGGTCGTCCATTGACAGCAGGACATGCGTTACCATTCCTAGCATTACAATTTGAATTAAATTGTTTAATTTCCTTCAAAGTAGACTACGCTTGAATGCATAGATAAACGTTGACCTTATTCATAACATTCAGCAGACTCTGATTTTCCTCTTGGTGAAGCATTTGAATAAAGAGCGGAGACTTGAGTATATCGAATCCTCAGAACATAGAATTTCTCAAAGGAAATTGTGCCATGTGATGGGCTGATTGGTCAAGTATGTTGTTCCTAATCAAGGGACAGATAGTATTCATGTATTTATGAAAAATAACTAAAATGACTTGAGGTCTAATAAGTCCAATCAAGGCAACCTGTTTCCTTAAATGGACCACATGGTGTCCTTGATTGGACCAGTTGCTCTGAATGGGACATATTATTTTAAAGACGTTTTTTAAAGATAATTTGCATTTGGGTACTAGGCGCACTCGATGGCAAGTGCGACGACGGGCATATTGGGTAGGTTGGTCTAAGGAGACCAAGCGCTTCTGCCAACGCTGTTTACCCTGCGTCCAGTATCACCGGGGACAACCTCCTCGACAAGGACCACTGCAACCGTTGCCATGCGGGGAGCCCTGGGAGAGACTTAGCATAGATATTACTGGTCCTCATCCGCGAAGTCGTCGCGGCCACGTTTATATCTTAACGGTAATGGACAATTTCTCCAAATTTGTGGAAGCCATTCCGATTGCAAACCAGGAAGCGACATCGGTGGCCCGTGCTTTGGTTGAGACCGTAATTGTGAGGTACGGGGCCCCTTTGCAGATTCTTATAGAAAAAGGGAGCAAATTTCGATGGGCATTTGTTTCGGGAGCTCTGCAGGTTATTTGGAATCGACAAGGTGAGGATCTCTAGCTACCGCACTACAGTCTAACCTACAGTCTGCTCCTTGTTTTTTGTATTCCATTACCTTCGCATCACGTACTTCATTACATTCGAGAGGTAGGCCTATAGTCAGGGCTGTAGTGGTAAAATTAGAGGTGAGTACACGGTCTCCAGAGGTGAGTACACGCTGTATACCCGCGTAGGCCTATACCCTCGACAGCAGCCCTGGGTATACTATAAGTATGCTTACTGTAAGATTTGCATTAATGTTTGAAGATTAATGCTTTGTTTAAACTTATCAGCAAGCTATAAAATCTTACAGCTAAAAATAGTTAGCAGTTCGCTTCATCAGTCCAACGCTACCGACGGTTCGCACGGGCCTCTCTATCTCTTCCAGAGTCATTTAGTCTCTGACGCTACACAGTACTTAATTAGAGCATTGCGTCAAATTTATAAATATTAGTTAACGCTGTTATAGTTTCTTACACAGATTTGATTTCTTCTGAACTACTTGAAACTCATGTTACGTGATGCCATGCTATTTTAAGTTCTATTGTGGCATGCAGTGCTGTTATGCAATGCAATGTTATGTTACAAAAACCTGGCATATCTGGCAAGATCCAGTTCTCCACCTTCTTGTTCGGAACTGTAATGACTTTTTCAGCGCTCCATTGACCATCCTGAGAACGTAGAACAACCGAGGCCAATTCGTTAACTTAAACTGTTAAATAGCAAATCCAACAACTTAATAACTACATTGGCTCAATAATTCATAACAATATAATTATATTACAGAATTGTTTATTGCTATTGAAATTAAATCAACCAAATGACTACTTTTGTTGAGAACTACTAATGTCGATATATGTGGTGTAATGAAAGCTTGCTCACTTTGCCTTACCTTGCCTTACATTCCTACCTTAACTTGCCTTATCCTAATTTTACCTTACCGTAACTTACCACAGCTTAATTCACCTTACTGTACCCAGACTAACCTACTTGATATGAACGCTTTACTTTATTTAACTTATTTAACTTCTTTTACCTTAACTCGCGTATCTGACTTACCTTGCCTGGCCTTGTTTCCTAACTCTACTTCACCTTATTTTGCACCATGTGCATTTGTTTACACTGACATCGGTTTTGAAGAAGCGAAAGACGGTGGAGCTGAGTCCGCATCCAACAAATCCCTGTGCTTCGTCTGGATTGTGGAGGAACCGGATCTGGAGCGGAATCCGACCATCTGGACCAAGGTCGATCCTTTGGGTAAGTTCGTGCGTCTTCCAATTCCAGACATTCAGATGCGTGCCGTAATGACCTGCAAGAGACAGCCATATACATAAGTTTTACGCGAACATTGCAGTTTAGATGAAAAGATTTCGATAGTGTTGAAAATAATATTGCTTCAAAGATGACCAGTGAAAAGCTATAACAGAAAATTATCATTATTATGGGGAAAGGTGTCTTATTATATATGTACGCTAGTATGTATACTATAGGCCTAAGCATGGCAAAACTTGTAATACGGCGACAATTAACTTGAAAGAATTGTCGCATAGTTCGTTGAGTTACGTAATATTAGGGCCTACATTAATAATTAAGTTGTGGTAGTTTATTGCATTACACAAATTAAGAGCCGCAGTTAATGAAGTTCTGACGAAAAGAGAATAAGGTTTGACATGCGATACGAAGAAAAGATTTATCGCCAATCCGATGCAGGTAGGCCAGGTACATTTGAAATTTTGAAGCATGCGACTCGAGATATAAATAAGATCAGTGTTTTGAGGAGATGATAGCTTATCGAGTAATGGAGAACCTTAGGTGCTAAGTCTAGTCGCTTTGAGAAAGTCATGCTCTCTCTCTGGCGATGCACTTGATTGGATGCAGTTATTAAACTAGCTTTGACTACAGTGTCTACACAAATCCAATACCCTAGCTAGGATGGATATCTCCACTAATGAGAATCCACGTTACACTACCTGAAGTACGGACCAATCAGAATTCAACATGTCCTCCTTAACTTCAAATAACTTGGCTTAAGAGGGCAATCAGTGGTTGGAGGCTGGCCAGACAGGTACAGGCGAGTCAGATGATGACAGGCAGAGATATGGATTTGAGGCTTGATAAAGGCTAGAGTCGAGCAGAAATTACTGTAAGCTGCTTGGATGCACAGATTGTTGGTTTGTCGAAGCTTATGTTTCCTCTGTTTGATGTAACTCATGTACTACTCCAGTACATGATCGGAGGCTTATTCTTATAAAAGAGACCGTCGCATAAGCAAGACAATACAGCCATTCGACAACGTTTAACATTCTATAGATGGTGCAGAACTATCCGATGCACTGTGTCGAGTACCAGATACAGCAGCCAGTGACTCTCCGATTGAAGCACGTATATGGGCTGTGTTTATTAATTAAAACACAGACTGAAAATATCAGTTAACATGTCTGGAGAAGCGACTTGCCCTGAGCAATGTGCTCTGGTTTGAAACCGCCCTTGATGGCCCATGGAGCTCCAAATTCTGTGCTGATCATGACGTTATGTCTCGGTTGATACCAGAAGTCATAATTCATCGGGGCCGATTTTCCGTCTTTTTCAAAGTTGGTCTTCAACTTCCATTCCTTCGTATCTATAAGGAGGAAGCTTCCTGGAAAACAAAACAAAATCCTATGTTCTATTCTAGTGTCATTCAATCTTAACTGATGTCTTTTATGTTGTCGTAATCATAATGCCCAATGCATTAGTGGATGTTCCTTTAAAGTAATCCGCAGACAAAGCTTCATACCAAGCATAGGGAGAATACCTCCTACAGCAGTAACTCACTCAACACTGACTTGTCATTCGTTTTGATGGTTCTACACTCTAGAGAGTGAGATAGTGAAGACTAAAACATTTTAGCACTTCTGCTAACCTTGCGGATTGCCATCTTTGTCGCCGAGTGTTGATATCATGACTTCGCCAGATGCAAGGCAATGAGAGGTGTGAGGCATTGATACCCCTCCCTTTGTATGGACCTCTTCCGGTTCAATCACCTACAATCGTAGAGAAAGATCTTTATTCAAAACTGAAGCAAACATCATCAGTGTAGCCTACTTTTCCGCGACGCAATGTAATACGGTAGTGTCTACAGTGTGAACTAATCTGTTACTGGTAATGTTTTCTTCCTTTCCTCACTGTCCACTGCAATCTCTCACTTCAAGAAGGGATTCTGCCATCGTTGCAGTAAAGGTCCATCCTTTTTTGCCGGTCCCAAGAGTGATGGGCTGGATTTGACCGATCTTGCTAATTTTATACCAATTGTTAATGTTACATTTCTATATAAGGTTATTGAAAAGATTGTTGCTTACCATTTAGCTGCTTTTCATGAGTCTAATGGTTTGCTCCCGGTGTCTCAGTCTTGCTTCCGTACGGATCACTCGACTGAGACCCTACCGCTACACCTGTTTTCTGATATTTACTGGGCTATGAATGGGATCCAGGTTTCGCTTCTCGCCTTGTTTGACGACGGTGCTGCGTTTGACACGGTTGATCACGATATACTGCTTAGGTGAATTTCTGTCTCTTTTGCTATTGCTGGTAAGTTTCTAGCGTGGGCGCACGTCTTGTGTGGTCTCTGGGACTAGTATACGGTCTCGCTGGGTTCCTGCCACAGAGTTCGGTTTTAGGCCCCTACTTTATATCCTTTATAAGTCGGGTATTTGTATTCCTCTGACATCTCATGGCCTTCTGCACCATTCTGATGCTGATGATGTTCATGTCTACCATCACTGTCCTGCGTCTGGTGCAGACGTGGCTGCACGAGTCATGCAGCAGGCTAAGGGTGCGCTCGTGTCCTGGATGTCGTCAAACTGCTTGCGGCTTAATCCCACCCAAACGCAATTTGTTGGCTGCAGGGTACGATAAAGGAGTTGGATAAAATTGATTCTAGTGCTCTTGTGGCTGAGTTGCTCAGTTTACCGTCTCCTCCTCTGTCAGTTAACTTGGCTAAGAACTTAACCTTGTCCAAGCATATAAATCTAGTTTGCCACGATTGTTTTTATCAGTTGCGCCAACTGCGTGTAGTCTCTCTTACCTTTAAAGCTACTGCTACTCTTGTTATTAGTCGACTTGACTACTGTTGCTTTATTTATGCTGGTCTCCCACAGGAGCGGATTGGGTGTCTCGAGCGGGTGTTGCTGGCGGCGACGCCTCATCGGTGGCATCTCTAAGTTTGGCTATGTATCAGAATACATGCGGGACGTTTTAATATACTGGTTGCCTCTGCCACAGCGAATCTGCTATAAGATTTCAGCTTTGGTCTGGTTATGCCTACTGGGCCGACCGTAGCCATGTTAATATACTGTTTACTTTACAAATTGATAACGTTCCTTCATATTACGAATGAGTAATAGCTATTGTAGTTTGGCATAGAACTATCAAGCTATGTTGCATGTAGGATGATAATTTTTATTGAATTGATAGGGTTAGATATATAGAACTGAAATAGGACTGGAACATATAGGACCTCGAATAAAAATTTCTGTCCCTTCTGCACATTACTCAAATAGTAATTTTTTGACGTTCTTTTAGGAGAGCCATTTTTTAAGAATCGGGCCCGGAACTATGGTTGTGCTACTGGGCAAACAAGGCAACCGGATCCTATAGATACAAACTGTCTAATGAACTAATTGGATTATGTCAATGGATACGACCTGAGACTTTGACGGACCCGTGGACGGACGGACAGACGGAGAGAAAGACAGACAGACGAAAAGACAGACATAAAAAGAAACGCTGATAGGCAGACGGACAGACAGACAGACAGACAGACAAAGACAAGGAGTTTCTGGGTCTGGTTATTGACCTGATTACAATAGACATTATACCTACGGATAGTCTTACAAGACCATTTCTATAGACATTACATTGGCTGTTGACGAGCATTGTTTACAACAATATGGATTAAAAGTCGTCTGAACCACTTAGGACCCCAAGTGTCTAAAAGGTTAAAAAGCCAACTTGACTGAAGTACTGGAGTGGATTGCTTCGTTAGCCTATGTAATTGTTCTCACTTTGTACAGTCTTAAGTATAAGAGTAGACTACTGCACATAGGCATACCAAACGACTTGTATACGAATCTTTTAATAGTCTTAGTAAATTATACCGCAATCATTCCCTTGGTCTGCTCTAACAAAGAGCACTCAAATGGCAGAAATCTCAGATGTGAATAATCGCTCGAATGAAGCGCAAAAGACAAGAACATCAAACCTTGAAAATCCTGGGAGCCTTTTCGTCAGTCAGTGTATCGATAACGTAAATGCGATCTGAATCGAGACCGGGAAGGATCAGGTGACTTCGCTTCTCAGACGGTTTGTCATAGCAACTGGAACACGAGTTCCACCCCGCCTGGTGCAGTTCGTCTCCGAGGTGAGTCATATTCAGGCGGTGGAGGACCTGAGAAAAAAAACAGAAAATAACTGAAAGAACGTGAACACACGAATGTAATGTAAACATTGAAGTTGTTTGTGCAATGGCTGAACAACAATAATGATCGCGAATGCGCAAATTTTTTCAGTTTTAATATCAACTGAGGTGAGCTTTATAAACTAAGGCAAAGCTCTCAGGCGGCTGCAGGAACTTAGTGGAGGCAAGAATTTGAGTCATTTCGGGCTCTTTGGCTATTGAGCCGAAAATGAATGAATTTCAAGGTCCTCACCACGGAAACAGAGGAGCGTACGACTTGCCGTTTACTACCCAGATTATACTCCGCTACCAAATTACACTCCTTGGAGACAGAAGCACGGCTGGGTACACGAGGAAATTGTGCTATTTCAACATGTCAGACATAAGATATACATGTTAGGAAAAGCTACAAAACATCGAATATCTTAAACGAACTTGGAAATCATTAGATCAAGCATTAGAGAATAGGACGGAAAGATGAGACCACTTTCTACATTAGACTTTTCCCATTATTTGTCCACCCATATCTCGCCTAAGAATCTCAGCAATCATCCAATTAGAAACTGAAAATACCTTTCCATAACTCGGTGACTCCGGATCTACATCAACGGTCGCAAGACAGTCAGGCCTGTCCTTGGACACAGAGGGACATTGGACGTAAAGCAGCTTTTCCCTCGGACCATTCTTCATCGCATCCAAAGGACTCGCATATCCCGGACCATGGCAACACTTTTTATCACCTAAAGGTAACGGCATTCGACACAAAATATAAATAACAGAAATCAACAAAGACATCCAAGGCATTATAGACATTTTTTACACTACCCGTACTTATATAATATTAAATGGGTGCGTGGCCCTTGGTCAAATTAGTATAGGTCTTATTTAGACGAAATATAGCGACGGCGCCTCGCGAATAATCAAGCAACGCTCAGCCATCGGGTCGCTTCTGTGCATCCCGTATACTGACAAAGCTTATTTCAGTTCTTGGAACCTGAAATTTATCAAACGAGCCTGGACAATTGCAAATCTGTCTATGCAGTCCTGTCGAAATTCGAGATACAACAGCTTAAGTCCATCCTCAAATGACCTTCCAGAATTGTTGCTAAAGTGCCAAAATCTACGCATGTTTTGAGCTACACGCGTGACGCTGCTCTGGCTTCCGGTCGAGGATAGAATACCTTCAAACTCCTTCTCATGGGAGGAACTTCGACAGTCCCAACCATCCTAGTGGACAGTGGTTGTGTTCAGCGGCCCTAGGAGACCTGTTGATTCAGCGTTTCCGTACGATGATGCGGGAATATCGTGTTTTCTCACGCACTACCGTCCCTCTTAAACAGTCTACTATTAAGAATACGAACTTTTTTGGCACAGACAACTCTAGAAACATTTGCAAAACATCTAAGACGCACATTAAGCGCCATTGTGAGATTCTCACAAGGCGCTTTAAATACATAGGCGCTATACATACATAAAAGTACTCTTTCATGGAACGGATACGGCAGATTAGTTTTGAAAAGCAATATCCTTATGTTGAGTCAATGTTTCGAGGAAGAGGCGAATTTTCAGTGATTTTTTTTAACTTTGTATAAAATTATTCAATTTAAAAATCATTAAAATCAACGTTCTCTCTAGAAATAGATTCCTATGGGCATCTTCGACTTATAGGCTTCGAAAAGAAATAGAACACAAGGTAAGAAGCTAACCTGCGTGTTTATCGTCGCTGTGACAATGGGGCTTCTTACTGTCAGCCATGATTGTTCTTCAAAGTAGACCGACAAGTAGCCTACTGAGAGATGAATTTCGCAACAGCAACCTGTCCCGCTGCAAACAATGATCAACAGACATGTTCATACAACTTCAAACGCGTCAGCCACTTGGTTTTAAACATCTCAAGACTGAACCTATCTTCGTAACTGTGATTCTCTTGCAAGTCCTTTAAGTTCTTACAGTCCTTCAAGTACAATTCTTCAAGTTCTTCACCAGTCATTACTCAGAGGTATTTCCAGCCAACTGAAACCCGAGACAGCGTGTAAAATGGATCTCACTGTTGTGTAAAATGTGTGAGTTTTAAAAATCTATGTAGGGCCTACATGGTTAGCTGCAGGTTGTTGTTTTATGGGAAAGGGAGGACTTCTGCGCCAACAAGAAAAATCTGCATTTCCTCCGTTTAAAGGCTCGAGGTCAATAGCTTTTCGCATCACCTAAAACGTGACTATTAACCATCGTAAGCCGGCTACGATACTATCAAAAAACATGTCCCTCACCGCACTTCTGTAAAATCAATTTGTCAAACTGAACAATCATAAGCTAAGGACAACCTATTATCGTGCTGCAAGCCTGCCAAAATGGAGCCTATATAAGATCCATATTTCCATATGATACCAGTATAAAGCCAATGTGGGTCTAATCTAATGCCCATGAAAGTACTGGCTATGCGAGTGGACTTAGCTGACCGAATGGTGTTACTTAAAATTTCGGCACTATTCGTGCTGGCTCCCTCTTTTTCACATTTCGGCAAACCACCTGGAGTTCTGGCCTTTCTAGGCCATTAGTAGACCTAAGCTGCAGTGCTCACCGAGCATAGATTGGCTATCTCCTTAACACCCTGAAGATTTACCTTTAAACTCTGTACATCTATCTGTAGCTTACTGTATACGCTGTTCTTGTCGACTGAAGAAATGGCTTCGGTTACTTACACATCGGCGTTTTGCAGCTCTGAACTATACTAAATAAGTCGTAAGCTAGGGCCGGTGGGGTGGGATTTGGTGACGCCCTATGTAAATACTCTTATCGCCTTGTATAGGCTTCGGTGTCATCGTCCTTGAAAAAAACAGAGACTATGGCATGCCGACAGAATAAAAAACTCCCCAAAACCTTTGTTGCAATGACTGGCTGCCGCGTAATCTCCGGACTTCTTCATATCCGAAACGCCGAAACTAATTTGTGTGGGTCGGTTTATAGAAAGGCGTTCAGTCAAAATAGAATCTGTGTGGTGGTAGGTAAGATCAGTGTAGGTTTCGGATCGAGATCCAAAGTCAGTGTGCAGGGCAGATCCATATATATACGCTGTAGGCTACATCTTCCGCCTTACTGTTACCGTAGAGGAATGGGACATGTAAGTCGTAAGGCGCTTCGGCGTGAAAATTCCGGCACAGTATCAAATGCTGTAGTCGGGAGCGCCTCTGAGTAGTAGCTGACTTCGAGAGGCGCTATAGAAATATTCGGAATAAATAAATGTAATTTTAGAAAATACTTTATAAAGCATGCGGTTGAGAAAACTGCACACCCAGAAACACTCGTGTCTAAATTTGTGCATGTAAATAGAATAAATTCTGAACTTGTTCAGAAACACGTGAAGGAAGCCTTTCTAAAAGTTCAATCGAAAACTTTACAATAACACGAATTTAGAGGAGTGGTTGATTGTGCCACCCGTTTGTAGCATCCAGGTCTCGTCAATTGAAATCTATATAAATAAAGACAAGACTCTGTCTGTAACAGCGATCTTTGACCGCGATGCATTTCTACAGCTTTGAACCTTTTCACTCCAAACCTTCACTACTGTCTCGGGGTGGGCATTACACACCCAGTTTTTACAAATTCGAGTCAACCTATTTTCATTCGCCAGATGGCGCCGCCCGAGAAGATTCTGTGGGTTGTTTGACCGCGATGCATTTCTACAGCTTTGGAGCTTTTTACTCGAAACCTTCACTGAACTATTATTCATTTGTTACGTTTTGTTTCCGTTCTCAGTATTTCCGAAACCCGGGCAACGCCGGGTTCACCAGCTTATTCGCTACAGGGATTGAAACTTATAACCCCGGGCAACGCCGGGTAAACCAGCTAGTCGGAACTATAAAAGATGCAAGAAGCGAATTCCAAAATTTCTTATTGTTTTTTTTAACTTGCTCATCTCACGACATCGTTGCTTATCGAATACGACAACGATTTAGCCCACGTTGCACAGACTAATATATTACAGTTCATAGTTCCACCGATCACAATGACGATAATATTAGTATTTATGACATCGCTTTTGTATAATTATGGCAGAAACGTTTCACCATAGTTTTCGAGCCCAGTGATTATAATACAGGCTAAGTATGTGGCCTGCATCGAAATCCTCTGCTTATTAGACCTCTCTAGGCCTAAGCAGTGTAGATATAGGTCAAGATGAGAGTTAATGAACCATATGGAACCATATGTATAGGACATTATGGACATACAATGCAATAAAACTGCAATTTTATAACGCCCTCCTTACAAAGTTCAGAAGTTCACATTGAAGCCAGGCAACCATTAAGAGACATAGCAGACTGGAAGAGGTAAGTTTTCACTAAGAGAGTTGCGAACATGAGGAGGTAGAGAGTTCCAGATGGATGGACCAGCAGCTGTGAGTGAACGCCAGCTAAACACAAGGCGTGTACCAGGAACAGAATACTTTCCAGCAGATGCTGAACGATGAGAGGAGCGACCTTTAACAGAGTTGCAACACAGGCTATTCTGTGGTTGCAAGGTGTGACCATGGACGATAAGTAGGATGGCAGATGATCTGCACGTGCTCTGTACACGAGGAGAGCCAGCTTGAAGCGGACACGCTCACAGACAGGAATCCAGTGTACAGAATGAAGAGCAGGTGTGATGTTGTCTCGGTACGAGAGTCCAAGATAAGGTCTTGCAGCCAGATGCAGTAATCTGGTATGAGGAGGCACTGTGCACTCAGGGAGATCATAAAGTATAGAGTTGCAGTAGTCAAGACGCGTCAGAATAAGGCAGTATAACAGTGTTTTCAGTTATGCTGAATCCAGAGTAGATCGAAGTTGTCGGATTCTTCTGAGGCGAAACATGCACGCCCGAGAAATGGCAACGTTTTTGAGGTTTAAGGTGAGTGTTGAGTCAGTTAAGGATGACTCGAAGATTCCGAGCACTAGATGATGGATAGGGTAGAGAGGAAGTAGCAAGTGAGAGTTCAGCACACTGCATGAGCTAAGAGGAACGGTAAAACCAGATGATCTCGGATTTGCAAAGGTTAAGTGTAAGGAACCTAGACAAACTCCATAGCACGATGTCATCAATGCAGGCATAGGGCTTCATACAATACGATGTGACGTTGCTGCGGAGAAAGTCTCCTTCTAAAATACAGTACAATACAATACGCCTGTAATTTGAGCTTGCCCTACTTCCAAAGTTCAGAAGTACACACAATACGACAGAACATCGATGGCGCTGAGCAATTGTGAGTAAAGACCTTACTCAAGGTCCATACACAGCAACTGCCGCGGACGAGTCTCGAACCCATACTCTCTGCGTTACAGGCCGAGCGCTGTAATTAATCGGAAATCGCGCCACACTTCTATGTTTGTATCTGGACGGTTATAAACAGGGACGTCATTTGGGGGGCAAGGGTGCATTTCCCCCCAGATTTTTTGAAAAAAAATGAAAAAGCTGGAACAAGAAAAGGAGGAAGAAGAAGGGGTAAAAAAGAAAAAATGATACTCAAATTCATGGAATTATATACTATTAACTGAACTAGTCTGCAAAGGCTTTTTTCACAAGACCACACCTCTTTGACAGTGGGGGAGGGGCACATTATGGAGTTTTCCCCGAGAATTTTGAAGAAACTACCCAAAAACTCTTTTTTGACGTCCTTGCCCCCCTGAAAAAAGCTGAAATGACGTCCCTGGTTATAAAGCACACATTAGGAACGCATCAACAGCCTCCGATTTTTTTACGTTCAACAAATTCGACATTTCTCCCTCTGATAACTCTAACTATTCGAACGTCATCACACAATGAAGTCTTTTTAGAACTCTACAAAGCACCTGACAGATCGGGACATACGGATGTAACTAAAGGGCGACGGAAAATATATCTTGCGCGGAGGCTCCTAAATCATACAATGCAGCAGGGCTACATTTGGAAGATAGCTACAAAGTGATGACCCGTTGGAAAGGCAGAAGTGGAGAAGCTCGAGGCATTTGAAATGTGACCATGGACTGACCAAGATCAGCTGGAGGACTATAAAACAACGAGTTGTTGCAACTGGAGCAAGGAGATCTGTGGACAATCCAAAGAAGAGGAGGCAGATGGAGTGGATTGGCCTCTCATCACGTGAAATTTCGTTGCTATGGACAGCGTTTGAAGGAAGAATTGAAGGGAAGAAACCTCGAGGAAGACCAGGAAATATGATGTTGGGCTTGATGATGGATAAAGGATCCATATGAACATGTAAAGAAATTAATGGAGTGGCACAAAATTTTGATTTTTAATTGTTACATTATCATATGTATATATATAATATACATATATATCTTTAAATTAAATCCATACCTTCCCTACAACTTCCCATAAACATTCGCCCATATTCTCACATGGGCCCTCCGTGGGTTCACAATGAGAATATAGGCAAGCCAACAATATTGCTCGAGCTTCTCCGTTTCTTCCTTCCAAAAAGATTTTGTACTACCTGGTAATGCCAACTTGCAAAAATATCTGCGGCCACCCATGCATGCGACCATAATTATATATTCATGGGAGTCACGCGAGCTACCTCCGTTTTTCGCTTATATCTCCATATCTTGCTTGACATACACGTACACACTTAATAGTTATGTCTACAGTTTATGTACGTTAGACCTTAACGCATTTAAACTGTAATGTTTAAAGTTATAGTTTTACGTTAAAGTCAGTTAAAGTTCCACCTTCCTGCTAGACGTTCTCGCTAAAGACACATCTTTCTCTGATAGATTTGAGGCGACTATTAAATGGTCTTCACCATTATACGTTATCGCTGTAGGCCCTAATATAATAAACTACATGTAGATTCAAATTTAGTGAAATATTATACTTAAGCAAATGCGATTACGGTTACGAAATGCCTAGAAGCAGTTAACTATGGCGCTATCAAGCTGATAAGGAACTTTGAATCGGCGTTACAAAATGAGGGAACGAACAATGTCTCGCTGAGCGCCTAGCAGAGATTCAACATATGTCATTCAGATCCATATGTCGGAAGAGCAATCTCCTCCTGGGTATCTCATCTCGTGAGCCAGGGACGGGCCATCAGGATTGTCTCCGAAATCTATGAAGAAATTTCTGTTGAGAGTGAGTCCTCCTTTGTCGGTATCAACGTCTATCTGAAGTAGGAACGACCCAGCTCTGATGGAAAGAAACAAACTTATTTACTAGACATATATTCAATACACGGAAGAGAGGCATAAAGGTTAAGCACCGTACTTTCATACGATGCGCTATTAAATATACTTCATCATACTGTCAATTTATGTAAATTATAGAAATGGTTGAATAAGCTTGTGGTAAGAAAAGAGGCAGAAATAACCCGGGACCCACTTTGTAGCTGACAATTTGCAAGGACTGCCGCCAATGGCACAGTGCATGCAAAATACAGAGAACTTTATTTGCTGAGAATTTAAAAGCGCAAAAGCACTGATATACTTGAAAGTAGTTGAAGTGCGACTTAAGAAACTAAAACATTCATACTTAAGAAGCTCCGGGTAGAACTGTCCGTCCCAGACGGTGAACACTGATGTGGTTACGTAGAGCCTTTTGCCATCCAAGCTCAACTGCAGCATCTGAGGGCCTCCCTCCACTCTCTTCCCGTTAACGATCAAAGGATCTGGCTGCTCCTTAACAAATCAACAACAGACTCCCATTGGAGATTTTAAGTTAAGCTGGTTTATTGTGTGAAAAAGCGGTTACATGCTATATAATTTAACTGGATATGTGCATTTTGTGCATGTGTATGTATATACTATATCACTGTAACAGAGACTCTATGGTTTGATAAAGACCATTAGGCCTACCGTTATTTCTATCAGCTGTAATTACATAACAAGTATGACAGCTAATGTAAACAAAGCATTTCCACCGCATATACACATCTTTTGTATATATTTAAGAAGACGTAACTTACATTCGTGTAGCAGTTGTAGCTAATTGCTAATGTGATTGATGGCCTCGCATCAATCTCGACGAAACTTGATCATCGGGAATTTGTCAAGGAACAGTCTCTTGCAGCAATATCCTACAACTCTTGTGTCCTGTTATAGACCGATGAAGGAAAACATCGTCTTACCTTTAGTTCTTTGTCTTCAATTACCTTCACCGGTGCGTCCTTGCAGATTGATCCACCAATAAATATCTAAATGGACATTTCAGTAAGCTATATCCAAAATTTCCGGGCACGATATTTAATTAGCGATATTGTTAGCAGGCAAAGGTGTAGTTTAACTCATTACACACATACTGTAGAGAGAGACAGACAGAGACAGACAGAGACATATACAGAGACAGAGACAGAGACAGAGACAGAGACAGAGTGAGAGACAGAGTGAGAGACAGAGACAGACAGACAGACAGAGACAGACAGACAGAAGTATGATATGAGCCCGCACATGTAGTTGTCACACTTGGTTTCCCCATTTAGATGGGCTAACTATCGGCGGCCTATTACGTCCAATTAGGTGGAGGTGGGTCAGAGGAAAACACAGAATCACAAAGGAGAAAAGATTTTCTCCAGAAGAGAGATTTTCACGAACAAATGCGCAGAAGTTTTTGCGCGGAATAGGCAGGTTATGAAATAATTATATCTATATTCAGTAAAAAGTACTAAATAATTTATAGGCATACTATTTTTATAGAACGCATATATATTAGCTGCGATTAGTTGACTGCTGCGCATGCGTACCTGTCCAACTAGTTTCGGATTGCGTCTGTCGGTGACGTCATACTGACGTATGTCGCCATGAATCCAATTACTGAAGTAGAGATATCGGTCGTCCAGTGAGAGCAGGATATCGGTTATCATTCCTAGCATTAATTTGAAGTAAAGTGTTCAATTTCTTTTAAAGTAGTCTACAATGAATGCAGAGATAAATGTTGACCTCAGAATATTATGTTCAAATATAGCCTATTCAGTAGACTCTGACTTTCTTTACTTTGGAAACCGCTGAATAAGGGACGGAGGCTTAAGTAAATCGAACGCCTCTGAACATGGCAGATTGTTCAGACCTACAGTCTGCTCCTTGTTATTTGCCTAAGCCTACCATTACCTTCGAACCATGTACCGTCGAGTGGTGTAATTATGCTTATTGTCAGATTTGCATTACTCTTTGAAGTTAACTGTTTTGTTTAAAACTAATCAGCTAGCGATAAAGTCTTTAAGAGAAAAACAGTAATCAGTTCACATCATCAGTCCAACATGTTCGAGAGTACACATGGGTATCTATGTCTAAAATCTAGAGTCATTTGGTCTCTGACGTCAACCAGTACTTATACAGAGCACCTAAAACCACAGTATAAATAATTACACAGTACGTCGACTCCCATTGCTGCCTGTTGACTAGTTTTTCTGGTCACGTGATAAAACAACGTCATTTTGAAAGTGAGCCCTTGAATTATAGATTTAGGCTGACATAAAAGTTGAAAATAATATTGTTTTAAATTTATTGAATATGAAGTCCTCATTGTAACAGTTGTCCTAGCGTTTAAAATTAGCAGTGGGGAGATCCTGCTTTCTCCCCTCCCCTTTATCAGCCAGCCAACCTGCCAGCCAGCCAGTCAGTCTGCCTGCCAGACAGCCTTCCAGCCCGCCAACCTGCCAGCCAGCCAATGAGACAGCCTGCCAGCCAGCCTGCCTGCCAGTCAGCCAACCTGTCAACCAGCCAGCCAACCTGCCAGACATCAGTCAGTCAGCCAGCCAACCTGTCAACCTGCCAGCCAGTCAACCTACCAGCCAGCCAACTTGCAAGCCAGCTAACTCTCCAGCCAGCCAGCAAACCCTTCAACCAGCTAGCCTGCAAACATGCTGCCAGCCAGCCAGCCAACCAGTTAGCTAGCCAGCCAACCTGTCATCCAGCCAGCCTGCCAACCAGCCAACCAACCTGCCAGCTAGCCAATCTGCCAGCCAGCCACGTGATCGGCCAAATAACCAGCCAACCAGCCAGCCACGTGATCAGCCATCGAACCAGCCAGTCATTATATACTAGGATAAAATCACTCCCGGAGTCGTTTTGTGCACGAGTCTTTTCAGCCTCCTACACCGGCAGTAAGCAGCAGCAACTGCAGGGGCTCACTCTGAAAATGGCGGGCGCTAGTGGGCGGGGCTTAGTTATTTATAATGTGGTCACACATTCTGACTGCTACAGGGACCGAGAGTCGACGTACTGTGTGATTATATATACTGTGCTAAAACTCATGTTATGAAATGCTATTCTAAGTTCTGTAACGGTATGCAGTGTTGTAATGCCATGCAATGCTATTTTATAAAAACCTGGCATATCTGGCAAATCTGGCAACGCCCAGTTCTCCACCTTCTTGCTCGGAACTGTAATGACCTTTTCGGCGCTCCATTGACCACCCTGATAATGTAAAACAACCGAGGCTAAGTTGTTAACTTGAACTGTTAAATAGCCTAGCAAATGAAGCTACTGAATAACTACAGTATAGCTCAGTAATTCATTACACTATAGTTACAGTGTATATTACTGAATTGTTTACTGATATTCAAATTAAATCACGACTATTACGAATGGATAGATTGCTAGATACCAAACCTCAAGCTACGCTATGTTCACCGTGCTTAGTTTCAATAAAGTGGATATTGTCGATACATCAATATACCACCTACGTGCCTGGGGTTATTGAAATTGATTATTTAAACCATGTTAGTGGAAAGGAAGTGTTATCAGATTGTCTGGTTTTCCAGTTGTCTGATTGCCAATGTTAGACGCTTCGTTCAAAACATCCTCTAACCCAAGACAACTTTTGTCGACAACTACTAAAGATGATAAAGTGTTGTAATGAAACGTGCTCACCCTACCTTACCTCACCTTAATAACTTTCCTGAACTACCTTATCTTAATTTTACATTAACGTAACGATTATTACCACCATTATTAAAAACTACTTACTCACTTACTTACTATTCTTATTTAACCATATTTTACCCAAACTAACCTACATGATATGTATGCTTTACCTTAACTTGTTATACTTCTCTTTTCTTACCTTACATAGGCCTACCTTGCCTTGTCTTCTTTGCTAATTCTACTTCGCCCTAGTTTTAAACCATATGCATATGTTTACACTAACATCGGTTTTGAAGAAGCGAAAGATGGTGGAGCCGACCCCGCATCCAACAAATCCCTGTGCTTCATCTGGATCGTGGAGGAACCGGATCTCCAGCGGAATCAGACCTTCTGGACCAAGGTCGATCCTTTGGATCAGTTCGTGGGTCGTCCAATTCCAGACATTCAGATGCGTGCCGTAATGACCTGCAAGTGACAGCCATAATTATATAAGTTTGCGCGATGATTGTGTTTAGATAAAAGCATTTCAATAGTGTTGCAAATAATAATGTTAGATAGTGCGAATCCTAACCTGTCAAATTTCCGAAAGTGATCAGTGAAGAGTCGTTGTGGAAGCTTATTGTTATGGGGAAAGGTGTCTCAATATGTATGTTCGCGATTAGGCCCTAGTTAGGCCTAAGCATACCCAGGGGCGTCTATCCCCCCTAAGTCATTGGAGCAACGTCCCTTTTCCCCCTCTTCTCCCCCTTCCCGTGGCTCCCCCCTAAAATGGTGGCACAAACACTGACAGATCTCCCCCCCCTATTTCTTGGATGGAGCATTTGCTCCAAGGTTTCTATGGTGTAGACGCCCCTGAGCATACCAAAACTTTTAATACGTCGACTTTTAACTTGAAAGAATTGTCACACAGCTCATCGAGTAACGTAATTTTGCATGAATAACTAAATTGTGGTAGTACATCGAATTGCACAAATAAACAGCCGAAGTTAATGAAGTTCTGACGAAAAGAGAATAAGGTTTGACATGCGATACGAAGAGAAGATTTATCGCCAGTCCATTTGAGATCGCTGAGGCATGACAAATCGAAAATTAGATAAGATTAGTTAGTATGTTGGGGAGATCATATCTTATCGACTACCGAGTAATGGAAAACTCCATGTGCCAAGTCTAGTTGCCATGACAGAGCCATGCTCTCTCTGACGAAGATCTTGATTGGATGAAGTTTTTAATCACGCTTTGACTACAGTGTCTACACAAATCCAATTCCCTAGATAAGATGGACATCTCCACTAATGAGAATCCACTTTACATCTCCTGAATCCAACAACGTGTACCTCTTGAACTTAAAATAACAACTTAAGAAGGCAGTAGTTGGAGGCTTGTCAGACAGGCACCGACAAGTCAGGTGGTGACACACAGAGAGAGAGAGAGAGAGACAGACAGACAGACAGACAGACAGACAGACAGACAGACAGACAGACAGACAGAGACAGAGACAGAGAGACAGAGACAGAGACAGAGAGACAGAGACAGAGACACAGAGAGAGAGAGAGAGAGAGAGAGAGAGAGAGAGAGAGAGAGAGAGAGAGAGAGAGAGAGAGAGAGAGAGAGAGAGAGAGAGAGAGAGAGAGAGAGAGAGAGAGATGGATTTGATGACTGAGAGGAGAAGGAAGCTGATGTTATCGCCTGTTTGATGTAACTCAAGAACTTCTCCAGCACGTGATGGGAGGCATATTCATGCTAAAGATAGCTCAGAATGAAAATAGTAGTGAACATGTCTGCAGAAACGACTTGCCCTGTGCAAGGTGTTCTGGTTTGAAACCGGACTTGATGGCCCATGGAGCTCCAATTTCTGAGCTGATCATGACGTTATGTCTCGGCTGGTACCAGAAGTCATATCCAAACGGCGCAGGTTTTCCGTCTTTTTCCCAATTGGCCTTCAACTTCCACTCCTTGGTATCTATGAGGAGGAAGCTTCCTGAAAAACAAAATTAAATCCTACTCACTATTCTGATATAATTCAATCTGAACTGATCTGTTCTATGCCGTCGTAATCCTGATTCCCAAGATGTTCGTATCAAATGATACCACAGACAAGATTAGAAGTCCGCGGGAGCAGTGTCGTCGAAATTCAAATATTGAGCTATTGGGAAACCAGTAGCCTAATCAACTAGCTGAAACAGATAGTTTTGAAGTCAATCCTGAATGAACTTGAGGAATTGAATTTGAGTTTCAAAGCTTTATACCAAGCAGAGGAAGAATACCAAATACAGCAATGATACTGACATCATTGGTTTTGATGGTTCTACACTCTACACCGTTAATTAATGAAGACTGAAACAACATTTAGCACTTCAGTTTACCTTGCGCATTGCCATTTTTGTCGCCAATTCCTGATATCATGATTTCGCCAGATGCAAGGCAATGAGATGTATGAGGCATTGATACCCCTCCCTTTGTATGGAGCTCTTCTGGTTCAATCACCTACGATCGTAAAGAAAGATCTTTTTTAGAACTAAAGAAAACATCATCGATGTATCCTACTTTGCCGCAATGCAATATAACAAGATTGTGTACAGTGTAAATTAATCTGTAATGGGCAATGTTGTCTAATTTAAGCTAATGTTATCAATTGCAATACAGTAATATCTTCATCCTAATCACATAGACCCTACAATAAATGATATTAAAAATGTATCGGTTGATACCTTTTCCATCAACCTATGACACAATAGAAGCTACTAATAATAATAAGAAGAATAAGAGTAATGATAAACTCATTTGTAATTCTCGTCAATTTGTACAGTCTAAAGTATAACAATAGACTATTGCACTTAGGCTTGCCAAAAGACTTGTATACGAAACTTTTAAAAGTCAAAGTAAATTTTACAGAAAACATTCCCTTAGTATGCTTTAACAAACATTCCTCAAATGGCTAAGATCTCAGATTTGGGATCTTTCGGCTCAAGCGGAAAAGACACAAGAACATTGAACCTTGAAAATCCTGGGAGCCTTTTCGTCAGTCAGTGTATCGATAACGTAGATGCGATCTGAATTGAAACAGGGAAGGATCAAGCGACTGCGTTTCTCGGAAGGGTTGTCATAGCAACTGGAGCAAGAGTTCCACCCCGAATGATGGATTTCGTCATCAATGTAAGTCATATTCAGGCGGTGGATGACCTGGGTTAACACAAAAAAGAACTAAAAGAACTTGAACGCAGGAATCTAAACTAAACATTGAAGTTGTTTGTGCAATCGTTGAGCAACAATAATGATCGCCATTGTGCAATTTTTTCAGTTTTAGTGTCAACTGTGGTGAGGTTTTTAAATTAAAGAAAAGGTCTCATGCCCCTACAGGAACTTACTGGCATTTGCGTCATTTCTCATGCTTTGGCGATACCAAACTACACTGCTTGGTGATACATGGTCCGTCACTGTTGAGTAGACGAGAAGATTGCGCTGTTTCAACAAGTCAGACTTAAGATATAGGCCTACATGTTTGGAAACAGCCGAGAAACACCGAATATATGAAACGAACTTGGAAATCATTGGATCAAGCTATATAGACACTAAGACTAAGGCTATTTCTACATTAGATTTTTGCTATTGTTCGTCCACCCCTTTCAAGCCCATAATGAAGTCTCGGCACTCGTGCAATTAGAAACTGAAAATACCTTTCCATAGCTCGGTGACTCCGGGTCTACATCTACGGTCGCAAGAAAGTCAGGTTTGTCCTTCGACAAAGCGGGACATTGGACGTAAAGTAGCTTTTCCCTCGGACCATTCTTCATCGCATCCAAAGGACTCGCGTATCCAGGACCATGGCAACACTTTTTATCACCTGAAAGACATTTGATACCAAGAAACCAAGGAAATAATTTACAAAGATATCCAAGTAATTATAAATATTTTCTTTACAGTACCCGCACCTATATAATAATAAACCTTAAACGTGTGGAGAAGACGACATGTAGCCTACCACAGAAGTAGGCCTACCCACCTCGCGAATAATATGAGAACATAAGGTTTAGAGCTAGTTGGAGGGTCCTTCTTTGTCACGAGACGGACTCTGTAGATTATTTTTGGAAAGTAGTATCTCTAAAAGTCAGGCTTCGGAGGATGAAATGAACTTACAGTGATGGTGTAAATACATATTTTTCAAGAATAAAATCAAACTTTTAGGCTTCTAAAAGACATAGAACACAAAGTTAAAAGCTAACCTGCGTGTTTATCGTCGCTGTGACAATGGGGCTTCTTACTGTCAGCCATGACTGTTCGTCAAAGTAGACCGACAAGTGTTGAGAGACGAATTTCGCCTAAACAATTTCACCTTCTGCAAACATTGGTCAAATAAACAAAGTCAAACAACTCCAAACGCGCTATAGTTCTGTGCTTCTGCTCGATAGTGTAGTGGTTAACGTGATGGACTGTCAATCGAGAGGTCGGGATTCAAATCCCCGCCAGGGAAGAAA
Organism: Allolobophora icterica; assembly: GCA_963556255.1. Lineage (NCBI taxonomy): Eukaryota > Metazoa > Annelida > Clitellata > Crassiclitellata > Lumbricidae > Allolobophora > Allolobophora icterica. The sequence continues at coordinate 10,249,134 of OY744608.1, forward strand.
TTTAATGCTCCACGTGCGCCACCTATCCAACCTAGCTATAACGAGTACACTAACCGTACACTGGTTACAAATTGCGACATTCCAGCTGACTTTCGTTTCACAGTGCAGATCCGAGAGGCAGAGCAGCCGTTACGGCGAGATTCTTAGGTCTTGATTAGCAGTCGACGAATCCCAAAACATTCTGTTACTTCTCTGCAGGCATTTCTATAGGTATTAGATGGGACCGATGTGGGCTTTAAATGGGTCCCACATGAGAATATGGATTATGGGCTCCATAAAGGCATGCTGACAGGGTTTTCGTTTTAAATTGAAACATACCGTTAACGGCTGCTCTTTTAAACTAACGGCTTAAAACGTGCTTAAAATTATTATTTGGCGAACAGGCTGAAACGAACTTGCTTAACGGGTTTAAACGGGCCAATTTACTTATAAGCTTCGCATGCCTAAAACTTGCTTTCATTTTAAACGCCCGATACCCGTTTCTTAAAACGGGTTTTAGACTGCACAACAGACTTTGAACATCTATGAAGGTCATAATGAATTTCACGCACATTGGAAAATGCATTTTCGAATTGCTTTTATGCCGTCTTAGGATGGGCAATAATCTAGTAATTATGTATTCGCTTTCAGCTAGAAGGCACAATATAAGACTTCATCTAAGTCGAAGGCTAAAGGTCTGTCAGTCCAATGGTGGACTTTAGAGTGCGCGTGACTCTCCTGTCATTCCCATAGTCGTAATACAAAACTTCAAATTTCTAAAGCGTTCTTCTAAAGCTAAGCATAAAGCACCAGCTTATCCATGAGCGCTGCTTCGTGTCAGTGGGTCCACTGCAGATCCGAGTTCGGTTGCCAGAGAGACCAGAGAGAGGCAGAGCAGCCGTTATGGCGAGAATCTTAGGTTTTGATTAGCAGTCGACGAATTCCAAAGCATTCTGTTACTTCTCTGCCAGCATTTCTATACGTATTAGATGGGACCGATTTGGGCTTTAAATGGGTCCCACATGAGAATATGGATTATGGGCTCCATAAAGGCATGCTAACAGGGTTTTCGTTTTCTGCTCAGCAGACGTACGCCTAAGTCAGCTGATCATCGTGGACAAACGCAGACAGTCATGAAAGAAAACTTTAATTCTTTCAGCAAAATAATAAAGAGACCATCCAATAGATCCATACGCATAAGCTGATACCAGCATACAGTGCTTATGGTCTAAATAGCAGAGGCGGCGCCAGACATTTTTTTAAACCAGGGCATAGCCGGGGCAATCAACCAGTGCAGAGGCGATTATGCCCGAACAAATTCTGGGTATGGCAAAAATTCTGGCAGGGCAACGACCAGGGCAAAGGCTTTTTAACCAGGGCATTTGCCCTGGCTCGCCCTGGTGTAGCGCCGCCACTGCTAAATAGGTCCGTTATATATTTTGGTATAGTCTCAGAGTGGCCAGCTTCGTGTGTATTCTACAGCGCTGTTACCGACGGCTAGGCCGACATAACGTTTAATTACTTCTAGTGAAACTGCGGAAATAATTGCATGGGCTCTTATGCACACAACTATACCAGTGAGATACATGGTTACGAGTTTTAAGACCAACCTTGTTTGATTGGGATCAACAGACGAATGCCTCTTGACAGCCGACGTGTGACATTGCAGGCAAGACAAACAAACGCAGCCCCATGGACTTTGGGCGGGGGTTTTACAACGTCCTAGGCCAATACTTTCTACCGCCTTATCAAAGGCTTCGATGTTATCGTCCTACCGAAAGCAGAGACTATGGCATGCCGGAAGCATGAAAAGCTCCCAAAACCTTTGTTGCGATAACTGACTTCCTTGTAATCTCCGGACTTCTTCAGATCCCAAACGTCTAAGCTTAGTTGTAGGATTCGGTTTATACACAGGCGTTCAGTCAAAAATAAAATCTGTGTGGTGGTGGGTAAGGTTAGGTTAGGTTACGGATCGAGATCCACAATCAAGGTCCATGGCAGATCCAAATACGCTGTTCACCTTCCGCCTAACATGTTATTTTAGAAATAGTTTATAAAGCATGCAATCATGGAAACCTCAAACCAAGAAATACACTTGAGAACTTGTGCTTGTGAATAGAATAAATTATAAACTAACTTGTTCCTAAACACGTGAAGGAAGCCATGCCAAAGGTTTGTGTACAAATTGAAAATTTCCAAAAAACACGAATGAGATAGTTATCCAAGTTTTTCCAGTGGTGGTATGTATCGCCATTTGGGGCAGCTAAGTCTCGTCAATTAAACTCGGAGCGACAATAGATGCAAGAAGCAAGTTCCGAATTTTGTGGAGTGGTTTTTAAACCCGTTCATCCAACGACATCCTTGTTTTTCGAATACGAAAACGATTTGGCCCAGGTATTACAAACTCAATCTTCTTGCTACAGAATTGCAGTTCATAGGTCAACAGCGATCATATTGACGATAATATTAATAATACGCCTAGTTTTTTGCATAATTATGGCGGAAGCGTTGCACCGTAGTTTTCAGATCCAGGGGCCAGCACAGTCCTAAATCTGTGGCTTGGCGACGAAGTCGTCTGCTTATTACAATACCTCTCTTGGCCTAACCAGTGTACAGTAGACACAGGTCACCATAAGAGTTAATGGACCATATGCAACAGTATGTATAGAACATATGACTTCTCGTCATACGATGTGACATTGCTGTAGACTGTAGAGCAGCGGTTCCCAAACTTTTCTGGGTCGCGACCCACTTGTGAAAACTTAGCAATCTCGATACCCACTGTAAAATTAAGCATTGTGTGTAGGCCTACTAAAATTTGCTTCGTATATTAGTATCGAAATATGCGGATTTACGTACAGCGCTTAGAAATTTAAAGCATTAAAACGAAATTTAGGTAAAAACAGCTTACAATTTATTGCAATCCAGCTAATTATAGCCAAATCATAGCCAAGTGTTGGTAGGCCTACTGCAAAAAATAAATGTTTCTCGAAAAAATTTGGCGACCCACTTGCCAGAGCTTCGCGACCCACTTTTGGGTCGCGACCAACAGTTTGGGAACTCTGCTGTAGAGGAAGTCGCCTTGTATAATACAATACAATACAACCAGAGATGGCGCTGCGAAGGACTTGCTCAAGGTCCATACACAGTAACTGCCACGAGAGATCGAGGATCGAACCCGTATTCTTGGCGTCATGCATACGCAAGGTCTTACTTACTTGCTTACACGAGTTTCAGACGATTAAAAAAGTTATGAGAAGGAAAGCAGATGTTGTATTTGGGCCCGTAACTGTATGGGACACCGCGTACGAAAAGGAGCCCGTCATGCATGGTCTGATTATAAGTACGAACTTTTACCATTTTTGCAATCTTCGGGAAGCCCCAAAATTGACGCCACGCACCAGTACTGCCCAGGCAACGTGGAAGACTATACTCTTAACCTGCCACACTATCACTTGACAAAAGGTCTCTTAACGTTGATTCTTATGTAGGGCAACGCACTTCAGAACTACAGTAGTATTGCGAATAATATTATTACAATTAAGTTTGAAGAAATCCGCGATATTCTTTGTTACCTTCTGAAGTTTTCCACCCAAGACTTAAATAATAGGCCTATGAGAGGCATTACCGGGTCCGATATAAGCTTTCTGGAGGTAACTATATTAAGTGTTGGAAACATGAGATACGCGGGTATACGGCCTATACACAGGGCCGGATTAACCAGTATGCTCAATATACTTTAGCACGGCCCCTCGCCCCAGACTGGATTTGGAATACAGCAGGACAAGTACAGAATTTTATTGCACCAATATAATTATGTGTTCACAAGAAAGAACTCAGTTTTATTACTTTCAGTTTAAGCAAGAATTTGCACTAAGCAAATTGTAAATTTGAAATGTCAGCCGTGCAACCAACTGCTGTGTGCATGCGTTTCTATGGCTCAACTTCTTTCAGTAAATATATAATATATGCTGGTGTCAGTTTTGTTTCTACTCCGACGCGATTTGTTTCCTGGCATACACAATACACATAGCAGCGAGCTCATCTTTCAAGGCAGATAAGTTTCTTGCTGAAACTTATTTGGTTATTGTAGACAGGTTGTTAACACCGCTAAGGCAGAGAAATCACGCTTACAATGAATTGCATTGTGTATTCCAAGTTGTAACAGATTTTGATAGATTAGAGCCTGACAAGATTTGAGAATTTTCCATCAGGCTTGCCACAACATACACAGGAGACTTGCAGTCTGACACGTTCCCTGACGTATGGTTTAACTTTCTGATTTTGAAAAATCAAGAGGTTGTGCCACACCTGGCATTTTAGCTATGCTACTGTACACCGAGAACCTTCTGAATAGATACTCTGTTTCTATCACTCTGCCTAATGTTCATGTCATTGATGATCTCCAACTGTTCGGATGAACGCTGTTTAAGTAAGATGGGACATATTAACAATAAACCAAGAACTTCTATGACCCACAAACGTAGAACTACATTGGAATTTCTTTGTCTTGTGAGTTATGTGCCTAACTTGATTTCAGTTTATGACATCATTACACAGTTTGCAGCAGCTAATAATCGCATATGTTTCTGAGCTGTTAAAAATTAACAGAACAGATTCGAATTTTGAAGTTAATTTAACGCTAACTGCATGTTGGCAAATATACTCTAACAAACATTTGAAACGACCTTAGATAGTCCCAAATGCAAAACGTTAAAGTTATGTTATATGCATTGAGCAGCACGGTACACAGCATTGAACCTTCTTTGCTATTTGATTGTCATGTCTTTACGGCATCCCCGTCATTCCATGCTCAGTACGATAAGGGCCCCCCATGTGAAATTAGCATAGGATCCCCCGGTGGTTAATCCGGTCCTGCCTCTACATGGGGCCTATACATATGCACAAACACTCGCATACATCGCCTACAGGCACACATATATACGCTGGCATAAATTGGTAATGCTCTAATATTTTTGTTAGCTGCGATAGGCTTCTGGCACTTTAAAGTCGAGCGTATAGAGAAAGTTACTGGGAATCCACTGAAGCTCGTCGATAAAGTGTTGATGTAACCATATGCTACTCTGTGTCCCTCAGAGCGCATTTTGTGTAAATCTGTCAGCCTACTGATTTAATAACAAAGTCAAGGCTATCCACTCTCCTCTTGCCTTATACATGCAGTGTGAACTGGAACCGTCCAACGTTGATTTGTTTAACATCTATGCAGACTGGCTTACAAAAATTAGAGAAAAGCAGACTTTGACCACAGAAGGCTGCTTGGCAGATGAGCCCGAAAATGTTCTGTTTGGTCTCAGAATCTTATACGTTGACATATGACAGCCAACTCCCCTTTCGCTGCTCGTTTGTACACTACATACCAAACAATAACAGACTGATCACTTACTAGATCCTGTACGCATAAAAGTGACCTGAAAACAGGTCAATTTCTGCAGCAGATTTTATATAGCGACAAGTTTTATTATTATTCGCTTATTAATTCTCTAACTGACACACCGCAGCAAGGTATAAACACAATATAAAATAATTATGATAAACGAGAGCGATAAATGAAGAATGATGTATAAAGTTTTATGACGCCATAGAGGACACGAGGTATAACGCTGGAATCATTCTTTGTCGAAAATGTGAAGTCATGGGGACGAGGCCGTAAACTGTAAATGGCCGGAGATGGTTGGTGGAAACAGCCCCGTGGAACATGTGACCCAGCTGCTCCAATGTGCTCCATGTTACAGCAGAGAGCAGACGTTTATCAGCACTTTTAACTATCTTCGAAACTCAATGACTTGATCTGGAGCCTTCCGAGCTCCAGAGAAAAAGTTTTTAAGTCTTTTCGGTCTTCTAAAGAGGTTAGGCCCCACCATGCATGAGCACCATACAACAAGCGCGATACCATAGTTGCACTCGAAGTGTGAACAGATCAGGGATCCTAAAAAGGTATAGTATATTATTATAGTGTAGGTCTATCGTATTGTAACCTGCTCTAATCAATGGTGTAATACTATTACAACCAGTAGCCTAAATAACCAGAAGGCGATGGGCTCAGTCAAGATGTCACATTTGTGAGAGAGTGAGTGGGTTGGTGGTTGAGTGAGTGGGTGAGTGAGTGAGTGAGCGAACGAGCGAGCGACAAGTATCCTTTATCTGCATACAACAAACGCAAACCCATATTATGGAACACAAGAAAATATAACTTTGAAGATCTCTATTGAACACCTCATCCAAAGTGACGGCTCAAGAGCAACAGAGCTCATATGGCGTGCCCCATTCCATTTTGTTCGGACCTGCCCGTATCCAACTCCCCACGGGTATATGCTCACTTGGATCGCCGCGTCAAGACGATGCCCAAGATTTCCGCGTCCTATATTGATGTCGCGCTCCTTGGCCATGCACTGGGTCGGGGTCCAACTTTTTGGACTTGGGTCCTATACTTTGCGTGTCTATTTTTGACCCAGTAGGGGAATTATCCCGGCTAGAGGTTTAGAACATATTAGAACATTGTAATTACCTTATATACACAAGACTAAACAATAAAATATTTATACATTTTGCTCAAAATTCTTGTTCACAGGAGGACTGAAAAAGTTATCGTTTTACGTTAAAGTCAGTTTAAGTTCCAAGTTCTCGCTAGACGTTCTCGCAAAGGACACATCTTGCTCTGATAGACTTTGAGGCGATTGTATATACGATGGTCTTCACCATACGTTATCGCTTCAGGCCTTAATATAGTAAAGTGCATATAGGTTAAAATTTGGGGAATATTATAAGCTTAGCTTACTTAAGCAAATGCGATAACGATTACGAAATGCCTAGAAGGAGCTAACTATTGCACGGTTAACTATTGCGCTATCAAGCAGATAAAAAGGAACTTTGAGTTGGCGTTGCATAATGAAGGAACGGGCAACGTCTCTCTGAGCGCCTAGCAGAGCTTCGGCATATGTCATTCAGAGCCAGATTTCGGAAGAACAATCTCCTCCTGGGTATCTCATCTCGTGAGCCAGGGCAGGACCGTCAGGATTGTCTCCAAAATCTATGAAGAAATTTCTGTTGAGGGTGAGTCCTCCTTTCTCGGTATCAACGTCTATCTGAAGTAGGAACGACCCGGCTCTGATGAAAAGAAACAAACTTATTTATTCGATATAAATTCAATACACGAAACAGAGGCATAAAGGTCAAGTACAGTACTTTCATACATTTCGCTGTTAAAAATACTTCATCATTCAGTCAATGTAATTATGTAAATATAGAAATTGTTGAATTAGCTTCTGGTAATAAAAGAAGCAGAAATAATCCTGGACCCACATTGTAAAGTTGTCACGAATGGCACTACATGTATACATGCAAAATACAGAGAGGTTTATCTGCGGAGACTTTAAAGGCGCAGAAGCACTGATTTTGTTCGAAAGCAGTTGAAGTGCGACTTAAGAAATAAAACACTCGTACTTAAGAAGGTCCGGGTAGAACTGTCCGTCCCAGACGCTGTGCAGTGATGTGGTTACGTAGAGCCTTTTGCCATCCAAGCTCAACTGCAGCATATGTGGGCCTCCCTCCACTCTCTTCCCGTTCACAAACAAAGGATCTGGCTGCTCCTAAACAATTAAGTCAACAACCGACGTCCATTGGAGATTTCAAGTTAGGCTGTTTTAAATGTTTGGATAAACGGTTACATGGTATATAATATAATTGGAATATGTACGTTTGTGCATGTATTTATTGTAATTACGAAATTTTGTATTTACGAATTTATAAAGCGCCTCTCGCAGTACAACCTAATCAGAGGCGTATGTATTTACCGCAGTATAAGTATGTGACCGTAAAGAAAGCCTATAGATTTAAAGATCATTGTATAATGTTATGCCCTGTTTTTTAACAGCCATAATTACACTACCGGGTACGTACACGTCAGGTAATGTAGGCCAAAAAAGTATTTCCACTGCATATACTTATCTTTGCATATATTTAAGAAGACATAACTTGCATTCGAGTAGCTAATTGCTTTGTGTTTGATGGCCTTTCCGACACCTCTCGTCCATCTCGAAAAAATTGATAATTGGGAATTTCTCAAAGAACCATTACAGCAATATTCTACATCTATAATTGTGTGCTATTATATACTTATGAAGCAAAACGTTGTCCTGCCTTTAGTTCTTTGTCTTCAATTACCTTCACCGGTCCGTCCTTGCAGATTGAACCACCAATAAATATCTAAAACACATTAGGCCTACAGTAATTTGATAATTGGGAATTTCTAAAAGAACCACTACTGCAATATTCTACATCGAAAAATTCCGGTCACGATACTTTATTAAGGCTATTATTAGCGGGCATATGTGTAGTTTAACTAAGCACAGAATACCGTAATTTATCTGCGTGTTTGTGTGTTTGGGAGAGAAAGAAAGAAACATGATATTTTATAGAACTCACATACTAGTTGCGTTTAGTTGACTGCTGCGCATGCGTACCTGTCCAACTAGCTTAGGATTGCTTCGGTTGGTGACGTCATACTGACGTATATCGCCCATCGATATCTATATTTAGACCTATTTAGGTCTAAATATAGATATCGATGATATCGCCATGAAACCAGTTACTGCAGTAGAGAAATCGGTCATCCAGTGACAGCTGGATATCGGCTGTCAGTCCTGGCATTACAATTTAAATTAATTAAATTGAATTAAATTGTTTTATTTCCGTCAATAAGAGGCGCAGATTTATGTATGTCGAACGCCTCTGAACACGTCGGACAGTTCAGCCTACAGCATGCTCCTTGTTATTATTGTTACAATTGCATATCTAATGATGGACTATCGAATCTTTAGATAAGTAGGCCTATTATAGGCCCTATTGCCAGTGCATATTGAATGATGTTAAATCGACTGCTTTCATCAAATTGTATTACTGGCTCTAGGACAATCGCTCATAGGACGATTGCTCATAGGACGATCGCTCATAGGACTATCGCTCATAGGGACGATCGCACATAGGGCAATCGCTAATAGGACTATCGCTCATAGGACGATCGCTCATAAGACGGTCGCCCATAGGACAATCGCTTATAGGGACGATCGCTCATAGGGACTATCGCTCATAGGATGATCGCTCATACGGACCATACATGCATATAAGCATAAAAGTAAAGTAGGGACGCGAGCAATTAACTTCCTATTAACTAGTAGATAGTTTTGAAGCATAGGCACGTCAAAGTAGGAACATTTCATAAATATTTGTAAAGTCATTTCGAACATCTGATAAGTTTTATAATGGCTAGCCAATCGGAAGCTTATTTATTAATTGCTAACTGATTGGAAGCTAATTGCTAGCCCGTATGGTATAAAAAAGGCCACGAAATGAGAACCACACAAACATGCAGTTGGAGTGAACGAGTCAAGAAGAAGGCTTCGATACGTCACTGCGGTGAAGAAGAAAAGAAAATGGAAGGTGAAGGAATATGAATGGAAGGTGAATTTGGCATCTCGAAGTCCGGAAAGCAAAAACATTCATATTAACTGGATTCGAATTTTACCAGCACCGCGTCACAAAAGAAGGCGATAAAGTCTGGCGTTGCAGCATGGCGTGCAGTCTTAAATGCAAGGCAAATGTATTATGTACTTTGTCTATGGTCCGTATGAGCGATCGTCCTATGAGCGATCGTCCCTATGAGCGATAGTGCCTAAGAGCGATCGTCCCTATGAGCGATAGTCCGATGAGCGATAGTCCTATGAGCGGTCCTTTGAGCGATAGTCCTATGAGCGATCCCCCTATTTGCGATCGTCCGTGTGAGCGATAGTTCTATGAGCGATCGCCATATGTGCGATCGTCCCTGTGAGCGATCGTCCTATGAGCCATCGTCCTATGAGCGATCGTCCTATAAGGCTAAGCGATAGTCCGCATACCATATTACTACCCAGGTGGCCTTGGTAGCGGGGTCTACGACCCCTTTTGGGTCTCCTGTGTAGCCAGATTATGCTAACTGATTATAAGCTTTATATGTTTTTTAACCTTGTAATGTTTGGTTAACGAAATAAAATTCAATACAATACAATACAATATTTGTATACCATTACCTCCGAAAAACCTACCAGATTACAGCCGAGTGGTATAATTATGCTTATTGTCAGATTTGCATTGCTTGAAGTTTAATGTTTTAATTAAACTAATCGGCTAGCAATAAAATCTTAAAGTGAAAATTAATTATCAGCTCACTTTATCAGTCCAACATGTCTGATGGTACCCGTGGGTATCTGTGTCTATTCTAGAGCCCTATAGTCTCTGACGTTGCACAGTACTTTTAATTTCTTCTGAACCACTTAAAACTCACGTTATATTATGCCATGCTATTCTAAGTTCTATAACGGTATGCAGTGTTGTTATGCCGTGCAATGCTATATTATAAAAACCTGGCATATCTGGCATATCTGGCAATGCCCAGTTCTCCACCTTCTTGCTCGGAACTGAAATGACCTTCTCGGCGCTCCATTGACCATCCTGACAGTGTAGAACAACCGAGGCTAAGTTGTTAACTTGAACTGTTAAATAACAAATCAAGCTACTCAATAACTACACATGGGTAGATACGGCACAGTAATTCATTACAATACAATTATGTTACCGAATTGCTATTCAAATTAAATAACGACTAATTACGACTGCGTCGATTGTTAGATACCAAACCTCAAGCTACGCGTTGTTCACCTTACATTATATAATCTGCACATTGCTTGGTTTCCGTAATGGATAGTGTTGTTACATCAATAAGCCATCTGCATGTCCACGGTTAGTGAAATTGATTAGTTATGCCATGTTAATGAAAAGAAAATGCTATCTGGTTGTCTGTTTTCCGGTTGTTTGATTGCAGATGTTAGCCGCTTCGTTCAAAAGATTCCTAAACCCAGATTGCTATTGTCGAGAACTACTAATGTTGATGTAGCACTGTATTGAATACGTGCATACATTACTAGTCTTTTACCTTAACCTACTTGAACTTATCCTATTTTTACCCTTCCGTAATTTCCTATGCCTTACTACGCCTTGCCGGACTCAAATTAACCTATCTGATTTGTATGCTTTACTTGAACCTATTTTACTTCTATCACCTTATCTTACGGACCTGACTTACCTTGCCTTCCCTTTCTTCCTTAATCTACTCCACCTTAACTTATACCCAATATACCGTGTGGATTTGTTTACACTGACATCGTTTTTGAAGAAATGAAAGATGGAGGAGCCGAGTCCGCATCCAACGAATCCCTGTGCTTCGTCTGGATTGTGGAGGAACCGGACCTGCAGCGAAATCAGACCATCTGTACCAAGGTCGATCCTTTGGATCAGTTCGTGCGTCGTCCAATTCCAGACATTCAGATGTCTGCCGTAGTGACCTGCAAGTGACAGCCATATACATAAGTTTGGGTGATGATTGCAGTTTAGATAAAAGCATTTCGATACTGCTGAGATAATAATTTTAGATATCGGAAGTTCTAACCTTTCAAATTTTCGAAGGTGGACATAGCTTTGATTCATGTCAATATTCCCAGTCCAAGTACCTTCGTGATCTCTTCACCATTCAGACAACCCGCTCCACCCGATCATCGTCCTAGCTCAGTCTTTCTCGACCCCCAGTCACTACTCACCTCAAGTTCTCAACCGAGCCATATCCAACACAGCACCACGCCTCTGGAATGATCTCCCCCCCCCGAATTCCGCAGTTTCTCAGTGCCTCCATCATCATTGCAACCCGTCCTTCATCCTCCTCCTCGTGTTCCTCTATCTATCACCCCCGGGCTTTCCACTCAAAACTGAAGTCTCATCTTTTCAAATACTCCTACCCTGACTCATCTGATCCTCCGCCTTCCAATTATTCTCGCCGTAAACGACACCCGCCTTGACAGCTGCTCTGCCTCTCCTGATCTGGTATCCTGGAAATCGGACTTGGATCTCTTTTGGGCTACTCTCTGGAAACCCCCTTTGATTTGGTTTGGCCTTCTGGAAACCGGACTCGGACCTCTTTTGGACTACTCTCTGGAACCCCTCTGATCTGACGTAGCGCTCGTGAATAGGCTGGTGTCCTGCGTTTGGCCTTCGAGTGGGGCTTTAGCAGTTTGGAGATTACGATTACGATGTCGAATTTAGAGATGGATAAAACCGTTATCTTGGGGAGATGACAAACTTATCGTGTGATGGAGAAAAAGTGGTGAGTCTAGTCGTTTTGGGATTACTTGATTGGATGAAGTTCATTCATTCATTCATTTTGATAATTTATATAACGCCTCATCAAGAAACCTACTCAGAGGTGCTCCTAGTCCAGCTACGGTTAAAAAGAGAAGACTTAAGAAGGCGGTAGAAAGCAGGTGAACTGCCTCGTGGAAATAAGCGCAGAGAAGGTGGAAGCCCATTCCACGTAGAGGGGCCAGCCACTGAGAAGGCACGACGCTGTTTAACTGAGAAGCGGGACCGAGGGACCAACAGCTCACCCCCAGTTGCAGAACGCAGAACTCGACGGGATATTAGGCTAGAGAGCTGACAGCAGAGATCAGATAGGTAAGACGGAGCTTCACCAGAGAGAGACCGCCAAACACGAGAAGCAATCCAAAAGGAAATGCGCTGCGATGCAGGAAGCCAATGCAGGACATCACGCATATAAACTGAAATTGGTGCATATTTTGGGATGTGGGCAATGACCCGAGCAGTAGAGCCAAGGACCCGATCAAGCCGCCAAATTAGAGCCAGTGCATGTCCAGTGAGAACAGAAGTAATTAAACAAGCTTCGACTACAGTGTCACAAAAATCCAATTCCATAGTTAAGATGGACAACTCCACTAATGAGAATTCACGTAACACTTCTTAAAGTACGATCCAATCAGAATCCAGATCCAGCGTGTATTTCTTGGACTTTAAACAACTTGGCTTATGAGGGGGGTCAGTAGTTGAAGGCTGGTCAGACAGGTGCGGGCAAGTCAGGTGGTGATAGACAGAGAGATGGATTTGCTGATTGATAGTGGCTAGGTCGAACATAAATTATGGTCAGCTGCTTGGGTCCACTAGATAATTGGTTTGTCGAAGCTGATGCTATCGTCAGTTTGATGCAACTCAAGTACTCCAGAGCGTGATCGGAGTCTTATTCTTATAAAAGAGAGAGTCGCAATAAGAAATACAATACAGCCATTCGACAACGTATAAGTATAACACTCCTATAAATATCTTATACAAAGTGTAGAATATCAGATACGGCAGCTAGTAACTCTCAGATCGAAGCTCAGAATGAAAATAGCAGTGAACATGTCTGCAGAAACGACTTGCCCTGAGCAACGTGCTCTGGTTTGAAGCCGGACTTGAAGGCCCAGGGAGCTCCCAATTCCGAGCTGATCATGACGTTATGTCTCGGCTGATACCAGAAGTCAAAACCCATCGGTGCCGATTTTCCGTCTTTCTCCCAGTTTTCCTTCAACTTCCATTCCTTCGTATCTATGAGGAGGAAGCTTCCTGGAAAACAAAACCAAATTCTAGTTATTATTCTGATGTAATACCATCTAAAATGCTGCCTTCTATGTTGTCGAATTCATAATGCCCAAGGCATTGGTAGATGTTCGTTTCAAGTAATCCGCAGCTAAGATTAGAAGTCCGTGGAAGCAGTACCGTCAAATTCAAATATTGAGATACTGAAAAATCAGCAAACTCCTTGAAAAATACGGTCTGAGCAACCGCCAATCAAGCTAGCTGAAAAATACGGTGAGGGAAATCGCCTATCAAGCTAGCTGAAACAGATTATTCTCAAGTAAATTTCGAAATATATCGAAGAACTCAGCGAGTTCCAATGCTTTGTGCTAGCCTCAGCTACAATGACTAATACAGCTATCAAACCTAATGGCTTGCATGTGTTGTTATCGTAACGGCCAAAGCATTTTTCTTGCTGCAACCGAAACAGCTGCAGACAAGTAAATAGTAATTCGTTTGAGAACTGCAGTCGAAATTACAATATCGAGGTGTTGGGAAACGAGCAATCAAGCCAGCGGAATCAATTGATTCTGAAGCTAATCTTGGATGACATTGAGGAACTGAACTAAGTTTCAAAGCTTTATACCAAGCACAGAGCGAATGCCCAAAACAGCAGTAACGCTGACTTATCATTAAGTTTTGATGGTTCTACGCTCTACAGCGTTAATTGGTGAAGACCGAACAAAATGTTAATACTTCTGGTAACCTTGCGGGTTGCCATCTCTGTCGCCAAGTGATGATATCATTACTTCGCCAGATGCAAGGCAATGAGATGTGTGAGGCATTGATACCCCTCCCTTTGTATGGACCTCTTCTGGTTCAATCACCTACGATCATCCAGAAATATCTTTCTTCAGAACTAAAGCAAACATCGTCGATAGAACTAGAAAAGATTGATTCATTAATTGCCGGGTTATGGAGATATCTGCAGTATTAAGTTCTTACAACTCAAAATATTCACCGGTGAAGTATATAGCAATCCTTCCTGAAATTCATGGCCTGATGCCCCTGTTGGTGTCGATCTCCCTCCTGCGCTTGGTTTAACATCGGGGATTTTATCCATCTTATCTTACAGTTCTTACTTATGTCATACCTTCCTCAAATTACTTATCTATCAAAGACTGCCTTGCTGTACTGGTGTACTCATCTTCGGATTATAACCAGAAGTGATGAGGTCATTATTAGTTTTGGCGAGCCTTTGGTTGATGCCTAGTGTATTTGAGGCCTACGCAGAGACGCTTGACAGGTGGAGCGACACGGGACACTTTTGAACTGATCTGGTCAAAAAAGAGATAAAAAATTGACCTCTTTGGTGTTTCTTCCAAATTCGGAGGACAAGACTTAGTGTATACTGTGTTGTTAAGGGTCCTGTCTTGTCCACCTTGGGGGCCCCAGGGATCGCCGCCTCTGTGCCGACGTGATTATCGTAATCGTTAACTATAAACTTTTAATGTACCACTTGAAAGCCAAGCGCAGGGCACCACCTAATTCACGAGCGCTGAGACTCAGAAGCTACTAATTAACAATTATACATAATAATGATTAATATGTAATATTCGACACCTACGTAATTCTTGTTGTGCAGTCTAAAGTATAACAATAGCCTACTGCATATACAAAAAAGTGTGTTCACGAAATTTTGAATTGTGAAGTAGGGTAAATTAGAATGCAATCACTCGTCTAGCCTAATTCAGCAATAGTTCAAACGGAATGGTCTGAAGTATCAGTAACGATGGATCTTTCGTGTGAAACGCGAAAGATATAAGAAACATGAACCTTGAAAATCTTGGGAGCTTTATCGTTGGTCAGTGTATCGATGACGTAGATGCGATCTGAATTGAAACACGGAAGGATCAGGCGACAGCGCTTCTCGGACGGTTTGTCATAGCAACTGGAGCAAGAGTTCCATCCCGAATGGAAGATTTCATCTCCGATGTAAGGCATATTCAGACGGTGGATGACCTGAACACAAACAGAAAAAACTGGAACAGCTTGAACACAGAAATTGAAGTTGTTTGTGCAATGTCTGAACAACAATAAAGATCGCTATTGCGCAAATATTTCAGTTTTAATGTAAACTTTGGTGAGGTTTTAAATTGAGGCAAAGCTTCCTATGCCCCTAGAGGGACTTAGTGGAGGCGAGCATTTGAGTCATTTCTCGCTCTTTGAGCCAACAATTAAAGAATCCCAAGGTCCTGGCTACGAAACCAGCGCATCATATAGGACTCTCCGTTTACTTCCCAGCCTATACGCCGATACCAAATTACACTGCTTAGTGATAGAAGTAGGGGTAGTTACATGAGGAGATCGTGCTAGTTCCACAAGTTAGACTTCAGATATACCTGTTAGGAAATAGCCGCGAAATATAGAATATATGAGACGAACTTGAGAATCATGGGATCAAGCCATATATAGACACTAGGACTGAGGTTATTTCTACATTAGATTTTTGATATAGTTCGTCCATCCGTTTTCATGCCCATCAGTCTCGGCATTCATCCAATTAGAAACTGAAAATACCTTTCCATAGAACGGTGACTCTGGGTCTACATCTACGGTCGCAAGACAGTCGGGTTTGTCCTTCGACGGAGAGGGGCACAGGACGTAGAACAGCTTTTCCCTCGGACCATTCTTCATCGCTTCCAACGGGCTCGCGTATCCAGGACCATGGCAACACTTTTTATCACCTGAAAGTAATTTGTCATTTCTAACACAAAATAAACATAACAATAATCAAAAAGATATCCGAAGCATTACAAACATTTTCTTTACACTAGCTGCTTGTATATAATATAGCTTGAAATGCGTTGTGCGTGGTCAGATTTGTGCATTCAGATAAGGCGATATATAACGGTGCCTCGCGAATTGTCAAGCAAAGCTCAGTCCTCGGGTCGCTTCTGTGCATCCTGTATACTGACCCAGCTTATTTCCATTCTTGGAGCTCAAAATTTATCTTTCAACGCAGCTGTGTCTCTCGTCCACTCCTTCAATCAAACGCGCCTAGACTATTGCAACTCTGTCTTGGCAGGCCTGCCGAAAATCCGGATGCAACAGCTTCAGGTCATCCTCAACTGCACTTCCCGAATTGGTGCTAACGTGTCACAAATCTCGCTTGTTTTGAGCTATATGCGAGACGCTGCACTGGCTTTCGATCGAGGATAGGATTACCTTCAAAGTTCTTTTCATGGGAGGAAATAGATCACATATACATACAAGAACTGTGCCTTCTAGGTTCAAACCGGTCAAGTCCACTGAAGTTGCGTTCAGCTCCCCGTGGAGACCAGCTAATTCCACGTTCGTTTCCCCACGACTATGCTGGCATATCGTGTTTCTTAAGCACTGGGCCATCCTTCTGAGACAATCTGCCATTACGCATACAAAGTGTTTCGACACAGAGGACGTCATAAACTTTTAAACCATCTTGTGACACAACTTTTTAGATCTCTTAGATTGCCACTTTAAGCGCCCTTGTGAGATTCTTAAAGGACGTTATGACCATACATAGGCCTAGCTACAACAAACGCTAAACGGTACAGCTAATCGTAGGCCTACTGTGTCGTGGGACTGATTCGGCAGATTAGTTTTGAAAAGCAATATCCTTATGTTAAGTCATTACTTCGAGGACGAGGCGAATTTTTAGTGATTGTTAAGTTTATATTTATTCAATTTTCAAACCAGTAAACTCAACGTTCTCGCTATATATTCAGATTCATTTTGGCTCTTGGTTATGCAAGCTTCGATATGACATAGAACACAAAGTAAGAAGCTGACCGTGGCTATCGTCGCTGTCGGAGCCGGACTTTTCACTGTCAGCCATGACTGTTCATCAAGGTAGGCCGACAAGTGTTCAGAGATGAATTTCGCCTCAGCAACCTGCAAACAATGATCAACAAACAAATTCATATAACTTCAAACGCGTCAGTCAGCACCATACTTATACACATCTCAAGACTGAACACAACTTCGTCACTGCGATTCTCTTGCAAATCCTTCAAGTTCTTACGGTCCTTCAAGTAATTTCTTCAAGTTCTTCCCCAGCGTTTACTCAGAGATATTTGCAACCAGCAGAAACCCGAGACAGAGCTTAGAATGGGTCTCACTGTCATGTAAATATTTGTGATTCTTACAAAAATCTATGTACATGGTTAGCTACAGGAATTTGTGTTTTATGGGAAAGGGAGAATTTCTGCGTCACTGAGAAAAATCTGCATTTCTTCCTGTAAAGGCTTGAGTTCAATAGCCTTTCCCACCAACTAAAACGTGGACATTAAGCCGGCTAATTATAATATAGGCCTACTATCACAAAACATGTCTCTCATTCATGTTCTGTAAAATCAATTCGTCAAACTTAAATCTATCTGTAGCCTACTGCGTTGTTCCTGTCGAGGAATGGCGTCTTTCAGCTTTGAATGACAAAACAAGTCGCAAACTGAACGAGCCAGATATCCCTTGTTCACGTGTCAGCCCTTATTTGTATACTTTAACGGAAAGCATTCAAGCTCAGGTTTCATAAAAGGACAAGCTGGAAATCTTCAATGGCACCCCTCTGAATTCATAAACATTGCGGCTTGAGGGCTTGTAGAATTACCAGTCGAACACCTTACACCGTTTATTTAATCACAAGCCAACTGCATTGACACTCAGGAACAGAGTTCTTGATTGCCCCTGCTGTGCACCTGCAGAGGCGCTTCCTCGACGCGTCTGACAGTGGTAGTACCAAAGTTTTCGGACATCATGTGGCGTCTAAGGCACTTGCCGTCTTCTGTATTTTGTACTGTTTAGTCAGTATCGTACCTTCGCTCCCAAGTCGTCGTCTTGATGATTCTTTCTTTCGCACTCCTAGCCATCGTCAGCCGCTTCCTTATATACGATCTGGAGGGACATGAGGAGGAGAGGTGACGGTAGAGGAGACGCTACAGCCGCGCAGACTTCAAGGCACATGCCGCCGGCGAAAGAAGAGGCTCTAGCAAGAGACACGCGGAGGGAGAGGGGACGCTGGAGGGGAACTCTGCGCTTAAGCAGCAGTCGTAATTGCTGGTCGACAGACTTAAAAGAACGCTGCTCTCGATCGATCGTCGACAAAGAGCGATTGCCACATTGTCAATCAAGAACGGGAAGGGGCTTATTTCGTCACGATATAAACATTAATGGAATCGTTTTAGCTGCAGAGGGTGCTCGATAGTGTATTGGTTAGCGTACTTCACTGTCAATCAAGAGGTCGGGGATTCAAATCCCCGTCAGAGCAGAAATTTGGTTCGAGTTGTTGACCAACGCAGTGCAGAGCTACAGTAGTAATATGAATAATAGCCATTAAGATTGAAGAAGGCCACGGTACTCGAGAAAAGCGGTTAATACATTCAAGCGCTTTCTTACTTAAAATATTGCTGTCTTGAAATTTTAACAAGCATAAAGAGAGGCATGTCGGTGAAGTGTTTATGCACGCTGCATAGTAAACAGCATATTGGCCCATTAAAAGCTTATAATAATATTATACCTGCGCTTTCAGCCATACGGCACGATATAATCTCAGTCGTTGACCCAAGGTCTGTCAGTCCAATGATGAACTTTAGAGTACGTAAGATTCTCCTGTCGTTTTCTAGATTTTGAGCCAGAATCAGTGGACGAATTCAAAGAACTGGAACCGGGAGTCAGGCATTCTCTGTCAGCATTTCCATGGGTATTAGATGGGACCCACGTGGGCTTTATGGGTTCCATATGAGAATATGGGACCTACATGGGCTCCATAAAGGCGTGCTGACAGAACGTTTTCCTTTACTGCTCAGCGGACGTAAGGCTAAGCCAACTGATCATGGTTGATGACGCAAACATTCATGCACGAATTACCTTCAATTCATTCGGTAAATTAATATAGCGACAGTTCAATACATCCATACGCATAATCTGATACCAGCCCAGCCTCGGTGAAAGATTACTGCTTGAAACTGGTTTTACTAGGATTTCACTCGAAGCGACCACTCAGCAGGATGATACCAGTAATCGTTAGACCACAGAACAAGTGCGCTACGGAACAGATCACCGTAGCACACGCTGCATACAGTGCAAATTGGTCTAAATGGATCCGTTTAAATTTTTGTATGGTCTATAGTGAACAGTTTCACGTGTATTTTTACCGCACTGTTATCGACGGCTAGGCCTACATAATGTTTAATTCCTTCTCGTAAATCTGATGCAATAATAATTGCATAGGCTCTTATGCATAAAAATATACCAGAGAGCTAACTTTTCGTTACAGTAACGAGCTTTAAGACCAACCTTGTTTGACTAAGACCAACAAACGACTGATTCTTGACATCAGACTGTGACACTGCAGGCGAGACGATCAAACGCAGCCCCGGGACTGTGGGCGGGGGTTTTACGATGTCCTAACCAATACTGTTTAATTGCCTTTGTAAGGCTTCGGTGTTATCGTCTACCAAAAACAGAGACTGTGGTAACCAGGCTGCATAGAAAACTCCCCAGAACCTTCGGTGCGATAACTGGTTACTGTGTAATCTCCAGACATCTTCATATCATCCAAAATTCCTAAGCTAAGTTGTGGGAATCGGTTTACACACAAGCGTTCAATCAAAAATAAAATATGTGTGGTGGTGGTAGGTAAGGTCAGGTTAGGTTCCGGATCGAAAGCCAAAATCAGGGTCCAAGGCAGGTCTAAATACGCTGTACAACTTCCGCCTAACTGTTACAGTATTGGAATGGGACATGTCATTTTAGAAATACTTTATAAAGCATGCGACCAAGGACACTGCAAACCAAGAAACTTGTCTCAACTTGAACTTGACCAACATAGCTCAGATTAATCTTTAGGATGCAAAATTACAATTTATAGTTCTATGAATCATATTGACGATAATATTACTAGTAAGGCCTTCGTTTTTGCATAATTATGGCAGAAACGTTACACCATAGTTTTCAAGTCCAGGGGTGAATACAGTCTAAAGCTGTGGCTTGTGGTCGAAGTCATCTGCTTATTACAACATCCCTGTAAACCTAAGTAGTGTAAATATACGTCACGATGAAATTTAAGGGACCACATGGAGCCATATTATCGGACATATGACTTTATGTCATACAACATGAAGTTGCTGTAGAGGAAGTCTCCTTTTATAACACAGTAAGCCTACAATACAACTGTTGGGCCAATTCTGATATTACTTTCCATCCAAAGTTCAGAACTGCACATGACCATACGACAGAGCAGCGATGGCGCTAAGCAATTGTGTGAGTGAAGGACTTGCTCATGGTCCATACACAGTAACTATCAATCAATATATTGTTTATTTTATTGAAAACCATAAAAGAAGGCAATACAATTAGAACTCATGCTAATAAAGCTGGCATCAAAGATGGCCCGGAAGGGATAAAATCCTGCTAGCAGGGACAAGAGCCTTTATTTGCATACCTACTAAAAATTACTTTCTAATTTCATACGGTTAGTTAAGCAGCTCGGTTAACGCCTGGTTAACATAAAACTTAGTCGTAGTCCTGTAGGTAACTTAAGTGAATAGGTTACAGGAAGAAGGAACAAACAACAGAAAAAAGAAACAAGGAAAAGAAAAACTGTCACGAGCGATCGAGGATCAAACCCGTACTCTCCGCGTTACAGGCCGAGCTCTCTAACCAATGTACGTATCTGGACGGTTATAAAGCGCATTTTTGGGAAGCCTCAACAGCCTCCGATTGTATGTTAACCTTCAACAAATTCGAATTCTAACCATTCGGGCGTCATCACACAATGATTAGTTGAGGTCTTTTTAGAACTCTAGAAAGTATCTGACGTCTAATTATCGGGACAACTACGGGTGTAACTAAAGGTCGACTGTCGCGATCGAAGGTCGCCCTGTCGTGTGTTTGCCGTGTGTTGATGTCGACCCTCGATTGCTCGTTCTTTTACTTGCACTTTTGTTTAACGTGCCTAACTTTTCTATAGAAGATTCACGACGAACTTTGTTTAATTAATAAATGAATTTAATTAAAGAAACAAATATATATATATATACTAACTCTACGGGAACTTCCACGTAGTATTAAAGCGTTTAGATATTAAATCGGACTATCTCAAATGTTGCTTCATACAGCCTAACTACAGATCGTTCTTTCGCGTCAGTCTCTGAATCTGACGGACTATACTCTGCCGCCCCGCTGGTCGTTCCTCCCGATGTTTCTCGCTCGACCGATGTTCACACGTCGCGTTCGTCAGCAGTACAAGTCCCGTGTTCTCCGTTCCCTTCTGTTAAGTAGGAACTCCAGCGTGCATCAGTCAGCCCCCCTCCCCACGTCAAGCTATCGTCAATTAGTGTCAGATTGCTCCTCGATACGCGGGTCGTCGCTCGCCTGCAGCGCGGGCGGTGTCTGGTTACACCATAGCCGCGAGGTGTCCTATTACACCTTGGCTGTGTGGTGTCCGATTACACCTGGGCCTCGCTGCCTTCATTGTTGCCCAAGTGGAGACTGGCTTTCGTCCGTCATCGTCCTATCTCGACCGGCAACGACGATTACATCATGATGATAATGACATCTCGTCGTTGTCGTCGATCTCCACACGCGACACCTCCCTTCCCGGGGGAGGACAAAGCCAGTCATTGGTTCGCCTCCCGGCTGAGAATGATGTCGTTCCCTCCATCGATTTCCTCCAGACCATGTCCTCGTCGTTCCCATGAAAATACAAAATATCAGCACAGTTAGAAATTATATTTACAGTTGTCGCGGTGCCTTACATGGTAGTCCGCCTTCTTCCTCAATCATAGTCTGGACAAAAGATCAGCGGGAATATTCAGCGCCCCAGGACGATATTTAAAAGCGATATCAAAGTCCTGGAGTGCCAGAGCCCACCTCGCAAGTTTAGCACTTGTGGGCGTAGAAGCAGTTAGGAAAGTCAAGGGATTGTGATCAGAATAGAGGGTGGTCCTTGACATAAAAATCCAATTCCTAAACTTCTTCAACGCAAAGATTACAGCATACGCTTCGCGTTCCACAGTGGACCAACGCGCTTGCGTAGCATCTAATTTAGAACTGGCGAAACATATTGGCCGCTCTGTTCCATCGTCTTGAATTTGGAATAAGCAGCAACCGACTGCTTTGTCTGAAGCGTCAGTCGATAAACCAAACTCTCTGCCGTAGTCAATTGTCTGCAAACATACAGCGTTATTCAAATCGTGCGTAAGTTTATCTAGCGCATTTTGATGTTCAACTCGCCAGGGTATCTTAGCAGGCACCGATTTCTGGGTCAAGTCAGTGAGAATTCTGGCTGTCTCAGCCAGGTTAGGGATGAAGTTCCTAAAATAACTGAAGAAGCCAATTAATCTCCGTATGTCCTTTTTGGACTCGGGTTGAGGGATTTTCCCTAGCCCTGCGATTTTCATAGGATCCGGTTCAATGCTCCCTGATCCGATCAGGTGACCTACAAACGTTGTTTGTCGCCTAGCAAACGAACTCTTCTTAATGTTAAGGGTCAGACCCGACTGTTGAATAGTCATTAAGTACTTCTCTAGGTGCTTCCTGTGATCCGGCCACGTCATCGAGTGTACTGCCATGTCACTATGTGAGGGAGTGATAATACCTAGGGCCAAAAGTTCGCGGGTCTGCTTCTCCATCTCCGGTTTGAGCAGTTCCGGCACCTTATAGGCTCGCAAACTCTTCGGCCTGAACTCCGCGCTAACAGTGATTGTGTGTTCTAGGACGGGACAGAAACCTGGTTTGTCCGAGAACACATCTGGAAACCTGTCTAACAGACTAAACAGCTGTTTCCGCTCGGGTACCGTTAAGTGTGCAACGGCAATAGGGTCTACTTGTGCACTGGGCCTTGTCTGCCTCGTGACGAAGCTACCCCCCGCTTCCCCGTGACCGAAGTCTTCGTCCTTCTCGAACAGAATGGAGCAATTGTTAATCAATGCTTGCTGTATTCTTTCGTTATATTTGCGAATCCGATTTGCGTGTAGCAAGCGGCTTTTGCCCCCTATTTCCACGATGTATGTGTAGGGCGATTTCACCTGAGCGATGATGGCCGGGCCTTGCCATTGGCCCTCCTTCTTTGCTCCTGGCGCTTCCGGTGATTGGATGATGACTTTGTCTATTCTCTCTTTAGGCAAGCACAGTTGTTTTACAGAATGCCCAGCTATTTTGTCTTTATGAAAGGGCAAATTGTCTTCAGTGAAGAAGCTCTTCGCCCCAATTTTCCCGTGGGCCAAGAATGGTGCTAGTGTCGAACATTGTGCTTGTTCAGCCGCCATCTTGTTTCTGCCTACTATTGTGTCTTCCTTGGGTGGGGGTGGTATCTCAGGATTGAAGAATAGCTCTTCATTATCCGTTTCTTCGGGACCGATTTCTCCTACACTCCCACTGTCTGCTTGAGCGACCGTGAAGTAATCCTCGCCTATCAGCGTCCTAAGTCCCTCTACCTCCTCCCCTCTCTCCTGTTCCTCACTCGTCTCAGTCCTTGCGACCGCCTGCGCTTCTGAAATTTGGTCTATTTCAGGAGCGCTGGCCGCGTGACTCGAATACAACGCTGTCTCGCGCAGCAAGTCGGCTGTAGTGGGCGTGATAATTAACGGTTCATTAAGGTCTTTAATGAGTGCCGCCCATATCCGAACATCAGGGGCGTAATTTACCTCCCCCTCGCTGTCCTCGCCGGCCTGAGACCCCTTTAGTCTCAGCCGCACCACGTCCACAATCATTGATTGACCGTTCAGCCCCTTCACCTCTATCTGCTTGACCACAGGTAGGTTGAGCGGCCTGATTAGTTCTGCTCGCGCACAATTGTATTCGGCCCCGCTATCTATTAGAGACGATGTCACAGGGAGCCCTGTAATATACACTTTCATGTACTCTCGTGCATAAGTCTCCTCCACGTCAATGCAATCCGGGTTTGTCGGCAATGCATGCTGTTCTGTCTCTTGTATCAATGGTGGCCCGTCTTGTCGCGTCTCGCTTTGTCTGTCTGCCTGTCTGCCTTGAGCTCTGGTCACGGTTGGCTGGACCGCACACGCGCTCACCTGCTTGCTTTTAATTTGTTTGTTCTTCGAGCACAGTTTAGCTCTGTGGTCTGGAGAAAAGCATAGGAAACAAAGGCCACGCTTTCTAATCTCGTCGGGGGTTGGACGTCCGTCTGTCCTCAATCTTTCCGCTTCCTCTTTCTCTCTCCTCCGTTTCTCCTCCTGAAGCCTTAATTTCTCTGCTTCCTCTTTCTCTTCTCTCCTCTGCTTCTCCTCCTGAAGCCTGAGCTTCTCAGCCTGCTTTTCCTCTAGCATTCTGAGTCTCTCTGTTTCCTCCTTTTCTTCTTTCCTCAATTTCTCCTGAAACCTTAATCTCTCAGCCCGCTTCTCCTCAAGCAGCCTGCTCTCCTCTCTACTTATCCTGAGCTTCTCAGCCTGCGTCTCCCCAAGGAGCCTCAGTCTCTCTTCTTTCTCTTGTCGTCTCCTCTCTCTCTCTTCTTCGATCCTTCTCTGCCTTTCCTCCTTCTCTTCCTCTCTCCTCTCCGCTCTCTCCTCAAGCAGCCTGAGTCTCTTCTCCGCTTCCTCTCTCTCTCTTCTCTCCTCTGCTTCTCCGTTTCCCCTTTTTCTTCTTTCCTCAGTTTCTCCGCTTCCTCTCTCGCTTCTCTTCTCTGCCTTTCTTCTTCCTCTTCTAGTCTCCTCTCTCTCTCTTCTTCGATCCTTCTCTGCCTTTCCTCCTCCTCTTCTTTTCTCTTCTCCGCTCTCTCCACTTCCTTTCTCTCGTATTTTAGTCGTTTGAGTTCGACTAGCTGCCTCTGCACTGTCGCGTTAATAATGCTATCTAGGCTACCTGCGCTTACTTCCTCACTTACTTCTGGCGGGGCCTCCCGTCCAGAAACAATTATTTCAGCGCTAGCCTCTCGGAGCTGGTTCATATTCATGGGATCCAATTCCTCCTCTCCTAGTCCCATCTTTATCAGATATGCGACTAGTCTGTGATGGGGTATGTTGCGCACCATCATTCTTTTCCATGCCGACAACTTATCCATCTTCCAACAGTCCGCTCACTAATAGAAAAAGATAAGTAAGTTAGAGGAGAGTCACCGTTGGTCAGAAATCAAAGAAAACAACGTCCTAAAATTCTACCACAAATACAACAAGAACAGAACTGAGCAAAAGGAGCTACGCAAAAGCCTCGGCTATTCGCACACCAATCCTCATCCAGACCTCAACCGCAACCTCACAGATTACCACGACTACCAGTAAGGACTTACCCTCTGATACGTCGAGCGTGTTCCGTCTTTTGGTATCTTGGCTGATCCGCTGTCCTCCGTTGTCACTCCCGTCCGTCGTTGCTAGCGATGGTCGGTCGTCCGTTGGCGCTCTTGTTCCTCGTCCTTGCCTGTTGCTGTCGGTTCCTTCGAGTCCTTCGTCTTCGGAGTCCGGCACTCGATTTCTCCAGTTGCGAAGGGTTGTATTCGCCGCTGGTCCCGATCTGTTGAGATTCCTCTTTTCCGTTTCCGGTTCCGCTTTTCGTCGTGACGTCTTCGTTTGAAAATCCTGTCGGCTGCGCCAATGTCGCAATCTAAGGTTTCCAGTCGATTGTTTACCGTGTGTTGATGTCGACCCTCGATTGCTCGTTCTTTTACTTGCACTTTTGTTTAACGTGCCTAACTTTTCTATAGAAGATTCACGACGAACTTTGTTTAATTAATAAATGAATTTAATTAAAGAAACAAATATATATATATACTAACTCTACGGGAACTTCCACGTAGTATTAAAGCGTTTAGATATTAAATCGGACTATCTCAAATGTTGCTTCATACAGCCTAACTACAGATCGTTCTTTCGCGTCAGTCTCTGAATCTGACGGACTATACTCTGCCGCCCCGCTGGTCGTTCCTCCCGATGTTTCTCGCTCGACCGATGTTCACACGTCGCGTTCGTCAGCAGTACAAGTCCCGTGTTCTCCGTTCCCTTCTGTTAAGTAGGAACTCCAGCGTGCATCAGTCAGCCCCCCTCCCCACGTCAAGCTATCGTCAATTAGTGTCAGATTGCTCCTCGATACGCGGGTCGTCGCTCGCCTGCAGCGCGGGCGGTGTCTGGTTACACCATAGCCGCGAGGTGTCCTATTACACCTTGGCTGTGTGGTGTCCGATTACACCTGGGCCTCGCTGCCTTCATTGTTGCCCAAGTGGAGACTGGCTTTCGTCCGTCATCGTCCTATCTCGACCGGCAACGACGATTACATCATGATGATAATGACATCTCGTCGTTGTCGTCGATCTCCACACGCGACATCGACGGAAACTGTATCTTGCGCTGAGGCTCCTAAATCATACAATGCAGTAGGCCTACATTTGGAAGATTGCTACAAAGTGATGACCCGTTGGAAAGGCAGAAATGAAGAAGCTCGAAGCATTTGAAATGTGACTATGGAGAAGACTGATCAAGATCAGCTGAAGGACTTTGAAACAAACGAGGAGGTGTTGCAACTGGTTTAAGAGGAGAGAACATTGGTCAACCCAATGAAGAGAAGACAGATGGACTGGATTGGCCACACACTACGTGAAATTGTGTTGCTATGGACAACGCTTGAAGGAAGAACTGGAGGGAAGGCCAAGAAACACGATTTTAGAAACAGACGAAGATATACAGAAATTAAGGGAGTGGCACAAACTAGATTATGGTGTGGTGTCGTTTCAATCCAGGACCAACCTAATGGCAGAACACCGAAAAGGAAGAAGGTCCATCGAAGAAGAAGACATAAAGGACGAACCGGCAGAATTCAAGTATGGGTTAGTATGCAATGTAATGTAAATTTAATGTACTTTAAATGGATATTTTATATGGTCTATTTTTAATGCACATTTGTGACTCAGGACACTTGAAACCGAGATACATGCACAAGTATCATATATACTGTAGGCCTGTTTGAGGGAGGGGGTGGGTGAGTGGCCGAGTGAGCGAGCGACAAGTATCCTATATTTTGTATTTGACAAGCAAAAACACCAGCAAATATAACCTTCTTTGAAGATCTATATATAGCCTACAACACTCCATCCAAAGTGTCGACTCAGACACAACAAAGCTCTTATGACGTGCTCATATTTTTATTTTGTTCGGACCTGTCGGGATCCAACTCCCCACGGGTATAATGCTCAGTTTGGACTTTGGATCGCCGTGTCAGTACAATGCCAAAGATTCCCGCGTCCCACATCGATGACGCGACCCATGGCCAGTGTGTCGGGATCCGATTTTTAGGAGTTGGCCCAGTGTGAGAATTGTAGGAAAAAGACTGGGGCTTGGACTTTGTTGAGTTTGACCCATGTGAAGTTAAATATTTTATCCGAAGTTTGCAAACTGAGAAAATTCACAAGTGCAATAGAAAGCTTAAACTCCTTAAAATGATGACATCACCAAATTTATTAGTATACAATGATCATATGATCACAAATCTTACAGTAAACCAGATCATTACAATATTAATAATCCACAAAGTGAATTTAGAAAGAAAATGTTAAAATATGTGCAAAATATAATTACACTGGCACAACTGAGTGGGTTGGAAAAGACTCCTCCGGGGTGTGCAATGAAGTCTTAATCGCGGGGAAAGAAAGACTAGGGGTTTGAACCCCACCCCGACAATTCTCACCCTAAGTTGGGCCCCATAGTCTGCGTGTCTATTTTTGATCCAATAGGGGAATTATCCCGGCTAGAAGTTTAGAACAGAAAAGAACATTGTAATTATGAGATATATACACAAGACTAAACTACACAACGTTTGTTAATCTATTAAAGATTCCTCAGTTACACATTTCAGACAAATATAGTCAGTGAGTTAACTCCACAGCACAAAGTTTAATACAGCAAAATTCATT